>JACSVZ010000014.1:37398103-37998103 GCA_014706295.1 Lycocorax pyrrhopterus obiensis | reverse complement strand
CATGAAAACATTATTTCTATTATTTAATTAGAAATACAATTCAATCTATACTTCAAAGCTAAACACCAGTGAAGTCTTCTCATATTTTTGGTCCAACATTTGAGAGCACAGAAAAGCACTTAAGAAATAACATGTGAGCTGACATTTAGGACCTAAATGCCAGTGGTCACGTCACACCTCATAAAACAAAGAGGATTTTCTTTTAACTGAATTTAGCATTTTATTACTAATATTCTTCTTATTTTGACCATTATTCTACCAGCTTTGTCCATTCTATAAGGCCTAAATAATGAGAACTAGCATGAACTATGTAATTTGTTTCAGTGGGTGTAATACTGATCACTCATATTCAGAAGACAAAGTCTAAGGTATTTCCTCCTTTTTTTCCAGGACCTCTACAAGTAGAACTAACTGGAAAGCAATCCGAGTGTGTGAAGATGCACAACTATGCAAAGCACAATTTGCAATTTGCAATTTAAAGGAAGAAAACAAAAATCCTTTGTGCATGCTGCAGGTGCAGCTGGGAACTTTTAATTCTGTGCATTTTATCTCAAATACCCCATCTTCAGGTGGCACAGGAGGATAAGATAATGAATTTGGACATTACCAGTGGAAAAAAAGCAGAAAAAGTGGTGAAGCTCCACTCTTTCGGATGGAAGTATATCTACAACAATTAACCACAGGCAGAAAAACAGGGAGAATGTATTGCTTTCATGGAAAAGACAAGTCAATGTAAGAAATTAGTCTTAACATATGCTACTGACAAAAGACATGGGAGCTCAAATTAGCTACCTCAGAGGACATAAGGTGACCCTCTTTCCCTCTCACAGAGAGAATTTATGCATCATCTGCTTTTGTACTAGCAAACTCAAAACTTATCTTCTGCACCCCAGAAAACCAAAACCAAAAAAAAAGTGTGGCAGGGGGATGCTGACATGTTGTCCACATTGGGATGGAAATAAGGTTTGATCATGGTTCATCCCAAATCCTTTCACTTGTCTTTTCCACATAGGGGAAACACAATATGAATATGAAATATAAGGGAAACAGCAAACATCCGTCTCTCAGCTGTCATGGTTAAACCCCAGATGGCAACCAAGTACCACACAGACACTTACTCCCCAGCCCCCTGGCGGGATGGGCCAGAGAATCAGAAAACAAATGTAACATTTCTGCATTAAGAACAGTTTAACAACAGAAACAAAGTAAAATATAGTAATAATAATAATAATAATAATAACAACAACAACAATAATGAGAGAGAGAAAAAGAAAACCCAAGAAAAACAAATTATGCCCAATACAACCGCTCACAACCTGCTGACCAACTCCTAGTCCATTCCTGAGAAGCAATCACTCACTCCTGGCCAACTCCACCTGTATATATACTGAGAATAATGTTCTATGGTATGGAACATCATGTTCAGGTCAGCTGTCCTGGCTATGCTACCTGCCAGCTCTTTATGCAGCCCCTCACTAGCAGAGAATGAGACAATGGAAAGTCCTTGACTTAGCATAAGAACTACTTAGCAACAATCCAAACAAGTGTGTTAACATTATTCTCATACTAAATCCAGAAACACAGCACTGTACCCATTACTAAGAAGAAAACTAACTCCCAGTTATGAAGAAGAAAACTGACTCTATCTTAGCTGAAGCCAGGACACAGCTCACACCATAAAGAAAGCTTATCCTTGCTAGAGAATTCAATCTGAAGGATGAACTTCTTTTTCCTTTTTTTTTTTTTGTTAGGATTACGGTTTTTAATGTAAGCTTTGGTAGAAATGGGAAATCCATGACTGCTACTATGGCTGTTTTGAAGAGAAAGGTTCCACAGAAAGGACAGTCAGACTTTGTGTTATCCTGGTCTCCTCTTAGGCCAGCTGCTCGGTTGTCAGGGTAGCTGCACTGGCAGTGACAATCTATGAGTGAGGGTGTCCTGAGAGCGCTGAAACACCACACAAAGGTTCAATGCAATTATGTTTTTAAATAAGGGCACTGTTTAATCCTGTGCATTTTATTTTTGAAACAGAAAGTGATTTTTATTCTTTTCTCTCTTCTCAGAGGGAGGAAATTGGTAAGTCACATGTTTCCAACCTTGCCAACACAGTATAATATTTTACAGTGTCTTATGGGAAGCAAAATACTGCTTAAAGAAAAAATAAATTCAGTATAATAAACACAATAAAATTATCAGTGGGTGTAAGCATTGTGATCAAGGCCTTATTTAATGCCTTATTTAATACCTTATTTAATACCTTATTTAATACTTATTTAATAAGAAAAAAGTAATCTATCAATTCTTATTCTCTTCACTATTAACTATACAGAAGCAACCAAAAGTGTCCACTAATTTAACTAGTTTTCTTTCTCCTGTCAACTCAACAAAAATCTTAAAGTATTTCTTAGTACTGAAACTTATGACCATGTGCTCACGAATTCCATAACTAATAAGCCATACTTTTATACAGCATATGAGAAATGGAAAGGTCCAAAAGGTGTTATTTTTCTCTTCAATTTATGTCTACAGTAAACAATAAAGTATACCATTAATATATCACAATCTACATAGGAAAGAGCAGGAACTAATGAAATACAAGTGTAGTTTGTACTGCATTTCTCTTGCTGTCATGTAAGGAAAGGAGGAAAGAAGTCATTGAAATCAAACCCAAAACCGAAAATTTTAATAATCAAAAATTATTATTTAGTGTATTTATTATATTTATTATATATATATTTATTCTATTTAGTATATAGCAATGTTAGTGGATAATAAGAACAGATTTGGTTAAAATGAACAACACAAAAGTTGTCTTACTTCTCCAATGCACTTTTTTCTAATCTTTCTTTCTCCTTCTTCTGACGTTCTTTGTTCTTCTTAACTCGAGTTTCCCACAGTCCTCTTATGACAGAAAAGTCAAATATTATCACTTGATGCCCCATATTGTTGACATTAAGCTTCTCCTGTAAGGACAAGACAACCCTTCAGAAAAGGAATAATGAGAAAAATAAATATCCAAACTATCATGTTTCATTAAAATTGTCTGGGGATAAGAGCTGAAGTCATAAGAAATATTAAGGTAGTATGTTTTCTATCTTATCCAATTTATCTAGGGTTTTGTGCTGGCAGTAATCAATATAGCACACAATTGACTTCTACATAAAATCCACGGCAACAGCTACACATTGAATTTTTGTATTCCTTATATTTTTTCCTTTTCACGATAAAGACAGAGTTGCAAAAAAAATACTAGTTTGATTAAGTAACACTGATGAAAATAGCTTTAAAGGCTTTGCATTTTTAATAATTTCTGTGACTAATATTAAAATGAATGCTCGTAAAGAATTTATTCATTTTAAATCATGCAAAAGCACTTCATCTGAAGTTCTCATGTATTGATCTTTACGACCTCAAGCTATCCTATTTCAGTGGAATTTGTGAAATTCCAGTGTTCCCATAAGTATGTGCTTATCTGTGAAATGCATTGAAAGATGAGCCCTATAATACACAAAAAAATTTACCTGAGGCAGACACATGGGGAAGGTTTTATGAACATATCATGGTCCGCACTTATTAACATGTCCTTATTCTGGCCAAAACAGGGTTGACTTTGGAGCAGCCAGGAGGGGCATGGCCAGGACCCTGAGGTTATTCACCTCAGCACATGGTGAGGTGGTCACAGCTGCCTTTTTCGGTTTGCTGGAGTGCGCAGCCAGGTAACGCCAGGTTGCTCACTGTGAGCAATCACGTGTGAATCATTTGCCTAACCTGTACACTCATTAGTATTGGTGTAACTGTGGGGTTTTTTTTATTTCATTGCTGTTTCCACTAAATCATTCTTATCTCAACCCATGATCTTTACCTTTTTGTGCCTCCCATGCTCTTGTCAATCCTGCTACAGGGGAAGGCAGGAAGTTAGAGAGCATCTCATTGTCTGGGGTATTTTGAGTGGGAATGCTAGACTGAGGAATACCATTCCTAAACCACAACACATGCAGAAACACATTCCAACGGCTTGGTATCAGTTTATCAGATTCCATGCAGTTAAGAACTGATGTCAGCCAGAAAATGAAGGTCAAAGAATATGTACCCCCTCTGATATAAAATGCTGGAAAACTGGTAGCAATGGGCAAGGAGAAAGCTGAGGTACTCTCAGTCTTTAATGGCAACCTCTTTTCCCACCCTTCTTGAATGGGTGGACTGCAGGATGTGGACTGGAAGAGAAAACTCCCTTCCACAAGATCATGTTCATGACCACCTGAGGAACCTGAACACACATAACTTTTTGGGGCCTGATGAGAGTCCCTATCAGAGTCCTGAGGGAGTTGGCTGATGTAGTTGACAAGCCACTCTCCCTGATATCAGGAGAGTTATAGAAGTTAGGGTAAGTCCCTGGTGCGTAGAAAAGGGAAACACTGTACCTATCTTTAAAAAGGCTAGAAAGGAGGACCTTGGGCATTACCAAACTGTCAGCTTCATTTCTGTGCCTGGGAAGGTCCTGGAACAGGTCCTCCTACAAGCTATGCTAAAGCACAGAGAGAACAGGAATGATTTGGGACAGACAGTACAGCTTCACCAAGGGCAAGTCCTGCCTGACCAACCCAGTGGCCTTCTGTGGTGAAGTGACTACACCAGCGGACAAGGGAAGGGCTGAGGATGTCAACTATATGGACTTCTGTAAAGCCTTTGACACAGTCCCCCACAATGTCCTTCTCTCTAGTTTGGTGACACAGGGATTTGACAGGTGGACTGTTGGATGGATAAGGAATTGGCTGGACAGTCACATGCAGAGAGTAGTGGTCAATAGCTCAGAGTCCTGATGGACATCAAAGACTAGTGGTGTCCCTCAGGAGTCTGTACTGGGACCAGTACTAGTCAATGTCTTAGTTTATGACATACACCAAAAAGATCAAGAGCACCCTCAGCTAATTTGCAGAAGACACCAAGCTGAGTGGTGCTGCTGACATACCTGAAAGATGGGATGCCATCCAGAGGGACATGGACAAGCTTGAGAAGTGGGCCTATGAGCATTTCCCACTTCTTTTCCCACTTTCCTACTTGGCACAAGTGCAACCTGCTGCACCAAGTGCAAGTGCAAGAAGACCAAGTGCAAGGTGCTGTACCTGGGTCAGGACAACCCCTTACAACACAGGCTGGGGGATGAACAGATGGAGAGCAGCCCTGCCGAGAAGGACTTGGGGGTGCTGGTGAGTGAGAGGCTGGACATGACCCAGCAATGCACACTCACAGCCCAAAAAGCCAAATGTGTCCTGGAGTGGATCAAAAAGAATAGTCAGCACGTTGAGGGAGGGGATTCTTCCCTTCTACTCTACTCTCGTGAAGACCCAACTTGGACTGCTGCATCCTCCTCTATGTTTCTCATTACAGGAAAGACTTTGATCTGTTGCAGCAGTCCAGAGAAGGACCACCAAGATGATTACAGGGATGGAACACCTCTCTAATACCGTCCTTGCCTGGCTCCATGAATGCACAGGCAGGTTCAGTATTATAGTAAGTAGCAAAGAGGCGGGAAGGGAATTTGCTTTTCCTTCATTCCGAGAGTTTATTACATCTTCACCCCCGAAGGGCAGGGAAGCAAATACCGAGGACAATGGCTCATCGAGGGTTTTTCCCGGGGCAGTGGGAAAGGCGGGATCAGGGAACGGGGACCAATGGGGGAGCACCGGGGGAGTGACGAGGCTGAAAGCCAACCGGGGAATTCAAACCAGGACAGATCATACCGAAGGGCAATGAACCCCGGGGGAGCCCACTCCGATCACCAACACAAAGGCATGTTCACTGGCTGCCACACCTCTCCTTCAAGAAAAGTCTGTGAGAATTGGGATTTTTCAGCCTGGAGAAGAGATGGCTTTGGGGTAATTGCAACTGTCCAGTACTTGAAGGGACCCTACAAGAAAGATGGAGAGAGAATTTTTTACAAGAGCATGTAATGATAAGACAAGGGGAATGGATTCAAATTGAAAGAGAAGGTTTAGATTAGATATTCTGAAGAAACTTTTTACTGTGAGGGTAGAAAGGCACTGGAACAGGTTGCCCACACAAGTTGTGGATTACTTATCTCTGGAAGTGTTCAAGGCCAGGCTGGATGGGGCTCTGAGCAACATGGTCCAGTGAAAGGTATCCCTGTCCTGGAACTGGATGATATTTGAGGTCCTTTCCAACCCAAGCCATTCTATGATTCTCTGTGTGAAACACAACATGACATATGACGTGGTGTTCCTTACTAAACTGTTACAGTGTTTCAGTACCAACATAAGAAACTAATTACCTACTAAATTTCTAATGCAAGTACACAAACAAATCTTCATAAAAGAGGTGAAACTATATTTTCTTGCCCAGAGTCACTGGTGGAGGTACAATCATCACAATATAGTGGAGTTCATGAAATGTAGCTAGATTACCAACAGAGGAAAGTCAGTTATTTAAACTTTGTGTGAGGTTTTATTAGAGAACACATTTATTATACCATTTAAAAGTTTAGGGAAAAAAATAGAGGAACAGTAGAAGAAAATCTGTCTTGACCGTCTACTGATCAGTTAAAGAGCAATTCTCCCCTTCCTTTTCTGTGTGTTTTCAAGCTCGTGTCTATAATTTTTTCCTCAGATGCTACTGTGATCATTTTTTCCAAGCTTTGCATCCTTCAGCTGGGGCTATTTATTATCTGTCCTTCTGTTATTATATTGAGGGCAAAGGGGAAATTATTCTCCCCTCTGTATTTTTTCTCCTCTAACTTTGCAACCGTCCCTTTTCTCTTTCACTCTCTTTCACCTATACATCCCTCTGTAGTACATAACATATAAAGGAATAATTTATGCTGAGCCAGGAAAATGCCCTCATGTCCTCTGGAAAATGCACAGCATGGAATAAAAAGAATTGTGCATAGGTAAATCCAGAGCAAAGGTACCTCTGTTCATTTCAGTAAGAAAGGCCCTTACAAATACCTACAAGTACTGGCTCAGAAACTGGCCAGAGACCAGTATCATTCTATTTACATAACCTTCTGTATCTTAGGATGTTTATATAAAATGTTATCTTTGCTGTTCTTAAAGCTGCACCTATTGGTTTTTATCTTTGTTAGCACTAAAAATGGGGAAAAAATAGTTCCTAACCTATCTGGAACTAACAGCTGACACCAGCTGAGTCAAAACCTCATTAAAGCAGTGTAATTAAAATAGTGACCTTATTCTCTGTGGAAAGGTTTATCCTTCTAAAACATATTCACTACTAATTTACAGGAACTCTTTACCTTATAAAATAAAATGTTCGCCTCTGCTTACAGGAGAAAGAAATCCAGTGACAAGGACTTCACCCCTCACAGTAACTGCAGACCAGCAGTCACTCTGCAGGGTCTAATTCATTTTAATAGACCAATTCATAGAAGTGTGTTTTGGTAGAAAGGCTGTTGCAGGAGCTGATTGTTGCGAGACAGTGAAGTTGCAGCTGGACACTTGACCTCTGTTGGAACTAGATGGCCTTAATCAGCACGGACTCTGAATAGACTGTGAAAGCGCACCTTTTCCTTGACTTTTTTCTCACCTTTCTGTCTCACAGGTTAAGTCATCTCTTCTTTATTGAGACACTGATTTATTAAACACTTGTTTGGAAAAGTTCATACAGCTTTTATCCACATATTGCACTAAGCTGCAAGGCACTGTGGGGTTTTCTTCAATGATAAAACCAAGCAGAGGAGGAACTTGAGTGGGAGGTGAGAGCTGTCCATCATAACTCCTCAGAATTAATCTCTTCAGTAGGAGCAAAGCCACAAATCCTGATCAGATTACAGGATGACTAAGGCTTTAGAAATACGCATCAGGACAAATGTGAAACACTTTTTGACATCTGCAACTCTGAAAAGGTCACCTAGCAATCTTCACAGGGCTGGTGCTTTATCCTATATCCTTGTCTAGAAAATGGGCACGAAGTATCGAGCATGATGGCAGAATATGTATTTGCCAAAGTTCAGACACCACCATTTTCCTGATGATGAGATGTTGCCCAGAAAGGAAAACTGTCTAAAGCTAGACTTATCTGACACTAAGTGTAGGTTCTTCAGGATACCTACTCATGCATCACAAGAATTTATGTCAGAAAAAGCAACTACTAATAATGATTTTGATTTCTAGAAATACATGTTCAAGTTCACATGCAGTGGTTTCTTTATTCCAAACATCAGGTTAGGCCTGCAGCAGAAAACTCAAAGCTATTGTCTATTATTCACAGATGGTAAGCTGCTTTTGGGTAGAGAAAAGTCTCATCATACACTTCTTTCTAACTTCTTCCTTTCAACCGGAAACACAGCTATATTTCTTCCCATAGTTAGGTTATTCACAGGTAATCACTATTATAATTTTGTCCATTGTCAGAAACCACAGTGAAGTTAGAAAGGGTCTATAGAGGTCACCTCGCCTGGCTGCTGTGCTCAAAGCAGTCATATGGTTATTGACCCAAAGCTGTCCATCCTGCAACACCCTTCCTCTTCCAATTTCCCCTTCATTTTGTAATTCAGCATTGCTCCTTTCTCATCCCATACCTACACATGCTCATTAAGGACAGGCTTTGGTCATACTTGTGAAGATTACCTGACCCATTCTCATGGCAGAAAAACAAAAAACTATTTTTTACCCAAGAAACAGGCAACCTTGCTTTCATTAAGGACAAATCCTGACCACAAAAGCAGTCATCACCTGCATTCGCAAGACCCTACTTCATGACTACATGAGTTTGCCATCTAAAGTCATCTTCCTTGAGTGACATCTACATTTAAATTATGCTGTAGATCATCAGCACACCTTTCTTAGATGATGCATGGTTATAACATTTATCAGTCTTTTGAGTTATTAATGAGACAGATCACAAAACAAGGCTATTCAGAAACGCGTGATAATTAATGTACAGCACTTTACAGGGGGAAAGGGATTCAGGAAGACAAAAATGAGACAAAGATGTCATTTGCAAGAGAATCATTTATGGAGAAACTAGTTCTCTGTGTGTATCTATGGAAGCAAATAATCTTATCCCTAGCCATTTACACGTCCCAAGGAGTTATCTGCAAGACCTTAATCAATATCCTTAAAAGGCAACATACTGGGAAGTCAAGCTGATCTTGTCTTCTTTGTGATGATTAGCTCAGAAACAAAGCTGGCCATTCAGGATACATTGTTTTTGTTTTAATTATTGCAAGATTTTCCCTTCAGAAGCAGCCACTTATTACATTTAAGGAAATATTTTTAGGTAATATAATAAATAAATAAATAAAAATAATCTCAACATTTTAAAAGTAGCTTTTTTTTAAAATAAGCATTGCATTACTTGGCCAAGCAATATGAGAGTTTGTAACCAGAGAAACTTGTATTAGCGGCAGAGGAAAGAAATATTCTTTGGCTTCACTCCTTCCCTCTCTTTACACTTTTTTTAGGAAGAAGGAGAATAAAAAATCCCTTAGAACACCATGGCCTTTGCAACATCTTCTCTTCCTCAACCAGCCGGCTATGTCAACCTTGTCCCAGTTTTCATCAATAAGGAAATCACAGGAATCTTTATAACTAGAACTTTCCCTCTACTCTCTAAACTACAGATTCTTCTTTCCCATACATCTCTCCAGGGATGTACTTTCAGTTCAAGATACTATAGCCCGCAAAATGCTCTCGATTCCATCATTCCAGAGTCCTGTGCCTTCACAATAACACCTTACCAAGCCCCTCTCCTACCAAGAAACTCTCTCTTATTCTTCCTATTGCAGGCCTCATCTCAACACTGAGACCCATCTTCTTACCAAGTGAATTTAATAATCTGCCACTTCTCTGGGCCAGCTAAGGTGAGAAGAACAGCTTGCTCTGTAAGAGCGCTCTTTCGTTGTCAGCATTTGGGTTTGGGTGCCCTGTTGCTGTGAGCTATCCCTGCATGCATAGAGCAGAAAAACTGCCTTTACAGGCATTTTTGTGCAATTTCTGGTCTTAGAAAGAAGGAAATACCTTTCCTTAATCTTGAGGGAACTTAATTAATTTAAATGTATCTACAAATAGGCCTATTAAAATCAAACATTCGCCTCATTTGTATAATGATATTGATACTCTTAGGCATTTGGAGAATTAAGTGGTAAAACCCCATAATCTTAGGGATGATACTCATCATATGTTTTTATTTAAGTGATATAATATTAATGCCAAATATTATTGCTAGTAAAAACATTTGCCTAAGTATCAGCTTGGATTATTTTTATTTTAGCATTTGTTATCATTTATTTTATTATATTGCATAAATTCACCTATAAGTAGGCAGATTGGTCTCTAGCATCTATTTCAGATGTTCTTTTTTAAATGGTAGGTTATGCAGAAGCTCTAAACCAGAACCTCTTCAGCAAGGTATTGAAAATATACACGATGGAAAAGAAGTTAAGTACTTTGTAATGTCTATGATCTTTATTATTTTTTATTTACTGTTATTCATGTTGTTGCTACATATACATGCATACTTCAGATGTCAATTCATCAGTAAAACTGGAGAGGTTCAGTATGCTGTGCCTTAAATGCCCTTGCTCCCTTCAGCTACTGATATCTCCAACCCTTGTTTACAGGTCTGCCACAGACCTGCCAGATGATTCCACAGCCATCTTTGATAGCAGCCAATGATCTCGTGACCACTTGTATTTGTTTCCACTTGACCTCTGAACCCTGAGCAGTCTTTTGATGACTGTTTTTTTTTCCTTTTTTTCTTTTTTTTTCCTCTAGGCTTAATATAAAGGGGGAAAATTATGACTTGCAATACCTCTGGAAGTGTAACCAGCTTGGGGTATGGAGGAACACTGCAGGCAACTAGATTTCAAAATTGAGATGCCTTTTAGCAGCTCCTGGTGTTTAATGCTGAACAGGTTTGATCTCGATTACCTGCACTCGCATCATGGGGTGACATGGACTACCCAGTTTCAAAAAACAGTTTAAGGATACATGAGCTAAAAGTAACGCTGAATTCTGCATGGAAGGCCTTCCACAGAGAAAAAGTGCTTTTCAAATCAGCAACTCATTGAAAGAACAGTTTGCAAACTTTCTGCACTTATCTCAGCACCTGAGAAATATCAATCAGTGCACAGATGCATCGAGAAGCATACTACAAAAAAAAGAATAAATAAAGACAAGGCAAGGTCTTCTCCTGAAAGTAGAGCACAAGAGAAGTATTCTTAGATGTGATTACTCTGTGGCCTGCCAAAATTAACTTACCAACTCTCCTGCGGCTCCCCCCTATTTACCAACATTATTTGTCTTCTCTGCAGTGGGTAGAATACAGTCAGTGATAAGCCAAAATTACATGGGCTTTATTATGGTTGAGTTTCAAGTCCTCTGAACATAGCTGGCACCAGTGTTAATGCTGGCCAACTTATGTGCGCACAGTGTATTCTGTAGAACAAAACCTGTGTTTTCTCTTGAGTCTGGAAAGAGTCCAACATAGTTTTGATACTACAGATACAGCCAGTATTAGTCTCTGTTAACAGCTCTCCTGATTTCATATGGCGCCTGGTTGCCCTAAAAAAACAGCACTGTGTGTGCTTTCCTTTACTGCTTTACATGCGTAATTAAATTATTAATGTTTTGGTTTCTTCAATTTGCTTAACAACCTGGTTCACTTGGGCCCTTTTTCTTTCACATAATCACTGTGGGAGATCTGCTGCAATCTAATGAATATTACTGGCAGGATTACATGAGGGAAAATGTGAGTGAAATATTTCCTACCAATCCTGCAAATAATTTCTTAGGAAACAAGCTCACTCACACTGTGCTTCAGAATTATCGAGTCATTTATCTCTCAAGTCTTTAAATAATTCAGAGGAAACCTGACATTTGGATAGCAACTGAACACATTTTTTATGTTATCAGGAAAAGATTAAATTAGAGAAACATGCTGTGATTGAAAGAGCAATAGAGATTGTGACAATGTTCATCGTATGCAATTATATTTTGCTAACTGTGGACAGCTTGTAAGAGGGGTAGTGCTTCTCTGTGCCGCTTGGGGAATGGGAGAGGACTGCAAAGTGGGAAGTTGCTCTTCCCTACCTAGTTTTGCTGCTAGTAACAATCTCTTATTGTTCTACACCAGCAGAGAATTATCCTTCCTGCTAATTTGGTTGGTTTATCTGTCACTAGTCTTGCCAGATGTGCAGATTTGACAGTGAGAGTTTGAGGTCCGGGATCCAAGATAGATTGTGCTTCAGAACGCGTATGCATGCACGCATGTGATTGCTGGGTCCTGGGAAATATGTGGGAAGAACAGTGCAATGGATCACAGTGGGTGTCCCCCTGAAGGACTGGGTCCACAGAGATCCAATAAATGTAGCTATACCACAGAACAAATACAAAAGGAAAGAGACAAGCTGCTCCAGGGCTGGAGAAAGCAGTCCTGACACCTGGACTTGAGCCCAGATGTTTTGGGAGTTTCAAATGTTCCTTCTTGCTCTCTCAAGAGTACAGTCTCAGCCAGCTGGCTCCTACATAAACAAACACAGACAGACAGTGACACTCCCAAGCTATTAATTAGTCCAACTTTCAGTGAAGTTAATTTCAGAAATTAGTGTCTTTGCGTATCATGGAGCTTAATCATGAATGCTTTGATGAATTAAGATCTTTTTTTAGTTTTCTTCTTTAGCCATTTCATGAAAGAGACAGTTATTAATAGAATCTGACATACACAAATAAACAACTGTTGTGTTGTTTACACACCACAACTAAGATAAAATGTATCTTTTGTTAACCTACTCCTTATACTTCAGGTAAAAATAGCTATGAACACTATAAAATTAAAAACAGATATGCAAGGGCTGAACTTGGTTTCCACGCATTTTTATGTGCATATTTCTCTTTGTCCAGTGCTGTAACATAATGCTTTACTGACAGTTTTCATTAATCAGCTCCTATTCTAGATGTAAATTAACCAGTCTCACAAACAAGAGTCCTCTTTATCACTGCAGTCTTCACATCTTGATTTTTAGACAATTTTTCACAGGGTTGTTCATTAATTAGGTCTTTAATTATGGATTAATTAGCAGCTGAATTACAATATTCCTTATACTTTCTCAACTCTTGTAGCACTAATATGTTTGCCATCAAGCATGATAGATGTTACATATGCAAGGGGATTTATTACAGATGTATTCCCCTAGCACTTCAGTGAGCTGACTAATTATTCTTCCACTGACAATGAAGCTAATGAAACACTGGACTGATGTCTCTGACAAAAATCCATTCTGGTTTTTTTTCAGTGGGTGTTGCTGAGGAGAGGTCTAATTCTCTTAAGACTGAGAGAGGGATGATGTTTTTGAAATGGGCATGTATTTTGAAGCTGTTTCTTATCAGAGGAAAAACAGTAAGCTCGGAAGTGTATTACATATTTGTAAAGGTGTTGAATCTATGAACGTAGCTGTAGTCAGCAGGTGTAAACAATTGTCTTAGGCAGTATACAACAGAGTCCTGGGAAACCAAGAGCACATTCTAAAAACTGATTAGAGAGATCTCACTTAACTGCTCATACATAGACCCATGGCAAATAAAATTCCACTCATTGCCACTGAGCAAAACATTGAGGCTTTCATATACAATTAGATTATCTTAATTAAGCATAACATTACACTCTCAGGTTTCTCAAACCTGTTTCATGTCCATTGTGTTTTTAAACACAATGTTTCATTGACTTATTCTTATTTGTCTTGAGATTACTGAACAATTCCCAAGAAGTGAGGCTGCTATTACCTTTCATGTACCTTTAGAGGGTATTCTGAAGAGAAGGGCTTCTGAAGTTATCTGTGTCGATGACTGCATCATAAATATTATTTTAGACTCTCTGTCCTAACTGACACTAATTAAAAACCCTCAAAATTTATCATTTTCTTTTGCTCCCCAGGGGCCATTTTACATGTATTGATCTAAGAATCCTATACTGTCACCTGCCTCTACTGCAGAAGGAGAGCATAAACTTATATCTGATCTATAGCAGTCCTATTTCCAGTGTTAGATACACGATCGTTAGTCGTATAATGAGTAAAATGCTCATAGCCAATTGCCAAGATGTTAAATTCTGTGATTTAAAATGGCAGATAATTTAGATAAGCAAGAGATGATTCTGCTTTCAATTACTCCAGCAGTCCAGTTATTTTAGCTCTAATGGTCCAAACCCCACCATGCAGTCATGAGGTGGCATCTGTATTTCATCAGTTCTCTCACCACAGCTGTGTCCTTAGTCTTTCTCACAAAACTTTCCCATGCCTGTGGATAGTGGACACAGGTGACATTGACAGCTGAACACCTTCCTTTGGAATAATTCTCCTTTGGAGTAATAATTTACCTTCTGTCTGAGAAGAGCAAAGTGAATGAAACTCTTTGGTATGGTCTACCTCTTTGGTTAATAAGCATTATCATCCATCTCTGGTCCTTGAAACTCTGCTCAGTTAACTACTGTTGAGAGGAAGAGAGCTGGTCAGTACCTTATAACCTCAGAAGGTAACATGTCAATGATAGCACATAAATACTTGTGGTAGGAACAACAACAACAATAATGACAATATTTGACTTTAAATGATAGGCTGTGTTCACAAAAGATGTAGCAGGCTGTATTTCCTATGCCAGTTAGATTAACTATAAGTAGCCTTCAGAAACTAAAGTACTATAACTCTTTTTGAATTCCACTGTAAATTTAGACAGACAACAAAGATAAATGACTGACCTCTCAGACCATTTTTTTATTGAAAATCTTTCTCACACCAGCATATGTCCTTGAGATGTAATAGCAAGTGTTTATTATAACTGAGTCACAGAGTGAAACTTGAAAGGTTTCCTAAATTATAAAGTTCAGATTTGTCACAAGTGTAAATCTATTTAGAGGAACTATATACAGGGTGAATCTCACTATCTTTAAAGATATCCACCAAACACACTGCCTTGGACTAAATGCTCTCTGTTCCAGTTATTATTCCATATGCATTATTTTTTAAAGACCCACACTACAATAGCAGCAACCTGATAGTTGCTTCTCACTTTCCCTGCCATTTTCCACCTTGACTCCACACATCTGAAGAAACACAATAATTAGCAAAACTGTCACTTACCTACTACTAAAGAACGCAAGTGTCCAGAGCTCCCGAGTGTGCTCTGCAGTTATTCAATGTGGGACACTGAGGTTGTTTATAGCATAGCATAGCTCATGGCCAGCCAGATCTGTTTGAACACCACAGTGTGACTAGCCTTCCAGATGTACTAATATGCTATATTTGTAAAGTGATAACATGATCTGTGGTCTTACAGCAGAGACACGGGCAGGATAAAGTGTCCGCACCGCATGACTCAACACAGGATGGAAACAACAGTGCTAGGACAGCATCTCATGTGCTTCAAGGAAAGTGTGACAGAGCTAATGTTACTCATGCTTATGTGTTTTCATTGGAAAAGGGCAAGGAGAATAAAACAAAAATGCATATACAGTCAGCATTCCTCTCGTACAGGCTACCTTTTCCTTCCCATGTCCATTCACTTCTGAGATAAATATACACCTACGTACACAGACTATCACCATGCACTTTGCATGACTGATTGATTTACAGAAAATTCTGCTTTTTCTTGCTGGTGGTGGCTCACATTTTTACGACAGTGCTTGTCACTGATGGCAGTAATCCTGCTTATTGTTAGTGGAGAAGAAGGGCAGGCTATGGGCAGCCAGAGACCATCTCTGCTGCAGAGTCAGTATCACCAGGGCAGGGGCTGATAACCTCAAGGGGCTGATGTGGGATCCTGAGCCATGAGCAAATGGGAAGGGTCCTGGGGGTGCAAGAGGGAAGATGAAGACATGGACACAGAAGCCCATCAGGGCCCTCGTGGCCGTCCCTGACAATTCAGCATGAATGGTCGACATTTTCTGAAATAAGCCCATTCATTTCAAATTAGAAAATCTTTCTTAGTGAAAGAGAGGAAGGAAGGAAGGAAGGAAGGAAGGAAGGAAGGAAGGAAGGAAGGAAGGAAGGAAGGAAGGAAGGAAGGAGGGAAGGAAGGAGGGAAGGAGGGAAGGAGGGAAGGAAGGAGGGAAGGAAGGAGGGAAGGAAGGAGGGAAGGAAGGAAGGAAGCCTTTCAACAAAGGCTTACTTTCAAAAAATAAAGTTTTTCATCAGAGGTGTTTTCAAAAACTACTTTTAATTTAATTTCCTTTTAAATTCAGCTTTTCAATTAAAATAGCTTCATATTTTTAATTTAAATTAAAACAGGGTTTTTTAACAATTTCTGTTTATTTTTCATCACTGCCAGTAAAAATAAACACTAATTACTACAGCTGGGCTTGGCTTAAACTTCAGATACTAGTTTTACATTGCTGCATTTTCAGTGACCTTGCTGAAATCACATTGTATTGGAATGGGAAAGACAGGGAAAGTCATGAGCTGTGAGTTTAAACGTTCAATTTTGTCTTCCAGACTGAAGGAGTTAGTATCGGGATTCGCTTTGATCTTTTTCAATGCAGTGTGTTTCAAGGTATGGTGACATGCCTGCATCACAAATCCTTACTGTTCAGTCATCTTATTCTTCACAAACATCAGTAGTAAACAGTGATCACCACATCCAATTTTTCTAACACATTTTTATTTTCTGATACAACTACCCATACATTTGCATATTTTTTGCCATACAGCTATCTGGGTTTCCTGCAGCAGTGACCATTATCAGACTTCAGCCACAAGAGCTCATGAAGAAATCAGTGAGGGAGACAATGCTTTGGACATGGAAAGTGCATCCCGTCTGTGTTTGAAAGCGTGGTCCATATTTCTGCTTTCGTGCACACTGCCTAGGAAAACATGTTGCTACTTTTTTGTTCAGAATGTGACAACATGAAATAATACTTAATTAGCAATTATATTGAGAAAAAAGTGACCTCCATCTCACTGTTTCAGGATCCATCCCTTGCTGTACAGGTGTTGATTTTGGCAAAGGAAGCTAAGAGGTCTTGTGTTCTTTAAATGTTGAAATACTGAAATGCATTGCAGTAGCAGAAAGCTGAGCTTGCGGTTAATTCCCTGGCCCTAGCCAAGGATTCATAGATCAACTAACCTTCCAACTACAACCATAGCTTACCCATGACAAGGAGAGGCTTGGGATGTTTGCTGGAAAGGGAATGAGAAAAAAGATCAGCTGGTGAAGTAGGCATCACCTACTTAAAAAAAAAATAAAAGTCTGTCCTATTAAAGAAAAGGCACTAAAGATGGAAAAACAATTGAGGAAGGCCATGAAAGATTTAGAGGAAGTATTAAAAAGTGACTGACTGGGAAGTCAGAAAGAGAGAGAGAGGAGAGAAACAGAATACATAATACTGTTTTGTCGTGGATCTCAGCATACTTGACAAAAAAAAATACTAAGGAAAAGGAAAACTGTAAGTCAATGCCTAAATGCTTGCATAGTATGAAATACCACAAGCAAGGGAGTAGTAGACAGCATACTGCTTAGGCCACTGAACAGACAGAAGGCTTGCTTGGAAACAAACAAACCCATTGGCGGGCTTGAATCTATTTAAGGCATGCTAGAGTGACAGAAGCTAGTTTGTTCAAAGGTATTCTCTGCCTACTGCATCCTGCATCCCAGTTCAGCATCAGCAGTATTAGTCTGTCAGAGCCAAACTGACCTTGGCTCCAACACAGCCTTTCATGCCTGCCGCAGCATTCCCACAGGCAGTGCTCCTCACCCAGGTGATCCAGTAGACTGACCAGGATCGATGTACTCATATGACACTGCAGTCTACTGAATCATCCTCCTGGACAAGGACCATTGCCTGGGAAGTGGTACAAAAACAGTCATTTCATAAAGTGGCAGGTCCATTTTGGCTGCTGAAGCTCATCAGTCTCATAAACTGGAGCTATTGTGAAACAGAGAAGGAGCCAGCACTGGACTCCCTGACATCCAGGTCTTGGAAACAGCTTGCAAATGTGCCCAAGCTGTTGTAATGTGAAGTCAGCTGCTCCAGAGGCAGCAGCTGTGTTGCTTCCAGTGATGAGTTCACTCTGAAAGCAAAACAGCCCTGGTCATGAATCAGTGTACTTTCCTAGGATAGCAGATCCTCTACCCATGAAACTGACAGACCCACAACTCAGATAATCTGACTGAGGTAAATGAGAATTGACTATAAAAAACAAACCAAGGGATATTATCTTTTTCCACTTGTGCATTAGCTGGAGCAAAACTTCTCTACTTAATTCAATCTCTTCTTTATAAAAAACTCACAAAGTAAAGGCAACAAAGATACTAGCAACATAATCTGCTGTACAAATAATTGCTGTAGATATGCTTATTTTTCTGGTCTATCTTCATTGTTCGTTCTACTAAGGATAACAATATGCAATCAATTTAAGGTCAGTAGAAAACTCTAAACATTAAGGTCGGTGTTTGGGTAACAGGCTGCCGCCAAGACCTAGCATGGGGTAGAAGTGGGAACAGCATTTCATGTAGGCAAGACACCTTCACACCAGCATTTCAGACCTAAAAGACAGACAACAGAAGTGGTTCTAGCATAGCTGTCATCAAAACATCTACTAGAAGGAAACATTTGACAAGTAATAGCTTTTTGGGGACATGTTTCCCATAAACATACAGCAAAGCAAAATCTATGCAAAGACTTACACAAAGCCAGGCTGAAGAAAGGATAGAACTTGCTACAGTAATTTATCTTGCACTGAACAAAACCCTTCAGCAAAAATAAAACATTTTTGCTTGTTGCTTTGTTTTCCTATTATCCATATGGCTTTCAGTCTTGAGCTGTCAGAGCTGTTGAATAAAAGTAATAATACTGCAGTATCCATAAGTCACATTAGAAAGCTCTTCAGCAGGTCAGATTCTTATATCTGTGACCTTTCAGTATTAAGGGGTCAGTCCTTTCTGATGCAATCTCAGTATGCACCAAAGAAAGATCCGATTTATAACTCCTGACAAAGCTACAGCCCAGAGATGGCTGTTCTGAAATGTGCCTGGAGCATTAGTATGATGAGCTGAGTCTCAGGCAATGTCCATAATTCTGGGCTCTGAGTCACACTGTTTTGCTGTCCTACCTGTGCTGTGAGACCTTTTGTACAGACTTACCTCTGCCACGACACAAGTGTTTCAGCAGGCTTGGCTTGTAGTTCATCTTGTATTTTTTTTGGTGAGATTGCACAGCTCTTCTGAAAACAAACCCTTCCTCTACTGCTCTTTAGAGACTTTGTTGGAGACTCTTTTGACTTAATACATAAGTCCTCAAAAGCTGCAGCTTCCAAGTGATCTGCGAATAAATAACTCCCAAAGAACCACAAGACACCTGTATATCTGTCCCGAGAATTTCGTAAGTGACTTAAAAATAATTTCAACTCATTAAGACTGTTTGTCCAGAGGTAAGCCAGCTTCCAGTAAATGTGCAAGGACTTTCAAATCGTGACAGGAAGAATGTCTAAGAGTTCATGAAGGATTGCTCAGGAACCATGAGGAAGAAATGTAGCACTTAAAATCCAGAGTTGTACAAGACATCACAGACTTTGAGTAGACAACAAGGATGTGACTGGCTGAGGTCCCCCCTGGAAGTTGTTAACAAGGTTATAAAGATTCCCAAGATGAAAATATGTCAGTACTTACATTAGAATTAGCATTTGATGATCAGCCCTCTGTGTGAATGATGTATGTGTTTGTAAGTGGAAGCACAGTTTTACTCAACCACAGATTCCTTTTAGAGCTACTTACACTTGTACCTGATTTGAACTGAATCAGCTCATTTAAGAAACATTTTCTGAACTAAATAATGGGCATGTCATCTATTGATCTGTCTCATTACATTTAATTGTGCAACAAATGAAAGACACAGGGGCCCACCAGGAGCCCACTGGAGTGAATGAACAGAAATTAGATGTGTGTTACATTTGATTGACCAGTAATTGTCGAGAACAGGAAGCTTTTTGATAGGAGCTGGGCTTACTAGACAGCATCATTAGATGTGTCATTAAAGGGAGCCAACCACAGCTATCCCTCCACCCTGACCAAGTCAGTGAAGGAGCACAAGCTCTTTCTGGGCATGCATATCTTCATCAAGGTGTAATAGGGCACTATCAAGGGACAAAACTCATAGTTTCCAGGGACAATTAAACCTGCAAGAAGAAGGGGAAGTATAGGAAAACTCTGTTCTATGTATAGTCACCTCTGCCTGCCAGGAGCTCAGGAGAAAACAGACCACTGGGCTACCAAATGCAACACCCTGCATAGGCAGCTGTAGTGGGTTAATCCTCGCTGAATTCCAAGCACACACCAAAGCTTCTCTATCACTTCCCTTTTCAAATGGACAGGGGAGACAAAATATAACAAAGGTTTCTGTGTTGAGATAAGGACAGGGGGAGATCACTTACCAGTACCATCACCTTGGTGTCTGCAGGGCTGTTCCTCTCACATATTCTCACTCTGCTCGTCTCTGGCCACAATTACGTCTGCACAATAATTTTTTTCCCTTAAATATGTTGTTCCAGAGGTGTTACCACCATTTCTAATTGGCCCAGCCTTGGCCAGTGGCACATTCATGTTTGAAGCTGCCAGGGATTGGCTCGGCCAGACATGGAGGAAGATTTCAGCAGCTTCTCACGGAAGCCACCCTTGTAGCCCCCCGCTACCAAAACCTGGCCACACAAACTCAGTACAGCAGCCGATTCATGTAATGTGTCTGAGAGCACAAGGCGACTCTCTAGCCTGTGAAATCCGCAGCGCACCGTAGATTGACACAGATTTATGGTGCATGCCCCGTTGCACTCCACTGTGGTACCATAAAGAAAACAAAGAAAGGTTCCTATTCTGAGCTGGGTAGGAAGCAGCACAGACACTGTTGTCAGCCTCCTCCTGCAGATTTGCTGCTTTATGAAACCAGAGCAGAAGACGACGTTTTTAAGAAAGAAACAAAGGGTGCCATCTATTGTCCAAATTACAGGGACACCCACGTGCTCACATTTGTCACATTAAACCCTGAGGTTCTTCTGCCTTCAACTATCTGCTCTTATGGAGAGATGAATACAAATATCTGCTTTTCCCCTTATTCCTTTGTGCCACATGGAGCCTCAGAGATAGATCTGCTTTGGCAGTCTATTTTACGGAGTGCAGGTACATGCAAGAATACGTTACTAGAACGCAGAGTAACCCTCTGGTGTGACTGCCTTACCCTGTAGGCCCACTGTAGAGCCATTCATATATAGTATGCAGTTCCCTATGTCTATTCCTAGGCTACAGACTGTAACTTTCCTGGATGTAGGCATACTAGCTACAGATACAAAAGACAGAGAGGAGAAGCTGTCTCTGTCTACTCTAATCCAGATACATTTTTATTTTTAATTCATGGCCTGCTGCTAGTAAACTAAATGGTTCACCAATAAACAACACTTAGTATTTACCTTTTCCTTCCTTTTTTTTTTCTTTTGTAGTCCACATACCTTGTAGGCATTCCTTAACTAGCTCATGCGTGGAATTAATTGTCACAAGATGACACAAAAAGAAAATAAGAAAATAGGACTGACTTTTTCCCATGATGTAAGGGGAATGAACTTGAATTTGATTGAATATAGGAAAAGAGGCACCAAATAATTAAACAAAAAAAACCAACAAACAAAAGATCAGTGAGAACTCATGAAGCTGTCACAAGTCAGGCCAGCAAGTGAGGAAGAACTGTGACATCAGAACACAAATTTGGCCTGCAGTGCCAGGTGCCCACTCCTGTCTTTGCAGGGAAGAAGGTGTAATCTGACCTCATATCACTATTCTGACACATGGTTAATCAGAGGAGGCTGGGCTAAAGGCTTAGAGAGACTTCGGGATTCTGACTCATGTTGAAGGATTGCCTACCAGGATAGCAAGTGCCCTTACATTGCCCACTGCCTTCTCCCCACCAACCATATTGATGTAAAAGCAGACTATAAAGGGTCTCTGAAGAATGTTTGCCAACAGTATTTTGGGTTGGCAGCAGAAATGCCAGAGAGTTTTAATGTTTTGCTGACTCAGGAGACACTTTTTGAAGGGCACATGAGCCAGAAGAAAGAGTTAATTAAAATTAAGGTGTAACCCATGTAACTTGAAGAAAAAATTTGCCTTGAGAGTTTTTAAAACTTGTATCTTGCTCATGTGCTGCCAGGCACCTCTTCTGCCCCTATCTGCATGATATTTTTGAGCTTTTGCAAAATTCTTTTTATAATTTTACAACAGAAGACAGAGCCATGAGGAAAAGGAGTTTTGGTCCATACCTATGAACTATTAGCTGAGGAAGTGTAAATATGAATATGATTGCTTTCAAGAGAAGCAACTTTCAGATAAACACACCAAAAAAATTGCTAAGTGACTCCTCAACTCAGTGCCATACTACTGATTACACACTAAATTTAGATCACACTGGAATGACCTAATAAGTATTACAAGAGTTCAAGTGAGTTTCTTATGCTTGCAGCCCATATGAGTAAGATAATTTCTAGTTTCAAAGTGACACATAAGAAGCTAGCTCAAGCTAGGGCAATAAAGCTCAATCTAGGGTAGTAATGAAAAGTCTGTGGTCACTGCAGATCTTGTGCCATCAGAGTTAAGCTAATTTTGTAGTGCTTCTCTCTGTAATTTATTTCATTCCCTGTACTACAAACAGAGCTGAAAGAAATTACACTGAATGGAAGTTCAGCCTCAAAACACACCATTATAACACTGCAGTTGTAAAGACTGCAGAAAGAGCCCTGAAAGAAAGAGAAATAACTTAATTTTGCCAGTCTGATGGGTTCTTAATGGTTTTCGTTTATATAGGGTACAAGGTTTTAACTTAATAGCAGAGAAATACAAAGAACAAGATTAAGAATGGTGTACTGAAGGTGGATAAGGAAAAGTTTTAATTTTATGAACATTCTTAGCACACATTAATATTGATAAAGTAATTCACCCAGAAAGAGTCAGGCATCTCCTCTACACATGACTGATGGGGCTAGTTATCAGAATCAAGTATTTAGCCAGAACAGACCACAGGCTCTTTGCAAAAGAACCTCTATACTGCAAGGACAAGACATCAGGTTTGCTGACCCTACAACTTATAATTCTTCACGTAGCCAAAAGACACAAGATATATATCCCCCCATGCCACAGAGAGCCTGAGGGTCTGGGAAGCTCTGTGAATAGCACACAGGGTGGATGTGGCACTCAGTTCCAGAAGTCTCACCAGTTACCTACAGAAGAACCAGAGCCGGCAGGTGCTTTGGTTCAGGGATGATTACTGACACTGGTTCTAGCAGCCCTTTCTGAGGCCCGCAGCCCAGTCAGGTGTGTTAACCATTCCTGTGACCACATAGACCCACCATCAGGTCTTGTGTGCCGTAGTCCTCACATGGAAGACACGCTTGAAGGTCTTGCCAGCCTTTGCAGATGAAAGGCATCACACCAGTTCACTACTCGCAGCACAATAGCAACAGCGTTGTCCATTACCAGCATAGCTTTACACAGTTGAGCTTTGTATTGTTGACAACAGCAAATATTAAAGGTGCTACAATCATTAAATATATATTACCTTTCAGTCTGTCACACAAATATTACAAGAGGGGGCAGTGGCAATTACAGAAGGTAATTACAAGTGGAGACAAAGCAGTTTATCACAGCAGAAGATGAATTGTGAGAAAGGATGAAGGACCCTTGTTCTGTCTGGGCAATTCATACAGATTAAACAATAACTTTGAAATAATTAACCTAGTAGAATGTAACGTTTTTTAAAAAACAGTTTAAATGGTCTTTAATTTGTTTAAATGAACTATCCCATTAAGACTCAAATTCATCATTTTGATTTGGAAGGGAAGTTTTAATAAACCCAACCTTTAGCACAGCTTTAATGATTGTATTACAGATTTATAGACGAATGTCTGAGGTGGAACAGATCCTGGTACAATGAACACATAAGTAGGACTGATAATGATTTCTCAGTATACTTAAAATCAGAGACACAGAGAATCATTTTGATGGAAATATTTTGTTATGTTTTCAACTATTTCCAACAACAGATATATGTACATTTGTACTAAGACACAGGTTTCTAACACAGATTCAAAAAGTCATATGAAGTGCAATGGGTATAACAAAATATCCTAAAAAGAAGAGGCATTACTGAAATAGCATTTTCTCATAACTGTAGTGAAAATATCTTTCAAGAAGATATCTTTTAAGAAGGCCCTTTTAACTTTAGGATCTTTTGAACTGAGTTTCCTACTACTGCAGGCACCAGTCAGACAGTGTTTTTCCTCAGCTGATCAAACTCCTCCAGTGCTATTGAAAAAGAGGCTCCTGCATCTCATTTGTTTGGAGGTGAGTAGACCTCCCCTCGTGTTCCACCCGTAATTACTCACAGCCAGTTTGTGCTGGTTGTGTAAAGGCTAGCACAGCCTTGACCTGCAAAAGCACAGGAACTGAATAAAGGATACCTCAGTCAGATTTTTTGCCTCTGCAATAATTACAAAACATGCAGGACGCCAGGACTAAACAAACTGGGTGAAAGAAACACTGTGTGAAAAACAGAACAATTAAAATCTGTGTTACTCAGTACTGGAGAAGAAAAAAAGGATTTAAGCAGCACTTCATTGTGTATGCGCAAGCAATGGGTGCCAAAAAAAAATGGAAGATGATGAGTAGTTTTCTGACTGTCATTGATTCCCAGGTATTTTATGTTTTAAATAGTTTTTCATTTAATCTGATAAGGCTAACTGGAAGACTGTATTTCAGAGATTTGAGATCTGCATTATAAGCAAGTAATGAAGGAGCACCAAAATGAGATTTTATAAAAGGTAAAAAGACACTTTGTGACTGATTCAAATTTGTTTTTAATCTCTTGGGGGGCTACATGAGGCCCACGATAAGAGGCAGAAGAAGCTGGTATAAAATTTGCCAGAAAAAGAAACCTAGCAGACCTCCTTCAGTCATTTTACCTTTCTCCCTGTCCTGGACACCTCCATCTGCCCTTCTCTTCTTTTTGCACTGGTACATTCATTGCTCCAGACGCGGCAAGTTTGGGGAGCTAAAGCATAAGAGGAAAAACATCCCATCTCTTTTGGCAGTGTTAATTTCTGTCGGCTGAGCTCCACAGCTGGCAGACCTCAGCAGGTAGGGAGATCTGTAGCAGAAGGGAAGAGTCCCACACAGCCTCAGCTCTAGGTAAGCAGGACCATGGCAAAGCCAAAGTAGCTCAACACTTGGGAAACTGAAGTCTCAGTCTCGGACAACCAAGCACAAGTTTTTTGGACTGCTGACCAGAGAGCTAAAATGACCGTACTGCTACTGAGCAGATTCTAGGAGACTTAAGAGTCTTCAGAAAAGCCTCAGGGATCTCAAAGGTCTTCCTGGCTTCTATCGAGAGGTTGTACATAGGTGTTTTAAATTTTATATTTTTAATATTGAATGCTGGCTATAAATATTGATAGGGTTGGCTAAAGCATGGATGACAGTATCTTGAATAAGTTCCAATACAGTGAGAAGCAACCACTGTGCTGTGCTTGTCCTCTGCCATGATCATCAGCTAAAGTCAGTCAATGAACACACCAAACCTTTGCATTGCTCTAAATTATTTCTGACTAGTGCATACATGGCATCTCTTAGGAACTACTTAGGAACCTGTTTGTGTCTGGTCCATACAGACGTAGTTTGCTGTTATAAGATTTTGGGATCCAAATCCAAAATTTTCCCAGTGTCTTCAATAACCTGTTCTGGAAGAGAACAATGTACACCGTGGCAGTTTCTGCCTTCAGACTCAAGGTCTGAGTAGCATATAAAGGTGCATGCAGGCCTTAGTTCTCTATGATTGCATGTAGGCCTTAGTTCTCTATGATTGCATGTAGTCCAAGCCTGAATGTAGTGTTTAAAGCATGATTCCATGAGACAGGGAATCATGGAATTTCATCAAAAGGGAGTAATTTTGGTTTCATCAAAAGGGAAAAGGTTTTTTGTTCCTTTTTGCCTTATGTGTTCAGGTCCAGAGCAAGAGATGAGGAGAGGCAAACTTCAACCTGGAGATTCCTTGGTAGAAGAGCACAGCAAGCTATATGAAAATTCCTTGAAAGTCCTAGTTCTTTCCCTGCTCCCAGTTGAATACTTTCATCCTTTACCTTGTACCAGCTCTGCCAGTAAGCAGTTCTTCTCTGTGGCTTATAATTAACTCAGAAGAAACAGTTCCAGCAAAATATATTAACAGCTTTCTTAGAAAGCAATTAATTTATAACAGGATTTCTGGATCTAAAACATACCAGCACAAGTGGGCTGCTCAGATGAGAGTGGAAAGAAAAAAAAAAGCAGAGGGGCAGAGGGAGATTTCATAGCATAGAGTAGAATCATGGACTATCCTGAGCTGGAAGGAGCTCACAAGGGTCATCCAAGTCCAGCTCCTGGCCCTGTAGAGGACAGCCCCAAGAATCACACTATGTGATTTACTCCACCAGTGAAAACAATTTTTTTATGTTCAGTTCATCAGGATTTGAAACCAGTTTAAACTGGGGGAGGAGGGGGGCTGGGAGGGAGGTGGGCCATCAGGGGTGGGAGGTGGGAAAGAATGTCGTAGTACCATTAGTTTTAAGTCATAAATGCTTGAGACATTCTTGGAAGAGAGGGCATGCAGTTTCTCCTCTGGAGTCATGTTACTTCACTATCTAACTCAAGATCATTTAACACTACAAGTCCACATGGTCCCCTAGGATTTAAATGTATTTACAGCTACACAAGGGGAAAACTCACAGAACATTTACTGATACAGTCTTTTTTGCTTTGAGTTATACCTTAGCATTTGCAAACACAAACATTGGAAGAAGAAATATGTTTGCAGGATCTGTAAGTTACTGCTCATGTTTGATACGTTCATGGAACCCTTCTTCCTGAAGAATACAGAAAACCTGCAGACAAAACCACAGTTTATTATATTTCAATTTACACAACTGGGAACTTAACTTACATAGTTCCAGCAACATCAGCACATACCCCTCCTATATTGTCTAAACAATCTGAAGCAAAATGGCAATACATTTTGACAGATACAATCTATAATAAAAACATGCTGTTGGCCTGCTGGCCAGTCTTTTTGCCAGCATATTCACATGGAGGTCTTAACGATTGTGTACTCTCATCACATTGCAGATGAGAAAGGTTGTGGTGTTTCTGACTCAGTTTTTTGATTCATCATTTTATCTTTACATATTTAGCTAATTCTGTTCCCAAGGTTGATTTCAGTGAGATTGTTGAACTGGGTTAACTGACAGCAACAGAAGTCATGGTTGCCGCTCCATCTTTTCCAAATCCCTTTCCCACTTCTCCTGCTTTTGACAGAGAAACACCCAATCTGATATCAAATGAGCCAATTGAAGTCACAGACCAAAGGAAGAAAAAACACTTGGTTTTGTTGTTCAGTGTGTTTTCTCTCTAAAGTGGTGAGAAGGTGATCAGCCAATGACAAGGAACAGTTCACTGGATGGGAGCAGCTGATGTATTCCGTATTAAATGGCATGACCTGCCCTCCCTAATCCAGAAAGCCCTGCACCATGTTAGTAGTGATGAATACCAAGGGAATTAAAAAATCTCTGCCTCACCCAGACACCAGGAACCTCCTGCATTTTCAGCATGATGATAATAATGTCATAACCAACTCATTGGCTTCACTGTTGAAGCATAGCCTCTTCCAGTTCTGGCTCAACAGAGAAATGATGCAAAACTCCTTGTAAAATTGTATGAGCACATCCGATCAAAAATTTTCACTGCTGCTTGAAATCACAGCTCCCCATGGAAAAGGGGTACATTCAAATGTAAATCTGCCTGAAGGGTTATAACTTGCAACCCCACATAAACTGGTTCATATAGACATACATATATTTGCTTGTGTGTGTCTGTGTGTGTACATGCATATAAAAGAAAATTAATCCCTTTTTAATCAAACTTGGAAAGGCTCACACAGCTGGAAAACTCAGGACATTTGTGTGGAGAAGCTGATAACTGCTATCACTGGTTCCTCATTGACTCTTCATTGGCAGCTTCACACTTCTTGCTGTTCTGCAAGTATCAATTTAAAACGGCCTGCAACAGTGCCAGCTCAATTTAACACCAAGAAGCTGAAGCTAGTAAAAAAGAAAGTATTGAAAAAACTATGCAAGTGCTGCAAGGTAGTCCATGGCTTTAACACAGTTCTTAGTACAACTTGGAAAACACATTGCTCCTCCATTTCCACAGACTTCTCTTTTTTCTTTATATGCATGTACGTATTTATATATATATATGTGTGTGTGTGTATGTGTATGTGTGTGCTTATATGCATAAGCATCCAAGGAATGTTGGTATCCCAGAGTTAAATTTTAGTTATCACCTATTTATATTTGGCCTTTAAAGTTCCATTTCCTGGCAAATCACTACACATTTTTCTCACAGCTTTGCACACGAGAAAAAGAAGATGCTTTTTTTTTCCAAGGACTGCAGTACAGCCATTCTGCTGTGCACTCAGTAAACTCCACAAATCCTGTGAGATCCATCCCAAGTAGCTGCAGATAATGGTGTACTCAAAGCATAGGCAGTGGTTACCCAAGGGGCCACCACTAATTTCAACAGTAGTGGAATTTACTGCTTGTTAGACGCCATTTGAAATTTTCTTTAATGTAATGGAGGTTTGGCTTCTAGTCCTTTATTCTCTATTGCCTCGACCTTGTGTTTTGTCCTTGTATTGCAAAATGAGTGCATAAATCCATATTGTCAAACTATTTCTCCCAAAGGCCTGGGCCCTTTGACATGGCAATTTATGTGTAATTTACAATGCCCACAAAGCTTCGATTAGTTGTGTTAGGCTTAAAGAGCCTTGGCCACCTGCCTGACATTCACCTGATGATTTGTTCAGATTTAAACTTTACAGGTGCAAATTTCCTTGAGTCAGGTACCATCTGCATACAAGGCAAGGTTAGCATACAAGGCATTCAGTTTTGTATTGACTTGGCAGATCTTAAGCCTACCTAGAGATCCTGCGATTTCCTGAAGCTGTGACAGGACTAAAGACTTCTGAAGCTTTGACAGGACTAAAGACTTCGTTTGTTACAGCTTTCAGTTCCATTCCCAAATAATGGCCAGGGCTCCTGTTTGGAAAGGAAGGGATTGGATCAAAGTTGTCTGCTACTGCATGACTCAACGCTATTAGACATCCTAGACTTAATGTAATTAGGATTCTTTCGAATATGAGAAATCATTCAAGTCATTGCTGCAGTGATTCAGTTTTCAATCAGATATTTCCTTGAATGTGTTACAGGTATGGTTTTTTCATTCACAAAAGCCTTCCTGCGCTACCTGCTGGCTTTCCAAAATGTTCCTGGGGCAATTATGTCTATGTAGGTATAAATAAACCTTTATCCCACGAGTATCAGTGAAAATACATCTGCCTCTGACACCTGCTGCAAAATGTGTGCAGTACTGGGGCAGTATGTGCCAGAAAGGCTGGCAGCCTGTATCTGCTGTGACATATGTTCACTCAGGCGAGCTGTAGTGGAAATATCCATACTGGGAGTGGGGGGTAGACAGGTGATAATTGCCTTCCAATTGCTTATTGACTAACTTGCTAGGCAGGAAAGCAGAGGTAGCAGTGTTTAAGCCTTACAGGACACAACTTGGAAAGCTGCTTCCAGTTCTCATAGCGAGTTGTTCTTGAAAACAGACGATGGTAAGCAATGGCTAGAGGGACTTGACAACAAAATGCGCTGTTATTTCTTCCTTGCTTTTGGAAGTATACAGAAGGATGATGAGTAAAGAGCCTCCCTACCAGGCTAGAAAGGTCAAGATCCTCTTTACAGCTCTGTTAGCCCTCTTGATTTTTTTAGCAACTGAAGGGGAAAGATTTCTCTGCTTTTCTAGTGGTTTGAATTTGTTTACATAAACTTTTGCTAAATTTTTTATCATATATACAACTTTTGAGGAGTTCCTCCACCTTTCTCACCTATGCTGCAACTTAGACTTGTCCTTCTTGCCTCTGCTGAGCCCCTTTTTGCGTTGTGGATTCATTTGTGTTCTGCTTCTGCTCTCTGACACAATGAAGCTGGGACTGGTGTTTGGTAAGGGCTTTCCCACTCAGTATGCTAGGGAAGATTTGAAAATATTTTACCTTCTTTTTTTTTTTTTTCTTATAGTGTATTTTTCAGTTTTTAAAATTAAGAGCACATAAGAAGGCATGCACTGAAATGGTCAGACAGTTGCACCAGGACACAAATTTTGGATTCTCCCTAGAGTAATTAATGGAACACATATTTTCAAAGGTATAACCTAGCTACCTCTCCTTGGCCTCAGAGACAGTAAGCTCCTGTGCCACCCTATAATTAAAGATTATGCACTGGAGCAACTTTCTGCCGTAGGAATGGTGGCAACATGGTTGAATAATTCACACTAATTGCCTTAGTGACTTTTGCCTCCCCTTCGTCTTTTGCTAACTGTGAACAGATTTCTTTATTTTTCAACTAGTTATTAAAAAACTGAGTTCTCCATCTCTAATTTCTAAACTTTTATTTGACCACCATAATATTCTGCATGTTCCTAGTCCTTAATTTAGATTATTTGCTCTTATATTAAGATAATTCCAACAAAAAATCTCAGATTTTCTGAGATCATTCTTGTAGGAAAGTATTTTTGCAGATAGTAACCTTCCTCACTTTAGAAAACTTAAAATAAAGGAGTTATGACCAGTTATGACAAATGGTGTAACCTTGCTATGCATCCAGCAACCTCTACGTGAAGCTATTAAAAGACTTTCATGCTGGAAGCCAGCAGGAGCTTGCTGTTTTCAAAGAACCTATTTTCCAACCACTTGAAGAAAATATAATTTTAAAAGGAAAAAGTCATTTGGGAAATTAAATATACATGCTGTGCTTGAAAAATATAATTTTTGTACTAGAAGAGACTTGGTCTCGATAGGCAAAAGCCACTAACAGGCAAAGGAAAGAGCCTTTTACGATCATATTTTAAAACTTTGGTGATATCCAAAATTTCTTCATTTAAAATCATCTTTTTAAGATGAACTCCTACTTGAAAAAGACTCTCAAGTTTTCTCTGTATCCTTGCCAAAGTGTTGCTGGCAATAAATTAATACAGCTCCCTGACCACAGCAGGGAGGTGATTTTTTTACTAAACATGGTGTTACAGAACCATTTCCTCCTGTCACCCTGACTTCAATCTGCCTTCCGCAATAACATGAGGAAAATACAGCACTGAAGGACAGCCCTGTTTCTCAGTTTCTGCTGAAAGAATATCAAGCAATTACAGAGCTACAAAAAAACGGAAGGCAAGACATCAAGAGGTTATCTTATCGTCCTGCCCTGTGGTCCAGGACAGGATAAAAAATATCCAAAAGCAATCTAATCCTTATACGACAGACATTTCCAATATTTCTGTATTTTTAAAATATTTTCCCCTTATTTTTTTTTCAATACAGTCGAAGGAAATTCAGTATTTATAACTCTCAGATGATCAAACAAAAACACACACAGGTGTGAAGGTAGGATTTGGGGGAGGAGCACTGTTTTTAACAGAACTTTAGAGGCAAGTTGTTACATTTGTTAAACTTTGCTGCAAAAATGAAGAACTTGTACCTTGGGGAGTTGCTTTTGTTTGGTTTGGGGTTGAGAGGGGGTTTATGTCTTAACACTTCTGTGGCTGGTACTGTGACTGGTGGACATAGTCACAGTGAAAACATATGAATATTATGAAAAAAAATGGTAATTTTTAAAAGAAGTCTATATTCTACTGGTTTACCAAAAGGCTCGTTTAAAAATAAACGGGGTTTTTTTTCTGTGCTTAGCAGAGACTGTGATGCTGTCATCCACGGTAAAAAGGAATTTGTTCCTTTCCAAACAAGTGTGTTTGTAGGACTCTGCAAAGCATAGCACATATTTCAAGACGACTGTGGTAAGTAAATTATCTTTAGGGGCTGAGACAGCAAATATATGGTGTGCATTTTCTCACTAAGCAGCATCCTAAGCTGCTAGGTTGCAGTAGGCTGCTGACACCAACATTACAACTAGGACATCAAACATGCCAAAAAGCATCTTGGAGAACCCTCATACTGCAGGACAACAGTCTCATTGATTGAGGGGGAAAATGCTAAGTCAAAGATGTCTGTTGAAAACACAACGAGATAGGGAAAATCTAGGTTTTTAAAAAGATCATTTTAGAAAGCTACCTAGAAATCCAAGAATCTGACTTTTGCCTAGTAGGTAAGGAACAAACTGCTGCTCTAGCTTTTCTAGCTTCCACTATCTTCTCTCTTCTGAATGCCACCGTTAACAGCTATTCACAGGTCCTTTCAAATTTCCTGTGCTCCTGAGTGCCCGCCAGAAATGCATTCCAATGACTCAAAAAGGTTCTTGAATAGAAGGGGCAAATGTGCATGATCACTGCGAAAAGAATTCCCCCTTTTGATTTCTGTTTGTCAAGTAAAGTAAGGATGAAGAGGAGATTTTCAAAATACTTTCACAGTGTCTTACCAGCCGAAAACATCCGTGGTTATTTTCACACTACTTGTACTCTGCTTTCCAGTATGGAAGCAGAACAGAAAGTTCCCACTTTTCTTTGGGCTTAAAAGAGTGATTTCAGGGTTGGGTTTTCTTCTTTTAATGTAAACGTTTTGTAGTACCTAAATAGCAATATTGCCTTCTTCCGTATGTTTTAACAGTCCTGAGAAATTAAATGAGAAATTTCTTCTAAAGCCGTGTTTTTCTGTACCTCCAGCGATCTGCCTCTACCACCGTGGAAGGCGTAACAGAAAAATCGAGCCGATTGTCAGTATACCTCAAGTCACTATCCAGGGATCTTCACACGCTTTTGTGAGGGGAAAAAAAAGGAGAGGGGGGTGGGGAGATTGACAAATAAATATTTTTACACAGGATGTCATTTTCTACATTGTGTAGAGAATGTAGTTGTTCGCTTAAATATCTATAGTTTTTTCATGGACATCTGACAAGCCTGTCAGTATCTCTCTAATTCCCCATGTAATCTTCCTTGAGAGGAATGAAATTCCTAAGCAACTTTTTTTGCTCACAAGAACTGAATGTTATTTTCTCTAGGAAGGACTCTAGGCTTATATTATATTGGTTTCAATGACTGATACAAAAGTTAAAATGGCAAATTAAATAATGCAGTACCCACTTACATAGTTCAAACAACTACTTGCTAAACCTTTCTTTTCCTAGGCACCTAGATTACTTTTCTTATAACTTCAGATAACTGAAGTGACTATTTCTCACACCTTGATTTTTTTTTTTTCTCCTGCCTCGGCAAGATGTTTAATTTGAATGCCCTGCTTATTTTAGACTTTTATGTGTGTACATATCTCCTTCTATTGTCAGAAACAGTTCCTGCCATGCATGTGCCGATTCGGTGAAGAGTTACAAATCTAGCTGTGTAACCTGCTCTTTTAGCTATCTCAATGTCTGTACTTCAATCATGGCAAAATAAACAAAGCTCATTATACGGTCCCAGGGCCTCCCTGAAATCATTTACTTCTTATTAGAAGCTTATACTTTTAACAAAAAAAAAAAAGGCTTTTTAGAGTCTTAAGTTTACCCTGTTACGCCTTGAATTGTTTCGTTTTCAAACTTCACGTTTCTCCACAGTTGATATCTACTTTGTGGTTTTAGGATATTTTTGTGCTTTAAGAACATCTTCTCTGTAAAAGAATTTTTACAGCATAACACTTGCCGGACTTTTTGCTGAGTGGCAGATTTTTAAACAAAGTTGATTTCGATCTCAGTACAGCCATTCCCTGATTTGTATAGTCCAGTGAATCAGAATTTTCCATGTGTGTACACATGCAATCTTCTCTAAGAATGGCTATAATGGGCAATAGCTTGTGCTCACAACTGCTAATAGGCTGTGGTTTTCCATGAAAAACAAATTGCCTCCTGCTGCAGGGCTGTAGAATGGTTAGCCTTTGTTTTAATCAAAGCAGTGGCAAAATATAGCTACAATGACCTATTGTGGAAAGCCTCTGATCCCCGGCTTCCAGTACGGTCCCAAACTGCTGACCTGAAGGGATTCCCTGAAAATTAGCAACTACAAGTTTTGCAAACATGCTTTACAATAACATCTCTTTTGCTTGCAAACAACATTAAGATCTCACAAAGATGGGTTCAATACAAAGAGAGGGAGAAACAGATCCTACTGTTGTAAAGATGACGACTTTTTTAGGGCAATACAGACAAATTAGGAATTAATTAAAATTCACTACAGTTTTAAAGGTGTAAAACCTGGATCCAGAGACAACATAGCTCTGAAACAAAAGGTTCTCTTGGAGAAAGTAGCACTCGATTTTCTGAAGCACAGAATGGTGGCTCTGCCCTAGAGCAGTGGCTGTCAAATTCATAGTTTGATGAAAATTTAATTGCTAAAGAAAGTTTGCGCTTAATGTCCTTAGTGAAAGTTTGGAAAGTACATCTTTCAGATCTTTGTAATGCAGAAAAACTAGTTTTATTGCAAACAGAGTGCTTCCAAGGTCTGCAGTTATTCTGTGAGGAGATGCCACTGGGAGAAATGCGTAACATCTTCTAATAATTCTGTGTTATCTTGGCATTAGCATCTTTCAGAATATAGCTAGTACATGACTGTCTTTAGAGGATTACCTCATATCAACTGAACACACTCACTTGTGGGATAAATTGACCCTTATTTCTGGTGCTTTCATCAAAAAGTACCAAAATTTTAACCTGCTTTTGGGTTTCTTGACTTCCCTCCCTCCCGTTTCCTTTCTAGTTTCTAATCTCATTACTACCTTAGATACCATCTAAATAGGTTAATAGACTGCTGCTGTGGAGCACTGAAAATCCATCTGGGCAATCAGTCTTCTGTTTAAAGCAGTCAAGTGAAGCTTTAAAGTAAAGATGGGGCCTGAATCAAAATGTTAGGTCTAAGCACCTTTACCCAGTGGGACAGACTGAATATAGGGTCATGGTTTGTGGCTCTTTTCTGAGCTGCTCAATTATCCTGCCTCGAATGCAACCAGCAATGGGAGTTTCTCACTTTCTTCTCGAGTGTTTCGAACAGAAAAAAAACCCAAATATTCAAGTAGGGGTGTATTAAACAGAAATGACCACTGTTGATTAATTAATGCCAGACCTAATATTTTCAGTAGGTGAACTGAAAGGTCCAACAATCTCTGTGTCACCTGGATAACTAGGTCCCAATTCTCCTTGGTGATTTGGCATTGGTATCCTTTCAGTACAGGAGAAAAAGTAAAACATGTTAGTGCCTTTGGGTGATCCCACAAAATACATTAAAGAAAACAGTAGGCCAAAAATCTGAAAACACAAGGGTCTTTGCACCCCCTGTTGTCCCTAGATAGACCTTTTGTGTGGTGGACACCGTTGAGAAGGAGCAGGCAGACTGACACCGAGGCATTCAAAGATCACTGTAGGTTTAGATTTGGCTCCCACATGTCCAATAGTAGCAGGTGGAAAAGGAAAACAGCAACACTGCTATCCAAGCAGCTTACACCGCTGAATATTGAGGTATGTGAGAGTCTTATCTGAAACAACCCAATAATTAACAGCACCCCTGATATAAGCCAAAGCAAAGAAGCTTCCACTGACAGGGTAAGTCTTTCTTTGGCAGTTTCTTCCAGGACACACAGCTGTATCAGGAGACTCTGACCACAGTGTACCTCATAACTGTTTTCATTACATTGTGATAAGCTAGAAGAAAACCTGCAGGAACACTAAGACTTCGTGCCAAATCTACCTCTTTGTGAGGGTGCAAACAAAACAGTACAAAAGAGGTTTAAAGCCAAAGCCCGGGCCAAACCTGAACCATTCTTTTTGTGCTTCTTCAAAAAGTATCACAGAGACACATAATACCAACAAACACCTAGAACCAGCAAAAAATACAGCAGCACCACCGCTGTGAGCATGAATAAGTGACTGCAAAGACACCCAACACTAACACAAAGCTGATCTTAGAAGGATTTTCGTAGCACAGGTCTAACTGAAGAAATTCTTTCATACATTTCTCATTCCGACCTGGGAGTTTTGCTGCCTGACAAAATTACCTTCAGCAGTATCTATTAACTTTTTCACTGCAACTCTGGCCATGACATGGATTCTCTATTGCCTTTTCTCCCTCTGAGGTAGCTGAAAATACAAATATGGATTTTGCTGATTCTCAAGGGGAAAAAAAAAGAGTATTTTGCTGGTGTGATTATACCTATGGTAGATTTTTCAGCATTTCTACAGAAATCTCTGTCTCAGCAGAACTTTTACAGAAGGAAGGAAGGAAGGAAGGAAGGAAGGAAGCAAGGAAGCTTACAGAACTTTGAATATTTTGATTGTCCTCATTTAAATTACTTGTGTTAGGGTTTTTGCTAGCAAAACTCAGGAGCACCATCTTTAATACTGAATCTGTGTTTATCTTGTTGCTTGTAAGTGCTTTTTTCAATCCCATTTCAGGATGGATCTATATCCTCTTGACAAAGCCAGAGGTAATATGTATTCCTCAAGGAGGGATCAGGAGAAATTCTGATCCTCTTCAGTGTCTTGTGAGTATATGCTCTAGTTTGCAGGGGAAATGCCTGCTGTGCACAGCAGGAGCTGGTGCCAGGCTGCAAGCTCAGAGAATATTTTTTGACAAAGTCTGGTTTTTTCGCATATGTTTAAAATTAACCCACTCTCTGCAAAATCTTGGCAAATAGCTCCACAATTTTGAATTTTTCCTTGTAACTGAATAATATGCTCATGTAATAATACATTATCTGAGTGGGGTACTTTTTCTTTCTTTCCACTGGGCAGTTACTTTTTTATTTGATTGGATTGTTTGTCTGATTTGTTTGGGTTTTTTTGGTTCTGGGTTTCGGGGTTTTGTTGATGAGTGGCACTTTTTCCAAAATCAACCTAGAGGTAATACATCCATCTCATGAGTTGATTGTCTCTTTGAAAAGACTGAGTGATCATCTTGAGCTGCTGATGCTGGTGTAAAGACTTAACATAAATTGTTTGCTTGACCTTTTTAGAACTGAAAATCTTATTTTCTTTCTTTTCATCTCATAACAATGTATTTATATTGTAAGTGGAGAGAAAGCTCCCCGACCCATTCACTCTTTGCTCCGGAATGAGAAAAAATTGTATGTGCTGAGATTTTGCAAGTTATATCACTCTAAATACCTCTTTATGGATTGGTTCAGGCTTTTCAAAAAAGTAATCCTTCTTATGAAAGTCATTGTAATTTATCCTCCAGTTTTGAGAGAGCTGCCATATTAACTACATAGTTAATATTTATGTGTTACCTAATCTGGAAGACTAAATCTGTACCAATAACTTAAAGTAGATTAAGTTACAGCAGTAAAAAAGTGTGTATAATTATTCCTGAGCAAGTCCATAGTTTGAATATCTTTACTGCACTATAAATGCAAAAGCACATAAGGATTTATATAAAGTGATCACACCCTCCACCAAAATGTTTGTAACAATACTTAAGAGTTTTGGCCAGTTAAATATATTTTGCTGAGATATCTGATATATTTCTTCTCTGTAGCAAGGTTTTCTCAAGGACTGCAGACCTCTACTGGGTAGTTATCTATAGAAAGGAATTAGGATTCACCAGGTATTATCCCATGCAGTGGCAACCCCAGTGTGAAGATGCTACACCGCTCTCACTGAGGCTGGTACAAGCTGCATTGTTTTTTTTCCCTAAGGTCATTCACACAGCTTAGGCCTGGGGGAAGGGGAAGGTGGATGCACCTATTGTCTGCCTCAACAGCAAAACTTGCACAGAATTAAAGAGCAACACATGTTATGTTATTTTATTAGGCCCAGAGTGTGCGTCATAATTCAATTCAGAAAGAACATTTCAGATTTCCAGTAATACCTGATCTGTTCTTAGGCTTTCTACAAAAATGTTGTATAAAGCCATATTAATGGTCTTACTGCAGAATTTTATTTCATTCTGGCCATTAATGAAGTTTAAAAGTTTGAATAGGGAGAGATTGAGAGCCGAAGTCCCCTCTTTAAAGAAATTAAAGATCGACTCTTAAATACCTGCTTCTACTGGTTCTCGTATATCAGTATGTCTCAGCCAGTATCTTCAGGGGCTGAAAAAAGTAATTCATTCTATATTTCTGTCAGTTTTGATCATTAGGATAAAAATATTTATGTATCAGCTAGATTTCTTGAGGTGCATGGGTAACCAAAGGGTCATTCCACATATGTCCCTCTACTTGCGACCGAATCACTTTTTCAGAAGTCAATCAAGTGGCCTGAGACTCTCCTTTACTGCAGCTACTGAAGCAGTGCCAGCACACAAACTCACTGGACGAGCAAGAAACTAGGGAGTTATACTTTTAATTTACTCTGGTGCTAAGTGTACTCATTTTCACAGCAGAGGTCTGGGTTGCCTGTGTCCATTTACAGATTTCTTTCTGATTTACACAGTTGAGGTAAAAACATGTATATTTATCACCACGCAAGGACTACAGACTCACACCTACAGTTCTTTATAGCTCATGGGGCTTTTAGGTACATAGGAACATAGGTTCAAAGGATTGGTTTACAAGTATAACCCACTCTCTGCTGTGAGTTTGGTTAGGTGTTAAGGTGTATCTCACCAGATCTTGGAGACATGAGTTTAAATTGCCTTGGGCGAGAATACGTCTTCAGCCACCTACTGCCCAAAATTCTGGTATAACTCTTATCAATAAAACATCATGAAAGAGGGGCACTAAAGTCCCACAGATTACGTACGTTGAAGCCAACAGCTCATGAGACACAAGCAGAGTCAAGCTAGGAAACCACTCTGAGCACTCGAGCTGTGCCACTTAAAAGAGCAAATTAAGATGAGGAGTATTAGAAGTCCCTCATCACCCTCTACTATTTAAAACAGACAGTTATTTGTCCTTTGGTCTCTCAGTTGTTCAATGTCTCATCCAAAGCCTGTAGAAATAAAAAGAACCCAATCATGGCCTAATACTGACCAGAAAGAAAATTTGAAAACAGATATTTTGCTCTTGTCCAGCTTTAGATAATATTACTGCAGCTGCTACTTCTTCCAGCCCTGGCATATCCCAGACCCAGCAATTTTTTGCATTGTTAGCACAGAATTTTATTTACACAAGCATTTAACAGAAATCCATTCAAGTCTTTTATGCACCAAGGAAATCTTAAACATGTCACTGGGCAGGGCAGCAGCTCTGGCTATAGCAGGTAGCCTCAAGAGGTGAGCTGCTGAGGGGATATTGGCTACAAGAGACATTCAAGCAGAATCTTTGCCTATGAAGGGATAAACTGATGTCACAGTCTCTGGGCTTTTTGTTGAATACTTAGTAATTACCTCAGCTGGAGCAGTAGCATTGACAGGATTCCATAAGGTATGGAAATCTTGGATACGCACACCCTCAAATCCATTTTCCTTTATCTGTGTGTAACGTAGGGAATTTCTGTTCCCTATACTTTCCATTCCTCACACAGATCGATCAGCATGTCCCACACATTTTATGCTCACTGTGGTTACATTTTGGGCAGTAATTTCCCACGCCAAGATGTCAGAGTCCTGAAAGCCATGAAATAAGTATTCACATGGTAGCTCTTTCACAGTAATTGAACAGATACTTGTTCTGATTATGCAGTGAATATGAAGTCCACTGACCTCTGATGAAAAAAAAAAAAATACATTTTCGATTCTGTAAGGTAATATTTTCATGTGACCCCGCCTGTACTTATACACACTAGGTTATCCAAGGCAATGTGCATTTTATATCTATTTAATTTGAACTCATTTAGGAAAAGAAGACTATTAATCAACCCTGAAGTTTTTGATGTTCCCACTTTCACGGAAACCTTTGCTTACATCAAAATGCAGTATAAGTCATTGCCTGTATTGAGCTGCATGGCTGGAGAACCAGACGACCTGCTGAATTCAGGTTTTTAAACTGAGTGTGAAGATTATTACTATAAAAGAGAGGTTCTGTGGATAAAGTTTGGCAGGACAGACCAGGCTTAAAATATCCCTGGGCACATATGAGTAATCTACACACTGTGAAAGTAAAGGTGCATGACAGTACTCAAACTTAACCTTTTCAAATTTCTAACATGATATTTAAATTTTCCACTTACCCTTCTTCTCACGATATTTGTCATCTTTTGGTTTGTCCAAACAACAATTTCAAAAGGAAAAAAACTGTAAAACCAAAAATGCTAACCTCAAGAAAGCCCTTTTTCTTCTCTTTCCCACATATCTAAATGCAAAAGTGAGCTGAATCTGGATTTCAAAACTTTCTTTTTACTGTCCATAATGGAAAAACTAAGACAGCATATGTGCAAGAACACTAAACTGCACAACTCACAAAACTTTCATGATGGGAGCAAAGAAGCCTGCAAAATAAACAAAATAATTACCAAGAGTTAATTTTAAAATTCCATCCTTGGAAAGCAATTGACGTTAACAGAGATTACATTCTAGTCCAGAAGTCCTGCAGAGAGGCAAGCAGATTAGGTTTCATTTTATTGCCTGTAGGCTTTGCTTTTAGCCTTTTTTTTCCCTAAGCTTCCAGCCAAGCATAATCCCTTGTTTCCTCTGTTGGCTTCTGTTGGTATTCACTATCAATTTATGCTATTTTTTGTCACATGGTTTCAGAAAAACCACCTTTCTGAACCACAAGAATTCAGAGCCTTTTTTTCCGTTTTTACAGTCTGTCATGTCCTGCCTGGTACAGTGAGTAGAGACCTGACCTGTACTGACTACAGACACGCATTGGAGCTGTGGCCTGAGACTGTCCTAGTTCCCACAGCTGAGGTATCACTCTTGGCCTTCCCCAAAAACACTGCCTAATACAGCTCCAAGGCCAGAGGCAGAGGGCACAATCCTGGCCGCCTTCTTCATGCACACCGAGTACATGATAGAACTGCACGTCCTTTAACTGCTGCCGTGCACTACTGTTCGCTGCCCTCCACCTTCCCACATCTGCACCTGGGAATCAGAAGAAAGTACTGGCAGCAGCAACAGCTCAGAGCAACAAAAAAGACCCCTTCTGAAGATTTGTCCCTGGATAAGACCAGGCCTTCATCTGTTTGATTCATTTGTAATTGCAACACACTGCTTGTATCAAAGCCATTCACTTCCACCATGAAAACAAGCAGGTTGACCTGTTAGTTATTAAAGAGATAATACCTTTTGCCTACATGAGGTAATTCTACTAGAATAAAGTGAGTAAAAACTAATCCTGCTGAAAACCAACAGTTTAGTTGCAGTTAGTTTCTGTGGGAAGAGCTGGCTTTGACTAACTCAGCAAAAAAAGCTCTGCATTTCTGCCAAACAAATGTCTGTATGACTGCATACACAGGCATAGAAATTTTTTTCTCATGTTGACCATGCAGGAGAAGCAATCTGCCAAGTTGCTTGGCAAAGACAATCTACCCTTAACCCATTTAATTATGCACTAAACATACTTAAACAGATTGAATCCAAGGACAGTGGTATGTATGCCCTGGATGCCAGACATCCCCTGACATCTGAAAGGAAGACGCTCAAAAATGGCCCAGATGCAGCCAAGAACTTATATCAGGTGCAAACCCACAGTCAGAGTGAGGGTATCCTATCTCCTTTCCACCCCTGAGTCCTGCAGCCATTCAACAAAACAGTTAACTCTGTTGTAATATTTGAAAAACAAACCTGAACTCACTATCGAAATCATTGCAGTCAGTGCAGTGTCCTTTACTGGCTTTTTTTCCTATATTATGATTTCAAATGGACATAGAACTAATTTTTTGCTTTATGATTTCCCCAGTTCTCACTCTTTAGGCCATGGCAGACTTTTTTGCCACCGGTGTGAGTCTGAGAGTAGAGCGTTAGAACATACTTGCAACTAAGAAAGGGTAAGATTACACTGAGGAATGAAGATATTACTCTGAGGACTGAAGATTACACTGAAGAGAACGGGAGGGGTTTGGACTGTCGCTGCAAAAACATTCTTTCCTTCTCCATTCAGAAAATTTAAAAAATTAATTGATGCCACCCAGTAACTTATTTTTTTCCTGTTTCTTACCGGTATTTATACAATAACAAGCAGACACAGGTCAATAACAGGATCAATAAAAAGAATTAAAGTTAAGGATATTAAAATCACTACAATTACATTCCAGACAGAGTTGGGCAGAAAATTGATTCCCTGTCCTGCAAATGTTGAGATGTAAAACATATTCCTGTCGTGCACCAGGACAAAGCCAAAGATTTACGTTCTTTTTTTTACTATTATTATTAAAAAATGGAAAAAAGAATCTGAAAAAAAAAAAAAAAGAGGAAGACAAACAGATGAGCAGAGACAGGTTTTGAAATAACTGATAGTGTTTTAGATAGGTCACTAAAACTAGATTTTAGGAAAGTCTGAGTCCGTTCCTTAGGCTAAATCAGAAAAAGTAGGAATTCAAACCTAGGTCTCACAAATCCCAGCTGACAGCTTCAACAGTCAAGTTATTTTCCTTTTTTGAAGGTGAGTCTCTCTTCCTGAACAATACTCTGTCAAAACAATACATTTGCACAGCATCTCATTTAGAAATCAGGCCCTCTCCAATTTGTCACATTTCCAAACAACCAGAGTTACAGGCGGCATGCTTATTGTCAGACTCGTGGAATGGTTGCCTGAAGCAAGCCCAGAAATTCAACCCAGCATAAACACAGAGCATTTTTTTTTCCTTTCCCTCCAAAGATGAGTCTTCTTTTTGCTAAATGGACACTTGGGAATAGATATAACTTCTGACAGAATGAAAACACAGAACAAGCTATATTGTCAGTAGGACCCTGGTGTTAAAAATCCAAAACCAACCCTTCATTTGAATTTTTGGCAATGGCTGGTTTTCAATTTGGTTGTGATTTTTCTTCCTTTTACTCTCTACTAGAGGTTCATTTTTCCTCTCAGGAGCAATAACAACTAACAATATCCCTACTTCCTCTTCTTCTTCTTCCAATCTCCGCAGCATGCTTCACCTTCCTCTCAGGCTACTCAAGTGCTTGGGAAGCTATGTTGTAAACCAGACGGGAGAAGGTGATCAGACTGAAAATAAACTGTTGCAAAATCTTTTATGCATCTACCTCCCTGGTTTTGGTAAAAAAATTCACAGGCGAGTCACTATCTACAAGACTTAAGGTTGAGTAGAAGCCAGGAGGTTCTTGTTCACGGTTTCACTGATCTCTGGGCTGGAGTCTTTTCATGCTCAGGCTGATCACTCCTTTATACACAACTTAAAGCTCACATTCAATCCTTCTTGTGCCACGATAACATCACACCAGCAAACCTAGCTTCTCAGAACTGCATTGAAGCACAGTGGAATCCTGTGGCAAAAGAAAGCCTGCAGCATTAATGCCACCCCCACTGGCACTGCCCTGTGTGGTATGAGCATCAAGCATCACTCCCCTAAAACAGATAAATGAAGTATATCTGGTGTATGTAGCAGCACTGTATACAGACAGTATACAGGTTTTGTCACCTTGGAATATGTATTATTTGCCATTTTCTTTCTACCCATCACTAAAGTAATCCGGTAGTCCCCTTGATTTGTCTTTTTTTTTTCAAGTGTAATTTCTTCATCAGACAACGCTTTTTGTCTGATATTGCCACCCAGTATTAGGAATTGCTAGACTGAGACTTCCTGAGATGGCAATTTATGCACAGGGAGTCTTTCCATAGCTGGAGGAGAAGGGAGATATTCAAAGTCTGTAAAGGGGAACCCTGTAAAACCAAATCTCCCAAATTACTTTTTGAGTATGCTTGGCATTCTTCCTTGTTAGTGTAAATATATATAGAGGTCTCTTGTTAGCAGGAACGTGACAAAGTGGACGTAAGGGAACAGAAGTGCCATGGCTCATTGGAAGAGCTGTTTCGTATAAAATGAGATGTTTTTCTGGTCCTTTTATCTGCAGACGGGTAGAGATGCTTCCCCAAAGCTCCTATTGCTGCAAAACTGTCAGTCATTAACGAAGAGCTGGACTGACTTTGTACGGAGTAACTCTGTACGCTGAGAACTTCTGCTCATCCCTGCTTGGCCGTGCTCCTCCGCACAGCCTGAGGGACAGCAAGCACAGACACTCACCAACATCTGCATTCCCATGCACGAGCCTGTGTGATGTTGGAACACCCAAGACAGGATAACTGGGGTGAAGGATACACACTGCTACATTAAAATGTTAACACTGGGCCAGGTTTGGGAGAGAGAGAATAGAGAGAATCCAGTTCAAGAGAAAGAAAAATAACCAGATTGAAGATCAAGAAGTAGAATCAGCAGGTAGATCATTGTTTAGAAAAGTAGCTATTTATTTCCCCTATTCTCAGTTGTTAACCCTAGGTGTTACTCTGAGCACCTAGTGATCCATGTAAGTTTTATAGACCAGAGACTTTCTTACTTGTCAACAGTTGGCTGCATCTATTCCAACAGGGTCCTAGATAATGACAAAGCTCTGACTGAAAGCAGACAAACTGAGGAGTGGTAATGCCCAGCAGAAACGTAAAATGCAAACTATATTGACTGGTAAGAGGCTGACCTCGGGACATCCTGACGAACCTTCAGGCACCATAATAAATACCGACCAATCTGACAGCACAGTCAGTGTAGGAAGGGGTTAAAAAAAAGCAAAACCACTCACTTTGATCCTTAGTGTATGCAGGAAGACATACACTAGCCTCCAATCCCAACACAGGACTAAAGAAGAGGAATGGCCTATCCTCAGGATTCAAACACAGCCCAGAAAAACTCCAGCCATTGCCTTAATAGTTAACATAGCAATGTGGCTTCACCTCAGCAGCCATCTATGTACTCAGCTGTGGCACTTTTAGGGAAAATGAGAGCCTACCCGGAGACAGCTCCCTCAGAATAAAATGACAATGAAGACAAGACCCATAAAAATTATCATGATGTGATCACTTGCGGTCAGGCATGCATATATGGAAATTGTATCAGATTGGATCAGATCGTTATGTGGGTGCTAAAATGACCCAAAAAGTAGCGCTAGACTAAATATTCGCTAATGTAGCTCTGCATCTAATTTGCAAATTCTCTTGCCAGATGTTTTGCTGTAGTTTATAGATGGCAGCCATAATTTTGACAACAGCAAATAAGACACATGCATGCATGTACAGATTTATCACTGTGGGATTGGTGGGCAGGGGTACTCCAGTGAGATTAGCTCCAGCTAATACAACACATCCATATATCAGAGGGTGTATCATGATGATATGATTCCTTCACTTACATCAGGGATTGTGTTTCTCTTCCACAAATGTTTGCAGCTTTATTCTTGTGAGCAGAATCTGCTCCACTGAACAGATTTAATCTGTTACAAATACACACATAACCATAGAAAGGACCAAGGAAGAGATTTTATACCACTAGATAAACATCAGCACAATTTACTAAGAGGAGAAAGCATTTTTGTCTTGTCAATTTTTATGTGTAGAAATGAAGGGCAGTTTTCCAAATGATGAACTGCCACAGCCCCTGTGTCCCTGTAAGCACAGGAAGATTTAACAGAGAAAACGGTAGATATTCACTTTAAAAGGAAATTTATAAGTGTTCCCAGAGCAACCATTATGCACCAGTGGAAATGAATTAAGCTAGGCCAAGTTTCACCATAAATGTTAACCACATACTCAACTCAAATTGTAAAATCATCCCAAATTCACAGATATTTTCTCCCTGTCATTGCCTGAGATAAAGTTTACTGCTCACTAGAATTCCCCAGCTATTTCTTTTTCATCTTTAGACACACAAAACTACATTATCAAAATGCACACACACTGAGTTCTCGTTTCAGGACTCTATGTGTCTTGGAGACTCAGGACATTGTGTTATTCTATTAAACTGGCTCAATTTTTTTTTTTTTTTAAATTCTAAAGGTGGTTAAGGTAAACACTGCTGAAAAATCACCATATTTCCAGTAGTCTTGTTTTCTTCTTCAGTCATTCAGGTGTGCCACAGTCAGACAAGCTGAGTACATGGATGAAGATTTCCTTTAAATACAGTCATGTCAATTCAAATTTTTTGTGATGCTGCCCTCTATGCTTGATCTGTAAAAGGACCAAATTTAAATTAAGTATTTGGAAACTTTAATCTTTACTCTGCTGTGAATGATGGCAGTATTGATCTGGCAGCACAGCTGAGGAGACAGAGTCTATGAGAGAAGTAACTCAGAGAGCTCATAAAATTCAGCTTTTCTGAGAAAAAAAATTGCTCTAATACACATTTGTATATCACAGTGGGAAACTGCGGCTGGCATCCTGTCTTGTGCCCTTCATAGTCTTTATTATCAAGAACAATTGTGTTCCAGAAAGATCTTCTCTTAATTAACCATTCCTGGGTTAAAGAAATACCTCCTCAGAATATTTGATGTTATAGCAATCACATAATTATCATAACTGCTCACAATATACCCATGTTAAGTAATTCAGACTTTTTCTACTCTACTGTCTTCAGGGAATTATATTAACAATGTTCATGCCAAAACCACTGGTTTCTGTGGTAGAGTGACTGCCTACCATGCCAATGTTACATTCCTAACCTGAAGAGTAGCTAGAAAATTGGGTTTTCACAACGCATCTATCCATGCTCAACCAACAAATGCCATCAGGCAGAGTTTGTCATAATTAGTTATGTCACTCATAGCTGTTTCCTCTCACCATATAGCTTGAAAAACAGGAGTAAGTTTTATAATTTGCAGATTACGGAACAACACCATTCACTTTTCTTTTAATCTGTAATTACTCTTCCCAAACCGAAAGGGAAAAGTGATCCCAGAAGGCCAATCCTCAAGTCAACAGTATGTTGAGATGGGGTCTGTACTTGAGAGCACGACTCTATCGGAACAGACACCACCTTTGCTTTTGCTTTCCCCCACACTGAACCTGCTGCCAGCATAGAGCCTTCCAGCATACCGGAGTCAACCATTGCTGATGATGCCTTAAGTTTTAACTTTTATATTTTTCAAATCCTGTACTGCCTAGCATGTAACTCTGAAGTTTCTTGTGGCCTGTTAGCTGCTGTTCTCTCATGCTGGTTAGAAACAACAAACCTGTCTAAGTTTGCTCTCCAAGGACACCTATATTGTCCTATGCCCAAAATGTATAAAATAAAATCTTAAGAAGGGGGGGTAAACTTGGGGAAATTACATCATTAACTAAAGTTATAATTGGAGAATTAACCCTGATATGCAAATGGACAAAACCTAGTGAAGCACTCGTGACCCGGGGTCCATCTTGGGTGGAGCCTTTTGACTGCCCAGGGTGTACCTTTGAAGGCCCTTCAAATAAATACCTCCTTTTATTCTCTCATTCTTGTCTAGTCTCTGTGTTTCAGGTGGCCACCTCAGGTATCACTGAAAGAGAGAGATCTTGTTTCCTTCTGGATCTTCGTGTGTAATCTAATTCCTTAAAATAACCCTTGTATTCCAGATTTCATCCATGGGGTTTATTGTTTGTTCTTTATAATGGGATTTTTTTGGTCTCAGAAGCAGTTGACAGACTGTCCCTAACACACACAGCCTAGAAACCTGTAAAATTGCATTTTGATATGGCAACCCATTCTGAATGCCTGGATGAAGATATTAAAATTCATCTTTGCAGTTTTCCCAAGCATATTTCATATGTACTACATCTAGTGCATATGAATGGTTTTGAGGGATGTTGACCTCCACCGCTCCAGTTCAATTCCTGCAGTTCCCCAGCTTGTTTGGAGCAGAAATGAAGCCATTGTAGTGTCAGAAGAGTTCAGCTTCAACACACACCTCTCACTCCAACCACAAGCCATCTGCAAACAGCGGCACACAGAGCACGTTTTGGATTGTTGGGCCAAGGCCAAGCTGGAACCCAGGGCTGGCGCAAAGGACAGGATCCTTCAAGTGCAGCAATAGACTGAAGATGAAAGGAAGGGCTGGCCTGCTGACAGAACTACAGTTTATGATATAGTGGTTTGTTTCTATTTAAATTGGTACTAACATTTAGGTGCTATTACCACAGACTAAAATAACTGCTGGATCTCTTGTTTTTGCTGGCTATCCCTACAAGACTAAGCCCAAAAAGTGTCACACCCATTCCTTACACATATGACATCAGCAATACCCACTCGTGCAAGGTGGCTTTTCTACATGCATGCATACAAGCTGTTCTCTACTTCAGATTTTAATTCAAGTAAGTGGGAAAAAGAAGCATGAAGCAAGACAGCAAGGATTGTTTAGGATAATTTGATAGGTCATGACACCTGAAAAGGTATCCTGCCCACCTCCTTCCTTCAATGTCTAGCTCTTAACCACAAATTCCCTCACTCTCCCTTTCCCTCACTGGACCTCTTGCTGAGATGCTTCAATTCGTAAGCCAAAAAAACAGCTTAGAAAAAAAAAAAAAGGCAGGTTTATTCCAGGTAAACAAATTGGTTCATCTCCATAAGAGGTCAAATGCCACTAATGCCAATGCAAATCTCAGTGTGTGCTTGACTAGGGAATTAGCTTTCTAACATTGTCCCAGCTTTAATGTGTAGCTTCATCTTAATGAAATGCCAGCATATTTGGCTAGCTTGAAGATCAATTGCAAGATCTATGCAGGGATTTCCATTCATGGCTGCCTGGGATAAGCATCACCATCCCTGAATTAGACTGTGGGATCACCACTTCCTCAGGGATTCCTTCAAGGCTGCTATGAAATTCATAGTTTGTACCTTGCCACGTAAACCCAGAAAGCTTTCTGGGGTCATACTCTACCGAAGCAATTTTAACCGCAGGCTAAGCCACACTGAAATATTTCCAAATGAAAACAGTGGGGGAAACAACTGACAGCTATTCAACCTTCGAATTGCTTCTGTCTTCACTGCTAGGATGAATCACTGCACTGGGTAAAAATTTCACTCTAATTTCAGCTGACAGCACCAAACAAAACTGCAGACCCGCATCAAAACACGACATTAAACTCAGGCAATTGTGTTTTGTATATGGTGAGGATAGATTTTCAGGTAATTTTGCAAGAGAAATATAGCTTAAGTGCATGGTTGCACTAATACTGTATCCTCACATGGCCCCATAATAAGACACCACAAGACTTGTAAGTTTTATGCAGACAAAAAGACTTAAACTGAAACACTCTTAAACTGAAGTGTTGAGACAACTTCCTGAATGGTGAACAAGACAGAGATACACACCAGATAGCATATGGAAGAGAAGTGAGCTCCGCCAGAAATTAAAGCTACTAACTCCACAAAAACACTTTCTGTCTCTCTGCAGAGCCCGTGGTGGTTAAAAGCATCATCTTTTCAAACTTCAAAATAAATAATTGTGCAAAATTTCTTTTCCCTCAGTACTTAGCTTTTCTTCAATAAAATCCTAAAACTTTTACTTGAAAAAGAGGAAGAAGAAGCAAAAAAGTCTCAGTTTTCCAGTCTCTTGGTGTTGGTGTTGATTCATTTGCCAAAGAACCTTCTCAAAGAAGGATAACTGGGATCGTCTTTATCACTTGCCATGTGTACTGGAAAATTTTCTTTTTTATTTTTATTATTTTCTCTACTCAAAAGACATGAACTACATTCATTTTCATTACAAAACCTCTACAAAATCATATTGTATTTTGTTAATGACTAACCATTAGACTCAGAGGAATGAATACCTACATAATGCTACATAATGTTATGAGACTGGATTTATTCTATAAATTTGTGTCAGTCTGTGACAGTGCGTTGCATCTTTGTATGACATCTGCATGAGGTTCCCTTTCCAAGGGAGTGCTGTAGGTGTTTCCTTTCATTTGGTCATATTGCTCCCATCTCATTTGTCCTAAACTTCATCCATATGTTGTCAGAGAAATGTGGGATGACTGCTCTACTCCTCTGTATATAATGCTAATAGGATGAGAGCATTGAAGGCTGTATCGCATCAGTGGATATACTACGTATGGTTTATTTCCTAGGGAAGGGAAGAACAATTTAAATATAGGAACTGCAATCTATTTACACATTCCACAGTCAATTTAATCTGTTATAAATCAGCTGTGCTACAGAAACAGGGCTGCTTGTCACACAGCCACGGCTGCTTCTCTCTGCCTTCTGTTTCTGCCAGTCCTAGTGTTCATCTGGCAAACTGCATCAGGGAACTAATCCAGAAGAAAACTAACTTTTTTTTTTTTCCAAAACTGAGTTTTCATTCAGATAAACTCCCTACTTTAGCTCATTCATGGCTGCACAAACAGCAATGACGGACGGCATGAGGGAGGCAGTACAAACAACCCATGGTGTAAGACAAAGTGGGACTCACCCTTTTAGCAGCAGCAGCCATTTATCCTGCTTAAGTTCATCATGGACCTGTGGCATTAGTTAAGTGGTGCCAGTCACAATATGGATTATCTAACTTCCCTGCATATTACTTTCTCAAGTCAATTAGTGGCCAATTCCGACTAAGCCAATGTAAGCCATTCTTAACATGCAGTGAAAAAAGCTGTTTGGTAATTTATACTGTTCATTCACACTGTGCATGCATACACAGAAATGCAGAGGCAACAACAGCAACCTCTACATGATCCTGTAGGAAATTCCTGACAGTAATAAGAACTGGTCTGACCAGCCTCTGTTGAGAAAGTTCTGTGATACTGTAAAAATCATTCAGTTCAACTGTGTTGAAATTTTACATAGCCTTTAGAAAGAAAAAACACTTGAGTAGATGCCAGAAGCCTTAGTAGCAAACCAAAGACCACAAAAAATAAACAAATAACTCTCAGGCTGACTAGTATTAGGTCTTTCCATCCACTATTCTTAACATTTAATGAGTTAAACATACTCTGATAAATGCCAGTCTAGATTGCCTAGGACTGAGAGTTTTGCTTCACAGAAGTCTATAATTCCAAGATTTCAATAAATGTTCATGGAGGCCAATCATTTTTCATTATTTTCTGCAATATTCTGCATAGCTGATTCAACATTGCCCAATGTGGTTAGAGATCTAGTCCTAACCTAAAGATGGAATTTTGGAATCTAAAGATTTCTAGTAAGCAGATATTTTGGCTGCACTGAGCAGAGTTGAGCAGACCCTGAGCAGGCTTTCAGAAGTGCTCCCAGAGAACCAGAGACACTCATATTTTCTTCATTCTTGCTTCTGATTGTTCTAATGCTGCCTCCAGTCCTTAGGCGTCTATTGATCCTGAAACTTTCAGAAATACAGAGCACTACAGATGGTGTGAAACACTAATATACCAACACCCAGCATGTGTTATCCACACTTCAGCTCTCAGTGTAAGGGTTCGCTTGCATTTTGGGAGAGTGCCAGAAGATGCAGGCCAGAGACCCACAGTTCCTGGCATGAGCACAAGAGGAATTTTGTGCACCAATAAAGCAGCACCACATTTTCCTAGCACACATACCCATATAGGCTACCTGGTCTGTTGTCAGAACTAACTGTGCTGAAGACCCCTAATTAATGGTTAGCCATCTCCTGTGTACGCAGGGCTTGATTGAAATGCTCAGGACCAGTGCTTTGGTTGGCTCCACTCTTATCTTACTTGAAGCTGATAAAAGGAGTGTGTCTACCCTTACTGCCGCTCCTCACAAATCCCTGGGCAGAAGCAATCACTTTCTGGCAGATTCTGTCAACAACAAACAGCAGCACTTTTCTGCAATGTCACACCAATCTCACCTCTGGAGCAGTCAGGCAACAGCAGCATCTGAGCAATTTTCTCTGTCCCTGTTGCTATGCTTGCCTTGATGGTGAGGCTATAGGGAGAAGGAAGAAACAAGGTATCAAAAGTAAGAAATGTTTACCAACTGCTTTACAGTTCTCCCAGGTTGTTAGCTCTTCCAGTTACAGGAGTGACTTCTGATCTTAAGCAAATGGCACAGGATGTGAAAATTGATCAATATTTCTTCACCAGCAGTTGCATTTTGAAAGTTACCTCCAACACAGGGCTGGGAATTCAGTACCCAAGAAAATTCTCCAGAAGTAGTATATTGACACTGAATTTAGTAGAAACAAAACCACTGTGTGATGTTCCTGTGTTTGCTTATCTCTGTTTATGGTTTTTTTGCCTTCCATCTATGTGAAGTGGAAGAACAACAAGCTAAATAGTAAATGACAGCATTTCAGTATCTGAATATTGTAACTTAAAGTGATACTACCAGTTAGACATAACTGAAAATTAATCTTTTTTTCCTAATATACAAGCAAAAAAACCCTAGAACAAATGTAACTACACCTCTTCTTTTTAAACTCAAAATACTAGCCCCATTATACAGTTAGAGAACTCAAATGAAAGCAAGAGTTGTTTGAATTTTAAGTATTCTCCAAAAGTAAACATTTTCAAATGTGCATAATACATACATGTTTTCTGAATACATGCAAAAATGACATCTCTTTTATTTGTGTGAAACATTTTATAGTCCTAATTCAGAATACTCTCTTTTATGACATTATTTTAAAATGTGATAGGTTTTAAGCAAGCACCTAAACTGTAACATTTAGTTTAGAAGTCCTTGTCAGTCGCAGCAGGTAGAGGCAGACAGCATAATGGTGAGAGTAATCTGTCTCTTCAAAGTTGTTGTTATTTAAGATAGGAAAACCAAAATCCCTTCCTGAATTAACGTGTTGTGATTTTTATCATAACGTGCTTTCTATGAAACATCTTACCCACAAGTGTTAGGATAAAAGTTCTAGTGCTGATTTAGCTGAATTGCACACAAATGTACATCACAGACTCTCAATTCTAAAAGGCATGGTACTTCAATACAAGTCTGGAACAAGAATATAGCTTCATCTAAATCAGTTTAAGTTACTAACAAACATAAAACACACCGTGAACACGATGCCACGAAGCTAAAGGGTTAGCCTGTATCTACAAGAAATGGTTGAGCTTAGAACAATTGGAGCCAATAATTGTAGCAGCACTGGGCATGCCTTATCCCCTAAGATTTGTGTAGCCCTGCAGAGCACTCCCTGCAAGCAATCCCTGTGGAAACAGCCGTTTCAAATCTTCAGCAATGCACTTCTGTCCTCCTGTTGAAGACCCGTGTTCCCACAGGAGACATGAACGAGCGCATCATCATAGAATCATAGAATGTACTGGAGCTGGAAGGGACCCCAAAGATCACCAAGTTCCAGCCTCCCTGCCATGGTCAGGGGCACTTTCTACTAGACCAGGTTGCTAAGGGCCCCATCAAGTCTATCCTTGAACACTGCCAGGGATAGCTAATCCACAGCTTCTTTGGGCAACCTCAGCACCCTCACAGTAAAGAATTCTTCCTAATATCTAATCTAAACCTACCCTTATTCAGTTTAAAACCATTCCCTCTTGTCTTGTCACTATCTAACCATATCAAAAGGTCCTCATCCTCCTTTTTACAAGTTCTCTTAAGGTACTGGAAGATCACAACAAGATTTTCCCAGAGCCTTCTCCAGGCTGAACAGTCCCAGCTCTCTCTGCCTGTCTCCATAGAAATGCTCCATCCTTGGGAACATCTCGTGGCCTCCTCTGGACCCACTCTAACAGGTCCACATCCTTCCTGTGCTGGGGACCCCAGAGCTGGATGCAGTGTTCAGGGGGAGAGGGTTCTCAGAAGGGCAGAGCAGAGGGGCAGAATTACCTCCCTCAACCAGCTGTACGCATAACTTTTGATGCAGTCCAGGACACGTTTGGCTTTCTGGTATGCCAGCACACAATGTTGGATCATGTCCAGCTTTTACCCACTAGAATCCCCAACTCCACAAGGGTGGTCTCAATAAGTTCTGTCTGTGCTCATGTCTGGGCACCCAGGCCCCAGCCCAGGTGCAGCACCTTGCACTTGGACTTGTTGAACTTCATAAGGTTCTCATGGGCCCAGTTCTCAAGCTTGTCCAGGTCCCTTTGGATGGCATCCCGTTCTTCTGTTGTGTCAACTGCACTGCTCAGATTTGTGTCATCTGCAAACTTGCTGAGGGTGCACTCAATCCCACTGTCTGTGCCACTGAGGAAGACACTGCAGAGCAGTGGTCCCAAAACAGAGCTTGAGGGACATCACTCATCACCAGCCTCCACCTCAACACAGAGCCATTGACCACAACTCTCTGGCTGCAGCTAGCCAGCCAGCCAATTCCTTATCCATTGCACTGTCCATCCATCAAATCCAGGTGTCTCCAGTTTGGAGATAAAGAGCTTCTGAATAGCCTATAGCTCTCGATTGCTGTGCTGCAGTTGTATGACTTTCCCCAGTGTTTCCATTATAGCAATTAGGCCATAGTTTTCTAACTTCACAATGGTTTCCAACTTCTCTTGCTTCTTACCCATGCTGCGTGCAGTTGTGTAAGAGAACATGTCCTCAAAACAATCTCCATCTGCTTTAGTGCCAAGAGAGTTGACTTTAATTAGGACCGGTATCTTTGTAAATTAAGCCAGCCTTTGTACCAAATTGGATGAGAAGTGATCATGGCTTCTAAACCATTAGTTCAGATGGGGCAAATCTGACAAGTGACAGCCACAGGGACTTAAAAACAAGGAATGATAATGTCTTTAGTTGGTGCAGCCATTTCTTCAGTGACGGTCTGACCCAGACTTGTGACGTGATCTTGTATCTAGCCAAGGTGAAACTTGTACTAGCTTGGTTTGCAGTGACACAGCGAAAACATCCCTCTTCTGCATGCCACTCCAAAACAAAACAAGCTGTACCGCTGCAGTTTGCTGCCACTACTTAAGTAAAGGCAATGTGCACTCTGTGGTACAAAACGTGGGACTGTGATGAGAAAAGCCTACCCAGAGCGGCTTTTTTAGCACTGACCAGCTGCAGGTCTTTTTGCGGATGATACTGAGCCATAGTAAAGCCATGTGAGTGATCCTAGCCCATTTCAGTGCACATTGTAAATTATATCTAGGTATCTACTTACACTGCATAAACTCAGACTAGGAATACTCACTAAAGGGCCTAATTTTTACTAACAGTAAAAATGTTCAGAAAATGTTTCAAAAGGTTATTTACAGCTCTGGGGAGACGACAATTCTCTCTTGAGGACTTTATAATGCTTTTCCTAGTATTTTAGTAGAAATTTCTGTTTTAAGGATCTCTGCTGCAAAGTGGCACAATCTCATAAAGCAGATCCCCAGCAGAAATCCCTGGCAGAGACAAGGCATGTAGGTAAAGTTGAGGCTTTTTAACCTTCATTACATATACCCACTCCAGTTTATGATACATCTATTGCAGTTCTGAAGAACAGTGTTTGTTTGTTTGTTTGTTTGTTTGTTTGTTTGTTTGTTTTTCCTATGCAGTGTGTGGTGCTACAAAGTCTTCTGTGTTGAGAAATGCACTGGAGTTGAGGTCTTCCTGCCGTGGGCTTTTTGTTGCGCTCATGGGCCCTTCAGTCGCCCCCCAGCAGTAGGTGCCCCCACCTCGCTCCACCCTTCAGCAGTGCACGTAAATCGGGGGCTGGCCAGGGAGTCCCAGCCCGGAGGGATGTTCCTGGCCCCCGGAGAGGGCTCAGCCAGCCGTGTAGCTGGGGACTGAGCCTTGCTGTGAGCTGGACAGCGAGAGGAAACTTTCGTCAGTCCGGCTTTCTCTTTCCATCGGTGTGAGGACTGCTGCATGCAACAGCCCTCAGTAAGGGGCTCTGGACATCTTCCTTCTGCACAAGCTCTCCCGGGCGACCTCGCTGCTGTTACAGGCTGCAGGAAAATGTACCGGGGAAATCATTTTAGGTAAATTTGCCTGAGATGCCGGGGACCTTCTCTAGCCGGGGATACTTACTCCTTTTAAAAGTTCACACGCTCGCCATTCATTTTAGTGTTTGTATCTTATTAGCACAAATTTATTTCAGTTCTTTTTATTCTTTCTCTTTTTTTTCTTTTTTTTCCCCTTTTTTTTCCAGAATTCTTTTCACTGTGACTCTGGTCTGGCAGGCTGTTCGCTTAGAAAAAGGTAAGGGACATTTCGTGTTTCTCCCCGTCCCGCCGTGTTTCTCCTCTACATTTACAGCTTGTATTTCTTCATTACAAACTACCCTTCCCTTACATATTTGCACTTCTTGTCAAGGCCTTGAAAGAGAAGAACGTAAAGGAGATGTGAAAAGTCTCAATGCCACAGCACAAAAGCAGCAGCTCAAGAACGAAGGGACCTTTATTAATGCTCTCAGTGACATGAATCAGAGTTATGAAAGTAGAAAGCAACAGAGTTCCAGGTCATTCGTACCCTTCACTGGAATTACAGAGAGTAGGTAACATTATTTATGTAAACAATGACATAAAATTGCTTTTTAAAAATATAGTATAGTAATGCTTTAACTGTTGTCCTGGAAGATTCCAGCCTGTTGGTTTTCTGTGGTCACTCATTTAAGTTATACCCGTGGCCACTTAGTAAATGGTGATAAAAACTTAAGGTAGAACTGAAGGTCTCTCACTTGCAAAATGTGTTAAGGAAAAACAAGGAAGGATATTAAGAACGAAGAAGGGTTTGGCCCTTGTGTTTAAAAAAGCATCTGTGAAATTTTGTAACATTCTGTTAATTTTTTTAAAATTCAAGGTATTTCATGACCAAAAAATGTTTAATTTTATTTAAAAGGTTTGAGCTGCCTGAAAGCAACAGTACTAACAGGAAAAAAAATCTGTTTCCTACCACACATATAAAGTTTTAGATTGGTGCTCAATCCCAGGACTCTGAGAAAGGTTAAGGGGAGCATTCCGCCCCCGCTCCCCCAAAACCAAGTAACTTCCCAGTAACAAAACCTCTTTATTCAAAAATAAGCATCACTTCCCTGTAAAAATGCCCCATTTCGTAGTGCGATTGAAACCTGCGTCTGTCAAAGTGAAATATTTCACTTGAACACATGCTGCTGCTACAGGATTTGCCAGGCGTTGCTTCTTCACCATCCTGTAATCCCTGGTAGCTTGTTTCTAATCCTTAACTAAACAAACTGGGTTTAGCTGAACAAACACTCCTAACAGGCATATAATTTTATTGTCTCTAAAGACAATAAAAGTTGATATCCTTAAGAGGCTTTGAGAACTGGAGAGACTTGAGCGAACAAGTGAGGAAAAGGTGAGGTTCAGAGCCCCTGAGATGCTTGTTAACCTCTGTAATATTGTCTTGCAGGTAAAAAACTGAACAGACACTGCTGCCAAAACGGAGGGACTTGTATCCTGGGGACTTTCTGTGCCTGCCTGAAGCACTTCGCTGGCAGATACTGTGAATATGATGAGCGGCTAAGGTAAAAAAAAACAGACCGAAATCAGAGGAAATGAGTGAGGTGGTCTGGGTGGTTATACTGTGTGGTGGGGTCAGGGGGGTACCGAATATCTCCCTTGTCTTCGACAGCAACTGCGGCAGCATTCCCCATGGCGTCTGGGTGCTGAAGGGCTGTTGGCTTTGTCGGTGCGCCTATGGTACTCTGAACTGTCTCTCCGAAATAATGAACGGTGACTGTGGTAAGAAATGGCGCTAAATCAAACATTCTTATCCCGTGGGTGACAGAAGTGCCTTCTGCAGTGGTGGGGTACTCGGGGGATGCTGTATGTGCGCTAGTTAGACCTCTACAGTGGGTTGCTTTGCTTCAGAGAATGCATTAGCGAGACAGCAAAAAATACTGCTCTTGACTCTATAGTTCATCACATAAGACACTTTCAGATCTTTATAATTCTGTGCAGTAGGAAACTTTCCACCATTCTAGTTGAAAAATACAGAGGTTAAATACTTCTCTGTTCTTGAAAATCTGTACATGTCTATGTCTATCCTCTTAACCAGGACAATTTCTACAATTACACTAAATCCAATCATACAAACATTTCTTAGATAAAGAGAAAAAACAGTAGGGTATACTGGTGTGGTACAAGTAAAAACTGGTATTACCCTAGAGAAAAAATACTGAAAACTAGCTTAAGCTACTTAACACATAGAATCATCAATCATAATACATAAACGACACAAAACTAACCTGAATCTTATTTTAAGATCTGTATCTCAATCTTCAGAATATTCTTGCATGAGTTCTAAGACTGAGCACACTCCACACAAAAAAATATGTAGCCATTACGCTGATCATTGTAAAGTAGTGCTATCTAATCTCCTAAAAAGCACAATATCATTTTAAGTCAAGCAGCCTGTGAAATTCCCTGAATAAATGGTTGAATATTTTTGAAAACAGTGTACCAAGTAGCATAAAGACTTAAAGAACTACTTTACTGGTGTTATTTTCCGTGGACAACTGACTGATACAGACTGTTTTCAATACTCTTGGGATCACTAATAAGGATTCAATATTTTTTTTCTCTTCAGTGGCAAAATCAGTATGAAATATTCTTTCCCTTTCCACCCATAATATCTCAATCCCATCTTATGCTTTCCTTCAGTTGTGCCAACGTCACTGGTTAGCAGGGTAAGAAAACAATAGACTTAAGAGTTTCAAGGTTCATTTGCACCCCAAGCAGGCTCTTGTTTCCTGACCAGATTCCTACCTGAGTAGCAGTGCCTTGAAGCTGTGACTTCTGAGTTGTAGCACCAACTCAGATGTAAATCAAAACATTAGAAAGGTGACATTCCTATCTTTGCAACCCTAGACAAAAAAAAAAAAAAAATTAAAATCCACCAGCAGAACCACTTTTTCCTTGAAGTTTTCTGTATTGAGCAGTTATTTGTGGCACACAGCTTGCTCGTTAAACTCTTAACATGTTCACCTTTGAATCAGCCCTATTGTTCCTTATTACAAGAGCAAAAGAAATAATAGGCCTCCCATGCTCTGTAAAAGCAGTCTACCGCTTGCTGCTATTGAGCTCAGCTCAAGCAAGACCATAAAGGTCTCAGTGGAGAATCTTCTGAGCAGGGACTCAGTGGCTTTCACGTACATGAGGGTATGGCTTTTCTGCTTTTGCTAAGTGCAAAGCCCCTTGTCGAAGGAAGGGTTAAAAGCCGACATTCAGGCTTGAGTGCTCACCTCTTGTGAAGTTCTTCCTCTTGCTTTTGCTTGGTATTTACTTTTGATTATTCTGAGATTAATGCCTGCAAGAGCTGATAAATGCTATCAGTTGCTCCTCAAACGATCATTGATGGGACATCTATTTACATCTTTCTCCTGAGAATAGTCCCTTTGATTGGTTTTAACAGCTGATACCTTTAACTTAAGTACCTGTGAGATGTCAGAGGACTTTTCAAGTATGTTGAAAATCCTTATGTTTTCAAATTTACGTATTTACTCATTAACCATTTTATTTTCGATTTTTTTTTTTAAGAATTGAAATCGGAAAAGGAGGAAATTATCGAACTGTATTCTAATGGGTTAAGATTACAGCAAACAGTGTTTTCAGTCACTTGCCTTCTCACCATCCTCCTGGAGTTCTGCTAGCTTGCAGTTGTGAAAGTGGACAAGGGGAAATGTCTCAGGATTGATATAACCCTCACCATGAATCATACATTTCTTCTACGAGTTACAGAAGACTCTTCTACCTACATGTTTGAGGCAGATCAAGATGTATTAGTTAACGTTGAAATACCTGGGTTATTATAAATTCAGATTATATGAATGTGAAGTATTTATTATTATATTATTATATTAATACTACTATCCATGTCTGATTCTAACGATTCTTTATTTCTAAAATACTGCTCTTCCAGTGGAAGCAACCCCCCCAATATTCTATGCCTGAAGTATTGTAAGTTATAGTATTTTCTTTTGTACACAGTACAACTATTTTAACAAATAAAGCTGATCTCATTTCTGAAAACTTTGTTTAGCTTTATTTAAACCTGAAAATTCTTATCTACCATTTGCTGTTATATTGTATCTTGAAAGAAAAGTGAAGACTAGAATGAGCCTTCAGAAACCTGAAGACATAAGGAGGGATTTAAGAGTAGGTATCTTTCAAGCCCTAATATAAAAAACTGTAAAAGTTACACAGTCCTTCAGTTTTTTTTCTAATTTATTACAGCAAAATTGTACATATGCCTAATCTTAGGCAGGAATCATATGTATATTAAGAACACACAACTGATGGTTATTTGTCTTTTGGGAAATATTCATGTTTCACATCCTAGAAATATGAGTTCCTCTTTTTTAAAATGACAGCAAAGAGCAACTTGCTTTAACTTTTTCTGTAGCAAAGTTGTCTTGATTTATGTGTAATTTAAAAATGAGCATACCTAGGCTGTAAAATACAAAATGTTTAAACATGTAAGTGCATTGAAAAAAATTGCAAAGATAAATCTAAAATGTATCTTCATCCTTTAAATGTGGAGGTACCACATAGAAACAATCAGATTCATAACTTTATTGATTAAAAAGACATAACTGATAGAGAAAATTCTTAATGTCTTTTAAAAGTTCAATATATTTAATTCTTATTTTTTATTTGTTTGCTGCCACAAATCGAGGCAATCCAGTTCTTAAGCAGAGAAGGATGCATCAGCAACAAATGACATAATATAGCGGATACCTTCAAATCTATGACTACTTAGAATCAGACTTTTAGAGGGAATCATTGTGTAAAAACATATTCATGTTAAATACTGTAAGTATTCAGACTGCTCCTTTCCAAATTCTAGACTTGTGCTGAAAGACCAGGCTTCTCGCTTTTCGCCTAAGATACACTAGACTAGAAATGCTCCTTTTCTCATCATTTCACACAAAGTGGTCTGTACCCATCAGCCTGTGTTTCCACAGACCAGCTTAGGATAATTAAATATCAAAGAGAACAGCTGGAGAAAAATAGTCCTGCCTTTATTTAACAGATGCTGAAATTGCAGGAATGCCATTGTGAAGTCATCTTGGTTTGCCATGAAGCATACCTGAGAAGTCTGTGGGCAATACAGCTTGTAATGTGCTTCAAATAGCCTTTACTTTTTAAAGGAAAGAGGCAAGATATGTGGAAAATACATACTACAGTAAAAATACATCTGAAGTAATATTTGGTTTTTTATTCCTGTAGAAAATGTACAGAGCCATTAAAGATTACAATTAACAAAAGAAAAGAGTGTTTTAAAACAGGTTTTACAACAGAACAGCTATTTCTGTTTCAATAACACCCACAGCAGATTTAATCAGGAAAAGCTAAACTGGAATAACTCCCTATTTAGATGAGCCTATGTGCCTGCATGAGTCACCCTGATGAAGCTATTCATTATCGGGTTGGTCTGACTTACAGAATTAGAGCAACTGAAATGTCTAGCAAAGAAACTTTTTCCTGCTATAGCAAAACATTAGTACAGGGCATCAAATTAGATGCATGGCTCAGTTTCTGCAGTCTCAAAGCATCGTATGGGGACCTTAGATGCTTAAGTATTTAAATAATGTCAGTGCAATTTATTACTGACTCTGAATGCCAGAATTCAAAAATTTTCTCTGAAAGAAAAAAACAGAAGGTTTTTATTTGTTTGTTTTTAAGATAACAGTTCCTTTTCTCTCTATCTTATCCCATTGCATTCTGTTACTGGAAAATCTGAAAATTCTACTTCAGGACGGTTTTATATCAACCATACTAAGGCAAAACTGCCCCCTCACTGTCAGTTGGTTGTGGAAGATATTCATCTCATCCTTGTGCCAGAGCTCTGGAGGTTGGTGAGGCATAGGCAGAAGGAAGTACAGTCTGTTGTCCTTGCACACTTCTGAAGCAGAGGCAGCTATGGGAGTTGAGTTAGAAGAAAAACAGGTATCTCCTAAAGTCAAACAAGAATAGGGGAAAAAGAAAAAGTATGCAGAAGCAGTCCCATGCATAGTTTCATTTGCAAATAAAATTGTAGCTTAGAAGGAGGAAAACAGAAAGCACTGAGGAACAAAGGAAAGTACACAGTCACAATCTTTGCTTAGGTTAAAACTGTCTCCGCTTTTATCTGTCTCCAGCTGTTTGCAAGAACAGATAAAAAGAAAGCATTATTTTCCTCCCCTGTTACCATCTAGGCCTGGCCAACCTTCTAACAGTGCAATTACAGGCACTTTGCTAAGGTTTGTTTATAGCAAACAGCAATGCTTACTCTCCAGCCTCATGCTAACTCACAGACCACTCTGTCAAACATGGCACATCCCAGCAAAGTAGACATCTGTTGCTGCGAGTTCATGCATGTGCCTTCTCTATACGCAGCCACATTTGGGCAGGGAGAAGACCCTCAAAGAGAAGTATTTATCAGATGATCCACAGGGCCCCAGAGCCCTAGATCTTTTCCTCCTCACAGTTGACTCCAGAACTAAAACAAATGGTACCGCCTGCAGCTGGCCTCCGTGGCTTCGCCCTTGCAATTGCTCCAGCCTCCATCACTCTAGGGGCATGCCACAGCTGATAAGAGCCCAGACTGGGGAGCAGTGTGGTGGAGAGGCTGCCTTCTGTGCGGCCAAGAGCCCTGGAGTTCTGCTGCTAGGCACATATCTGCAGGGGGATGCTGCCATCTGCCCTTAACACACTGCCCATTTAAAGGAAGGGATTAATTTTGCATAAGGCCGTGTAGTGCACCAAGGTGCACATACAAATCTGGAAAGCTAACTTTCAGGTACCAGATACTGAGGAAGTGTCACTTATGTGTCTCTTTGAGTATCTGATGGTTATCTCTTGAGGTGACTTTTTTCCAAGGAGATAGGGATTTCTGTTGCCCCTGAGAAGTGTTAATGGTACCTATAGGTGCCAATAGCCTTCTCTCACCTAGAGAAAAAGCCATCCAAAACAGAATTAAAAGTAATTTCCCACACTTGTTTATCCAGAGTTATTTGGGGGTTCTTTTTGTTTTTAATTGGCATATTTGAGATTGCTAAGGTTGGATTTTGCTATTCATCTTTCATTGACTCTCATAGTGTGTCAGCAGGCTATACATCTGGATCATTACACCCACAAATTTCATACCCCTGAGCGTATATACAGCAACTTTATATTTTGTCTTCCATCTGTTGGAAAGGTAATATAGTACAGCAGGCTGGCTCATATACTGAGCAGCCCCATGAATCAGAATTACATAACCATAGAATATCCTGAGTTGGAAGGTACCATCAAGGATCATCAAGTCCAACTCCTGTATCCACACAGGGGACTCTAAATGTTAAACCGTATATTTAGGAGCATTGTCCAAAGTTGTAGGTGTATGTCTTGTGGAGGCCTATCTAGCTACGCTGCAATCATCACCTGTAATTCACTGTCTGCCTCATCTTTTACAGCACAGTCATGTACAAGCATGAGAGACTTAATGACAAAAAGCAGCTATATACTTGCCCTCTGCAAAATTACCCAGCTTTGCGAGTACTCCTTGTGATGGCAAAGAACCTTCTTGGTCAGAGAACATACAAAAACCTGCAATTCCCTCCACATTTGGCTGATTGACCTTGGCCTTGGCTTATGCAGCTGTGAGGGTGACTTCTTGATAAGGTCATGAAGCTGCCATATGTCACTGGAATAAAACCAGATGCCTTATGCATGTTGGATCTAGAATTTGTCTTCAGGTACATGCTGGCACAGAAATAGCTTTCATTAGCAGCTGTCTTCATCTGCTGAAGCCCAAACATATCTTTACAAAACTACAATTTATAATCCAGCCTGTGAGGCTTCGGTTCAGATATTATTTGTTTGATAATGTTTGGATGAAATATTGGGAATGTACTACCAGGACAGAAGCACTGGTGAAGGCTCAAAAGCAAACAGCCAGAAAGGCATTGGCATTAAAGGAAGCACACTATCCAGCTGAGCCTCCAGCAGCTGGTCCCAAGGACTCAGATCTCTTTCTCTGACAGCTGAGGTACTTCTCTGAGCTTCACACTTTGTCTGGGGCAGAGCTTGTCACCTTTCACTGGCTTTCTGTGAGTAGAAATAGATATACAACCTGTGAGGCTCCAAATCAAAGGACCGGGTCTGGCAGGACTATGACAGACATTTTCAACCCATCCATAGAGAGTTTTCTGTCACTAGACAGCAGAACAGTGCTGAACTTTAAATTTTTTATAGCCATGGCACATAACACCCTGCATCTCTTATCAGAAATGCGTCTTTTTGCCTGTTGTCTACGATACGATGTTTGTATCTTCCCAATAAACGGAAAGCTTCATGTGATTTATCCTGCTTATAAATCATTTCAAAAGGTTATAAATGAGAATAAATCTCATATATACATACACCAAAGAAACATAGTTCTGTCTCCTGTGCTAACATAAAGGCTCTAGTCAAATTCTAGAAAGTTTTGTGGGGAAAATTGTGCTTCATGTTTTTGAATCACCAAGATTATGTCCTTTCAAAAAGTATGAAAAGGAGTATCAGGAAAAAATTTAATTAAAGATGAAGAAGCGGTACAATGCTGAAAAGACAAGCAAGAGCATCTTTGTACAGAACAAGCAGAGAGTCAGGGTCAAAAAGAAAAATTGGTGTCAAAGAACCACCCCACCTGATTCTGTACATGAACTAAAGAGTGTTTCTTGGACCAAAAACTTTAAAAAAAAAGATAAAAGATTATCAGACTTGTCAAGTCCCATGTTTACATGTCAGCCTTGTTCTTCCAGTCCCAGCATTATGTTTCCTCACCTCAAATTTGTTTAATACAGCACCAGTACTGAAGATACTCGTTGTACAAGGAGGAAATCTCTCTTGGAAACCAAAGTTCCTGTACACCTTAATTAGCTTTGAAGGCACCTTATGGAGGCCATGTGATGTTAAGATGAATTGAGCTCTGTTTTCCTGTCTGTTAGGCTGGTGTTGGTTTGCTAAATTGTGCCAATAGCATTTAATGATGCATATTGGTAACAGAGACAGAAATTTCTTGTTGCTTTTAACATCAGTCTTTAGGGGAAATAAGAAATAAAGGAGCATGCTCCCTGCTCTGTGTGTCTGCCTTCTACTGCTCTTCACAGAGGCTATACCCCCGGCACTCTCTGTGTGGACATGTGAGAAGCAACTCAATGGAGAAAAAGACTTGTGCAGATACACTCTGCAGTACATCTCCAAGCAGTGCAATAACATGCAACAAAAGCCAGTTAAGTACATTCCTAAGCTGTATTCTTCTTTTATCTGAGCACATATGATATGCCTATCATTAGCTATGCTAACCAAAAACAACTGCAAAGTTCAACAGTGCTGAAATATACAGAGGCCAAACTCCAGTCCAACAGCTAGAAGAGGTAATCACACGTGCAGGTAAAACTAAGCAGCAAATATGAATTCCAGGAGCCAAGTATATACACCCAGTATTGCAACTTTCTCAAGTAGTTCGAGTAGATAACAAGACCACAAAGGCAGGTGTCTACTGTCCCCTTTGTACCAACCTCATCCACAGTCAGACAGGTCCACTCACTGATCCATACAAAACATTTTCTCATTCTATTGGCCTAATTTCCAGATAGACCATCTTTACTGACACAGGGATGTAGCAGAGGCATGCAGCAAAAGTGAAGAGGAGCCCACAGTTAGGTAAGCCAAAACTGGTTATGTAATCACTGCTTTAAAGTTAACAGCTTAGTTAGTTAGAGGGATTGTCAGCCTTAGTTTCAAAAGGAGACACCAACATGCAGAGACAGTGCAAAAACTAAATGCCAATGGGCAGAAAATCTGCTCGTGAATTTCCATTATAGTATCTAAGCAGTACAAAATCCCATGGGAACAAGAGAAAACGATCATTATTTACTTGGCAGTAGTGACACCATTAATAGAATATTACATAGAATTTTGTCATCTTCTCTTTGTAAAGGATATTTAAATTTGTAGAAGTTTCAGAGAAAAAATACAGGCATGATTTCAGATATAAAAATAGACACTACAATGAAAAATGTAGCAAATTAAGTTCATTATGAAAGCAACAACGATGAGTAACTTGTTGCCCCAGATGATCACATGGGAAGATACTCAGGCCCATAAGTTTGTTGAACTGACAGAGCCATTTTCACTCTTTTACACAGAAGTACCCCAATGCAGACCGTGTAGCTTTCACCAGGAGACAAACATGCCAGTGTTAACACCAGTGTTAAGAATTTAGATTCACTCAGTATTTGCAGAAAGGCTGCTTGTTAAAAGTCCATCAAGCTAATGAACTGGCACCATGGCATGCATGTTGGTGTGTGCATCCACGTGTCCAGCAAATGAGGGCAGATCTGGAGCAGGCTTTCATGTCACAATCACTGGAGGTTCTACAAGTGAAGAAAGCGAAATCCTGAAGAAGACGAGAGAAAAAGATGAGGCATTATTAGCTAACTGTGCACTGATTCATTGTAAACAATAACATTAAAAGCCATGTACATGAATTGCAATGAACATCACTGTGTTAAAACACAGCTATATTTTTTGCGGTGTGTAGCCCCTAGAGTGCCCATGAGCCCTGACCGAGGCTGAGATCTTTCTGTGCTGGGCACTGTACAAGTGCACAGGAAGAATGAACCTGTCCTCAGCAACTGACACACTGATGGATTGTTTTCTGACAGTTAACAAAGTACCTGCCGCTGCAGTCTGGCTCCATTCTCCAAGGCAAAACCCTTAGCATGCACACATTCTACTTCAGTCATGTTTTCTTCAGTCCTGTTGGTTTTACTGTTTATTTTCCATCTCCTTTGTACTGCTCCTCAATAACAGCATCAGCATAGGCTCCAGCCACCAGGAGATGGCATCATTAGAAGTTGATAACACTGACTCTTAAACTTCGCAGTCAGATGCAAGTGGGAGACTGAATATAGCACTAATGACTGAGTTCCTGAGCCTCACAGTACTGATAAAAACTAACGTTCCCGAAGCAAGTATTTGAATGCAAGGCGTGAGTTTTTAAAATGTAATTTTCAAAAGATGAAGGTGCTATTATCTGCTGCTTTGGCTGCTAACCATGTATCTTTCTGTATGAACTAAGGCTGAGCATATTGTCAACACTTAGCAAAGGCTGTTCTTACACTTACTACAGAATCGATGAGAGACAGTTTTACCTAGGCAATTAGGAAAAAGAAAAATCTTGGGCTGGTAAAAGGAGTATACAATTACATAAATGTTTTCACAGATAACATTTATAAAAGTTATGGAAAATAATATATAATTTTTCAAGTGGTTTTCGTATCACCATTCTGCTCATGTTAAATCAAACTTGAAGCGAGTGAATAAGCTTGATCTGACCTACTGCAGGGATGAGTAGTGATTTTTGTATCACTGTGCAAAGTCTTAGAGAAAGTGAAATAATTACCTTTAATCTTACTGTTCTATCAAAGAGACTAAGGAACCCACTTGCTGGGTTAAGTGTGTCAGAAAGACAAATTATACCAGCTCTCTGTGCATGGATTCTGAGGTGTTGAATACTAATTTTAAAGGAATTTTATCAGATAGCCAGATGAAAAGAAGTAACAGGGACTTGTTACTTTTCAAGAGTATATGCTTTCCCTGGCTGCAGGCAATTAAAGTTTGACAGCTTTTCGAGATAAACATACAAAATAGGCTTGAAAATATTTGTTTGTAAAATATTCAGGTCTTAGGATATTTTATAGAGTGGAGGTAGAAAAAAAGACTATTGTATTTTGATAACATCATTTGGAGACTCCATAAATAAGTACACGATGATAGGTTAATTAAAGCACTTCACAGAACTCAGTCTTATAGATTGATGATAAAGAGGAAAATGTGTCAGTGTGTGAATTAACATTCCTGAGAGATAAATTAGTTATCTGTGGCATTTATTGTTTTTCCTTAACAGTCTCATGCACTGACCTTGATATTCTGCATATGTGATTATCTTAGATATAATAAAAATATTTCTTCAATAATTCAAAATATAGTGAAACAGGCACTGTCATATATGCTCCCTGGTCTCCTTTACTGTGTCTTTCTGCTCCTGAATACTGATGAGAACTGCTGCTAGGCAAACTAAAGGGTTGCTTTAACCTTATAAAAAGCTATGAGTAAATAGCTCTGCCTGCGATAACATTTTCAGGAATTGAGAGTAAAATAGACTAGTATGTTAGTTATGGCAGCCTCTGTCAAATCACAGAATTATTAAGGTGAGGAAAAACTGTATAATACTCTGGGTGGTGAATATTGTCTTAATAAATTGGTGAAAAGTCTTTGCTGAATGTCCATTTTCCAACATCATAGAATATCCTTAAGGGTACAGCTAGGCTAACACCACACCTGTGCACCCACTAAAAAGAAAGCAGCATGAAAGCCTACATGCTTTCATCTCTTCTTCCAAGAATCTTTCATATATTGCTGTAATACTGTCTCACTACCTCTTTGTTCTCTCCCTTCCACAGTCTACCTGAAAATCCACATACATCGCAGAAGTGCTACCCATTCATTTCCAAGCAGCATAGACAACTTATTTTCAATTTTAGTACGTAAAAGTGTTTTCTGCCCAAAATGCTTCCAGCTGTTACATGCAGCTGACATGCTCACAGATCTGTGAAGGATCATCTCCCACGGAGCCTGCCCTCTCCTACAAATTCAGATTAAACTCAAAAGATCCAAGATCTGATTTCTGCTCATCCTAGAAAGAAAAGGCACCAAGAATTGCCAAGGCACCTGAGTTTCAGGAACAGCCTGAAGATGAGGTAGGCAAAGATCAGCTCTAAGAGCCAAAGAGTCAGCTGTAAGAGTTGATTAAACAAGCAATTTTAGTAGCTCTTCTTATAAGGTCAGGTTTAAGAGACAATTTAGGAAAGAAAAAAATGCAGGAGCTGTGACATACTTCTAAGCCTGGTAAATGCTACTCCTCATCCTTAATCCAACCTACAGAAATGTAACATAACAGGAAGGAATTTTTCAGTTATGGCTGAAAATTGCAACAGATGATTTTATAGGTAGTGGATAAAATTTCATTTTGGCTGAAGGGTCTATGCTTGTCTATAGACTGGCTTGCAGGACACTTCTTTGCTCCCTTTTTTATTCTCCACCAGCTTTTGCGTTTCAGGAAGGAATAACAACCCAGAATCTACAACTAATATGGTTTTCAACCATTTTTGAGTAACCTGGTTAAAAAATCTCCCCAAATTTCTCCCTGCCTAAGTGGTTATGGTGACCACAAGCCTGGAAATTCACTCCAAAGATAAACCTGGAAAGGAGAGGCCAGTGTCTTCATATGTACATGGTACATATAGTGTGTGGTGAAATCTTGAAGCGTCGCTTCTTCTTGTTTAGTGAGGCTTAAAAATGCTGTGATATGTACAAAACACATGGGAAGGTATTATGGGTACAGATGTGAAGTCACAGGGTATAGAGCCTGTGTTAGTTGAAGAAGGAGTCATTAACATGTTAGGCTTGCATGTTCTATATTACTTCGTGGTTTTTTGCCTTGGTCCATGCAGTCACCTGATGCAGCTAGTTAGAGGAACTGCTCAAGGGCACAGGCTCACACAGATGTTGGTAGGTAACTTCAAAAATGTCAAAACCATGGCAGAAAAGGAGGAAGTGGCCATATAAGCATAGTCACTTTGCAGGAACGCAACAGGCACTCACCATTGTAAAGAGGAGGTACTGTCAATCAAATTCCCAAAAAAGGCCCTATGCCTTTGAAAATAAATGGTGAACTCCCTTAAAATATTTTTAAAAATTTAGTTTCAAAATATTGGCAGGACTATTGAAAAACACCTACAAAGGATGAACATAAACAAGATCTGGTTTTGTGATGAGAATCACATATGTCTCTCAACCACCTACACAAAATCGTGAGTACGAAGTCAAATGGGGGAGTAACAAGGGATTCAAGCTGCACTCTTGGCACAGGCAGCCTTCTTGCCAGGATCAGAGGAACCATTGGTACTGATTTCATGGGGCTTACTTCATGTTGAAGGAGGTTACTATTTCAGGCCTGTTTCTTTTACAGGGTTATTGATTTATGTAGTTACCTTAACACCAGCATGTAAGAGGGATTTTTTGCACTCTCTGCATCAACAGTCTCCTTGGTCCATATGGCTTTTCATTTTCAGAGCTGCTAAGCACTCCTGACTTACCAAAGTGTGTTCTGGGTGCTGACCCCAAGGCCCCAAGAATATCTACATGATTTGTGGCACAATTTGAAAAAAGGGTAGATGCAACAGGAGAACAATCCACTTAAGGACTTATCAGAAATTTCTGTACTTTCTTGTCTTCACCCTACTAGTCTGAAGAACTCAAGTTAATGCACTTCCACTAGGAACTTCTACAATCATCCAATGCCTTCATCCATGAGGCAGCTCTCTGGCAAGAAAGTCAGCAACTGACTCAGGTGCCTGACATCTGCTTGAAAGACAGGTACAGCAAGTTCAGCAAACGTACAGCATTAATGGTATTCATAGCCAGAAGGCAAATGATACATAATACAGTCCAATAGGGTCAGGTTCTATCATCCCATTAAAATATGTAGTTTCCCAGAAGAGATTGATATGATAAATTTTTACGTATATGTACAACATAATGACCAGAAACTTTGAGCAGTTAGTCTATAGACTGGACTGGAGAGAAAGAAAAAAAAAAAGAAAAAAAATACTTGCTTTGAACATGACGTAGTACAGCAAATTTGCTGAGTGGTGAAGCCCTGTGGGTACTGTGTTGTCCTGATTAGAAGTGACAATGACACAAATGCTGACAAGAATAGTCTTCTCTTCAAGACAAAAAATTTCTAAACACAAGAGGAAAGCAAAAAGTATATCTCCTCCTGCTGCTTATAGGTCTTGTTTCAGACATAAATAGTCTTAAAATTCTTAAATGTTCCTAATTTTTCTGGTTCATTTAATGAAATTATTAATTCTTGTGCAAACCTAGGAGAAGAAGGTTTTGTCTTTATCCTCTGTTGTCAGATGGAATCATAAAATCTTAGTATACTTTGTGTTGGAAGGGATCTTGAAAGCCATCTAATCCTATGCCCCTGCCATAAGCAGTGACACCTTTCACTAGATCAGGTTGCTTAGAGCCCTGTCCAACCGGACCTTGAATATTTCCAGGGATAGGTTATCTTCCATGTACCTGGGCAATCGGTTCCAATGTTTCTCTAGCCTCATCATAAAAAAATTCTTCCTTATATTTAGTTTGAATATACTCTCTTTTGGTTTAAAACCATTACCCCTTGTCCTACCACATCAGGTCCTACTAAAAAGGCATTAAGGTAGATGATATCCATGACCCTTCCCCTGTCCACTGATGGAGTCACTCCATCACAGAAGGCCACCGGGTCAGTCAGGAAGGACTTTCCCTTGATGAAGTCTTGCTGGTTGCCTTGAATCCCCTCCCCATTCTCCATGTGCCTTAGCACAGCTTCCAGGAGGATCTGTTCCATGATCTTCCCAGGCACGGAGATGATGCTGACAGGTCAGTAGTTCCCAGGGTCCTCCTTTCCACTTGTTTTAATGACGTGTGCATTGTCTCCCTTCTGCCAGTTACCTGGAACTCCACCAGACTGCTACTACTTTTCAAATATCATGGAGAGTGACTTGGTGGCTACCTCAGCCAATTTCCTCAGGACTCTGAGATACACCATGTTAGGTCCCAAAGACTAATGTATGTTCAGGTTCCTCAGGTGGTCATGAACCTGATCTTTACTTACACTGGGAAGGACTTTGCTCCCACAGTCTCTGTCTTGAAGTCCACTTGTGGCAGAGGTGTGGGAAGAGAGATGGCCATTAAAAACGGAGGCAAAAAAGTTGTTGAGTACCTCAGCTGTCTCCTCATCCATTGTTACCCATTTGCTGGTGATGCCAGTCCTGTCAGGATCGGATCCATCCAGATTTGTAGCTAGAATAATAAAAGACAGGCTAGTGTTTTTGGTCAAAGCCATTCTTCGGCCGCCTCCTGGCAGCTTCCCCCGTATCTGTGTGCTTCCTCCATCAAGATCCATTAACCTACACTATGCAGGCAGCAAGGTGCTCAGCTGCAGAGTAGCAGTAGACACAAGAGGGACGTAATCACAGGCCAGGAACAGGACATTTAGTGACCACCACCCACACCTCTCCACTAACACTTCTGTGTACACGAGGAAGGGGAAGGAAGAGAAGATGTGAGTCCAGGGAGCAGAGCTAAGTATGGGGATGTGCTTTGAGAACACACCTACACACTGACATGGCTCTGAAGAATTTTCTGAGCATATTCAATCTTGTACTCAATTCCTGGAAAGAAAGATTATTTCTGGGTAAACCAATTCTAAAACAACTTTACCATAGATCAAACTTATACTGAAGAAATTTTGTATTCAAGTTAAAAACTTCATAAAATACATTCTGTGAAGGTTCTTTTAGTAATCACTAGGGATATAATAGCTCCTTACATGAATTTGGTTGATATGTCTGACACACTAAACATTTTAAAATTTTATCATCAATATATGTGTATACAACAGACAAGGAAAGAATTTATTCTGTTCATGTTCAGAAAAATGTTCGTAGCTGATGCAACATATAATTTCCTTTTTTTGTTGCATTTAAAGTTACTGTGGTCCTCTTTCAACAACTGTGAACAACAGAGTCAATTTCTGATACAAAATATTAAGCATTTAAATCCACACTTAGGAAGTGGTCTAATTGGCCATAGCAGTCGCACTTAAAACTGTTTATCATCTAATCTAGCTTGCATTAGCTATATACATTAATGCAAAGGAAAAGAAAGAAAAAAACCCCAAAATTTCTATTGTCTTTCATCCCTCCTTAAAGTTCGGCTGTTTCACAGGTGACAGATCTGTGTCTCCAAACTGGTCACATAGCAGGTCTTGGTAACTAAACAATCAGAACTTTTGCAGTGCTGGGGTTGCCAAAATCTGCTACTGTGTAATGGCCAGGCCACTCCTTGCTCTTGTGTAGTTACATGATCTTAATCTGCCACAATTTAGGTTTTATTTAACACATACCTGGTACCTTTGTAATCTTGCCAGCAATCTTTGGTCACTGAGGACTATATTAGCAAGAGACTTTTATAATGGCAGGTTCTGGGAGCTGGTGGTCATTTTGGGTCTCAGCATTTACAAGAAACATGTTGGTGACAACTTTTCATATCTGGATTGAGTGCAAGAGTTAAATCAGATTTCTTTCTGAAGCACACAAAAGGCAGAATGTGCCCTCAGACCTTACATTCATATTGAAACTCTCAGGTCAGCCAGACTAAAGTCTGGACTGTTTTTCTAATGCAGATACAGTCTTAAGAGGGGCCAAGAAGCAGCAAAAGGCAGCCTGCTTATCATCTCAGTTAACTGACATGGTAAACCCTGAGATGCAGATCCTTTCCCTCTGATGCATTGGTAGAAGCAAAGTGAGTACATCTAAGTACATCTATGCTTGGTTCTAAGTAGAGTTCGAGTTAAGTTAAAACTGGGGTTCAGCAGGTGCACAGCAGGGGTACGGCTACATTATCCTTGACATATTCACAAAGAAACTGCACCACAGATTTATCAATGACCATGACAATCACTTTTAAAAGCCTTTCTCAACCTTCTTCTTACCTTACTTCCTTCCCAAGTAAAAGAGTTCAAACTCATACAAAGATAACTTGAGCTTCCATAGAGAAAGCAGTGAAGTAGCACTCGCCTCTAGGAGAGGTACGGAATGCTCAAATGTTTAAGATCTATGGGATATTAAAAGAAGACAAAAAGTCATGCAATTAACATGCTGCCCTAAATTTCTACTTCCCTATCATCAAAGTATCTGACATCATGCCATGGAAATTCGATTCAGTAACAGAGTCCCTGTGGACCTTCCCTAACTTTTTAGCAGCAAGTTTGATGTCTCCAACAGCTCCAGTTCAACCCATTTAACTTTTTCTAACTGAAGCACCTAAAGTTTGGCTATATATGAACTATAATGCTGTAAACAAACCTGTAAGATGCTGAATGACTCCACTGAGACACTGTTTCTCTCCATGACTTTTACACTCCAACCCTAGCTCAAACAGTATGTACACTGGCGCGGGATCTGCATTGGCTGATTTTAATAGAGGATCAAAAACCTCTTTCCTACACTCATTAAACTGATGCCTGAGGGTGTCTAGAGCAATTTAGTTCCTAACTCCAGTGTCATAATAAGACGGAAAAAATCAGTGTCAAAATGGCAGGCAAATTCAACACATCATAGAAGCCTTTCTGGACAGGTTACTATAGAAGTTCATTTGGGCTGGACGGTAGTGTCAAACACATAGAAATGCTAGGACAGAGCAGGTGTCACCAGCAGCCTTTTCCTTCCTTTGCAGCAAAATTCTCCCCTGCAGTGCACAGAGCCAGGCTAATTACCCTCCCATGGGGAAGCATCTGTGTATCTAGCAGCTCCAGTGTGCAAATTTCAGCTTGATGCAATTTAAAGCGCTTTAAAACTTTACAGTCCTGGAAAAAGTAGAATCATGGAGAAGCTGCAGGCAGACAACCAACAAGAGAACTAACAAGAAAAGCTACTAGTGGATCTTACATATCTAATTTTTCTGATTGCACAAAGACAATATCATGATTACAATAAACACTGAGCAGCCTCTGTAAATGTTTTAGCTGTCATGTAACTGGTGCCAATAAGAAGTTTCATTCAGCTAATAAAACACGTAAGCTCTTCAATCTGCTACTTTACTGACCTTGAGATTATCCTATAAGAGGTGTTTATAAAGAAAACAATTGTGTGTCATAGGCGTGGATGATGTGATGTATGCATTATTGAGAATGCACTCAGAGGAAAAATCCAGTTTAGGTAGAAGGTATTCTTGTATGCAAAGTGGAAATCCAGCTCCTGATTTTTTCGGTGTTACTTAAACAAGTCCCCACAGCCCAATTCAAGGCTTGGCCCAAGAGAGGAAAAATGAGTTTATAAACCTCAGTGAAATTGTGGCCCTTTTAGTTATCCAGTCATGACAATTTTTTTCACATACTTTAGTCCAACATTCAGTATCATATCCAGCAGGCAGGGCAAAAACCTTTTAAGCAGGTGTGTTTTCTCCAGATGTGCTCTCAGAGATGCCAACACAACATAGCAGGGTTCAAATCAATTCATGTGCAATGTGGGACAGGGAAACACCGTGCCCCCCACATTGGCTGCAGGACAGTCCATCAAGGAACGTCCTTCCTGCTCTTTCACTCTGGAGTACTAGGCCTACTAAAGGACTACTGGTGGTTTTCCAAGGCAGGTTTTAAAAACATCACACTGCCAATATTTACAGAAGCATGAAAACCAGTTAACAATCAGCTTTCTTGGGAAGGTGGTGTGTTGGGTTTGTGTGGCCAGGTTTTGGTAGCAGGGAGGGATACAGGGATGGCTTCTATGAGAAGTTCTATGACCAGAAGAGCCTGGCAGCTTCGAAGATGAATGTGCCACTGGCCAAGGCTGGGCCAATTAGAAATGGTGGTAACACCTCTGAGATAACATATTTAAGGCAAAAAAACTTATTGTGCAGGCGTAATTGTGGCCAGAGAAGAGCAGAGTGAGAATATGTGAGAGGAACAGCCCTGCAAACACCAAAGTCAGTGCATAAGGAGGGGCAGGAGATGCTCCAGGTGCTGGAGCTGAGATTCCCCTGCAGCCCGTGGTGCAGCCCATGGTGAGGCAGCTGTGACATGGAGGTCCATGGGGATGCAGAGATCCACCTGCAGCCCGTGGAGGAGATCCACGTCAGGGCAGGTGGATGCCTGAGAGGAGGCTATGAACCCACAGGAGGCCCTTGCTGGACCAGGCTCCTGGCAGACCTGTGGAGAGAGCAGCCCAAACTGGAGCTGGTTTTCTGGCAGGACCTGTGACCCTGTGGCCTGTCCTTGAAGGACTGCAGCCTGTGATCCACGTTGGAGCAGTTTGTGGAAGACTGTTGTCCATGGGATGAACTCACATTGGAGAAGTTCGTGGAGAATTCTCTCCTGTGGGAGAGACCCCACACTGGGGCAGGGGAAGGACTTTTCTCCCTGAACAGCGGCAGGAATATGTGATGAACTGACTGTAACCCCCATTCCCCATCTCCCCATGCTGCTGGAGTGGAGGAGGTAGAGGTCATGAAGAAGGAAGGAGTAGAGGAAATGTGTTTTTAAGATTAATTTACCCTCATTATCCTGCTCTGATTTTGTGGGTAATAAATTCAATTAATATCCCCAATTCAAGCCTGTTTTACCTGTGATACTATTGGTGAGTCATGTCTTCTGGTCCTGATCTCAGCTCATGAATCTTCATTATATTTTGTCTCCTCTGTCCTTTTGTGAAGGAGAGTGACAGATAGGCTTTGATGGGAATCTCTGGAATCCATACAGGGTCCAACCGCTACAGATAGACACCTAAACTGATCAGACTCCTACTTTCTCTCTGAGTAATCTGCTCCATTCTTGCATTTATGAAGTTTGGCGAGGGCTGCTAAAACCGCTGTGACCTGTGCTGCTCCTGGACCAATGAGGACATACTCTAGTAGTGACAGAAATCCTTCTTCATGACTTTCTAGCTGCCATTGCATCAATCCAGATCAAGAAGGATGTGAATACCAGGTGCACTGTGAATACCAACAACAACATGGTACAGTAGCTGCTTAAAAAACTTACCTCTCCGGATTTTATTTTCTCCAGTATCAAAGAGAGAAGAAGCATGAGGTGTTTACTTAATTGGCAAGATTCTGTGCAATGTCTTCTCCTTTCACCTCCTCTACTTTAGCATCAGGTCTAAGAATAGCCACAGAGTGAAGGGGCCAGGCTGACAAAATATAGACTAAATGTACCAGGATTACTTGTGCTAGAGTAAGAGCTGACTGCTACTTTTATTTCCAACTCTCCCACACGTGAATAACAGCACGCAGTCAGAACACCAAGACAGAATTTGATTCCTGCAAATAAGTAACACCTCAGGCCCCCGAAAGGTTTATGTTCCATCAATTATTTTGCAGATTCTTCTGTGGTCTCTGCTGATGGCACTACGCAGATATTTACAAGAACTTTTGCAAACTAGAGATGAGAGCAGTTATACAAGCAGTTTCTGGTAAGCAGCTCTGAGATTTGCTTATGAAGTAAACAAGGGCTGAGGTGCACAAACAGCCTGAATAGTTTTCAGGCTGTATATAAAAGCTTAGTTGACAGCTGCCCTGCTTTTGAGAGTGAACTATGTCTTTCCAGTCACCTGCCACCTGACCTTTTTTTCGGATATGGGTAGCCCAGCAGAGTACTAGTTCTGTCCAGGATTTCTGGATGCACCATTTGTCTTGCACAAGAGGTCACTGTGAATGCACAGATGAAATGTTCATTGTAAATACAGCCAGCAAGTATAATAAACAATGCACCTAATCTATGGCAGATGACCAGAGCGTGTGCAATGTCTTGTCACATTTTGGCTGCCCTTTACACAGGGCATCTAAACTGCACAAATGTCAACGCATCTAGAGAATATCTGACCAGAAATACATGTTCTGGTCTGATGAAGCCTGGACACTGAAGTTCCCTCCTGAAATTTGGTCTTTGCAAAAGTTTACGGAAGGTATTGCCTACATTATAACATCAAAAACAAAACAAACCCTCAAATTCATTGCAAATTTAACTAGATGTGTTTAGTAAGAAGGACATGTTACTCAAGCTCTGACTCAAATGGCAAGGAAGCAGTTCTGTTGCTCTGCAGCACCATGGTGGTTAGCACCACTGCTGTATCAAGCCTGGGATTAAACTCCTTTTTATCATACCGTATTATTTTATTATTCACCCAGCAGATTTTATTTGTTTGTGATTTCTAAAGCCAGCCAGAATCTGAGCTGGTTTTCCAAATACAGAGCAATCAATTTTACCTATGACATGTTTTTGTTTTCTTTTCTCAGTGCCACATATATATAATGGTCCTAAAGCTCTGAGATCACATTACCACATTACACTGTTATCATAAGTGTGGAGGGAAGAGTTGATTTCTGTGTTCTCATACGATATAAGGTAGAATGACACACTGGGGAAAGTTAATAGGTACTGTTTCTAAGGAGTTAATAAGTACTGTTTCATCAAATCAAAATGAATTGACCAGGTTTTGGAAATAGATGGAATTTTCCTTTACAGAGAAAGTCTGCTGCTCCTAGGTTTTGCACAGGGTTTTTCTGCTGTAAAGGAAACTGCAGAAAAAATAAATAAGTAAATATGGACTACAGAAAGCATCCATCTAATGGCTGCTGCTTTTGCTACTTGGGGTCTGAAAAATTACAACAAAAGAAGGTTAACATAATCAGCAGTTGTACAAGAACTACTTAAGCCAGCAGTCACATATGGTATATTAGCAATGCAGATGGATTTAATGAAAACTGAGATAAGTGCATGCATCTGTCATCAGCCAAACCTGCAAAACGTTTTCCTCAGAAAATGAAATGTAATGATATAAGCATTCATCTGTAATAGAGTTATAACAACTCCAAATGGTAAAACTTGTGCTGCTTTAATGCGTTCCGTCAACTATAGCTAACCATACAGACAATTCCTACGACAATTGCCTTGAAGAGAATAGATTTTGTGGTAGGTCATAATCAAGCACACATCCTTAGCTTAACAGCTCCAAAGTACCGCATACTTCTGTAAGTCACCCTGTAACGCAAAACCAAGTGTGGTTTGTCACACCATTTCAGCCTCCATTGCAGCTAAGACAGTAGTGTGGGATTTTTCAAGCTTCATGGGAAGATTATTAAAATGGATAACACTAGCAGGCATTTTAAAGAAAATTCTCCTCACTTGCCAAGTCATGCTCTTTGAGGTATCTGCCAGTGTGGGAGGGATGCATGCTCTCAAGGGGGCCTGTGTTTCACGGTCATCTCAGGCAGGGGGCTGCAAAGTTCATTAAATGATCTTATCTCGCTGCTGGTTCTGTTCAAAATAGCCTTGATACGATGAAGGATTTATGTTACCCTCACTTCAAATAAAAAGTACCGAGGGATGCATTTCATTACTGCCCTGTGACACTGGAGAAGCCACGGCTGCAGTGGTAATATTCCTCGTTTGTGTGTGTCACACAGAGAATTTATTTGCAAGAGTCCTGCTCCAAAGGTAAGGGAGTATTTGTTTTTTGTAGTGAGTTTTCCCTAATAATGTCAACAAGAAATGTATTTGTTCTCTAATTCTCACAAAAGTATATTCTCGGAAAGATGAGAGTGAGAGGAAAATTCCAGGGAAGAGTGCCCAGTTTAGCAGAATTCTAAGGAAGCTGAGTAGCATTGATACAGAAGAAATATTTAGAGATAATTTCCATGTCACAATCCTGAATAAAACACCAAGAGATATGGCTGTGCATTCTCAACTGGTGGGCTAAATGGTAGCCAAGGTTTCACACACGTACACACACTCATCTCTCAAAGGTTTTCTAACAGTGATCCGCTGCCGAGAGGCATTTTAATTCAATGGTAGACACCTTCACATGAAACAGGATAGGTTTTTCTTGCATGTTTTCTCTGAACTGGATGATCTAGTAAAGAACATGAGCCCTGGGCAAAATTTATCTTCTTTGATCCTAGACCATCAAGTCTTCCTGTACTCAAAAATCAAACAACAAAGCAAAGTGCATTCAAGATCCTTGACTTATAAATATTAATTTATTCTATATACTTGATCTTAAGAATTCAGTAGTTCATAGGAGCAGGCTTCAAATGTATCCAGCAGTGGGGAAAGTCTAATGATCAGAAACAATATTTGATCTCGTGAGCAAGCTACAACCACTTTAAATATGTCTTAGATACTGAAAATTAAAAGCCAATAAAAGTCAAACAAATGTATAGAAAGCTCAGGAAAGGCATTTGGACATTCTGTATTGCACGTCACTTATGAATACCTGTTTGCTTAATGCTCGCTTCTGTGCAACTGACACGACAGTCCTGTTTGTGTGCCGGTGGCAGGATGTGTGGGAATGCAGGCAGCCACCACAGAGTGGTGAGATGCAGAGAGTGGGAAAATCTGGGTAGCAGAGGGGTAAAGAAAAGATTATCCAGGGATAGTTTAGTGATATCTGTATGACTGCAGTTTTGGGCACCACAATGTAAAAAAGATATTAAGCTGTTAAAGAACATCCAAAGGAGGGCAACAAGGATGGTGAAGGGCCTGAAGGAGAAGCCTTATGAGAAGCAGTTGAGGTCACCTGGTCTGTTCAGCCTGGAGAAGAGGAGACCGAGAACAGAGCTCATTGCAGTCTCCAGCTTCCTCATGAGGGGAAGAGGATGGGCAGGCACTGATCTCTTCACTGTTGTGACCAGTGACAGGACACAAGGGAATGGTATGAAGTTGTGTCACGGGAAATTTAAATTGGATATCAGGAAAAAGTTCTTCACACAGAGGGTCTCTGGGCACTGGAACAGGCTCCCCAGGGAAGTGGTCACAGCACCAGCCTGAGACTTCGAGAGCATTTGGACAATGCTCTCAGGCACATGGTGTGACCCTTGGGGATGGTGCTGTGCAGGGTTGGGAGTTGAACTCGATGATCCTTGTGAGTCCCTTCCAACTCAGCTTATTCTATCACTCTATCACATGCAGCTCCAGCAAGAAGTGGAAAGAGATTTTCCAGACGGAACAGAACTGGGGAAACCATCCAGAAAGGTGTTTGAAAGCACAGGTCCAAATCAGTGAGGTTAGGCTGGAGGGCTGGCATGGGAGGTGAAGAGGGCAGGAGGAGAAACTCAAAAGACATGATGGCAGAGAAGGGAAAAACAAAGGGACCTTTCATGGAAGCCCTTGGCTGCAGGCTGAGGGAGAAGAGACAGTGCAGAATGGAAGACAGCAAGTAGCAAAATATAAAAAACCAGGCATGGGAGCAGAACTAGAATAGTAACAAAAGAATGGATGACCTGGAGGGAAATGAAAGTATTGATTCCTCAAGTGTTTTGTTCAAAAGGTTCTAGAAATTTTAATCTTAGCCAGAGGACCGCTGGGCCCTCTAGTACAGAAAAACAAGGCAGAAAATCGGTTCCTTCCAGTTTGATAATTCCATTGTTCAGGTGTCTGATATCCAGGGAAAAGTGAAAGCAGATGAGAAGAACTAAAGCCCATCAGATGAGAAGGACAGAATAAAACACAGTGCATGGCATTCAAAGGCATTGATACTGACACTGCAGCAGCATGAGATGCAAGACCCATGTAAATACCACAAGCCTCTTCTTAATATGTTTGTCATAAAGGTATCATATGAGCAGAGGTCCAAATTTTCTATCTGTGCAAAGCATTTGAAGAATAACTATTCTTATTAGAAAAAATAGGCTCAGATCCATCAGTTTTCACAGAAGAGCAATAAAGGATTGTGGGAATTAGGAAAAAGGATAATGGTTGAATAGAGACTGCTACATAGTGCTTGAGTGAAAACATTTCCAAATGTTTTCATTTGAAAACATTTTCAAATACTGAAACTGTCTAACCTGCCTGTTAGAAATAATTTGCTAGATGCACTCCTGCAACTCCTACTGCTATTACTCAGTCACATGTCAGTATGGTTGTCATTTTCATAAAAAGATAATTCCCGATATGTGAAGTCCAATTAAATTGATTGAAATTTACACCCAGAGAAATCCTCCTGACTGAACATGAGTTCTGGTAAGAGCATGTACTTCGACTTCTGCCAAACAAGGAAATACTGGTGACAAAACAAATCGCTTGCCTAGAATTCCCTCATTTCACAGCAAACTCCAGACCATAATGTTTACAAAGAACAAGCATAGACTAGTAGTCTGTAATGCCGAACTGCAAATTAAAATAAAACCTTACAGTATACATGGAAATTCACACATCTTTGCTGATGAGATACACTAATGGATTTTTGGAACAGACCAGGACAGTTAGGGACTTGTGTGCACCAGAAAACCATAGCAGCTTTCCCCATCCTCAGGCTGGTGCTCCAGATCATCTCCTCCCATAACTGCTCAGAAACAAAGCAGCAAGGAAGAAGAAGCTGTGAAAAACCTCTCCCCCAAGTTGCTCACAAGTGGCTTCAGGGCTCAGCCTGCCGTGAGATAAAGTGCACTGTGCAACCTGCCACAAAAACCAAAGGGTACGGGGAATTAAACTAAAGTGCTTTCTTCTACCCCTAAAGAGTTTTAACCAGAGTCAGGAGACCTAAGTTAGACTCGAAAATGGCCTGCTTCTCCAGGCAGGATCTCAAAGGAAGCATCAGTCAGCCCTTTGAGATGTGAATTACTGCTGGCTGCAGAAGCAGAAGATAAATGACATATCCTAGACCCAAGGAAAAAGAGGGAAATCATGAATATGACGACTAGTCTTATTTTCCAAAATCAAAACAGATTTCTGATTGTTTTTACATCAAACAGTACCATTAGCATAAATAGTATTCTGTCTTATATATATATCATTCAAGTTTTATTATTCAATGCATATATAATAACCATAGTCACAAAGCGTGGTCCAAGTAAAGTCAGAATAATAAAATACTGTATTATTTCTAGGGAAATGCATAACACCCTGAAAACTCTGACTGACTGTGCTTCGTAAGAAACACAAGAAGGAGGAAAAATAGCTCTCCTGACTCATTTGATGCTTTGTAAATTTTAAAAATACATTTCATGTAACAATATGTTCTAACACAGGAAGAACTTCCATGCTTTTCTTTACATTCTTTCTTCTAGCTAAGAAACCTTTGACTCCCAATTCTCTCCATGAAAAAGTGTTTCTGGTGGTGGTAATGTTTTCTCATAGAAATAGTGAGTTTCAGCCTCAAACTATTGATTTTTTTTTTACAAAGAAGTCAAGATGCCACATCAAATTGATCTTACATTCCTCTTTTGTTCTACCAACATAATTTTTGAGTTCCAGCTAATAGTGTTAGTGTCACAGCTTCCCTAACTTTGTAAGACCTCCTTTAGCAAATTGAGGATAGATAATAACAACCTGCTCTAAAATTATTAAACCTAAAAATAAGCAATCATCTTTATCATGTGTTTGATAAAGCCTTCCTAGAGTTTATTGTGCTATTCCTTTCATTTGAGAGCTCCTACATTTGTTCATTGGCTTGCAACCAGGGCTCTGTCAGAGAAGATTACCAGAAAGAGCCTCTCATTATTGTTCTCTTGAAGGATTGTCACTAGAGGCTTAAGAAAAGCTTCATTTAGTCCTAGCTGTGGCAGGGCAGTTTGAGTCAGAACTAACCGTAAGATCTATAAAAGTGCATCACAACTGCCCATGTGCTTTAATAGTATATTTCTGCCCACCTGTTGCATTATAGTGAGATTGTTTGTTCAGGCTGCTTTGGAGGCTGCCTGCACTAAATCTTTTCCATTCTTCTCTTTCCCTGTTAAATGAGGTCCCTTATCCTAACTACTTTGAATGAGGCTTCAGGGCATGAAAATAAACCGTTTTCAGGTGATAACTGCTGCTGCAAAGTCATGATACAGTCTTAAGTCCTGTTGCACTCCTCTGAAAAAGGCTGAAGTACGAGAGAAATATATGAGAGCTAGCAAAATGGTGATAGACTAAGTCTGATATCCCTGAGTGTTCTCACACACTGAAGGTTCATGGTTTATGAAATGGATGGCTGGACAGAGGTGAGTTTGAACATCTATGCACAGGATGCATAAAGGCAAAAGGGACCAGGTGAGTTATTTCGGCGGAGGTATTGTGCAGTCCCTACAATCACCATGTGAATGGGCTCAAATAGATAATTCAAAATATAAGGTAATATGATGATTCTCCAGTTCAGAAAAGCAAATGCTGGGGTACTTACATTTTGGGTTTATCAAGGATCAGTAATGATGCAGAATTTCTGTGTTCAGTAACTTTGATACCTACTTGTACATATTTGAGTGCATTAGGGGAAACGAAAACAAAAAAGAATATTAAGAACTGAGGAACAGAAAATTCAGCACCAGGATACCCATATGTTAACACAATATAAAAGGTTAAGAAAGAAGAACAACTTGGACAATGCTCTTAGTGCACCTGATCAAGCAGACATGAAGAAAATACTGCAGAACATAGACAGAGAAAAACACTAATTTCTCTCCCTGCCCCACCTCACCCCCCCTGAAAAAAAAATAAGACATCCCCCTGCCCCAAACCTGAAATGGGTAACACTATACACACTTTGTGGTCTCAACAAGGTTCTAACATTCTTCTAAATACTGCCAGCACCAGATGTAAGGTGAATAGCAGTGGAAACTACCTCTGAATATCTCTTTTATTGGTTTAGATTTTTTTGCTGTGGGGGCAGGTGTTGGAAAGACATATCTATAATATGCATTAAAGCCACTACCAAGAATATATACAATCAAATCAGGAGGCAGAACATTAGAAACCAGTAAAGGATATGTGTATTCTGAAAGTATACACTTGGGCTCGATTACACCTTGTAGCAATGAGTTCCACAATTTTGCCTCATTCAGGAGTGATATTTACCCTCATATATATATATATATAAGATGCATCCACAGTATATTGGACAGGAATTCATAATAATTCATAAGGATGAAGCTATTATGCTTTGCTATCTCTTCTGATAAAGAAACCAGAAGACATTATTTCCTGGCAGTTTGTGCTGGAGCCCCAGGTATATAGGGGAATTTTTCTTCCTGCACTCCAGAAAGAGTTATTCTGAGAGATTAAGTCCTAGGGTGGAAAGCCCATTAGTTTTACTTAGATGGCTTTTACCATATCTTTTTCATACCTTTGAAGATTAGTCCTAGTACACAAAAAGTTTAAAAGGGTAGGAACTGCCACCTGGGACGAAATATTTGTGTTGTCATTGATATATATGTGGATATTTATAGAACACATATATTTTATGAAAACATACACTTGTATTAAGTGAATTTTTGACCTGCAATTGGTTATCCCCTAGCACAGCTGGAGGTGTTCAGCAATATTTGCAGATCACATTACAGACTAATGTCAACAATTATACATCCAGCTATAATTTGTTCAGGACTGGAAAATAAGCTCAGTAATTCTCCTCTGCAAGAGTCGGGCTCAAATACTGTGCTTCTGCCATTTGGAGGCCATGAGCTGATATACGAAGGTTTTACAGGGAACCACAGGGGAGTTACAGGAAAATCCTAGCAAAAACGGGACCCCTTCAAAAGGACTGGTTTCGTCCTCTGCTCATAGAGTCTTAATAACGTGTCTGTCAATTTTTCACAAAACAGCCAACTGTATAAAGATTATCAGTTTCCAGTTTCGTGTTTTCTTATGATGCCTGGCAGGGGAATGGCAGCAGTTTCTTCAAGCTTTGCCAAGCTAGCCTTGAGGGGCTTGTTTACCATCTCTCTGTGGCTCTGATTAAAATAAATTACAAATAATTTCCATGAATTCAAACAATGCATGAGAGAGCCCTAAATACTTGTTAAAAAATTAAATGTTCTGTAAAATATTATAATGGCATGTTCATGCAAAAGCACATAGCAATTTGAAAGGCAGCATGGATATACTAATTTCATATTTAATGAAGTTTTGAAAGTAATGATACAATTTTCTGACTGCAATGTGGCATAGAGGGAATTTACTGTTAGCCCATGAAGAGTCATCCTGAGGCAAATACTCTTTCCCTAGGATAAGATTCACTCCAGAATTTATTTTTAAGATGACATTAACTAAGGCTGAAAGTACAGAATTGTCACAGATATACAAATACACTCAGTGAATTTGTTCTGTTTTGAAAATCGAAGAAGAGGGGAAAATATTTAGTAAACAAGGCGGTTTTTGCAAGTCAGCAACTTAAGAAATTATGTACATAGTTTTATACATATAAATTTTTCTCCATTTACAAATAAAGCTAAGTGATAGAATTATTAAAGACAAATTATCAGAACAATAGCCACTTTAACATTTTAGAGACATGAAAATAATGAGGCCAAAAAATCCCATTAGATATGGCAATTTTTATATATTTTTTTAATTTGTGAGTACAGTAAAAAGTATCCTAATTGCTAAATTACAGAATACAACAGTACTGTCCTGACTGTGAATGTAAATGGCACAGTCATATGGACATGAGAGATATTTTAGGTACACAAGCAAGAATTCAGATCACTGTAGACAGCATATCCTCAAGTGTCAGAGCTAGGAAAGAAAAGCTTAAATAGTGAGTCATGCCCACAATTATCCTGATCCTAAGAAAAAAAAGGACTGTGTGACCCTAATGCTGTGAAAATTTGAAACATCGAGGGTGTGCTTTAGCCAGTGAAAACAGATGAGGAACCAGTAACTTGTCACATGGTTGTTTCAAATTTTTCCTTCAGAGGAAATGAATAGCCAGTATATGCGTCATGAAGTGCGGGGTTGCGAAACCAGCGACCTGAGGAACTTCTGGGAAAAGACCATTGAACAACAAGCTCAGTATCTGCAATATGAAAGAGAACGTCAGCGAAGAAGCGCTCTGACAAAGTGGGTAATCTGCATCCAGAAAGGTTACTTGAGTTTGCATTGTCATTTTTTTAGTTTTTAAATAATACCTATACTTAAGTCATGCAATGAAATCTTAACGTAATTTAGATTTATTGAAAATAATAAAGCTTCCCAAGGTAGGATGCTAATGCTAATGTGTCTAAGCTATGACTTCATAGGATAGGAGAATAATTCACTCTTGTTCCATAAATGAGTCCAAAGCATAGAACTTTCTGAAGTTACCAGGACAATATTTAACAGTGTGGACTTGTCTGTTCAGAGCAAAGCTGGCACAGATGCGTACCTGGCCCACATTCTTTCTCTGTAGCCTGTTTTGACAATAAAATAGTTTGAATTACTTAAGATTGTTTAATTTGGGTAGGGTAAGTCCGTTATAAAGCAGATGGTCCAAGCACGCTGACTAAGGCAGCCACCATTCATAGCCATATCTACCTTATTCAGTCGCATTCAGTTGGATCAGACACGGCGAGAAAGAGCAGTCACAGCAAGATCAGCACAGCTTTACTCTGCATGAACTCTCCATAAATTGAGGGCATATGCAAAGAGATATACTTTTGTTATTTAGTATAGTTCTTTTGTCTTGAGATCATTCAGTGAGAAAGCAATTTTTCAAAGCCTGGCTTCCAAAGCCAGTTTTCCTCATAGCTCTCTTTGCATCGATACTTGAAAACTAAGAGCAAGGACAGCCTTACATTACTAACCGTGGATGAATGAACGCTGGGATTAGTCTCCAGCATGTTTTCTCCATTTGTGACTAACCTAATCTCAAAGTTACTACTCCTCAGTTGGGAAATTCCTCCTTTTTCTGCTTGAGTAAGTCTTTCTGTGGTACCTAGATACTATCAAAAAGAAAACAAAGGGCCACCTATCACCAAAATCTGCCTGCTATGGGTCTAACAGAAGCTTCAGCGTGTGCAGTGTCTTCAAGAGGAACAGGACAAAGGAGGCAGGAGACTGGGGAAGTGCTGGATGATGTGACCCAGCAGGTGGCAGCAGGCAATCTCCAGTGCAGGTGACAAGCCACTCTGGCACACAGGCACTCGAGAGAGGGCACACTGGAGATGGAGATGAACCACAAAGCTCAGGCGATACCTCATTGGGATTTAAGAGCCAGTCCTGAAGTGCCATCCAGCAAAGAGCTCTAAAGGGGCAGGAAAATTTGCATGACTATTAGGAAAAAGCACCAAAGGGTATTATCAGTGGAAAAGATAAAGAGAATAAATCCGTTACCTGTAAATATATGGGGACAAGCTGATCCATGTTTCTGTCCCTAGGCTCAGAAATGAATGGATGGAGAGGCTGGAAAAACGGATAAAGATGTTGAGGACCCAACCTGAAGACCCATCCAGCTGAAGAGCCCACACTCATTTCATGTTTGGGGGGAAAAAGAAATTTGTTGTGTAGGAAAGCGGGATGCGAAAGCTGAAGTCAGTTTTACTTTGTAGCTTAAATGAGCTATAATTAATTAGCTGTCATTGTTAGAAGTTTCATATGTGAAATGTCAATTGTTGCTTTTAAGATTATGCATCCATCTCTTCATCTGATGAATGGAGAATGTAGTACTCCGAAGTATTTAACACTAATAAATCATGGTTCACTGAGATGTATGTGCCTGAAAAAAGAGTTTAGTTACACAGTTGTGTTCTGCAAAAGTATTTCCTCAACATTTTAGGTTTCTGTGTAGACTGACTGTAATAGAATGAGTTTAGATGGTTTAATGAATAGTAGAGATTTTAATTTTTTACACAGCACAGCCCAACTCAGTCTAAGGAAGATGGGACATGCATAGTGCCACCACATCCAACATCCCTAGTGAAGCCCAAACTGGTGGGAGCTACAGCTGCCATGTTAGAAGTCACCTGGGAAGCTGTTAACATATTTATACTGATAAACAGTCTCTGTGAGACACCTACAAGAGCTGCCTGATAAACCCACATCAACTTAGGCAACCCATATTAGCTACCTTGAGACACTGTATCAGCATTGATAGAACAACTTTAAGCTTTGAGGCTGTTTCTGGTACCTGACCTGGCTCGTCTAGAAGTGGACTGACACTTGTGTTTCACAGAGCAGCTTTCTGCACTTTCACAGCTGCCTGTCATCATGAGTGGCAAGCACATTTTTTCTTCTAGCACTTTTTCCCCCTAAGACCCAGTATTTATTCCTTAAAGACCAGTACTTTCAGAATCTAGCAGTTTTCCTCCCCTATATTCATCATTAGTCAAAAATGTTTCTTGTTCCCTTCCTAATGCTTCATCAGGAAATGTGGCATTTCCTCCAACAATATCAAAGCATTTCAATCGGCTGGTGTAATCAAATCACTTCCTTTTTAAAGTGACTGCTTTGTTGCCACCAGATGATTAGGGTAATGTACTGCAAGATGGGTTGTTTTGAGCATGCTAAAAAACTCTTCTGTGAATCACTTAACCTTTTTGTCCCTTTCTATAAGACTGTTTCACTACCTCTCCAGTAATTCATATTGTTTCAAGGCAAAGAAGACTTAAATTGCCAGTGAGGCAAGAAGAGAACAATGGAAGGGTTTGGAGTTTTTAAATCTTTAGAAAATCTGCTCTTTTTAAATCAAAACAAAATTTGAGGTGCTATTTTTTCCCCCTCTTTATCTATCACGTTTTAAATCCACTTTTGTGTGTCCCAAGGCCAAACAAAATTTATTATGTGAATTTAAACATGCAAATAATGTTTGGAAAGCCTGAGAAATTCATAAAATCATGAAAAAAAAGATGACCTTGGAGTGCTTATTCAGAAATCAAAGCGTCAGCGGGTATGTCCCCGAACTTGAGAGCAGGGTTTGCCAGACACCAGAAAAAAGCTGCTAAAGCCACGCTCTCTGTTTTATTCTTATTCTTAAGCAATTTTCAAAGTAACATCAACTGTGAATATGAAGGATAACACTATAACTACAAAAAACTGTGCTTAAATAAACAATCACCAGATAGGGCCACAACTTAATATTGGCCTTTAGTAAAAAGTAGATTTCTTTGGACGTGTCCATTAACACGTTCGAATTCTCCCATCCCTGACTGTGCCTGGTGCTTACTGAAGCTCTAGTTCAATTCCATCACGAAACAGCTTTGAGTTTTACACCATTTTGGCTGAAATTACAGCGTGAACTGAGCTAAGGGAAACACTTTCCAGTCTCTCATTCATTGTGTAAGTTATGGCACAAGGTGCAAAACAGGGGGAGTCAGATTTGGCATATTTGAAAAATTAAAGTCACCACCCTGAAATAAGCTTTTGTTTGCTTCTCACAGAGCTGAGATCCTTCTTATTACTCCTCTCACAAAGTAAATCAGAATGAGGAAAAACCATAGAGATCTGGGAAAAAAAGGTGTGCCAGGAAGTGACTTCTATCCGAGTTCCTCATTGCACATGTATGGTTATGTGGCCATTTAAGAATGCTTTGGAATAAATCCCTATCAAGCTAGAACACCCTAAAATCATTTCTTTAAAATGATAGAAGGGAACTTGTTTTTTACAGAATGCATCTATTCTGGCCTGAGCCCACGAGGAGGTCTGAAAATACATTTCCAGAATTAAGCCACTTTCCATTGAGCTTTGTAATTCCACCTCTAGTGTTTAGATTAATTATTTCAGGCTCAGTTTTCACAGTGCTAGATTCAGGACTCTGGGCCATGTAATCTTCATTTATTTGAATATTAACAACACATTTTGATACAAAACCCACCAGCGTAATGGAGTGGTAATCAACTTAAGTGTTTTGTAAGTTACCACACAAATAAAGAATACATATTCAGGAAATAGATATAATCTAGAGTTAATCAGCAAAAATAAAGAGTGTGAAAGCACGAAAATTTAAATCTAATTGTCAAGCAACAATCTTAGCAGAAGCTGGAGCAGAGATCAGGATGAAAATTGTTCTGTTAATTTCAAAACAAAAATATAAATCTTCTCTCTACCTTGAAGGTCACAAGAGAAATTAAAAAGAGGGAAAACCAAAACAAAACAAAAAGCCTCAAACCACTGCCATATCTGTGAGACTCAGAAATAAGCCATGACTTTATAAAAAGGACTAGAGAAACATTACTGTAGGATTGGAAAAGTCATCAACTAAAACCTGATAAAATCAGCTGGGTTTTATAAAATTATTATGGCTAGAGAGGATGTTTATGTGCTCTTCAGACAATTTTCTACCAACACGCAGTTTCAGAGGAGTGCATTATTCAACTAAACAGTTTAAACTTAACTCAAATGTTTATAAAGTAGCTTTTTGAGGGCACAATTCATGTCTTTTGATTTTGGTTTTTTTCTATCTAGATTTTCACATTGCTTTTGAGTGTAACAGCATGAGATTTTGAGTTACGCCAACCTGATTTTATTAGCTTTGCAATTAAAATGTGGTAGATACTTGCTTATCTTCCTAGCTTTCATTATTTTGCCATTCCTTTGCTTCATCCTGACATTGAGTAGCAAGAAAATGCATGTCGCTTTCTTGTTACAAATGCATGGTACTTTTTACTTCAATTTTTTGAAAAAGCTTGCAGCAGTGACAAAAATCACATGTAGTAAAACTTTAACATTCTGAAGCAAACACTAAACACTCATCACCCAGCTCCCTTTAAATAGAATTTATGGGAAGTGTGCTCCCTGTTAGCACAAGAGTGACAGATGCTCCATTTTAGCCATATTAATGATCCTCTTAGTGCATGGATAAGGGCTGACAGCTATGAAGAATGACTCTGTCAGTAACTGAACAGACTTCTTAGCAGTTTAGCCCAAACTGAGGCAGCTTACAGTTCTTCACTCAGTAATCCTTCCTGATCAATGTCTTTCCTTAACAAACGATCTCCTCTCTGGAGGTCTCTAATTAAGGAGCAAATAAGCATAACACAGCCACTGCAGCCTGATTTTGATTTTGAGCAATTGGCACAGGTCAGGAAAAAGGAGACGATCCTGCAGACCAATGCAGCATCAGCCAGCAGGCTGTCTTCAAAGTGACACCCAAAGGTTTGCTGCTTCCTATTACAAAGCCACTTCACGTCTGTGCAGCTATGGCTCTTTCGGCCTCTAGCCACATTCGCTGGAGAGGAGACTAATGCATTGGCCAGTTCTGAGATGCCTAAAGTGGCCAGCAGTGAAATAAATCCACCATACAATACCAAATCAACCTCCAGTGTTCTGTGTTTAGTGTACATTAAGTACAGCAGAGTTGTTTCGCACTCTAGAAAAGCCTACAGGCTACATCAGAGGCTTCGATCCCATACTGAAGCAGTGTGAAAGATAATCCCAGGCACAGAGAGCTCACTGCCTAAACAGTACAGAAACAGTGGAGGGGGAGTGGAAAGATGGGCCAGAGCCAGGGGTCAGGGAAGAGCCATGGTGCCTGTGTTGGGTACAAAGTCAGGGCCCAGTTGCTCTACACAGATGATGTGATCCACTATGTAGCACAGTAGCCTGCTGCTTCAGCTGGAACTGAAATCCATAGACAATGTCTTCTAACAAAGGGGTCTGAAAAGTAAATGCATCCTGAACTGGTCCAGGAAAGGAGCCAGCCAGGTGACTGCATGTCAAGGGAATCACTATTCAGGTAACTGGATTCTCACCACAAAAGCTTGGAGAAGCAGGATAGATATCTTTGGGAAGGGAAGTTAAAGAAGACTAAGAGGTAATGTCTTAAACTAAAGAGTTTTGAGGAAATTTGGCTGACGGCCTAATGTTGATCTAATTATTTTGAACTCATCTCTCACCTTTCTGTGTTACACACGGAGTCTCTCCCAGACATCACTGCTGGTGTTAGCCCACCCACATGGGAGTTAACCACACGTGATCTGCAGTCACCACTCTGCAGAGGGACTGGTTATGGAGTTCTGAAGTTTCATTGTTGATGAGGAATACTCATATCCATTACAATATATGTCAAAATATAGATAGCTTTTTGAATGGCCTCTGGATTTATGGGTCTGACTTGAATGCCCCTTAGGATGAGAATGCCATTCTGAGAGTGGCCCTGAGGGTCAGGGCAACCCCTGTGTCAACACAGGCTGGGGAATGAGAGTCCTTGACAGAAGCACTGCCAAGAAGAATTTGGGAATACTGGAGGATGTAAAAATGGACATGAGTCAGCAATGTGCATTTGCAATCCAGAAAGTCAGCTGCATCAAAACCAGCATGGCCAGCAGGGTGAGGGAGGGGATTCTACCCCTCTCTCCATTCTGGTGAGACCCTGTCTGGAACACTGCATCCAGCTCTGGGGCTGAAAATCTATTAGAGTGGGTCCCGAAGAGGCCACAAAGATGGTCACAGGACAGGAGCACCTCTCTTATGAAAACAAGCTGAGGGAGTTGGGACTGTTCAGCCCAGAGAAGAGAAGACTTCAGAAAGACCTTGTTGCAGCTTTTTAGTATTTAAAGGGGACTTACGAGAAAGCTGGAAGGAGACATCCTAGCACTCTCTGTAGTGACAGGACAAGGGGCAATGGTTTCAAACTGAAATAGGGTAGATTTAGGTTGTACATGGTAATAATTTTGGGTTTTTTTTAGTGAGGGATATGAGGCACTGGAACATGTTGCCCAGAGTGGTGGTGGATACTGCATCACTGAAAGAGTTCAAGGTTAGGTTGTATGGGGCTTTGAGTAAGAGTCTAGTGGAAGATGTCCTGCCTGTGATGAAGGGGTTGGAATAGATGATCCTTAGAGGTCCCTTCCAACCCAGGCAATCTATACATCTATGATTCTGTGATTTTCTGATTCTACAATTAGAGCAAAGACAGCATGATGCCTACAGTAAGAAGGGAAACTCAAATTATAGTGCCCAAAGGCATGTTCTGCTGGTGAGCCTCCAGAGAAGACAGCTGTGCCACACTTACCTCACAGCTCTTTACATTTAAGCCTTACACTTGTAGAGCCTTTCTCTGTTGACAATCTGCTGTCTATAGCTGCTGGTAGCCATATATACACAACTTTTTTCTAATGAATAAGTATGATGTCCTCAACACACCCTATGCAATTCACCCGAAAAAATTCATCCCACTTTTAGGATACATGTTACTAATGTGAGCTACCAGAGCATTCCTCATAAGTGAAAAGCTCCCTCAGCCCATCATCCTCCTCTGTAATCGTTTTCTTTTTAGTGAACAAGGTGTGCAAGATCTATGTAGCTGCTTTAAAAGCATTGAACCTTTCCCAGAGGCTTGTTTTTATTCCCATCTCACTCCTTGCACATATTCCTTTCTACAATCTCACCACTGTTCTGTGTCAGAGGATTCAGTGCAGTAGCCCTGGTGTCAGAGGTCACTGGTGAAGTTTATTCTGAGATTCGAGTGCTTTGTATTTGTGACCCTTTGTCCTTTCTCTGCTTCAGGAAGGAGAATGAACAAATCCACCAAGCAGACTAATAGCAACCTGCCAACATTTACTGTAGGAAATAGAGCTGGTTTTGAATTGCAGAACTGGTAGGGAATTTTCAGGCACTGACTGACTGCTTTAAAATGCAGATACTATCTCTAAAAGCAGGAAGCAGACATCGAGTGTTTAAACAATTTTTCTTCTCTTTATCCCAGGATAAGAGTTTAATACCAAATTCTATTCCAGAACAAATTTTTATGGACAAGTAATAAAACCTTTTGAAATGATAGGATTATAACAGAAATGCTGATTCAGCCTTACCCATGGACAGCAAAGAATATCACCGATGTAATTATTGAATGCAACTTATCATATTCATGGTCCTCTAAATCAAAAGAAAAATGAGAGGTTTTGCATAATGCTGAAAATCTATGAGGGCTTTGATGTTACTCTAATCCTACACTAACTAATAGTTCATTTAATGTCCAACTGATGCGAATGAAAATTCATATGCTGCTTAAGGTTATTGTAGTTAGAAAGTTGAGAGCAGAAACCAACTGGGAAAAAAACGCTATCTCTATTTCACTTGATTTATCTAGATTAAATCTTGTTGTCAGAATATTTAAGCAGTGTTTAATGATTTAGGCAATCTTTTAAACCGAAGGCTGGGTAGTCTATTGAAAAAGAAAAGCGAACTGAAATCAGCCTATAAAATCCTCATATTGTTTGCAGGTTATTAATAGGCTGTGCTGCACTGAAGGCCAGATCCTGGGATAGCCTCCTTGCCCACAGTGAGAGGCTTCAAAATGAGGATCAACTGTGTCAAAAGCAAGAGCAGTGGCACTTTGTGGGTTGTGGAATGGTCCCGTGAACTGTATCAGCTGCCCCCCAAAAAGGAGCTCTGCAAAGGGTACCCCACTGTTCACTAGAGGCACACATGTACACCTGTGCATACTGAAATGGTACCAAAAGCCCGAGGCACCCGTATTTGGCATTCCTATATAACACAACAGCCCAAAATCTGTCAGATTAATGAGGACCAGCAAGCTAGAAATACTAAGGGTTTTTTACAGCTCTTGGGGACCTCCTGACCTGAGGGAATACAGACACCTTTTATCCTGACTGATACACAGTGCGAAAAGGAGCAGCTGAGCTCATGAGGATGCTGTACAGCACAGCCCCTCTACAAGAGAGCCTGTTTGCTCCGTGTCCACATCTCAGTCCCCAGTCATTTGTTTATTGTAGGATTCTCAAGGAGATCTTTACTTTGATTCTTAAGGTTTCACTTCACTGAATGGGAATCTTGGAAAGCCAGAAGTCTTTTCCTGAAAATTCCTCAAAGCAAACTCCCAGGTGATCCATGGTCTGCAATTTAACAAGAAAGTGAGCAGGCAACCACTACTTGACATGAGTCTTGCCCTCTCCTCTAGTCTACTCACCTCCCTCCTTGTTCTGGCAGAGCTGCTGGGGAGGCTGTGCAGTGAAGCAAGTCAGAGAACCCATCCAGCCAAAAAAACCAGATATACATGTATTTTTGCTCAGGTGGTTTGTGGCAGATCTGCTCCCTGATATTATTGTCTCCCTGATCACGTACTCGCACAGGAGACAGAAGAGAGCCAACAGCATGTCTAATGAAGAGCAGAGCTGTGCAGCACACTGCTCATCCTGGCTAGTTAACACAGACTCCGATCTGCCCGTGTCCAGCCTATTTAACATGCTAACTCTCCAGTCTGTTTCGATAAAAACTATTTCACTAACAACGGTTCCAATGCTTTAAAAAATATTCATGCTACCGAACAGTAACACATACCTATAACTCAGATAGTGATTTTTAATTATAGGTCTCAAAGCATTTACAAATGAGAATTGTTACTTCATTCTTTCACTGACAGGGAAAATAAGGCAGGGAATAGTTGTGTTTTAAGGCACATAACCGGCCAGTGCTGCAGCTTGGTTATAGTTGAAGCTCTGCACCACACACCAACCTGCTACCTACCAGGAAACAGACCCTGTTTGCCAAACACAAGCAAAATGCACACAAAATGGCCAAAATATTGTGAACTTTTAGTGTGTATGGCTTTGGCTCATTTGTAAGTCACATGTCCCAGAACTATGGTTTACTCCATTGTTTCCCAGCAAATCTGTCCTGGACAAGTTCTTCAGTTCTCTTTAAACCCATGTTTCATTCCCATGCTCAGACGGGGAAAAAACCAGCATTTTCCCATTGGTGTTTTGCAGTCTTAGCCCTCCATATTTTGGGGGCCAAATCAACTAAAAAACCAAATCCAGCATATATACAACATGGAGTTAATAATCGTTTGTGAAAATTGATGCAGGGTGAATTTTTTGAAGACTGTCTATGGAGTTGCTTAGTTTTGGAAGATCTTCGTTTTGGGCATCTTCTGTACAAAGCATTTATTCATCCAACACAGGTTCACATTAAAATTCAAGGAAGTGGCCATCAGGTCAGAGACTATTATATTCAACCAAATAATCCTTCTTTACATAAAAGTTACAAACACCACAAATTACTTTCACAATTATGATGACATTGATCTCTTCTTTTATAATTTATTTTAGTTCAAGAGCAATATTTTTTCAAGAAAATGGAAATAAAGCTTCTCAACTTCAGAGTACGAATGATCTGCAAGGGTCTTTGCTTTACCTGAATAGATTGTCTCTCAGGAGCAGAAGATTGCCTCCTAGTGCAATATTAATGTAAGGTTTTTCTACTTACATAGCTTCAGCTGAGCTGGAAGAATTATTTAGCTAAGTAAGGTGCTACTAGTTTTTCCTCAGAACACTAAATGCTCGTCTCGGACTTGTTTCTCATTTAATTTGATCTTTTTCTTCCAAAGACCCAGGAGACCCAACATGCTGAACCGAAAGAGATCAAATTAAGACATGTGAGATCAAAACACAGCAGTTACACGACCTGAGCTGTTTCCAAAATCTCTGTTATTTTAGCCTAAATGTTCCCCTAGACATCCAAAGCTCTTCTACTGGACTACTCAGAAATGCCCCAGCCTAAGCCAGTCACTTCTCTCATGCCTCAGTCCGGCATGAATATAGGCAAGGCAGAAAACAGGACCAGTGTGGGCAGTATATATCTGGCAGCACATGTGCCAGAAAGAGAACCTCTCCTGAAGAACACAGTGGAGACACAATACCAGCTTGGACAGAAGGGATTCAGAACAAACATACAAGGAAAAACCTGTCCTTTTCATTAGTTGAGTCACTATGGCAAATCCCCAGATATGAGAAGATACAGATTTTGCTCAGCAGATTCCTGACTACATCTCTGTAAAAAAAAACCTCAGCTGTTTCATGGTGTTTAAATTCAGTTGTGTAAAAACAGATTCACTGGCATGAAACTGAGCATGTGTATATATGAGCAATATGTGAGAGGAAACAAGCTTTCCTAAACCTATCAGTTCCATAAAAATATCTTTGCACCATTATAGTATACGTACTACGAATTTGATGGAAGAGGACCTCCAGAATCTTCCAGAAATCTCACAGCTTCATTTTGAAACAGGGCAGAGCAGTTTCATGTCCCTTACAGGCAAGAATCCACCCTACCCTTCTTCCCTTCCAACCACAATCCTGCTGATGGCGGTAAGACAAAAGCCCAATGAGAGGCTTAAGCTGTTTCCAAAGTCCAGGCTGAGGTCAAAAAGTATTAGTATTAACACTTTACGACTGTAGTGTTTCAGGTTTCAGAGGCCATTTTCTTTGCTTTTGTTTTATCCCCTCTTCATGCAAGTTGTCAGCTCTCTTGCAGCAGCTGTTTTTCATTAATGGGTAAACAGCAACTTTTAATCAAATAATGAAGGTACAATGTACTACTCCCCATGATAGTTTAGAAATAAGGATGGTGACCCAGTATAACGTTCTGACATAAGCTGCTTCCTTAGAAGACTCTAATCCCAATTAATTGCCGTGTTTAAAAATTACTCAGAACTCACCCTAAGAGGCAATTAGTAAAAACACCACAAATGAATGACTAGAAGCTTCCTAATATTAGTGTCTAAATTACACTAACCCCCCACTGTCAGTTTCTCCTCAGAGAGAGGACCTGCTTCTGATGTGGGATGAAGAGGAACAGATTAAACTGAACAAGATCCCGATTAATGCAAAAGCAAGACAGAACAGTTACTGTGGCTCATGCATTTGAGTCATTGAGCCTCTTACAACATTTCTCTTTTTACAAGTTTCTGCACAGTTGTCTCCTTTAGCTGGTGACTACTTGGCTGTCCTCACTAAATTACAGTCCCTCTTTTTTGAACTTCATCAGAGGTCATGTACCTATTCTCATTTTTCAGCAAGTCTTTGAACTACAACCTTCTGAATTTGAGAGGAAAATTAGGTGGAATCCTCATCAAAGTCAAGCTCACCCTGCCTCAGTCTGTTGGTGGTTATCAGGGTCCTCTTTTGAATGTTTATACTCCACTTTTGGATGTTTATACTCTGTGGAGACAGGATGATGGTTTACCAATCTGTTTGATACCAAGATAGTGTCATTAAGGCCATGTCTCCATGGTGATATTGCATAAATCTATTTTCCTCACTTGCAGGAAATAACAGAATGGTTAGCAGCATTCGCCATACCTTATCTTACCATACAAAGTGCTCTTAGTAAATCCTTTGCCTCTTTGCAGTTCTACCTTTGCTCATTTTAACTGGTTTGAACTACAGGCAGAAGTCTCAGGATGGGAAAGCCACCTCTTGCCATTTTTCTCCTCATGATTGTAGCACATCTACAAAAAACTATAAAAATTATATGAGAAGTAAAACTAACACAATCCTCTGATTAGCTTCTTGGGATTCATTATTTTTCCAGTGCCATTTCTGCCCAGCTTCTTTGGCAGTGAAGTCCCGGTTCTGGATGATGTAAATTTGACAGCTTTTAATAAGAAACAGATGGTAAATGTATCTGCAGTGATGCAGGTGGCTGGCTTTGACTCTGCTGTTTCATAGGGATGCAGATGCTACTCTGACTCAACTAATGGAAGAAGAAGAGGAGCAGGGGGTTTAAATTTAATGTTTACTTCGGCAAACTATATATCTGGACCAATCTGACTTGGAAAGTGGCACATCAGGACGCTGTCACCTAGAACGTATTTACATGAAAGGGTAGGGTAGTGATGAAGAGCCAGAAGATCTGCAGGAACAGAAGAACTTCTAGGTTACAAAGGCCAAATGGAAACTTACACCAGGTTCAGCCTAGAGATGTAGCAGCATTACACTTGTCATGAAAGCTCTCCTTAAGTGAAACAAAGGCAAGGAAAACCTTCTGCCTGTGAGTCAAAGTAGCTCAAAGTGGCTGCAGCTGCACTATAGAGAGCTCAGCCCCTTTGTCATTTCTGATGGTCTTAAGACATAACAATTGTTGTAAGGTGGGGGAAAGGAGGGAGGACTTGAGCTCCTGGTTTCTCTGTTAAAGTGAGGGACCATTTGCAGCCAATTGAAGGGAAGTTCTCCTCATTTGGCAGAGGTGGTGTCTTTGTATGCTCTGGATAGGGCACGAGAGTAGTGTGAGAGTATCTGGAAACACAAAGTATTTATGGACAATGTTGGAAAATTTTAACATTGAAAGAGACAAATTTAGAGGCACCTGGTCTAAATGTTGAAAAATCCTGAAGATGGATAAAATTGGTCTGGAATAGTAGCATGTGTCCTCAGTAGAGGTAAGAGGAGCAAAAGAAATTGTGGCTGCATGTTCAGTCCCAAAGAAAAGTTTTTTCCTTTCACAGCTGTGGAAATATAGACCATTGTTATCGTCATTAATAAGCAGAATTCCTTGATCATAGTTCAAAGCTGAAAATATCTGTGAGGATATTGACTTCAGAATTTTTTAATGGAATCTTAAACCGCTGTAAATATTCTGGGCATTGGTGATATTTGGGTACTTTTCAACTTGTCATTAGCATTTAAGATCTTTCTCTGTGTCTGCATATTCTCTAAACATAATGCCAAGAGATATATTTCATTGTCAGACCCTTTAATACATATTTTCTGCACACATGTGGTCAGGGATGCAGTGCATAGAAGAAGGTGTCTGAACAGGCAAGACAAGAAAGAGCAAGAAAGGGCCACAAGTATAAACAAGGTCAACTTAATATACCAGAGAAATAGGTATAAAACTTCAAGACTATGATGGAGATTCTACTGAGGTTTATGCAATGAGAATTCAGACGAATGTTCTTACCTCCATCTCTTACAGCACAGTATAATTAATCCCTGAAGGAAAAAGCCGAAAACCTCAATTTTAGTTGGACATTGCACAAAGCACTTGGAGGAAAAAGTCCTCGCTGGAATATTTTCACACAGGCTGTTAGTGAGATCTCCTCTACATTCTCTTCTTTCAGACTATGTATAAGATTTTCGTGTGTGATCAGTGTGTCACATCCTAAAGCCCTGGAGAGATATATTTACATGATATCCCCAGTCAGCCTCACAGACAGAGGTGAAGGTGGCAGTGGCTTTTATTAGACATGTAGATACTCTTCTGTGTTCTCTTGGGCTTCCTGTTTATTTGTGAGAGAGGACACTGCTTAGGGCGGCAAAGGCTGTGCACAGAAGTATCAGGAGGGGTCACTTATGGTGTGGAGCTACAGAGTATGGGGTGGTGTCTGGATCTTTTCAGATTACCAATACAAACATTCGTGGGATCAAATTGTAACACAGATCACAGAAAAAAAATCTGTGTTAAGACTTTTCAAAAAAAGTCCTTAGATCTATGTTTTCAAATAACAAATTATTTGTTTTAGAAACAGCATGTGTGAGCCCAAAGTACTTCAAAAAGAGGAAATCATTGACATTTCTGTGATAAAACATGACTGGGTAGGAAAAAAAACTTAACTGATTGCTCTTCACTCTGATCTGCTTCTGCAGAGATATAATTGAGCCCTAAAGCTATTGTCCATTTGACATCTTTAACAAGAAATTAACTCTCACTTTCCTTGTGTCAGGGTCATGCATGACCTCTCCTTGAAACAGGCAGCTCTTGAAAAACAAGGCATTATATTCTCATTTTGAACTTGACCGGGAAATGGATTTTTCTATACACCAACCAGTAAGTTTCAATTTATATTTGTTTGAATGGACAATGACAGTAACCTGCTGTGGCAGTGTGGTACAAAATAACAAAACACCTGGGTTTTACCTGCATTTAGAACAGATACACTCCAAGAAGAAATAGTAGCAGCACCCATGTTCAGTTTTACAAAGTGAGGCCTTGTACAGACTGAATGTACCAGTTCTTTTCACTGGATGTGTTCTTTGTTCTAATCATGAAGTCCTGCGGCATCAAACACAATGACTGACTGAGCAGCATTGACAGAAACTGGCAGTATGAGCCAAACCTGAAAAAAAGAATGAGATTCCTAAACATGCACATAAAGAATCTCTCCCCAATTAACCCCATCAAAGGGAGATTTTTCCAGTTTTTCTAAAAAAGTTTGACAACAGGAAGAATCATAAGAGTATATTTAAAGTATTAACATCATTTCTACGCACAATTTTACCTTTACCCGTCAATTTTAAGCTTAATATTTTGGGGTTTTGTTGCTGTTTTCTTTTGCTTACCTTGACCATGAACTTACCTAGCACAAAGAACCTGCATTTAGACAACTCCAGTCTTTCAGAATCTTTTCTTGTCTTGAGCCCCAAATGACTGTGGCATCCTAGGAGCCTTCATCTCCTTCAAAAAACATATGCAGATATGCCTAGATAATGGTGCCACTGGGCTGCACAAAATGTGCTGCAGGTCTGTAAATTATCTCTGGCCAAATGTAGAATACGAACAGGTATCTGATAGCAGTGACCCAGGCAAAATTTTCATCAGCTTATGGAGAAGAGAATTATACATGATCTTTACAAGGTCCAGAAAGATGCATTTGCCTGGTATAATATGTATATCAAAAAGGTGAAAAACATAATCCCAGCAACTGTTTTGAAAATGATTTTATCCATTAGGTAGCAGGCCCATTATCCTGAAGCCATTTATAACACTACTTTCTCAGCAATATGTTTATTAACATCTTTATGTAACTCATCATGTTTATGAATGAATATAGGCTCATAACGTTTTTCTGTTGCAAGGGAATACTTTCATCTGTGATTCATAAAAGGTGAACTGAACCACAGAGATACTGAACAACATGAGGTAAGAGAACATCAGCAATTTTTGAATTACGTCTTTGGAGGAGGTGCAATTTACCAGCTTTACTCACCCTACTTATGCAGTTGTGGTTAGAATGCAGCTGGGGGGCTTCAATCACTTCTGTGCTACAGTAACACTAGATTTGATCGTACCCTTGGCATACAAATGCACCAACAGGAGAGAAGCTACAAAATTCATGTCAGAAGGAATCAAGTTAAGGAAATTTGTGATTTATATGGATAAAACTGGGAAAAAAAATGTGTTTACACCATGTTCTAAAGTTCTTGAAAGTTAATCTGTGGTCCTGAGAAACCATGCTGATTTCAGAGTTGGGCAAAGGGCAAGATATTGTTAAGACCAACAATGACAAAGTCCAACTGTTTTTGTGTTAACTGCCTTGCTGTTTCAACACTCTCCACCCTTACACACACACACATGCACACATACTTACCCGCACTTCATTTAAAAATAAAGCTTAAAAATAAACTTTATTTTAAAATAAAAATTTATTGCACCTACCCAAAAGCACAGCCTTTCTATTTTGCCTTTGAGGAAAATAAAAAAACAATCAAAAGAGTGAGCAGGAAACAATTGTTTTTATTTTAACATGAAATCAGAGAAAAACCTCAAACTTGTCTTTGAGATTTGCTGCTACTTTTTGTTTATTAAAAAAAAAAGTTTAAGACAGTGGTTGATATTCTAAAACAGCGTTCAATATCCTGATTTTACATGAAGTTTTCTAAGAAAATAGTTGGTCAATATAAATTCTTTACTAATAAACCTTAGCAAAATCAAACTTAAAAGAAATGACAGATATAAGAGAAAATTTTGATTCAAATAGTGTAGTAAGGACTTTGAACTTCTTTGTAATGGCTGGTAACTACGTAAGTTCATTTTGCACTTAGTATTCCTGCAATAACCCTAAATTCCTCAGGGCTCACTTCAGCAACTGCATATTTATTCTAACTTTTGATTAAATATTAAAAATAGACAGATGTTGTAAAGAATCGAAAAGGAAATTTTAGGGTTTGAAATTATTCGTCTGTCACGAGTGCTGCCAGAATTTTCATCTTGAGAGGTGAAATGGTGAAACAGTAATTCACACAAGAGAAATGTGATAAGAGGGCACTGAATCACTTCCAGTGGGATTATTCAAGGCATGTAAAAGGCCCTGGATTTCAGTCACAAATCCCACTCATTTGCCTTGGAATAGGTGAAACTGTTCATATAAATGACCTCGATGTGCTGTAATCACTGGGGAGTTTTCAATGATAATGTGTTCAAATACCAACTACTAATTATTATTTGCAATCATTAAACTAAATCAAAGTTGATAGAAATGACCACTACTTCAATTTGCAAGTCTTATTCTCCTTAAATTGTTCTAGGATGTTTAGGATGGTAATTGCTTCAAAGTCCTTTGTATGTGTGCATGCAGAAGGTATGGTAGGAAGAGATAGCATCAGTTTTGGGGAGTAAATCCTTAGATGAACAAGAAATTGCTCCGGGAGGTTAGTCCAGTAGAGCAAAGATAGTCTGTGCTCATCATGTGTCTTAAATAGGTGCTCTTTCCCGATTGAACTCCAATGGCAAAACCCGACAATCAGTAGGACTATTACTCTTGGTCCCTCTCCGGTCAAGTGTCCAGAGCTCAGCAAATAAAAAGTAATTCTAACGTATTTTATAAAAACCTGCGTGTAAAGCCCATGTGCCTTCTTCCTGGCATGTCAATCGACTGTAAGTCTAAACTCCTGGTACCACACATGTCACTTAACAATCCTGTTCTTCACTGAGTGAAAATTCAGTCGCTAGTCTTTTTCTGAGTACAGAGCAATCTCTGGAAAAGCAAAAAAGAAAAAGAAAAGCGGAATCAAGAATCAGAATTCAAACAAAGATAAGACAGAAGCTCAGGCCTAACTCAGTTGTTTGAAGAAGGTTTTGGCTTCAAAAGATGGAGATTTGGCATTACTGCAGATGATACATGAAAGACATGCATTTTGAGGCATGCAGATAGCAAGGAAGGTAATAGTTTTCATTGTGGTCGTTTCCACACAAACGTGCACCGGCTTAGTGACATTTGTTTAGCGAAAGCAAAGCAGGTCCTGGCACATAATAATGTCATTTTGATTTAGTTTTGGTCACAATAGACTAGGTTCAAAATTCCTTTCCAAAGGTTCCAGGACAGTAATATTTAGACCCTAACATTATCAAGCAAAAATAAACCAATCTTAAAAATACTGCAATAAAATTAAAAATCTACTCTAAACCAAAAAGCCACACTAGAAATAGAAATTTTAAAAATAGAATCAAATGTAAAATATTACCTTTCAAATCGATTCATGATTTATTCTAGGGATGGTAGTACATTGACCATCTAGCTCTATATTTATGTTATTAACCAGACCTGAGTCATGGCAATGATATTACATTTTAACACAAGAGAAAACGAAAAAGCGAAAAAAGAAAAAGAGGCTTTCACATGGGAAATTCAATTTACTTTTTGGCTCTCTTGCCGCCAGAGACCAATTTGGAGCAGGTCCTGTGATAAATCCACCACCCAATGCCATTGCAAATTGCTGGGTTAATGAAGAGAGTTCAAGTAGGGAAATGAGAGGCGAGAGTAGCAAGGTGCTGATCGTCTGTAAATTACTTGCTGCAGGGCATACGATGTTAAAGCTCAGGGAGTGAAATACACCATTTTTTCTTGTATGATAAGCAGAGGATTTACTTCACTTTCATTACTATATTTCACCAAAACCTTCCTGTCAAACTAATTCTTTTTTGTGTACCCAGCAGTGTAAGGTTATGGCAGAGGAATTTCACGTGCAAAGACAGGAGTGAAATACAAGCAGACCACAAAGAAAACATATGAAGCTTTTTAGGTAAGAAAATACTTCTCTAAATAATGAAAGTGCAGTTTTTAAAATGTTTGATACTGCTTACAGAAAAAAAACCTCTGGCAATTTTCTTTAGTAAATTCTTGTATATTGTACCTTCACACTTCCTTTCCTGGTAGTTACTTAAAACTGGGGGAGGGAATCACATTTCCCATAATACTTATGCTGTCTGTAGGGAATGGTTTACTTCCCTTCCCCATGTAAGTTTCAAAATTATAATTATCTTTCACTAACTTCATAAGGTAATTCAATAAATTGTTTGTAGATTCATTATTCCCATAACTTTATCTTTGCATTGCAGAGTTCTTTTAAGTGCACCAATATCTTTATAAGTGCACCAGTTTGAAACTAGTGAGATATAACCTTTATTTCTTGATCTGGTTTTTGGGGGGTTGTTTGTTTATTATTGGTTTTGTTACTGTTTTAATAGGTGGTAGCTCTATCAAGTGAAGAAAATACTAAAGGCTGTTCCCTCGCCTCCTCTAAATAGATAGCATTAAATTAACTGCTCTCTTACAGCCTCAACTTTCAGACATTTTCATGCATGAATGGAGGTACTTTTGTGATCGGCATTACCCTCATGCTCACAGGGCGAGGATTTTCTCTAATGTTGCTCTCTTTGACTCTTCCAGGGAGCCAGGCTCTTTTGCATGAAGAAGGATGCAGGATTTCTCCATGAAGTTTCAGAGTGAGCACAATCAGGTTATGGCATATATTGCCTGTTTAGGAGCCACAGTGTGTGCCCTGATCCCTTATGACTCTTCTTGCAAATAACAAAAAAAAAAAGGAAGAATTTAGACTTTTCAGTGGTTTTTATTTTACCATTCCATCTTCTGAACCAATGTAACAATGCTGGTTTGAACTGGGAAGCAGAAAGAAAAAAGCTGATATAAGATATAAACAGACATAAGCTTCTCTAGCACTTTCTAAAATTGCAGCTTTGATGCTCACTACCTTATACAAATAATTTTATGTTGTCAGTTTTTCTAAGTAGCGTCATATGTGAATTTTGTGTCTTAGTTGTTCCCTAGAATGTTGCTGTACTTTTCTAATTTATATGTTTAAAGGATGAAAAGGGGAAAACTGTAACAATTCCTCAAACCAAGAAAAGCAGAGCACACCTTTAAACAATCTTAAGGCAAATTCCTCTGTTCTAAGAGGAAAAGAAGAAATCCTTCTGACACCTTGCATTTTCTTGAGTTAACACATAGTAAATTGTTCATCATATGAGTATATAAGCTGATTTTTCAGGTCCACTGTGAAGATATTTCCAGCAGGGGATAAGGGCATGAAGGCCATGATAGACTGCGGCTGGTACATACTGATAGTTGTACTAGCTAAAACCAAATAGACGAAGAAAAGCCCTACACTTTAATGAAAACATGCAGACCCCGTGCAAAGGACCTTGACACCACAGTGAGGCTTCTTTAGCAAATAGCGGGGAGTCCTTGATCCTGTGAAGCCTGATAAGAATGCTGGCAGCCATCGGCATCACAGTTAGCAAGTCTTTTCATGAGCAGAAGGGCACTCTTCTGGGCTCCTGATGTCATTGCTAATGCCGGCTAAAATACCCGCTGAATTACTTGCAGTATCTTGGTCCTATGGAAAAGATGGGAAATGAAACATCACGATTTCCTTATTTTTGAAAATTGGTGTAGAAATTTAGAAAGGGCTGACGATTTTGTTAAAAAACAGGAAGCAAAAGTAGAGGTGAGTTCAGAAACTTGTGCCAAATCCCCCCCACTTCCCAGATGATGCAAGAGCTTCAGCTTGTATGGCCAAGCAAACACCAGGAGGTACTTGATCAGGAAAAGTTTTCACCTCGTGCTTCTGTTTTGAGATGTGAGGGCAGCTTCAGACTCAAGAAGCTGCTGAAGAACAACTGCTTGTGTTTCACACACGGGGCCCAAAATGCCAATCTCAGAAACCCCCTGGTCAGTGCCTATTGCCTTGACATGTGACAGCAGCACTGGTTGTCACCACCTATAAATTCTCTTCTTCCCCTCACTTGGGGAGAAGACAATTTCTAAAATTCTAACTTTTTTATTCTAAATTTCCAGAGGAAAAAACAAAATGGCAGTAATACAGATGTCTCCCGTAGCCTGCTCTCAGTGCTATTACCGTAGGTGAGCCCTTTATTTGCCATTGGACTATGAAAGGATCTATGCTGAAAGCTATTGCCCTGCTTCAGAGAGAGCTATTTAATTTCATTTTCATTTTTCCTAACATTTCCCCCAGCTCTCATGGAGAGCATAAAGAACTGATACTTTTACACCTGAAGTAAGATGTGTGTTACCAGCTTCAGCTGCAGACGTATGCGCAGTGCCTGCTCCCTAGATGCATATGACATTTGTCTCTCTTCACTATCTGGAAGCATCTTCCAAAACATTTCTGAAAAGACACACTAGTAAAGAGAGCTGGTGTGACTTTCCTCCTAGCCCAGAATGGATCTAATTGAGAGCTGTAGCCATCTGCTCAGACACCAGGGTTTGCATGCCTTTTCCAGACTTGGTAGCCAGAAAACTGGATCAAAGAAAGCAACTCCTTTCTATGTTTTCAGAGAAAATATGAAAGGTCAGGTCCTTGAATGAGTGCCTCTACAAGCTTTAGTCTCTGATTAAGCACAGGAACAACAAAAGCCTGAAGGCAATTGTAGTTCTTACTGAAAGATTAATTAAAACTTATCAGAATGCTGCTTAATTTAGTCTTTGACCTTTTGAATGTGCTAACAAGTCAGAATAACTGTGTACAATCTTTGCAATAGACAACCAAAACAAACTGTAAAAGCATCAAGCTTAAATTTGTGGCCTGTCTGTCTGCAGCTAAAACGGGTACCTTATTTGCTCAGCAAATTTTCTGCAATAACTTCTGATTTTTGGCTGTAGCCTTTAGGCAAGCACTGCTGCCAAAACGGAGAAACTGGTTTACTGGGGACTTTTAGCGTATGTCCAAAGTATTTTAGTGGTAGTCATTGGGAACATGATAAACATTTGAGGTGTGTAAAATGTGGAGTGGGGTTTTTTCTCAGAAATAGTAACAAGCTTACTTTTGACACATGCAATTCCACTTTCTAGGCTATTATTATTACTCTCATCATCATTATTTTTCTTATTGCTCTTAATTCCTAACACTGCAGATTCTGTGGCATGGTGAAGCACGGGGACTGGACCAAGGGCAGCTGCCTGCTCTGTCAGTGTGTCCAAGGGGTCTTTGCTGTTTTCTTCATGGTCTGAGAGATGGCTGTGGTGAGAGACACAGAACATCATGCATGATGGAAATCCTTAAACCAGTACCCAGCTGTCCTTTTATGTTATTCATGGCTGAGTATGTCTGAGTGAATTCACCTGCCTAAAACAATGACAGACTGTTTGTGGAGATCCCTTCACATCAAAGTGTTAAATGGATTTAAATTCCTTCTATCCCCACCCCCCATACCCAGCTGCCCCTGAAACTGACCACCAATATGATGGAAAGTTATAATTCTTACCAAAGTGGCACTTTCTTCTCCTCACCGAAGAGTGTGGATGTGGCTTGGGACAAATCAGAGTGGGGCAGATGGGGTTTGGAGCTGTTGGATGTGGGTGGCAGAGAGCTTCTCAGGAGTGTGACGACAGGCCCTGCTAGCCAGCATCAGTCCCATTAAAGACCAGCTTATCACTAGTTACTTTAGGTTTTACCAGTTGCCAAAACTTTTCTACAATAGGAACAGTGACATTTGACCCATCACGGTAGTGGAGAGACTCTGAAAAACAAGTGCAGTCTCCTCTGCCCTACAGTGTCCCCTTTAGATGCAGACTTGAGGCACATGCAGGACATTGGTTATATAGTTCCTATTTATTGTGGCAATTTCAAAAGAAGTAGAGATTTGGGAGATTTTTAGTGGGTAGTTTTCACATTAAATTCACTGTGAAGTTTGAAAGGCTTTGATAAATCATATCAGGAGTCTGTAGATTTGTCCAAAGTTTGAAACTTATCCTTTGGTGGAAAGTAAATGGAGAACACTTCAATTTCCCCACTTCCATTAGTGAATAATTCTAATTTATCTGGCCTACCAGAAATTTAAGAATGAGATCTGATGAGTATATGTATGTGTCCATACATACACAAATAAACATGAAAAGGAAAAATACATACATATGCAGAGACATGCATAGAAAGCTAGTTTATATTTACTTAAGTACATGTATATACACACAATATACTAAAATACAAAAACGCTGACTTTTTATATCCAAACAGAGTGATGTTGAACAAATTTGATTCATGAGCAGCTATGGTGAGCTTCTTTCAGATGCTCTTCAATTTAAGAAAAAGTCTTCTAAATGCATGAACTTATCTACGTTTGTGTGTGACAAAGAGGGCTCTTCTTTGTTCTTCTTTGTTAAACATTTACAGTGTTAAGCTATTAATGCGAGAATTAAGCAAACAAAAAAACCCAACAACATTCCGGTTACTAAATTTGCTAATTTACTTAATGGTTTTACCAAGTTAATTTGATTTCGTTAATCTCTCTGGAATTAATTTTTCTATCCACGTTCCCTTGAAAATTTTCCTTGCAAAGGAAGAAAAAAAGCCTGAGAGCTTTAGTACTCTGACATTTTTGTTTCACATTAAAACAAATTTCAGAGTCTCCAGAGGGAACATTACCTCCAGCTACTTACTCCATATGCACTTGCAAAGAAAAATATGGCAGTACTTAAAATGCAACATTCAAGTGAATATCTGAGATTTACATATGAATACTCAGATATTTTCTCTCCTAAGCACCATAAAATCTCATCAGTCATTTCTAAAACGTTCTGAGTGCTGCTGTTTGCTGCTCTTTCAAAACTGTGAACACTGTCTTTAAGGACCCTCCATCACTGCCTGTTCAGCTGAAGTATTTTCTGGGAGGGCTGAAAGGAAGTAGTTTAGAGCAATAGAGCTTGATACAACAGGGGCAAAGCATTCTTGTTTCTGCCTAATTTAGGCGATTTAAATGGAAGGTATTTTTGTTTGTTCAGGCCTGACAAAAAGCCTCCTCCTGGCTGGGCGCAGGCTGGACACAAGTCTGAAGGAGTGAGCCTTCAGCAGAAAGCCTGTCTCCCTGCGGGGCCAGCCCCGCTCCCACCGCCTCGGCGGCTTTCCCAAGGAGACACAGACAGAAACAGAACCCTGGTCCTCGACCCGCAGAGCAGTCTGTGTATGGAGCGGCAGATCCAAACCTGACTGATCTGGCAGATCCAAACCTGACCGATTGTCTGTCCGCCGTAGGAGGACTGCGGGACACCTCCACGTCCACCTTCCCCGCAGCCGCACTGATGGCAGGGCTACAAAACCGGAGGGCACGTTTCCTGGAAACCGAATGAAAGGTGCAAAACCCCCTACTTCTGTGCCCCTTGACGTGACCTTATTGCATCCAAAAACTGGCATATTGTTCGGTATTGAAAGATCAACTCTTCCAGTGGAAGAAAAAAAAAATTCATATACTTGCGGTCTATTTTTACAAATTAGCTTTAATTGTTGCCTATTTCAGCCTGTGAAAAGATAAACTTGAAGCTGTTTTCATAGTGTTTGTGTGAAGATTTTGTTGTAAAAGGTTATTGGCTCATTTTGTGGGGGGGCGTTGGGTTTGAATTTTTTATTTTTTTCCCCAGAGGAAACTTTTCTTTTGAGTCATGGTTTTTAAAGTTTTCATCTTAAATATTTGGGGTTTAGGTCTATATTTCACCTTTCTAGTTACTTTTGACATATGCAAAGAAATTTTTATTTCAAAACTAATTCTAAGATTTAGCATATTCTGTTTCTTAGAAAATGAAATGCATCATGTATGTGTCAGAATTTTTAAACTGCATTTTCAAAACATGAGTCATGCAAAAACCCACCTTGTTTAACTAGGCAATTCAGAATACAGAGATTCTGAGCTACCAGAACTTTCTTTCAAAACCAAAAATAACACTATTGATTTTCTTTCCTTGAACATTTTTATCTTGGGGTCTCTTCTCAGTAACACTTATTTTATTTCTTCAGAGCTGGAAAATTCACACAAGAAGTACTAACACCTTAAGATAAAGATGTCTTTATTAGTGTGCACACTCAGTTCTGATAAGTAACTAAATTATCAAATTGTTTACTTTGTACTTTAAAGAGTTTCATTAGAAACTAAAAATGGGGCAGGAAGAATCACAAAATTAAATCTTATTTCCACTTTTTGTATTTTTTTCCTCTAGGGAAGTCTGGGTTTATTGCAGAGGAGATTTATACCTATGCCCATCACAACAGAGCTAGCACATGATTGATGCCAAAAGCTAAAATATATGCCCTATGACAGTTTATTATCATTTATTTATTAAGTCTGATGTCTTCAAAACTACCACCAATTGAATGAAAACCTGATCTTCCCATAAATCTTAGGAATGTGTCCTTGTGACACATAGTTAGTATGTAGGATTTATGGTATTAATATTTATCTAGAGCACACACAACATCCTTGGGTCCTGGTTGTTTCATTAATTCTCAACGTATTCAGTGACAGATTTCTTTACTCCCGAAAACAGGTTTTGTTTGGGTTTGGGGTTTGTTGTTTTGGTGGGATTTTTTCCTTTTTTTCCCCAGAAAGGAGTCAAAGGAATAATAAGATGCCCTAATAATCCCAGCACAGATAGTTCAAGGTACCTTATACGGCACCGTACCTCACAATGCACTTCCACCCACAACGGAGCTCCGTGTTGGACAGCCTCACAGCCAGTGAGCGAGGTGTATGAAAAACAACACATGTTCATACTCAGGAGGGATTGCTGCGTAAGCAATGGTTTCTCTTCCAAAAGTCTTCCCTGCGTGGGGAAGTTTAGTCACATAACTGCTCTCGTACAGGCCACCAGCAGCACAGGTATAGCCGACAGCTGGGAAAATGGATTCAGGCATAGTTCCATCAAGCACAGCAACAGCCATTTTATTCCTAATGTGGACTGCAGAAATCTTGTTTAAAAACATTTTAGATGATCATGATGGAGCTGGTGTAAAGGAATGAGGTCACAAATGTCTTAACCAACATTTTCTTCAAATATTGTCTGCTTCCCGATAGGGCTTAAGAGTTTTTGTCTTTTCCTCCATTAAGGCAACTGATGCAGAAATTGATTCCCTCCTCTTCAACCCAGCCTAATGTAGGATAAGAAAATTCTGTGTTTGTGTGGGACAAGTTCTGTTTTAAGCTAGGTTTTCAGACATAATGTATACAGTTGCAGACAATTAACTTTGCCAACAGTTTCTGGGTCTACAGTCCCCGTCCCCAGACACACGAACATGTAGCAATATTCTCAGTCTTACTGATCTAATAACTGATTTACAATTGTCCGGACTCAAAAAAAAAACAGTGCCCCATGAGGCATCCCATAAAACCCCAGCTGTCCATCCATGTCTTACATTGTTATAAGATAGCAAACACTGATATGTACTTAATATAACAGCAGAAAGTTGCTTTAATCCTTTTTTCACCCTTTTTTTCCCAATCTTTGTAGTAAGGTTTAGGCTATTAAAGGGTTATATTTTATGCATATTTTTTCTTATCCTTGTACAAATAAGCCAAAATGTGAAAGGAACTAGAACACTTAATTCTCCACCCAGAGTTCATTAGATGTAAATGCGGGAAGAGCAGTTCGATGGAGTCCAGTTTCTGATATTTTTTCTCATCATGAACAGAGAATCAGAATTATCAGAGAGAAAAAATGCTATTTAACTCAGTCACAATTAAATTCATTTCCACGCTATGCTTAATACACTATTCCATCACAGAAGTGATCAATAGTTTTTATTAGACAACAGAAGGGGATGAGACAGAAGTGCACAAGATTAGGGAAGTATTAGTCAAAAGCCAGCAAATAATGTAGTTCAACTTTTCTCATGAAATCTATTCATTACAACTGGTTTTCCTTAACATTTCTGTTACTAAGGCCAGTTTTCTTATGCTCTCAAAAGACACCTATTTTTTATTCATTACCTTACTTTAAGTATTAGTTATAGTGAAATAAGGGGCATTTTTCAATGTCTATTATTCTTGACTTTTTTCTCTCTGTACTTCTCTCTGGGCTGTGAGAAAAGGCAAATTTCACTACAACATTCGTAATCGAAGGCTTATGTCCTCAGCTGGAAACCTATCCTCCTTTTTGCACAGATCCCATTTTGTCTGTGCAGCTTATGGTTCTCCTGCACAAGGTTAGACAAACAGCAGGCTCAGATCTGGGTTTGGACCACAGGTACATCTCTGTGTGTCTTGCCAACGACCCAGACTTGTGCCGGCTCCTGCATTCTCCAGCGGAGAATGTTACCATAATGTTTGTCCACGAAGGTATCTCAACACTCCTTGTTTGCTCAGTGAGCCTGGAACAGACACACCAATAAAGTAATCTTGGTAAAACTACAGGCTTTAGAAGACACCAAACAGCCCTGCGCAGAGTGTTGTCTGCTGAGACAGCTTCAGGGACACAGTCTGATGCTGGTTAGGAAGGCAGTGCCGGCAGCTGCACACAAGATCATTGTGCTGCTGATGCACGTAGAGAGTGCCCAGCTCCTGGACAGACACTGGAACACCTGCCTGGCAGACGTGAAATCCTGAATGGGGACCGTCTTTCTGTCTGACTTAGGGTCTTCTCTCAATGATGTAAAAATACGGATTTGTAAGAGAACACACATTGGATTTCTCATTAGAAAAGCTATTGAGATAACACGTCTCTTACCTGACACCTTAGGAACAGCAGAAATTTCAACAAAAAAATTAGTGTCACTACAGGACAAAATCTGGGACACTTTCTTCTGTGAAAAGGGGTCATGAACTAACAGGACTTTGGTTTCTTGATGTCCTTTATGAACACTTACAACCTGTGAATGTTATTTGAGAAGCCACCCTTAGGAGTGAGGTCTCCTATCAAATTTTTATTGTGCAGTTGACAGCTGCCATGTGTTGCAGACATCACATTTCAAACCCTCGTCCTTTGAAATGCCCATCTATGAAGAGGACAGCTAATTCCCTGTACCAGGATATACTAACTCTCTGTGTTTCTCTTTGTGTATCTGCATGTCTGATTTCAGGCTGTACTTGCACATTGTTGCAGTGAAGGTCAAGCAGGATACTGATTTTATGATAGGTCTAAAGCCACAGCCCAGCCTCACAAAATTTCCCTGTTCAAAACTCCGTGTCCTTCAGCAGGACTTTTGCAAAACATACAGTTGTAGGTTCAGACCTCAATAAATGGTACTGTCTTTATTATTTATACTATATCTGCACCGTTGGACACTGCGATAGCCAGAATGAACAGATGCTCAGGAAATTATTCAGTGGCATATGGCTGACCTTGTCATCTCATGGAAGGTTTTGAAACACTGCTTATATTTCTTTTTATATAATTACAGAAAACTATTTCATGTTTGCTCATGCTTGCTGAGAATAAGGAGGACAATAAATCTGGATTACAGAGGAACATGAGTACAGCTTACAGCAACACTGTGGTTTAAATGAAATGTCTTATCATTTGACTTGAAATTACATTATTGTAACATTTTGGAGGCTTGAGTGAGCAATTAGAGAAGAAATATATCTGCAGCACTACAGAAACACAAGTACTTACAGAAAACTAAAACAAAAAAATAGAACAATTTTCCTGAAAACCTTGTCCTGGAAGTATTGCATGTATTTTCAATCACCTCATAAAATCTGCTGTTTCTAATGGTTGAACTGAGTCCCAAGGATCACCTTATATGATATATCAAGTTGGACTAGATGAGAGAACTATCTCAGCTTTAAGCAAGGACAAGAAACTACAGTGAGCAGAAATCACAAAAATCCCTTCAGAGAAATGGCAATAACCTATGCTACTGGTATGCAGTTTTTTGACACCCATCTTTGTCTTTGTGGACATATGACAATGGATTACTTCTCAATCACAGAAATGCCACTATTTTTATACCAATTATCTTTGACTGTTAGTCTTTAAGTCATTCATCATTTTTCTTTTCTTCTGTCAAGCTTTGGTCATTCCATCAAGGAATAGATAAAGAGTTTTGGGAATTAGGTCCCTAATTACATGAGAATAATTAACAAATTGAAACTAATAACAGGGATAAAAATTATTCACATAAACTGTTTGGATCTCTTCTTAAAAAACTGGCAACACAGCTGGCCACTTTTTCATAGTTATTATTTCTGTCTGAAAATTAGCACATTCTGAGATGGTGATGAGTGACTACAAAATGTGAAGGTTGCCAGCTGTAGTGAGATCAAAGATCTCTTTCCCTGCCTGTAAATTGCCACCCTAAATGTACTGTCACAAACCACAATGCTATAAGACATGTGTTGGCATTTCTCTGGTCAAGAAATTATATAACCTCATATTGGTTTTCAACACCTGCACTATTTACAAGCATTTGAGTCCTTGCCGGCTCAGTCCCTGAGGACAGCAATGCAGTCTTATGATCTGTTAACCATGAGGATTCATTTCTGTTGTCATGTTTTGCTATAATTAAAACTGCCTGTTCAGTCATTTATAGTAAGCCTGAAAACCCAACTCAAAACAGAGGAGCTGGGAACATAGACTTTCCAAGCCATGCATGGGCTACTCAGAGTATATAAATAAAACACTCCCTTCACTTTTTCCACTTTCATAGTTTTTTTTTTTCTTCTGTCTCTGTGTCCCATTCTCTTCTATCCCCACTGTTCAGATACCTTCCAGCATGCATGGCTTTCTAACCTTGTTTCTCAACCCTAGAAACTCCTCTTCTAAAGAAAGAAAAGGAGGATGAGTATCTCCTGCCTGTGGTAGGAAGTGATACATGATTTGGAGTGGCCCAGGAAATCCATAAGAGACAGTTTCCCATTTTTAAAACATTCAGACCAAATTCATTCACGTGTTCACATAGTGCATTGAATCTGGATTGAACAATGAATTTCAAATATAATAAAATATATAGTTGGATCCACCAACTTCTAGAGTTTTAGGGCTGGGTCTTTAAGAAGCCCATGTTTGCTCAGGAGAGGTCTGGTGGAGATTTATTTACAATGAAAACCAAAAAAAAAAAAGTAGACAAGATGAATTACAGGTTTGTGGACATCAGACAGATAAAAAAGCCACCACAAAACAAATACAAAATGTGCAGATTTCATCTGGAATTCAGTCAGGTGCCATCAGGAATATTTAACAGGTTAAGTGACTGTCTTTCACTGTGTTATTTGAATTAAGATCATTAAGACTGCCTAGAGATAAAGGAGAACAAAAAACAGGAGAGTAAGAACGCAGGAACACACTAAGAAAAAACTACAGAAGCCAGTAACTTCTCATGGTATATCAGTAGAAGATATAGAGTGATAATAATGTATTGGCTCTTCCATGCCCTGACTTTTGCTGGTAGAGCAGAATAAGGTTGCTCTTAAAATACACGTCCATTCTCTAAAATATGCATTGAAAGTAGTGAAGGCAGTCAGATATTATGTTGAAAGTGTTTGTGGTTTTGTTCCCTCTAAAACATATTATCAACATCTAATTATGGCAATTCAGAAAATAATAGACTGAATGAGGTTAAAAGATAAAGAATAAATAGAGATAAAAGTTGTTATCCACTGGTGACACAGGCACATCAGCCTTTTTGACAGGGCTGCTGAGATTCTATGGCAAAAGCAGAACGTTAAAGATTTCTGATGTTTCTTGATTTGTCCTTCATTAGAAACATTACAACAACATATTTTATCTCAATATTTGTTCATGCCCAAGAGTGGCTCAGAGAAAGCACATTTAGATGAAAAAGGAGATGTAACTCAATAAAAGCTTCTGTCTCAACCTCCAGGATAAGTGTAGGATAAGGCAGGTTCACTGCAGCTATTTAATAAATGGATTCCTGGATCAGCTATAGAGCTGCTTTGAACAAATCACTTTACTCCTCAAAATCCCATTCGTCCCATCTATACAATGACAACATTAACACTTACCTTCCAAATAAAATTCTGCTAGGTTTGTAAGTAAAAAGCTCTGTATGTAAGCAGAGCATTTCTCACGCTTTCCCTACTGATATGTCACCCTTGCTTTCTCCAGATTTCTGAAAAAAAAGTCAGATATCTTCTTGTACCACCTCAGCAGTGTTAGCTCATCCCTTTCTTTAGCTTTATTGCTTGAGTTGTGAGTGTAAAGGGCAAGTTTTGACTTGATGTACAGTACTGTGCTTTCCAGGTCATCTGGTTACATGTGCTCAACATTCTTTCAACACTGACAATTTCATAGGATGGTCTTGGTGAATCTGTTCACATTCAGCTTGCAAATTATTAAGCAATCTAGTAATCACAGTCCTAACAATGGAATAAAATGACAGTAAGAGTTATGTCAGTGCCAGGTTTTCCCAGCTAAAACCCAAAATTACTGTTTTTCAATAAAATAAATATACATGCCATAAATACGAGCTCATAAACAAGCACAAGTCCAGTACTTTTCCAACAGAAGCAAAAGGTGATTTTACTTTTTTTTCCCCTGCTTGAGAATTCCTTATTCCTAGGCTTCAGAAACTGACATCCAAGACCTTACAGGAAATATTTCAAGACATAACTTGACTTAAAGAAACACAACAATTGAGAAATTGCATGGTGCTCTGTATTTTACTACTGAAGAAGTTCAAAACTGAAAGGGGAAAAACATCTCTTTTACTGTAAACAAATTATGTATTTTCTACCTAATGCTTAAAACAAACTTTCATTTGTGTCTGCTTAGACATGAGAGGAGATGTCTCTCTGTCATACACTTTTCACTGACTTAGTGCAGTTATCTTTGATTTATGCTGGTTTCATGAAGATTAAAATTTGACCCTTTTCTTGCATTAGTTTATATAAGACATGAAAAATGACATGTTTTTCAAGTAATTAATAACTGAGAGACCAAACTAATAATAAAAAGCTTGTAAATTAAAATGTCAAGGAGACTAATGCAATATTTGATAAATGACTATGTTGTTTCTGAGGATTACATTTTAATGTCATTGTAATAACTTGATTATAAAGAACAATTACTGCATTTAAAGTAGGCTGGGCAGAACATAACCAGACTCAGATCTAATTTTAAGTTAACCTGGATGTAACATCTCCAAAGAAATACATTTCTTACCCAACCAAAATGGAACTTAATTATTAGAATGTGGGATTTTATCTTCCTCTTTTCCACCAATATATCTACTAATGTAATTTCCTTTGATTTTTTTAATGTATTTTTTTTCTCACTGTGCTTCCCAATATACCTGTAACTTTTGCCTTCTAGAACAGCTAACAAATTACTTGACCACCTCCATGGAAATCAGTTAGAAAAATTGACAGTCCTTGCCACCTGATGAGCTCTTTTGCTGCAAAACAGGAGTCCGTAAAGTCCACATCCCTGCCTGCAACTTTGCATGCATATTCCAAAGAAGTAGGAAAGAATTAAAAGCAAGATGAATAAAGAAAAGACCAAAAGTTAGAATGACCTGTTTTGTGGGAAACATATTTTCTAAAAAAATCTCTTCTGAACAGTTATTTCTTCTCTTTGTGTCAATATTTTTTTCCTTGCAACAAAAATTTAAGGAAACACTTTCTTTAAAATAGCCAGAGGGTACCCAAACCGAAACACTGGGTTTAAGACCCAGGAGCAATTTCATAAGACTGGTAAAGTTGAATCAATTTTCACTCATCTGCTGGCAGACTGAAGGCAGCTCATTGGACTGTCTGTTCAGGGTCCAGGATCCTGGAGTTCCCCAAGTCTAAGGTCAGCATTGATTTTTATTTTTATAGTTACCAAAATATTTTTATTTCTCAAAAAAATCCTTACTTTTCCAAATCATCTGTCCTATACTCATGAAGACATAATTTCTTACTAGCAATTTGTGCCTTGAAAGAGAATCACTGCATGATAACACTTAAATATCTTTAGACAACATCATTATTAGACAACATCTGTACTTTTGGAAAGCACGTCCAACTGTGTGATTTCATCTTTATTATCAGCGTTTAGGCTATCACTCAATTTAAGCTAAAGATACTTTGGCAACAGGATGCTCACCACCTTTGGTGGTCACTGTGCACAAACCCCAGTGTAGTAAATGCTCTTGCCCATAGCCTTTTCCCCACCTAGAAACATCCACCACCATGATGGACGTTTGCTGTCTCTAAATGTTTGTGAACAGTTTTATTTCTGCACCCTTCAGATGTTGTTTTTCTCATTTAAAAAATACTTGTTACTTTTACCATTTCGTTCAGATTCCTGGAATTAAATATTTTCTAAAATAAGTCATGACTGGGACAAAAGACAAATATTCGAATAGAGGAACATGGCATGTAGTTCATCAGTGTAATCAGAGAGAGCAAATGAGAGCATTAGGGAAAGGTAGACTTACGTCCTCATGCATATCTGAGACAACACAGGATAAAACTAGTGTGTTTTGGCTACAGTGAGCTGTGACATTCCTCTTGTCAGCCTGCCACCTAAGTTTCTCAGGAGATCTCTCCCCAAACCATTTCCACCAAAACATCCACGTGAGCAGAGACCTACTTTTCGGACTGTTTAAACCTCTGGGTTGCACTGGATGCAAAGCTCAGGAAATTCCTTCAGCATTGCATCTAGCAGAGCAGAGGAGGTAGCTGCTAACATGGGGGAGGTTAGCTGAGGCGGGATGGTGGTGGCCACTGCCTCAGCCTGTGCAGCTGCACCCAGGGTGTGGAAGTGGTGGATGTTCATAACGGGGTGTCAGAAAGACATCTGACATTGATGGATAATGTCAAATAAAATCAGAAAGGAGCAATACAGTAAAAATGAAGCCTAAGAGCCCACCCAGTAAACATCAAACAAATGCTGAGAGAATTTCAGACCAGAGTAGAACTAGTCTGTAATAGAGACATAAGACTGTCAAAGACCCTGAAATGCACAGACTGAACTTCAGGATCTCACCAACAATTGTCTTCCCTTAATGCTGTTTTTTTATTACGCACTATGAGTTACAGTAGAAATTGACTTAGACTGCCTTTTGCACATTAAGCGACATTGTGGCTCTTCATTTTTGCACCAGACTAAAATAGCAAGAAGAAAAAGTTACCAGAGATCATGGGTGATTTGTCTGTGTATTTAAACTAGTGTTTCTGGCACATTCTCCCACAAACTGTTCATGCTGTGTCTCCCTTTCTGGTGCACACAGAGAACATTCATAGACCCCACCATTAGCACCATTGTCCACAGACATGGAAGGAAAGAACCTACTAAGAACCCTGAAACCCCTGTGGGTTGTTTATCTGTCTAGTTGAAGATCATCCTCATTTTCAAGCTTAAGGAAGCTTTACCCTCCTGGTTAAAGTCAGACAACTACAGACAAATCAGCACAGCATAGGTGAAAGTGTGGAAGACAAGATTCAGCAAGTGAAGACTACAGAGAAGAAACTACCTGAATATGTCGTTGGTGGCTGCATTTGATGAGTGGGAAAGATAGAAAAAATGTTGAGACAGTAAGAAAGTTTTCCTAGAGCATACAAAAACTGCAGTACCACCTACACTTCATCATCACCTCCCACATTGTCGTGTTTCATGCACCTTGCATCCATAACCCAGCCCTTCCATGAGGAAGCTTACATCATGCACTACAGCCCCTGGAAGCTGGCAGTAGATTTATGCCGGTGAAAATCAGGAACCAGCTGCTGTAGCACAATTTAGCCTTCATTTCCTGCTTCCCCTCATGCTTGAAAATAATGAGCAATAGACAAAACACAAACAGTCCTGATAAGGAAATGTAAGTTGAACAAAAATCTGAGACTAGGCCACCTCCTTCTCTGGTAGTTAAGTGTATATGACCAAGCAGAATGGGGGGAAAGAAATACATGTTTTGTAGCCTGTTAGACTATATGGAGGTCTCTCTAGCTAAGTGCCCACTGAAATCTTCAATGGGCTATAACAAATTAATTCTCTTCCTTTTAATAAAGGACAAGTTTTGGTTACCTAATGCAAACAAGCATTTTATTGACAGCATCAACACAGCAAGAGGAGTCCATCTGCATAAAATTCACTAGAAACCATTTTGTGTAACTAGAAATAACATAGAAATAATTAAGGCAGAGAAACTTATGATTATTCAAGTACTCCCTGAATCATCCCATCAACTACTGTTTTCCAGTCATGGCAACGATTTGCCAAGAGTCATTGCTGTCATATTACAGTAAGAAGGGTAACTGGCACCTTCATGCTCTGTGCCATCATGTGTTGCTCATCTGCATCAAATCAGCCATGGAGCTAATCTCCAGATGCTACCTTCCCTGGCCTCAAGGTCTCCCCTCTCTGACAATGTTCCCACATTGCAATACAATCCATGTGCTCTTGTCATGAACTCACAGAGTACAAGGAAATTGGCTCGGCTTTAGGAATCTACTTTGAGATGCCAGTTCAGATAAAGGTATCTACACAACTTACTACATGCAATATCTGAATACACATACTGCTAAGGCAGTATTTTGTGTCCAGCTGTCCTTCACCTTGATGTGCTTGACAGTAATAAGGTATTCCATCAGTCCCTTAGTGACTGCAGCTATTAGTAGCACAGACCCTGCATCAACAACATAGCATGTGGTGCTGCTACACTCATATTTTTGAGCATTTTTTTCACAAAATTCTGCAGAAAACCTCTGGGTGAGACTCCATGTGTAGATAAGACAGTCTTTACTTCCATACTCTTGCCTGGTTTTGATTACGATATTCCATCGTTTTTCATATGCCTTTATTCTTTCACCCATGGAGTTGAATCCATGGTAATTGTTAGGTAGAAAAAATTGAGGCTGCCCTATGACAGAGGTGTGGTCTGGGAGCCAAGTATGACCACGGCATAGGGTGAGAGAGAAGGCTGGATATACGATTTTGAAGGACAGGCCTCAGGAGCCAGATTCCTGGGCCTAAGCTAAAATACTGAGCTTGGGCTGAGATGTGGGTCCCAGGTCAGACAGGGAAGGTCTCTGGGGGCCTGTTGAGGTCCTCAGGCCCTGACAGTAATGCAGTAAGGAAACACTCTAAAATACAGAGTGGTGGTCTATAAACACCACAGTTCAAGGCCACATCCTGCAATTGCTCGCATAAAGCAAAAAAAAGCTCCATATAAAAGGCTATATCTGCACCAACTGGCAAAAAAATACAAGGTGGTGAAAGGGTAGCAAAGTGAATTACTGTAATACAACATCCAAAAACCAGTCATTCATAACAAAGGCTGTGTCAGCACAAGATAACATTATCTGAGACCTATAGATGTAAATCATTACAAATGAGCAGAAGCAACCATCGGAGCCTTACAGCAAGAGGTACGCTGTAGACTTGTCAAATTCTTAGGTGAAACTGTCAAGTTAGGCTGTAAAACTTCAAATGTATAGTGGTGTCTATGTGCTTTATAACGTTGAAATAATTTACTCAAAATATTGATTTGTCTGACAAGTCTATAGATAAAATCTGTGCTACTTCTAAAGTCACATAACTTTGTTTCAATTACTACCAGAAGGCTGGAGCAGACGATACTGTTGTTCTCTATATATTATCAGACTGATACTACAGTGATCAGCCTTGCTTCCCATGTCCCAATCACTTTATTTACAAAGATCAAAAAGCTCGGATTATTTCTGTGTGCCTTGTTGTAGCCTTGCCCTCTGTTTCTTATGCTTTCTTTCCACTAGGCACCACTGACATTGCACAGTGGAATTGTGTGTGAGTTCTCAGAGATGTTGAATTAGGGCATTTTCAGCACAAGAATACAAGCAGCATTTCAAGATCTGTTTTATGTCTGGGCTGTAGTGAAATTCAGATTTTTCAAAACAAATTCCAAGTAACTTCTTTGCCATGAAAAAGTATGCCTTAGGATACCTAGTAGTCAAAATGTGAGCAGTATATTCAATAGTCTGGGAAAGTGCAAAATGTACCTCTGAGACACACAGGAGATCAAACAAGCATGCTGTTGGCACTGCCTCTCAAGCCCAGAGTTCTGCATTATTTATATGAAGACGAGCAGCTCCAAGATGAGAAACTGTAAAAGTCTGACACCATCAGCAGCAGCTTGGGCATTTGTCTAGGATCCAGGATAGCTATCAGTCAGAGCTGTCTGTCCTGGAACAGTGACTTACCAACTTCATGTTACATTTCATGGCTAACCTCCACTAACAGTAGCAATGCTGAGCTTTTACTGATTGGTTAGTGGAAAAATTAATTCAGCTGTTCATCTGAAGTAATTATGGATTCCATAAGGATACTTAAGGATATGTTACAATCTCCCTCTCTCTTCCTTTCTCACCATCTACTAACCACATCCAGCAGACAATAAATAGCCTGTTACTCTTTATGTTAGGAGATAAGGTGGACTTCATTGCCTCTTCTTTACTCTTCTTCTTCTATCTTCTTCTCTTCCCTACAGAGGAACTAGCCTTTATGTCTTATGATCTCACCACGGTTTATCTACTTGAACTTAGAAGTGGTTAAAATGAGCTAACATCTTTTAGTGAAAGCTCCTGAACGGCAAGAAGTTAAAAAAAGGAATTCATCCAGAGCTGTGTTAGAAACAATGTTATTACTGTTTTGAGCAGAAGCATTTGGCACAAAATGAAACAGTGAGTTAAAGAAATTTTCTGGAGAGCACAAAGATTGTCGTAAGCATAGGGGACTGAATTTCAAAAACAAAAGAAATTACTGAAAGATTGAAATAGAGAAAATGGCACAAAAGGCAGGTTTGTGAACTTGGGATCTAATTGAAATTTCTGTTGTAAGTTGAAGCTTATAAGTTGGAAAAAATAAGAGGAGAACTAGGTGAGTGCATGAATCAATTAGAAAGTTGTAATGAGCATTGTAGTTCTCTGGAAAAGATGAAAGTGATTCTAGATTCCAATTGTTATATCCAAACAAAATAAGTAAGCATACAAGGGACTAATACTCAGCTGGAATGTGACACAGTTCTCACTGCTTGTGTTCAACGAGAACACAGAGAAGAATCATGAGACCTCCTGTCAAGAGAGTGAGTATGAAAAGAGTCCAAAGCCCTTAAATGTTACTATAGCAAAACAGGGAAGGAGAGAGGAGGTGATGCGTGCCCTAGGTACCTTGAAGACAAGAGAAGGGTAATTTGTCTCTTGAATATATTCAGATTGTAGATTAAAAGAAAACTTACAGTACTTGGCACAGAAAATTCTGGAGCAACCTTACAGTGGAAATACCTGGAGTAAGAAACATAATTAACTTCACGGTGGAACTTGCCAAACTACCAAAAGGTCATGCAGTCAGGCTGCCAATTAAAGCTGGGAGCAGAAGGTCTGTCACTGTTGCCCCTTTGTCAGAGTCACTAGCACCTTACTTGCCTGTGTTTTTCTGTTCACCCAGGTGTACCAGTGGAGGGAGGAAGAATCTGTCCAAGAAGTGGAAGTGCTAAGTTTTGTAACAAATTATATATGCTATGTTTCAGCTTGCAGCTGGCCAGATTCCTGCACTATTGAGTGTATTAACAGCTTAGCTGGAATCCTGTCATGTAGTCTACCAGGTGCTTTTACAGGCCAACACTTCAAAAGGGGTGAAAAAGAAATCTATTTATCTGTCAGTCACTCAGTAGAACAAACGTGAGACAAGCTGTGTTTTCAACATGCTCTTTTCAGATCTATCCTTTTTCTTGGAGGGGACAGTGCTGAATTCTTGCAAGTCATATGGAAGTTATGCTACAGTGATCCACACTTGTCAAAGAGGAACTGTTTCTCCAGAGCCAAGTCATGACATCAGTGGCACCTGCCAAAATTTATAGCACAGATCAAACGTGGCATTCAGAGTTTGCGCCCTGTAACTGTTTGGTCATTCCTCGTGGTGTGGTGCAGACTTCACAAAATGAGACTCTGGGTTTGGGTTTTTTCCCCCCTGCCACTAAGCTAATTCATAACAGCAGATGTCGTCACTCCCAAATAAAAATGAGTGACGGATGAATAGATTTCATCAGTTATTCCTGGCAGTTGGAGTTCTCTTGAAAAGGGGAACCCAGGGGTAAAACTGACATGATGCAGTAATCACTCGAGAAAACCATACTTTGACAGAAGAGGAAGCTACTATACAATCAAAGTAAGCATTTATATTCTTGTATTTTGGCCAAAATAAGATTTTCTCTTCCTGTCTTGATTATTAAACCTGCCTAGACATACATGGGTGTACATTTATTTAATGTTTTGTTAAATCATGCAAATTTGAACTTCTTGTTCAATGTTCAATCATGCAAGGTTTTCTTCTTGTTCCCTCCATGACCTGGAATTCTGTATATTTCAGTATACCCTTGTAGAAATTATTCTGATCCTGTGTGATTTATACAACATGAGAGATATCCTGCCAGTGTTTAATTTTACTCTAATTGTAAGTTCAGTTATTAAGCTATTACTTGTTACTATCTTTTTTGGTATTACTAGAACTTCTGTATTACACACACTTCAACTGAAAGGAAAACCACCATAAAAGGAATATGTAAGGAGAGACTCATCAAAATTATGCATTCTATGTGTGTAATTTAAAACTTTTTAGAATTTTGAGGGGTTGGTTTTTTTTAAGAGCACCATAAACAAGCTTTGAACTGCCCCTTCGGTAATAACTGTAATAGATATATAATGCTGGAAAATATTCCATGCTTAGACAAACAAACCCTGGTGAAGGGCAAAAGGAATAGGATATTAGTGTCCTGACAAAGATAAAACAGCGCATGGTCATGATATGACCCAAGGGACTGAGTCTAGTTAAAGTCAAAGATAATCTTTCCATTGTTTACAATGGTCACCAAAAAAACCTCTGAAGTGACTATGGAAATTCTTCCAGGAACATGCTTGTGTTCCATATTAAAATTGGCTGAATCATCAAATTCATTGAAAGAGTTAAAATTAGACTTATCTCCAACTTTTAGAAAGAAAATATTTTTAAGATAGATATAGATAGATAGATAGATAGATATAGATATAGATATATGTAAAATATCGTTCTTGTTAAAGACTTCGTCTTTCAGGAAAAATTTTGGAAATAAACTCTGGAAATGTTCAAATATTGTTATACATTACTGGTTAAATGTTTCCCAATACGGAAAAAAGCATAAAGTGGTTTTCTTTTTGTTAGCCAAGCCAATTATTCTTTAAATTATGCATCATTTGGACTAAAAATCACATTGATATTTTTGTCCATATATGTTCAGCTAACAGTTTTACTGAATGCATTGAAATACTTCTCACTAAAAAGTAAAAGTATAAATATTTTGCATACAAGTCTGTCTCAATAAAACACTGAATTTTTAAGACTGTGGCTAGCTTAAGACATGTATTAAATAGAAAGATTGAAAAAGGGTAAAAAATGCCTCCTGAGACTTTAGAAACTATTTTCTTCCCCTGCTTGTTTATTTCATATAAAGGTAACTCAAAATAGCAATTTTGATCAAAACATCAAGAGCCATTTCTGACTCTTTAAATTTCTCCAGAAAGAGTCCAAAATAGAAATTACTAAGTGTGCAGAAGACAAATTACTTGCATTGGATCTTTTTAAAACTCCTTTTTATAACTCAGCAGAGGTAGTCTGAGATTAAAATAATTCAAAATATGCAGACCAGGCAGGGGCTAAGACCAGAGCATTTGGAAACCTACTAATTTAATGCCTTTCCAAAGCACATTCAGATGCAGATCAGATTAAATGAGAGAAGGTTGTACCACTGGCTGTTTCTATACTGGTTTTGTGCCAGTAAATAAAGTGTTGTGAATAAAAGTTGTGCATATAACTTACAGCTAGAAGCAAAATTTCCGCTCCCGTGTATGGGATAGATCTGTAGGGGGGAAACTGGTCATCATTCACGCTTCAAACCTCATTTAAACTGGCTCTGGGACGTGAGCTCACAAGGAGAAGCAGAGGGGCAGGCATTGACCTCTTCACTCTTGGGACTAGCAAGAGGACTCAAGGAAATGGCCTGAAGCTGAGTCAGGGGAGGTTTAGGCTGGATTTTAGAAAAAGGTTCTTCACCCAGAGGGTGGCTGGGCACTGGAACAGGCTCCCCAGGGAAGTGGTCACAGCACCAGCCTGACAGAGTTCCAGAGCATTTGGACAATGCTCTCAGGCACATGGTGTGACTCTTGGGGATGGTGCTGTGCAGGGACAGGGGTTGGACTCAATGATCTTTGTATGTCCCTTCCAATTCAGCATATTCTGTGACTATATGATTTTATGAGTTTAAAACAATGTATTATATGTAGGTGCTATCTGTGTTTCAAGAGTGGTTTGCTGTCTTACAGATTGCTCTATGGCCCTCTGATTTATGGTTTGATTATAAATGTAGGAGATTTTTCTTTCACAGCGCCATTAATTTTGTTTTTACAATTACTTCTTCTTGTGGACATTCTCCATAAATTAATAATATGTTAGCATATAAATTAATTTCCATAAATGATGAATGCTGCAAAAACTCTTTTGTACACACTTATACATTTTTGACAGTTGAGTTTCAGAGCTACCAAATGCATAAGCCACTTTAACCAAATCTAATTTCATCCTTATTTTAATGTTGTTTTATCAGCTTGGCTCTCTAAAAAAGCAGTAAACTATACTTCATGTGGACAGGTAGGACTGCAAAACCAATATAATAATAGTTCCTCCTTAGCTATCTTAATTGAAGATTTAATAAGGGACTCCGTCTTGCACCAATGTTATGCTCATTTTGGTAACCCTTCACAGAAAATATATCGCAGAAAGTTTTATGACAAAAATGTTCAGTTCACAAATGATACTTACAATATTTCAGGTCTTCTGAATGAACAATTTTAAATTAATAGAAGTGCTTGCTCTTGCTTATTTTACATTCATATCAGTGGATAAACATGTTTAAAAAAGCTGCCATTAGGAGTCAGGAAGACACCTCCCCAACTTTCCTTTAATATCTCTGGAATGATGAACGTATTTGCCTTGCACACTCTCCACCCAGACAAAAATGGTCAAGTGACTGTAAGAAAGTGTGGGTTTTATTTACAAGGAAAATCTAGTTGTTCTACTTGTTACTGAGCCCTGAGTTACCTGAGTGAAAGAATCAAGAATAAGTTTGATGGCATTAAGTCCAAATGTCAGTGTAAGTCCAATTTATGTTATTGGGACATCTAAAAAGAAACAAAAAATTCACACAAACTTGTTATATAGAGCAGTAATAAAGATTTTTGCTTTGATACAGAGAGTTACTCAGAAATCCAAACCAAGCTCCTAAGCAGAATCTTTAGGTTAGAAACAAAAAAGCAGGTATTATACAGCACACATGAACTCTAGTCTCTACACCTAGATGTCGTAACACCAGGCTCAAAGACAGGATACTTTCACACATCATACCATGAAAGTTGCTAGCCAGCAATGCAGACAGCACAGTCTTCAAAAGTTTTACACCAAGAATCTGTTTTAGCAAGGACCACAGCAATACCATGTGAAATACTGTCACTAACATTCCTAGGAACTAATACCAAATGTTCTTGACTTACAAAAAAACCCACAGACCTAGCGGACTAAAACTTTCAGGTGCCCCTCCATCTTTTGGGCACCTCTCTGATCACAGGTTGTTCTTTTGAGTGGAGCAGCCAAAACCTAAGGTAGCCAAAACCCTCATGCACCCCCTCAAAATCTAAATCAGTTTAAATCTCAGATAAAGACTGGAGACCCTCTTTGTACTATTTGGAGAATTTCAACTAGAAGTCTAATAATCATAAAAATTTAATCTCTAATTAAAGGTTAATGTGTTATGGCAGATTCTTATATGAGACAAAGTATAACAGGGTTTGGAGGGCACACTGACTCAGTGTGTCAGCAACTTGCACTTGGCTTCTGAGGCAATGGGATAATTATCTGTAGAGTGTCAAGCGGGCAGCCGCTAGTGATAGAAGAGCCTCTAAATGGTGCAAAGACCCGTGTGACCTGCTGATCCAGGAATGATGAAATAATCAGATTCCATCACTCGCTGTAACAAGCTATTACCAGAGCATTTATTTTAACACTGCTCAAGGCCTATAGGATTAGGACACAGATTGGGCATGTTCCAGTGCATCCATGACACGCATGTTTTTTTTGAAGCCTTTAATAATACTATTATTCTGGGGCCTCAGAGTGAGACAAAAGATTATTGGGATTACCCATATTCCCATTTAGACCATATTCATTGCCAAACCCAACACGTTAAGCACAAGGTGTCAGTAGAACTGCTGTATCCACGCCAATGCAACAATTTGTCTTGTATCACGCTGTGCTACATCTACAGCATCCCCAGTCCACAGCAAGGGAAATACTAGAAAAACGCTGTTTGCCTCAGAGAAAAATACCTGGCTCTTTCAGTGACACTGCAGCTCTTGCTGACCTTGCTGTGAAGAGGACCAGTATTCTAACTACTCATTTCCCATCACACAAGAGGTTATATTATATGGCCTAACCAGTTCACGCTTATCACTCCAGTTGGGCTGTGCCAGTCTTTAAGCAACTGGACTTCTCAGTGGAGAAATAATGCATCTCAGAGAGATTTTTCTTTTTGTTAAGCAGTTTTTCCAGTCCAGCCAGACTTTGCACCAAGTTTGGCAAAATTATTTGATATTATTGATCTTCTTAAAAAATAGATGCATGAAAATTAAGACAAATCTAAAATATTAAATCTATGAAGATGCCCAGAAATTACTTATGTGTCTTCTTAAGGTACCAGGAGTTTCAAGTACTGTATTTGATAGTAGGACCTTACAGAAATTTGCCTTAATTGTGTTACATCTGATTGTCCTTTTCTTTTACTCTGATCTTCCACTTTATGGCATTGTACAAAGTAAAGGTTTCCTCAGACTGGCCTACATTAGCATAGGCTTTGTTCTATTTACCAAGGATAGCTCCTAAAGTATGAAATCACCTAGGAAGGATGTTCACAAGTACATATCAAGGTCTATGAGGCCTTAATTCATCAGCATCACAGAGTGGAGCATTGGCAGAAGTATCTAATACAGATAAACATAAGGAAGCCAACCTCAAATTAAGTGCTGATCTAGTCACAGAAAACTCTGGAGTTTAGATTTTTGGGGTTTTTCTTTCTCATATCCTCCCACTCCTTGTTGGGGCTTAGTGGAGGAGACTGATTCAGGAAATAAACAACAGAACTTAACTTTTCAAAGTATCATTATGGTCTGATAACCAACCCAATATTGTAATATCAACAAGGACATCACACATTATGAGAATTTTAATGTTTGAACATGCATTTAGCAAGAACAAATTTGCCTATTTTCTGTCTTTTTTCTCATTTATTGGAAGTGATCCGTGTATTTTAATGAGCTCTACTTTTAATCATATTTAAGACTGAATTTTGATAAAATGAAGAACAGGACCATAACAAGCTCCACAGCACTTTGCACTCTGTGTGCTTCAACTTCAGATACATAATTCCCTTGCATATTTTGTGCATGACATCATTTGGAGTAGCAAAACGAATCATTTAGGAGCAATTAATTTCCTTGAGATAAAACCATCTATGATCTGTTTTAAGACTATGGGAGACAGAAAACAGGAAAGTCCTTCACATCTAATCTGAACTTCAGTGACAATGGCACTATATTTGAAAGCATTTTTCACAAGTTCTTCTAAAATTACTTTAAATCTCACACACACTGAGGCATCCACAATATTTCAGTGAACTGTGCCACTCGCAGTCATTACTCAGTAACAAAAACATAGTTATGATATTCAACTGTCACCCAAGGCCTCTTTCAATGCCTTATATTTTGGTTCAAGGCAGACTAAGCACCAGTTACCTATTCTTTTCACGTGACATACTTTATTTTAATAGCACTTCATGAGAATGAAATTTCAAGGGGCTAAGTAATACAGTACCTGCCTCAGGTCAGGCTTTTGACTGTTCTGACCTCCAAATTGCTTTTCAGAAAATGAGCAAGCATACGAGCTTTAGACGCCAGAGGATGGGTGGTCATGATGCGGAAGAGCTGAAGAACTTCTGGGAAAAGGTCATCCAAGAGCAAACTAAACAACAAGAAGCTGAAGAGTCTAGGTTAAGCAAAAGTGCCCTGAACAAGTAAGTGGTATTTTTTTCTTTTCCACAAGACAGTAAGGCATGTCATCACGTGTTTTAAAATAAGGTAACCTGTTATTGTACTGCTTTATTCATAGCACAGATTGTGTTCTGGATCTTTGGCACTTTTCCTCTCACAGCTGCTTGTCTCATATTACCATGGCTCTTCTGCATGGAAACTCAGACACCCCTCACCCTTAAACCTCATGAGCATTCTTCAAAGGCCTTGGAGCATAGCCATGAAAAAAATAAAGCACTTTGGAATTATGGCTTGTGACAGTCAGAAAATAGCAGGAATTTTACCTGGAACTGGTAGAGATACACAAATAAATAAAATAGCATTACATTAAAGGGACAACCATCCACTTAATCTGTAGAATAAAAAACCCGAGGCACCTTTGTCGTGTTTAACAGCCCTTCACATCATATAAGCCCAAAGGTAAAAACAACACAATGAGATTTTCCCATTCAAAGGAAAAAGTTGTGGGGTTTTTGTTGTTTTGGGGGTTTGTTGTTGGTTTTCTTTGTGGGCTTTTTTTTACAAAGCAGTATAAAACAACAGAGATTGCCTAGAGAAACCTGTATTGCTGTATTGTGGTACAGATACTCTGCACAAGTGTGGCAGATTGCTTCAAATATTTGCTCAGCTTGTTGCAACTCAGAAGTTTGAACCAGGGTCTCTGCACACTAAGTGAATCCCCTGACTACTAGTGGCCCAAAACAGAGGGCAAGAAATACCATGTCTTGTGTGGTTTCCTTTTGTGCTTTCCTCCTGAAATCAATGAAGGTTTTCCTGCACAAACTTTTCTCAGAACTGGGACATTCACATAAACTAATTTGACTTCAGCAAATTGGAAGGTGTTGCTAAAGGGCTGTTTCTTGGGAAAAAAATTCTAGGTACTTTGACCCCAGTGCCCAAGAAGGAAGTACTGTCATCATTTAGAGACTTGGAAACCAAGATCTGGGCAGGTCTCGTGTCTTGAAAAAGTCAGATGCAGACAATCCTGCTTCCAGTATCCTACTCCAGCTAGTCAGTAGTATTCCCAAATCCCAATCACAAAATTACAGGAGAAAAAACATGTATGACAAAATCCAGGAAAGAGTTCAGCTTCAGTGGAAACATTTATCACTCTAGATCACAAAAGACTACCATGAGAAGACAGTGCAAACAAAATGCTATTTGTGGTTTAGATAACATTTTTGACTTCACAAAGCTGAAAATTTTCAAAGTTTTTATAAGGTCTTCTCTGAAGAGAAAAAAAGAAATGCAGTGAAAGAACCTTGAATATGTGTTAACTTACATATTCAATGTGTCTTAACTGAGCCATCACAACTGAAATAGACCCAAAAAAGTTCCTTCAAAGTGACTTGTCCAGTCAAAGCCCACAAAAGATGGTTCACAAAGTGTTCTCTAATATGAAAAAAAAAAAATTATTCTTTCAGGAGTCAATAGGCACTTCCATAACAAAACATACATATTCACTACCTCACAAGAGAGGTGCTCAGGAGAATGACATGGTTTTACATAAAGGTAAGTGCTCCCTTTGAGACACGTAGGACACCGATGAGAAACACCAGTGTTCTCAACAGCAAATTTTTCTTAACTCACTGCGCCTATTTTTTGAGGCTTAGCCATATGCACAAAAGAATATTGAAGACTAGGTAGTTTAAAACACAATGTAAAACCAAACTCAGAATCTAAGATAACACGAGCACCCATGTGAAACAGCTACTGCTGAGTTACTCTCAGATGAAATCATTGGCTGCTGTTCCTTTCACCATACCAAAGGTAATTTAAAAACCCATATATTCTATGATGTATTTGGCATTACCATATAATATCTAATCTTATAACATTGCTGGGTCAGGTGTTTCATAACATTCCCTTCAGAAAACAATCCAGCCAACAATATCTTGCAGTGGTCCCTAGAGATACTCTCTTCTGTTTTTACTATACTAGTGTCTTGCAGCTATGTGTCTCCTCTTGCATATGACATCAATTCCTTTCATTAAACACATACAAGGTCTGCAGAGTTGGTTTTGGTTTGTTTTTTTTTACCCAAAAGGACATATTTTAAGTTCAGCCTGCTCTTCTCCACAGCATTTTACAGTAGAACTTGAGGGGTTGGGAGAAAAACTGTATTTTTTAATTTACACATTGAATGACCTTCCTGCATAGGCAGTGCTTCTGTGTGGCTTTGAGAATGCCCCAGAGGGAAAAACAGAGTTCTTCACTGTGACAGTATTTCAGCAGTTGTTTGACTCATTCGGAATCCAGCAATGTCAACCACTGATAGCATCAGCACTATCCCTTTCTCCCCTGCATTCCCAATCTAGCAAGCTAGAGGGATGTGTAATTGGTAAATAAATACAGGACAAGTGCTCTGGTGATGATAGAGAGGAAAGCTTCGACCCTGCTGAAAAGCCTTGGATACATTTGAAGGATTTGGCTCAATAATTGCTAAGCACTTGCACTCTCTTTGCAGACTTCGCCAGGAATGGACTCTGCGGCTGGAAGGTCGAGTAAGGCAGGTCCAGGCGCACATGAAAACACGGGAAGAACAAATGACGCCAGTGTCTATCGAGGCTCTTCCCTCACCAGATAAAACTGTTGCTTAAAGTTACTGTGTAAACACAGCAAGCACTGGGCCTGGTTCTGACTTTCTGCATGCACCTACAAACCAGCAGTTACATTGCTGAACAACCAAAAGGTCAGATTCTGCCCATTTTTCAAACTGTTTACTAGCGCTACTATTAAAGTCCTATTGAAATTCAGTGCAAGAATAATGCCACAGGGGAAAAAAAGCACAAAGGAATAGATGAGAAGCAGACAACTCTAATTTTCCATGATATATTATTACTGTGATGTATCAGGACTCTCTTACGTAACTCTGCATTTCCAAGTGACAACCACATACTGCTAGGAAAGAGGGCAGCTTGTTTAATAGGAATAATACATTCAGACAGCTGCATGCAAAATTGCACATTTCCATTTACACAGCTCACAGAGTCTGGCTTAATGCAGACATAAGATGTTCTGTCTGTCTTGATGAGCCACAGCAGAGGGAGTTAAGGATTAGCCTGATCAGCTGGCCAGGAGGAGAAATATATTCTTTAATGGAATGAGGGGGGAAAAAGTAGAACTTTTCAGATCAACATATAAGAACATTTACAGATCTTAATAATTAAATGAACAGAGGAAATTACTTTAACTTTCTTAGGGTATGTAAGAAAAAGACTACTGAGCCAGTAGTCTTTATTATGAGCCAGTCTGACAAATGTTAGAGTAGTAAGAGCAAGTCAGTGTGACAGTTTGAAATAGAAGGCAGTGAATCAGTTCATCATGACAGCATAGAAATGCTTTACAAACTATCACTTGCCATACCTGGCATGCACTAATCCGAACAATTGCTGCATCTTCTTCTGGGTTAGGTGAAACAAAGATAGGAATAACTAAACACAGGGTAATAACAGTGTCCCCTGTTTACTGAAATGTCTGTGTATTTAATACCAGTCTTTTGGATTAAAACATTTATATGTTTTCTCTTCAATTAATCTTTGGTATGTAAGAGAAGACTCATAAGTCTAAACAGCTATTCTTCTTTAACAGTATTGTGCCAGATAAAAATTTACTTTGAATCTTTATTTCTACCAAAGATGTAGACAGGAATACATTTGATAAATCTCAAAACAGAATAAAAATTAAACCATTTTGACCTCACAGAAATGGTTTTTTTGTCCTTTTAAAACAATATTTAATTAAAACACAAAGTTTAACCAAATGTTCTCACTTTTACAAAGTGAAATTTTCCCACAGAAAAAAAACAAGCTGTCATAAAAATGTTGTTATTCAATGAAGGATTAAAACAATTAAAAACTTATAAAATGTTATTCCGTTATTGAAAACTGAAGGGATTGTAGTATCAGTTTCTTTTCATAAAAACTGACCCAAAAAGCATGCAATTGTTTCTTCCAGTGGCTATTTTCCATTAGAAAAGCAATGCTGAAAAAATAATAAAATTGTAGCTGCTTTTCCCTTGAAAGACTGGTCTTTCTCTTCTGCATTCACTTATTTCCCACTACTCTCTAAAAAGTTCTTTTCTGTAACTCGGTGTCCTGGTTTGGGCCAGGACAGAGTTAATTTTTACAGTAGCTGTGAGGGACTGAAGCCTGGAGCTCTGTGGCCGTGTCTGGGTGTTATTCTATACCTCCTCACGCCACCTCTGCGGGGTAGAAGTCCAGGACTCTTTCGGGAAGAAGGTGGGAGTGGCTGGGGGTCGGGAGACAGTCCGGGTGGAGAAGCCATCCACCGGCCATTGTTCATTGCCTTGAGGTCAAGCACATCGGGCAGTAATTTTTGCATGTAAATCACCCTCTCTTTGAGCACTTTTTTATTAGTATTGTTTTCTTATCTCACTAGTGTTTCCAGTAAATTTTCTTATCTCAAGACATAATCTCTGCCTTTCATCTGTCACCAGAGGTTTGTGGTTTTGTTTTTAGTGAGAGTACTGCACTGAGGAACACCATTCCTAAAACATGACAGCCAAACTAAACGTTTTCTTTGGTGAGGTAGATCAAACACAACCTGAACTAGCTGCCACTTACCAAAAAACCGGACTAGTTTACCTTACTGTAGCCATAGCTAAAGGAAATAGACAGCAGCTATCGAAACAGAGAAGTGCCAGATTCTCCACTTCTGAAAACCAGATCTATTAGATTTGTTAACTTAACCACTGATTTACGGTGTTATAATGCCACCCACATCAGTGCAGCTTACCCCTACTCCATGTCAGTGTGACAAGAGAAGATCCAAGAAAAGCTGGCTCAATAAGCATTTATTGTTCTTTTACACTTAATGTCAATGTTTTTAATTATTAGGAACATTTTTATGACACTCTTTCCAGCTGTTTATGAAGTTATGTAAGATAGGAAAAAGACGACACAAGTAGATGCAATTCACACAAAGCAATTTTCAGCACTCCCCCAAAAACTACCTTAGGTCTCTGAGAGGCCGTTTTTCTGTAAGGACCTCTGAGGGCATCCAGGGATATGTGAAATCACTTCCTCTACAAGCAGTTGTTATCATATTAGCTACTCCCCAAAGGAGTGTTGCAGGCATTGTTTACCTTCACAGGTGCACGGAACCTATTTCAGTTGTGAACGGATTTCTGATGCAGCAAAGAGTGTGCATATCACAAGCGTGAAAAACCACAATGCTCCTACACTTAGCAAAAAATGTCTCTTTGTGAGTTGCTCAAGTGCATATGCATTAGTCATGGTTACCTATTCTAGCACACATTTTACATGACAGCAGTAACCTGACACCTCCATGGCATCGAACATCAGGTGTTTCCATTCCCAAATGCAGGTGTTCATCCAATTTTCATTGCTACTTACACATACAACCAGACTGAGACAGGTATCAGGTACTAGAAATAATAAAATCTAGCAGTAAGATATAGCCAGATATGCTTCTTGCAAATTGCAAAGCTGAAGGAGACAGGAAGGTGGCAGATAATGTTTCATTATTTTTCTCTGGTGACATTCAAGCCTGAACCTAGGCATTTCATTCATAATCCAAAATGTTAAACCTGGCTCTCAACAAAAAAACAAACAAACGTCAGTTCAAGTTGAATTGTTATATTTTAAAAAACTGTCTCATTCATATACACGGCCGCCATGGATAAAACAGGATATTCAGTGAGCATAAGCTGTCAGGAGAGTAGGTCACTTCAACAGAATACAGCATTTTTTAACTCCTGTGTCCCTAGATCCTCCATCTTTCCAATGGGGGGGAAAAAAACAACCCAAATGAAAATTTAGATTTCAGTAACTATATCAAGAAATTTGGGCTAGTTATTTGAGAAGAGAAACTGATTGCTCAGATTTTTTTCCTTAAGGTTTATTAATTTGCCCAATAGAAAATGAACTTAGTGAATATTGAATATAATGAAATGAATTGAATAATAGTCTGCATAATCAGTACCACCCTGACCCTGCACTAGCAAGACGTTTCCGTGTCTTACATCAGCATATAAACCAGCCCAGCTGGCACTTGCCTAAGTCAGTAAACAACTAAAATTGTACAGGATAGGTCAGTGACTAGTAGTTTGGTCATGGGACTTTATGATATATGATGCAATAGGTGTGGATCATGCACTTAAGCTGGCATACTGATGTCAGCTGTAGAGCACCCACTTAGCATGCCCAGATTTATGTGCATGACAGACATGGTGAGCACAATCTTTACCCATTCACGCTGTTGCTCTTTGAGCGCTGTCTGACCCAGGAACCAGTGACTAATGCCTGAGAAACAGCAGTTTGCTTTCTTAAACTAACTCTGAGCTGTGGCCAGTTGTTGAAGCCTGGCTTACTCAAATCAGGGCAGTCTAAAGGATGACCATAAACCACATTAATCTGCAGTCTGACTTCATTTGAACACCACGGTAAAGCATCCACACCATCAGTTATAGGCAGGATGCAGCAACTCAACACTTACCAGCTGCTCCACTCAAATTTGCACTTAAATTCAGAGCACGAGAGACTTTTTTTAAGCTAAATCCTTGACTGTCTGCATGTACCACACACTGGTTTGCAGCCAATCTAACGCGTGCAAACCAGATTTCTTTCTGAGGAACTAAAACCAGACCAAAAGCTGTGTTCTAAGCACACATGAAAGGACCCTAGCCTCTAAGGATCTGAGACAAGCACTAGGTCTTCAGACAGTTTTGAGACACCTGCATATTGGGGATATTTGGTCCAACTAAACAAATTCGATGGAGACTGATATAACCCCTGAACCGCACGTAGTCTCATGTGGGGATGTCAGCAGCAGCCACTTTGATCTACTGAGCTGTTTGGTAATGTGCTCAGTCACCTGCTAATGTAGATGAGTATAACCCAACCAAAACAATATAGGTGGGATCAAAGCACAGTAACACGTTTAATGTGGATGTAAAGGTGGACCTCAGCTGAGTTCAGGAATGATAATTTAACTAGCCATGCAGATATGCTTGCATGCACAGCTAAGCACAGCTCGGTCAACTCACCCACTGGAGCTGCGTGTGTTGGAACAGAGACTCCCTACACAAAACTTAGAATAGATCTGGCTTCTGAAACCATAAAACAGCTCTGTATGGTTCATTTCTACCACTAAATGACAGGAATATGAGGATAATTACCAATTTTCTAGACCAAATGTTCCTACTAATTACAAACTGCCTGTGTCCTGAGGGATGCTGTTCTCTACCTTGCCTAATAAACAGCACCACAGTGTGAATATGGAACAGCCAATCACATAAAAATACTTCTGGATTGAAAAACGCATCTGTAGATAAATAAGGATGAACCAAAGAGTAGCTCTAGAAAGTCTTATACTTCCTGAGAAAGCTTCCATTCATGAATTAAGCATTACTATATTCTTATTTCTTACCGAGAAGAACAGGATCTATCCATAATGTTATGCATTTAAGACACAACTGAATACAAAATTCAGTAGTCAGGACACACAATTCAAAAATCTACTTATTATTCCCAGCTCTTTCAGCTGTCTGTATTTACCTGTGTGTTATTTAGTGGCCAGTGTTTTAAACATATTTCAAGCTATGATGGACAGAAAGAAGGGAAAATTCGAACCCCAAAAATGACAGGCTGACAAACAGACTGAAAAAGTTTTATACTGCCAGGGAAGCCAAACTTAACAGTAGGTCACCATGTGCTACCTCTGTAATTAGCTGTACTTGTCTCAAACACCATTCCTTAAACAAACTAATCGCCTACTATTGTCTAATGGAAGGTGAGAGACTACTGGCCTTACCTAGTAGCCAGTGCCAGTGTTCAGACTCAATGATATGACTGCAGTGGCTCACAATCAGGGTCACTGTTTTTTCCATAGCAAACAGCAGCAGCACCAAGGAGAGTTACAGCACTAACAAAACAATCATCTCACAAGAATCAAAAGGGCAGAAAAAAAAGCAGTAGCAAATCTGAAATATAATATTTGATTTAGCTATTTGTCCAATTCTCTAAAATATCATCCCTTTGTGTTAGATTTCCACTATGTTTTTACTGCATGCCCAACATAAATATTGGTGCCATTTGATCAGAACTGTAACTTCACAATATATGTTGATGATTCAGCCATAGGGAACAGTTAAAAAAGTTGAATTAATACTGAAAAGTTCGTGATTCTATTAGATTTACTTCCTAAATCAAAGGAATCATATCTGCAAAATACTGATACAAAAAGCTTAGTCTGTATTGTCTCTTCTCAAACAGGCAGAAGAAAATTATGTTTTCAAATAGATTTTGATATAGTTAATGCTATTCTTCTCCCTCAAATGTGCTATTCCATTTAACAACTGCATCATTATTGTTAAGGGTTTGAGGTTGCACTACAGGCTACGAATCTAATTAGGCAAGGAAAACACAACATTACTGAGGTGGTCAACAGTGTTATTTCTGGAAAAAGCTTTTGAAAAATTACTTATGTTTGCCCTGATGCCTTATTTTTTTTTTTCCAGCGTGATGGTGATTCCACTGCAGCTTCTCTTAGGGAAAATTTTTCTGTAAGATTTTTATTGGTGCTTTTATGTATCCTATTAAGTGAACAAATCCACCCAATTGTTCATTTTCACAAGTAAAAAGTTTCAAATAACAATGTTTTTTCATTAATTACTGGATATCATTGCAGCAGAGTTCTTGTTAGAGTTCAGTTAGGGATAAAGTTCTAACTAATGAATCAATACTTTGCAGCTTTTGGATAGCACATGAATTTACTGATTTTGTTCATACTGTCTCAGTCATTAAATATGTATTTGTAATAATAAGACTAACAGCCACTGAAAATAAGCCCTACAAGCAATAAGGGCCATCTAATCTAAAATATCAGAAACAGCAGTTATTATCCACCATCTCAAATGAGCACTTAATAACCTGGAACTAAATCCCTTCAGGCTCCATTTATGATATGTACACACTTCTGCTACAGTGATGAAAAACACGCCATTTTCCCAGAACTAATGACCCCTCTGTTATATGTACTAGAGGACTGTGGAATGAGTCTGTCAACAAACTAACTGAGTGCACACATTTGAAAAGTTTTATGCCTAAATCACAGGCAAATTTCAGTGCTTCCAACCTAAAAAGCCCCTTCGGAGCCATTTCAAAATTCTGTACTATGTGTTTGGCAAAGACAATTTCTGTACATGCTTTGTTTATTTTCATTTTGGTTACCTTTGGCCACTACAGATAATGAGGAGCAATACCTAGAAGTAATTAATATGTAACACTTGACTATGTTCAGACAAAATACCATTGTCCCATGGGATGTTTAATTGCTTTAATTGGTGGATGCAGTTAAAAATACCCCTTTATCTCAAAATCTAAACGGTTGGGGTTTTTTATTCCAGGGCACCTTTGAAGAACATCTCAAAGTAGGTTCAGATATATCTTACAGCTTTACTGCAGAGATTTTGACAGCACTCTGTTAATGTATCACTACAAAGATTAAGGATGCAGAAAATAAGTATACCTTGAACTACTTTAGCTGCTATATTTATAGTTTAACTTGAGCACTGTTTTTACATACCCCAGAATCACCAGGGAACACAGCCGGTCCTGACAATAACACTAGCATTTCTCCCAGCAAGCTGGTTTTAAAAAATATGATACTGACTAGCCCAAATACTGCTAGATTTCAGCTATCATTTTCAACAAAAGCCAGTAAACTTGAGCAACTACACTGCCTAGCTCCATCTGTGCTATCTTTTCTTTGAGGTATTTTCTTATTTGGAATCACTGGCACTTCACTTTTAAAGGCTACCATCCAAGTGCAGATTCTTCTGGCTGAGAGTCCTCAACTAGCCTTAAGAAAATCTGATATTTCTGCTGGCAAGTAGGCAACAAGAGTTCACAGGTAGGCTGCAGGACTTTTGAACAGAGGAGTTTGGGGGTTTTTTATGTTGCCAAGAAACAAAATCATAATTTGAAATGGGAAAAATATGGCCTTCTACCATGAATTCTAGTCAATTCTCTTGAATTCTAGACAGGTTTCAGGAGCTTTGCTCTGGTCTGGCATGTAACTTCTATCTGTTGCTGATCTGCAAGCTGTATCTCCTAGGCTGCAGCGGAATTCCTGACTTGCACATATATATATTTCCTAACAAGAAAATTCTACTTGGAACACTTGTTTCAGAAAATTAAATTTTAATCAGTTGAAGCAAATAGAAAAAAAAGCAAGCAATAATGCTTTTTGAGGCTCCAAATTACTCCAGATTAACACGTTGATTAAAATGTAACCCAAGTTAAACACATACATGTAAATTTTGCCTGCAGGAAACATGTTTTTTCCAGCAGCAGCATTAAATCAGTTATAACTGAAACAATGAAAGCCTTCCACATAGGGGACTGGAACTACAGCTAAAGTTTTTGGTTCCAAAGAGATGCAAGTGCAGACATACTACCTTAAATGCTTCAGCAACTTCAATCTCAATTTTAGGAAAATGTCAGTTTGTAATACCCCATCTCCAGTCTGGAGATAACACAGTGAGAGTACTCTGTCTTTTGGTTTCTTAATATTTGGTGTTCTGAACAATTTCACTTGGCTGCTTCCCTGCTATAGGAGGAATACATCAGCAAGCAAAACCATGCTAGGGAATGTAAAACACTGATTCAGCACACCCCCAGCAACCTCAGGCACACAGGTTCTAGGAAGCACTAAACACAAAATAAAGCTGCTTACAGAGCAAAAGATTTTAAAAGTTTATTTTGATTTGTTTTTCATGTTTTATGGGGGGTATTTATGCAAGGTATGGGGGTCTGTCAGAAGAGTAAGGACAAAGAAGGGACATTCATGTCCCTGGCATGGCAAGCTGAGCATCTGCTCCCTCAGTCTAGAAACAAGTTCTGCATTTTCCTACAGGACCTGTTTTACACCTCTATTCTGTGTCACTGAGGGTGACTGGGGAGTAGGGCAGGGTGGGCTCCATCATCTTCTCCAAATGCTAAAGATCTGTGCAAGAAGGCCACGCAAGACGGAAGACAACTGCCCCACAGCTGGCACTCTGCTAGCAGGGCTAAGAGATAAAGCGACCTTCTGGGCCCACTTTTCATAGCCTTCCCCAGCTACTTGAAGCTGCCCTTCTGCTACTGAGAGCAGCAGCAACAGACCAGTAGATCCATGACTGGCAACATGGGAAAGGGCCCTGAGGACAGGAATTTAGAGGCACTTTGATTTTCTCTTATCTGTCACCCTGAAATGGCATTTGACTGAAGTTGCTTGAGAACTGCTGGCTGCTCTCATGTCAGTTCCAAATTCAACCATCTGCAGCAGCAGGACAGTCACAGGACAAACCCTTGCCAGTGCATGAGGCAATGTTTCTCTTCAGTGCTCCCAAGTGGCTCCATGACAAGAGAAGGCATGTCTAAGCAACAAAGAAATGGAAGATGGAAACTGAAGTGGAGACAAGATCTTTCAGTGGTAATTTTAAGTAAAATAGTCAAATTGTTAGCTGCAAACATGACATTAATGCAATTCTCTGGTACCAGAGAACTCTAGCCAGACTTTTCCTGGGTGAGACTTCTGCTGGGTTAGGGAGGCCTGGCTACCCAGGGCAAGCAAATCACATCACATGAGTAAAACTGGGGTGGAACTGCAGCAGAGAAGAGGTGTGTGCTGACCTTCACATTCGGATTTGCTAATGCCACTCCTCGGCAGGGGCAATCTGCTGAACCCACACCAAGCAATTTCCCTGCACTCATCATAAATTCATGCACAAAATGTATAGCTCCCTACTTCCAGCTTTATGCTGCCAAGTGCCAACGTGCAACCATGGCATGCTGCCTCCATGCTTCTTTCATTCAATGAGTCATGTGACCTGAGGATGAGCAGCCGCCTTGAAGCTAACCTTTTCTGCCTTTTTTTTGTAATTCTGGCAAGGCTTTGAAGGTTGACTGCGAAGACCTTGATTTCCAGGGATTCAAAGCTCTGAATCTTGCTCTGGCTACCTCTAGCAGCAAAGGAAATCCAGAAAATTCATAATGAATCTCCACTGATTAAGTTCTCCATCAAATCAGCAGGACTTGCAAGGAGCCCTGACTTTAAAAAATTCTCTGTTCATTGGCAGATTCTCAGAGTCCAGTATTAATGACCTCCAAGTCACACTATAAGACATAAATATCTCTGTCAGCTAGAAGAGCAAAGGTGCCACACAAGTGAGTAAAATAATAATTCATTGTCTGTGGAGTTACTGAGAGTGGGTGAAAAGAGAAAGAGGAACAGGCATTCTCAGTAGCTTTATGTTTCCTCTAGATAAAATTCAAAAGATAGTTTGAGATCTCTATTTACAAGGAATTGAGATTTCAATAAACTTTGCATCAAGGGAATAAGTAAAAGCAGAAAGCATTTCAGACAGAGCTAAAAGAGAAACTGTGAAGGAGGGTACTGACAACATTTAACATTTATTTGCCTCCAAAGAGAAGAAGCATCATTAAAAGATGCAGCTGTGCAACTCTCACAGGGTAAAAGAGTTAAACACAATATAGTTCTGTTCCCAGAACTCAGGAGATTGTTGCCTTGTTAGTTAGGGATAGGCTAATAAGCACAGGTAACCAAATTCATGCTTTAATTGGCATCTTTCCCCAACTGCCAGGAAATATACTGACATTATTTTACCAACTCCCTGAAGAAAGCTTTTGTTATATCATAATACGTAACTCCCAGAGCATACATGGTATTGCTTTTTTGAGGAAACCCAAAAGAGATCCTAAAATTTCATGTCAAATTGTATTTGTGAAAACTGTGTATCTTAAAAAAAACGCCCAACCCTTCTTTCTACAGAACAACTACTTGTATACCTTAGATCTTCAATACAACCAAATGCAAGACATGCTTTTTGTTAAAAATTAGCTTTGTTTACACATTATAAAAAATATAAATACATGTGAACAAAGTAAAATGCTGCGCAATAATTAACCAAAATATTGTCTGTATATTCAGTATATTAAAAATAATGTACCAAATACCAATACTAAATACAGCATATGACAAGCAAAAATATTTTAGCAATTACGCATATAGATTTTGCCCACTTAAGATTTCACACATTTAGTCATAGCCAAATTACAAGCTAAATATAGGTGGGTTTTGATGAATTCAAAGCAAAACGAAAGCAAAGAGTCGGAATTCAAGCGTAAATACGATTTTTTTTCCAAGTTAAAAATAAATGGACTGTGGTAGAAACTGCTCTATTGGTGCAACACAAGGTAGAAGTTTCAATTTTGATGTTTTCTAGGGTTCCCACAGAGATGTTTTGGCAGATTTAGTACTGCAACACCTAATTGTTGGTATCAGTTTCCTGGCTCCCAGGCTCCCAGCTCATCTAAGCATACAAGTACAATTTGGTGAACTAGTCTAAGCCAAGAGTGAAGGTTTTACACTGAAATGTGAGTCCTTGACCTAGGAGAACTGAAGTACAGAGGTAATTTCCATTCTGTCGTCCTGGCTAGGAAATGCAGTAACCTGCAGCTGGTAAGGACAAATGGGCAGGTGGGGGTGGTAATGTCCAAAACTCCTGTAGCTAAATATGACATAGCTGATCTGCTGGAGTCCTAAATCCTCAGCTGAAGCTGTCACAGAGAGCCAGCCTGTGCAAACCACTTTGGTCAGAACCAAAGAAAAGTCAGGGTTAGTCTATGCAGTCCAGTCAGCCACTTTTCAGGTTTATTAAGACAAGTAGATTATCAAAGGAGCCAAAGATTAGTCCTCTCAGGATGGCAAAAGGATTAGGAAAAGAGGCAAAAGAGGAGCTAAAACTGAACCCTTCACCAGGAAGACACAACTAGAAATTCACTTCTCTGCCTGACAAATATGATCATATTGCTTCGATACCATATTGACACCAGGCAATGAACAAATACGTAACATGATAAATAGCTGGATTTTTTGAACCTTCCTGATACTAAAAGATGCTTGTTTGTTCATGGAAGTTATCTGATTTATACTGCCTTTTAATATGCTTGTTTTCACTCCAGATGAAACAAGGACAGGTAAACTGGAACAGAGGGAAGAGTGTCACAGCTCTTGAAATCCAATCTGTCTTACCTTGTATTGCTAATTTTGGGGTGGAGAAAATAATGTGGTTCAATTTACAATTAGAATTCCACCACAAAGATGCCTTTCCTCCACAGCTCTTACACAGGACATATACCTTTTACAGAAACCTAAAAATAAAGCATATTTCACAGTCTAGCTCTAGTGTTGTTGTCACTTGTTTTGACAGATTGATCAAAACAAATACAGAGAGCACAAAAAGGCAGTGAGGTTTTCTGACCAAACATGATTTAAAGGGCATGGTAAAGGAGCAGGTGACAAAAAGGCAAGTCTTTCTACACTGCAGTTAATGTTCAGAAAAGTTCTTTAATGTGTGCTTATAAACGGTTCTTCACAATAAGACAATGCATATTTATGTATTTGGTTTGCATACTGATGTTTCCACATCCCATCAAAATAAAAAATATTCGGTGAACACAGGATAAAGCTCTCTGTGTTCCAGGTAAATTTTCAGTGAAGGCAAGCCTTGTGCCATTTACTGCAAACATGAAACTAACTCTACACCATCACAAAACTTTTTCATTAATACTACATCTTGTTTTGTCTTGCCAGAGTTCAGCAAGTTTAGCTTAAAAATCCCCACTTCTGCCCTTCAGGAATTTTGGTTGCAATCTCTACTAGCCATGCCAAACTCCCTTAGGAAATGGAGTTAGATGTTTGTTACTACACTGTAAGTTAACAAAAAATGTATTTTGCCTTCAAATTTACAACTTTTGGGGAGAATGAAGGATGAGCTGTTGCCCAGAATGACAGGCAAAATGTCTAAAATAGCACCCATTAACTAATAAATCACCAAGATGTTATTTTTACTTTACCAAAGGTTTGCTGTGCAAGATTGACTATCCTGAATAAAAATAAAGATCCATGAGAAACACATACGATACCAGCAACACAACAAGCTTGCAGTCATAGTACTACTGCTGCTTGGCAGATCAAGTTTTCTGGAATGAGATGGCCCAGTCTTTCGCACTGTGAGTTACTCTGCTTGGCACATGGAACGACCACCCTGAGTTACCAAATGTGCCTTAGGTAAGTGAAGAACACACACTTATTTTCTTGGCTAAACTAGACTTAGAGAGCATTCAGAACCACAAAGCTCTGCTATTCCCTGTATCACAAGAGATGAAAATGAATGCATGGAAGGTAAATGCTACGAAGTAAAATCTCAGCTTCTATTTAATCAAGCTTTGCCATTGTGTTCAGTGTTGCCAGGATTTCTCCCCAGCTTTATTCTTCAGCCAAAGAATGGCAGTGAATTGTAGTCAGCTCAGCCTTAGGGCAACCACATCATCGTGCTCGGCATATTTTACCATTATTATGCATTTAGGTAAATCCAGAATCATGATTACTTCTTGTACTCCCCTGTAAGCCAATCTCTTTCAGCCCTATTTTTTGCCTTTTTCTCTCACTGGCAGTAGCTCATCTGAGGGCCAGAAGAATCATTGCTTTGTGGAATCAAACTCCAGAGTATCACAGGCAGTAGAGCTGTCTCCAAGCCAGGCACTCCAGACATCCTGGGCAAAGACTGTAGTAGCTTTGGGAGATAATTGGAGAATACAAAACAAAATTGCCATAACACATTTCACAGAATTTTATAAACAAACAATTTCAGGAATTTCTTTCTCTTCCTCCTCTGCTGTTTCTCTAGTTTTCACCCTTGAACACATAATTTATAAACACAGAAAATTTTTGTATGATGTCTAAAAACAAGAATTACAAATCAATTTTTCATTATTTGCAGATTCTTTGGCTTTCACAAGAGTTCAGACTCAAACATTTACAGAAATTGTTGGAGTGCCACCTATTGGAAATAGATGTACAAATGAAAAAAACCTTGGTTAACTGCATAAAATAATTATTTATTACCCAAATGCTGGTTTAACTATATCACGTTAAGAGGCTTTAAAATGTTTATAATGCATGTTCCATTCATAATTATGGTTAAATTTAGATCAGCTTGTAACGTCAAAAAAAAAAAAGAGCCTCTCTAAGGAGCAAAACACTAGAAAGTGGCAAAGATTTATAGCCCTGGACTATAAAACAGCAAATATCAGAGCAGATCTGCTAGAATAATCACCTGCTAAAACCTGGCTCACTCTACTAAGCTGTATATGCATGGTTGGTGTAAATAGTTTTATATCAGATGCCGGTTTTCACTCTGCAGAGATATATGTCATCTTTAGGCTCACACGGTTCAGCTGTGGTTTAGACTCTAAATGTAAATTATAAATTTTCCCTATGGAAAACTGTCACCTTGGGATAAAACAGCCCTGACCTCCCACAGATGACATACAAATCAGTCTGGGACAGTACAAGCAGCTTTAATAAAATGATCTTCAGCTGTCATTTCTGTTCAGAAGACACTCAGGCAATGGCACAAGTGACTTCTCTCCTCTGTCTCCCATGAACACATAAATTTATGGAGTTTTCCTCACTGCTTTCCCAGCTATATCTTCAGCTTTTCTAGTAAGAGAAAGTGTGCTAATTTACACTTAAAATTGAAAGAAGCTACTCAAATTCAGAAAGCAACTGAAAAACTGGACCCAGTTTTGAACCTTGAACTTGATCCTTGAGCAGTCTGCCCTCACTCCTTATTTATCACCCATCAAGCAGCAGACTGGGAGGGCCATTGCCTGAAGAGCATCACTACTGAAATCCTAACACATTTTTTTCATATCCTCATCTTTACTACTGCCGCTTCCTCCTCTGTGGCTTTATGAGCTGTCACACTAAAAGAAGCAAAGTGTTGCCCAGCTCTTTTCTGTCCAAACCTCCCAGCCTCGATCTCAGAGTCACACTATTCCTCTTACAAGTCCTTCTGTTAATTAGCACTGACCTCTGACCAGCTCATGACAGCTTCTGTAGCAGCCGTTTTCGTGGTTATGATTAAGAGAGCTACATAAACACAGAGTGGTAGCTTTTGTAGAGTGCTCTAGGAAAAAAACAAAACAGAACAAACTGCAGTTAATTATACATGTTAGCATAGAGTAGAAAAATAAATAAAAGAGTGACATGGCACAAAAACAAAGTAAAGCAAAATACACCGAGTATGAGCTATTCCATATACTCAGTCCTCAGAATCATTCCAGCAGCCAGAATTTCAGTTTGCTTAGCTGCCCATGGTGGTCTAAAATTTTCAACTCAAATTTTGGACTAAGTACTATTGCATAATGTGTTTCCAAAAATAGCATATGGAAATGAATCACTAAAATACATGCTCTTTACTCTTACTTGCAATAAAGGCTAAAAGCACCTTTTCCATTCATGCTGCTTATAAACCAATTTATATACTGACAGGATTTCTTTCAAAATCAGTTCCTAGTCTGTCTCACTTTCATTTCTAGCACATGTCTGATACATATTTTCATTCTTTACAACCACATCTTCTTTTCCTGGTAGCTTACATCATTCTGTGAGTGAACAGTTTTTTTATTCCTTGGTTTTATCTCTTCCTCCAGATCCCACAGAGTATGCTCCAGGCTTCTCTGTGGTTTATAAAAGACTTTTTCTCCTATAGCTTTCTCTTGAAACTTCAATCATTCTCTGCTTCCTCTTGAGGCATGCCCTCACGTGTAGCTTTCCTCCTTTAACAATCTTATTTTATTCTTCTGGGGACATATTTACAACAAAAGTTTAGGGGCATCAGAAGTAACATTTCTTTGGTGCAACAGCTGTAGACCCACGCCGTTTAATAATGACATGTCTCCTATGCCCACTGTAGTATCTGCACTTACATTGCTTACCAAGAAGAAGGAAACATGAGGAGAATAAAAACACAGCAAAACTCTCAGTGAAATCACCAGGCCTGCTTCAGGTTTTGTGCCATATTTCCAGCTTAAATGACTATGCTATAAGCATTTTAGGTGAGAACTAGTAAGAGTAAGCACAGAAGCAATTCTCTGGTGCTACCAAAACTCTTGAAAGTCTTATCTGTGACCAGATTTTTGTGAGTTCAGATCCTAAGCTCCTCCTAGTCTTCTATTTCCTTCCAATGGAATTATTTCTTTGCAAATCTAGCCATAGGTGTAGATGAACCTGCGTTTGCTCCCCACTAGGTGTCTTTCCGACTGGCAGTAATGACCTAGCCATGAGATCACATTATTCTAAATATGCGTATACTGAAAGCCCAATTTTAGTAGATTTCTAAAATATTCGGTGAGTGAAGGGAAAAGAGTCTGCTGATTTTCTTTCTGCTGGACTGTGTGAAATGTAAGTTAGGTGAAGCTAATGTCTGTGTTGTTTAGATACCAGGACTCACACAAATGGGGAAAAAAATTGAGTATGTTAAATTTTATCCATAGTCTGGAAGAAATTACAATTTCAACATGATCTTCAATTGTAGATAGCATATTCCAACCACCTCTGACAATTTTCTCAGAAGATTTTCTGAATGTGTTTTGGAGTAGTACAGAAACAGGAGTTCATCCGTGCCTATCAGCTAAAAGCAGCAAAGGTAGATTTAGGAGTTCTGTTGGCTAGGTTATACAAGCATTCTGTACAGATGGCATAGCAACTGTAGATAGAAACTAAATTAATAGACATACTTTTCATAAGCAATTAATATAGCTGAATGAAAACAACAAATAAATATGCAAACATCTTTACTCTCACCAGCCTCAAAAAAAAACCCAAACAAAAAACCCCCCAAAAGCCCCAAAACATAAAAAACAAACAACACACACACACACACACCAAAAAAACACACCAAGAAACCTAAGCTAAAAAAACTACTGTAAGGCCTAAAGGCTTCTTCAGTCATTTGAGGATACCAATGTTCATTCAATTTAACATGAATAGGCATACTAAATGAATGAGGGGATTTATAATTTCCACACTATGGATCTCTCCCTTGTGATATAAATATCTGTAAAAAGCTCCCGTGAGGTGCAGCAAAAGACGCCTTTAACCTTTGCATACATAATTTCAGACCAGCTTAGCATCATTTTTCTGCGAGTGAAACCATATGTCACCGAATGGCTCGGGGGACACACTGGCATATGGAGCCTTTCATGCTTTAACTGCGAGCTTGAATCCAGCCCAGGTCTGTAACAACCAGCGCTGCCCTGTCTGGAGGCTGCTGGGTAATCTGTGTGAAATGAGCTGGCCATCTCAGATCACATTCTACAGCAAAGTTGTCCACCAGAACGTGACCACTGCAGATGGCTCAAACTTGCCCTTCTGTCAGCAGGGTCAGCAAGTCAGCCAAAGATTAAATGAGCATTGTACATACATGAGCTTTCATTTTGCAGAAATCAGTCTCCCAAGCCAGGGAACAGAGTGGACATGCAGGGCACTGCCTTGGAGGAGGACCTTTGGAATTCCTCAGCCAGCTACCTCTAGCTCCTTTGAATAAGTGTTGCAACACCCTCTCCAAGCTCTTCCTTCATGCAGATTCAACCCATTAAATAGATCAGCTTTTACCACCTGCATTAACGTTCCACACATGATGGTAGGTCTTTGAGTAATGATAACTCTGCTGTCTAAAGTGAGTATTCAGACCTGTGAGAAACCTTTTGAAAAAGGAGAATGCAGAATTAAACAGTGTCATGATGATGAGAGGCTACAACATGAAATCATTTTATGAAAGAAAATAATCTTTATGAGGAAAATACTATATGTTAACAAACAGCTTTCTTTGAAATGCATCCAATACAGTAAAATAATTAAATAATAATATTAACACATGCATTGCAGTACAGAATACTGAAACAGATATTTGAAAGACTCCTGGGAAAATATTACCAGGCAGAGTGTTCATAATTTTCAACAGAGGGGATTTTTATCATTATGAAATGCGAGTTTTCTCTTTGCAGTACTGAAAATATTATATGTCTGTATTATTGGTTCTCAGTTAGGCTTCAAAAAGTATCATTTTGGTTTTATTTCCTACTGGAAAATCTACGAAGACAGACATTTCAATGCATAGCATGACACTGATGTACAGGTGGGAAATGAAGCCAGGCAAATTAATTGATAATGCAGTTCTTTATGCACTCTGTGAGAGCTGTATCACAAAAGGGGCTGTAGGTGTTTACAAAGAAAACAGAAACTGGGAGGTGATTTTAAGAACAGGATTATTACTGATCAGATTCTATTCCACATATTGCCAGGTAACCAATTTACATGAAAGCATTAGTGTTAACAAGTAGTTAGTTCATTGATATAACACCTCATGTATACCTATTTACATGGGGTTTTTTCTGGTACCAGATCTGTTGGTGTTTTTTACCATTGCAGCTTTGTGAAATAAACATGCATATGACAGAAAGCAGCATACTCAATTTACACATATGCCTTTCTTTTTTTTTTTTCTGCTTTTGCAAATTATATTGTTATTTTAGAAAAGGCACCTCTTTTGTCAAGCACTGAAAAGGACACTCACATTCAAGATAACACTCCTCTTCATCACTATAGTAACTAGGCTGCTAATCTGTATCTCAGCTCTTCATCTTGTGTCAGTCTTGACTCAGCTCTCTTAGGGGCTCCGCAATCCCGGTCTCGCAGAGCATCTTTCTGCACCAATTCTGTGCTTTTAAATCTCATAAACTGTAGCAAAGACGCCTGGGTGGGGAGTACCATTGCTGGTGTAACTGTGTGTGAAAAGGTTTCAAATGAGCCTGTAAACCCCTGTAATACACCGACTCCTGCGATCCAAGCAGTGAGCTGAGCAAGCACTACTGCAGAAGATAAAGAAATGACTGGTGAGAGCTGTGTGCAGTGCAGGGGGCCTGCACACTCTATTCCATGGCGGTGAGAAGCAGGAAAACAATGTGCTGTGGAGGGATGATATTCTAAAACCACAGTACACAGCCCTTTCCAAAAAACTTTTGTCTAATTCCCACCTCTTATTTCTTCAGGTACTCAATGATGCATCCCTGAATCTTGCCTTCTCTCTTAAACACTACCCAGCTATCTGAGAATTCATACCCAGCTACAGAATAGAGGCTGATCTGATAAACACCAGCCTTTGTTACAAACTCGAGTCATGTTTTTTTCTAAAGTATTTGATTTCAGATTACTTATACAACTATAATATGTTCATGTAATATGTATTACATTTACTTTTTCCTTTTCAAATGTTAACTTTTGTCTTGTATTTCTATTAAATATGGAGCTCAGATTTTTAAAGGTTTTTGCAAATGGAGTACAGACTATAGTTTCTTCCACTTCTATTTGCATTATCCTGATAACAAGGTGTTCTCCTCTTGGTTACGGAAAATGTAGAGGGCAGTTTAAAGCATATGTGCATGGATTAATCTAAGATTTATTAAAAGATGATTAATAATAATATGTCCATTTATTATTATCCCACAATATGGAATTTAAACAAAACAGTACTTTTTAACACCAAGCTGGGTTGAGCACAATAAGAGTACACATTTTTCCACAGGTAGAGTAGTGGTGATGAAACATGAAAAACAGACATTTGTCTCAGTAGGCTAAAGAGCCTGTATGAACATCAGAAACAGAAAATGTATGATGTAATCAATTTTGGCATGAAGGACTGGGATTTTTCAGCCAAATAAAGTAAAATGGAATCAACCTAGAGGCTGACACATGGGTTGGAGAGCTGGTTGTATCTCTTCTGTACCACCTGTGGTATCTCTTTTGTATTTGACTCTCTCTTCTTTTGTACTTTAAAATTTAAAAAAAAATGCCAGCAATTAGGTAAGTTGTAGATAAAATGCACGTATCTATTTTTAATTAAATAATTCACTGAACAGAAAAAGAACAGCATGTCATCTGTTCCTCAAAGATGGGATGGTTAAGTATTCAGGTTAACTCCTCATTAATGGCCAGGCTCAAGCACAATTTGTACTTGGGGGTATCTTTTCTCTGACAAGAATCTTACTACATCATGACATAACATACCTATCCCTTTTTCGAAACCTTTAGCAGGAGCACTGGTTTTTATTTCCCTTGGACTAGAAAAATTCAACAATTTCAACTCACATTTTAAATCTTTCTCACATGAGATCCACACACTGGCAGTAAAGAGTGGTGGAAGAGAACCTGGGAAGATATCCTGAGCAAAATCAGACAGATGGACGAGTCTGGTGACAAACCTAACTGCTCGGCTGGGGACTTAATGCCTTGCTAGGAAGGTCCCTGTGGGACAGCAAGCTTGAGTGAGCAGAGTGCCCTGACGGTAACGAGGCCAAGAGAGTCCTGGACTGTGTCAGTCAAAGGTAACTCAACAGCTTGGGGGCTGCCATTATTCCTCTTGGCACTTGCCAGGCCACACCTGGAATACTTCATCCTGTTTTTCAGCTCAAGAAGAACACTGAAGAACTGGAGAGGGCCCAACAAAGATCCACCAAGTTGATTAGAGGACTGACGAATGTGATATACAAAAAAAATGTTGAAGAAATGTGATTTGCTCAGCCTAGAGAAGGGAGAGCTCAGCAGAGACCTTATGACAGTATTCCAGTAGCTAATGGGCAGATGCAGAGAAGAGGAAATCACTCTCTGCACAGGAAGGCACAGGTGCCAGAAGACACAAGATACACAAGTTGCTTCAGGGGAAATTCGATCTGGATATAGCAAAAATAATACTTCACATGAAGGCACAGTCCTGGGCAACCTGTTTGAGCAAGGGGGTTGGCCAGATGACCTCCAGAAGTCCCATCTTGCCTCAACTGTTCTTTGCTTCTGTGTCAACTAAACCATGGAAGTGGTGGAACCTTCCTTACTGGAGGCACTGAAGACTCAGCTTGACACAGTCCTACATAAACTAATCCAGGGCCTTATTTTCCATAGAAAGAAGGTGATTTCCAAGGGTTCCTCTCAAAATTAACTTTTCAGTAATTTCTAGAATATGGAATGCAACATATTTATTGACTTACATTTTTAATTTCCTTGCAACCAGATTAGAACAAAAGAAAAACTATTACCAAAAAAAGTTATCTGAAGCAGAAATTTCAGGCACAAAAATCATAATAAACCAGTGGGTTTGGAGCTGTTCAGATCTACTATTCCTGCTCAGTTCAGCATAGACCTGTGTCTATTCAGCTGCTACCCTGTCTCTCTATAGTCCAGAGGCTCCTTTTTCTGCTACAGGCCAGACATCCAAACCAGATAGCAGATTGCTGCCATCACAGGTGTGGTCTGTGATAAAGTCTGGTAAGAACAGAAATAAGAATATCAGTTATGTTCAAACTATAAAACTGCATTGAAAAATTTAGCAATATCGGTACATTTCAAAATCACTTTAAGTGCCCCCAAAAGTGCAAATAATAGTATCTACCTATTCAGACTTTCAGAGCTGTAAGGACTATGTCCTTTTTTAAACAGGCACTCATTTAATTTTTGAAAGGCAAGTTTTATACTGATTGCTAGCGAGGGCAATATCTTATGTGGGAGTGCCACTGAGTAAAGACTGAGCATACTCATTGCTTTCTGGCAGTTTTAAAAGGATACTAGGACAGAATACATGCCTATTAATTTGTTTAGAATGCAATATCTGTTTGGAATGCAACCCTTGAGCAAAAACAACCACAAAGAGAATCAGCTACATTTTTGAAAATGATTACAGACTCTACCTTCTTAAAAAGCTTTTATCAGTGCACAGCATTTCTTTCCTTCACCTCAAGGCTTTTTCCATTAAGAAACACCCTTTTCTAGTATAACGTTGCCTATTTCCAGTACTTCCATTACCTCACCTATTAGTGAGGTACTTGCTTCTCCTCTTTGACTGACCCTGAACTCAGTGTTGCATCGTTTCCCACATAGCTGTATGCTTTCCTTCCTGTGATGTCTAGTACCACACATGCTATTTTTCTTAGATTTCAAGTTTCCAGTCTGAGGAATAATCAAAAGAAATCACAGTTCTGACATGATTTAGCATAAAGAGCTCAAAACTAGCTACAGTGCAACCCAGACAGTTTATTTTCTCCTCTCTGCTATTACATCCAGATATCCACTCTCATTTATTTTGTTGCTTCCATAATTTTGTTATTCATCACACTTTCTGGTAAGTTTTCCAGACTAAAGATAAACCCATATTAAACATTATTTGCTGAGAATACTAACAGTTTGAAATACACCACTGATGTATACAGCTTGTTCCATCATTCTAAGTATGCCATAGATCAAGCTATCTACCTGTGATGGTGAGCATATTAAATCACTTGAAGTTCCATTTGCATGATCATCTTTCCAAACACTCTTGCTGTGATGCTGACTCAAGCACTTTGAAAGGCTCACTCAAAATTACTGTTTTTAAAAAAAAGCGAACATTGTCTCACTGAGTATGCAGGAAATTAAATGTGTTAGCACTTATCCATTTCAAATTAGATTCAGCACATAACTGTCTAACGTGAGAGCACCTAGCTATAGTTTACATTTGTCTCTCCAGTAAGCTTTTTAATCAAAAGTAATTTAGTGTTAAGCATATTGAAAAGCCTTTCATTAGCCATCGATGGGACTTGATTTATTCATATGCTGTGCAACACATGTTGCTGACGCTGTCATCTACCACATCTCCAATTTTAAATTAGTCTTTCATTTTCGGGTTGATATTTATGCAAAGGAGAGGTGTTCAGTCATTGGATTATCTTCATGGCCCTCCTCTTGACCCACACCAACAGGTCCATGTCCTCCCTGTGCTGGGACCCCAGAGCTGGATGCAGTGTTCCAGGTGGGGTCTCAGCAGAGCAGAGCAGAGGGGCAGAATCCCCTCCCTCGCCTGCTGCCCACGCTGCTTTGGATGCAGCCCAGGAAACAACTGGATTTCTGGGCTGCAGGCTCACAATGATGGTTTCATGTAGAGTTTCTCATCAATAAACACCCCCAAGTCCTTCTCCCACAGCTCTCACAACACTTGTCCTTGTTGAATTTCATGAGATTTGTGCAGACCCACCTTTCAAGCCTGTGAAGGTTCCTCTGGATTGCATCCCTTCCCTCCAGCATCACAAGACTGCACCACACAGTTTGGTGTCTTCAGCAAAATTGCTGGAGCTGCACTCAATCCCACTGTCCATGTCACTGATAAGGATGGTAAACAGGTGTTATACACAGGCATTTCTGATAGTTCCCAGGTACTACTCCTTATCAGCTGCGCACTTTTTGAAAAGTCCCACATAGCTTCCTTGTATTTCAGTTACCCACCCTCAGGCTGAAAAAAAACCCAAACAAAACACTCCAAACAAACAATCAAAAAGCCACAAAGAAACAAACAAAACCCAACCCAAGCTCATTTTGCCTAGTTAGGTTTAAGTCCTTCAGAACAAGTTTCTCAGATAGTATGGCTGAAACCATACTATTGGATTTCTATTGAGGTAGGTAAGAATATTGTTTTAACTTCAGTGAAGTCAAAATTTCAACTTCAGTTTATACAGCAAGAATCAAGAAGGGTCACTTTAGGCTTGCATGACCTAAAGAATGTCAGGAAATGAGAATCATATTGCCAGTGTCATAGCAATATGCAAACGACTTGTGCTACCAGTCAGCATGGATAAATAGGGAAGCATGGATAAAGAGGGATTTTCCATTGGTGGCTCAGATAATTCCACAAGCCCACGCATTACCTTACATATTTACATTACCGAAAGATATGTTTGTGAAATACTGTTGAGAAAGTGCTGAGTGTTTTCAGCAAATTGAAAATTAAGGTGTTTCAATACACCACAAAATTCCTAGGCATTTTCTAAAGACAGACTACAATGAAGCAGGGCAGCAATATTGTGTGAAGACTTTCTGACTTGACTAAACTAATTAAAACACATTCAATAACATGCCAGAATGAACTCTTTAAAGATGCATGCTTAGAGCTCACAGGTTAAGTTACACAGAAGCAAGTATTTTGCAATATATTTCCTCAGCAATGTGCATTTCTACAGAGCTGCCTTTATTACAGGAAAACCGGTGACCATGTACAGTAAGAACTGTTTAGATGCTCTAGTGGTGAAAATCAGCTGGCTCTTGTCAATTCAGGAGACCAGGAGGCGAAAAGGAGAGACAAGCAGCCCACCAGCACAGAAAGTGCATTTCCATACATCCTGAGGAATCCAATACAAGGAAACATCCATCTCACAAAATAGTTGCATCATTGCTAAAATATATGTCATTTCATGTGTGGCAGAAGATACAGTTCGGCCTCATTTCCTCAGTACTGACCTTGTGTGTCCTCAAAAGTTTAAGTCGAGGAAGAGAAATGGATTTTTTTTTACTCTGTTTTTACCACCACCATCACCACGAAGGATGAAAACTTGTTTTTACAAACTCTTGCTGTGTGCCCATATCTCAGTCTGTTTCTGCCAGTCTCTTTCCCGTTGGCAATATTTGAACTTTATGTTCAATTTCAGCCAAATAAGACAAAGGGGTCTCAAAGGAAGTTTCCTGGAAATAGGCAGGCAAGGAAAGGCGAGAGGCTGCATTAGCGACCCAAAGATGGAGAGGCTAAGGCATGCATTCTGACATTATTAATCACCTGAGATACCCCCAGAAAGAGAAACTTGGTGTTCCCCAGCAGTCTCTGAATATTCCAGCTGCCAGCCAAGATTAGATTGGAGCTCACACCTATTAGACCCCATAAGGCACAATCATCCACTGGGAACCAGCATTGTAGTTTCTGGAGGAACTGTTTTTCTCTCCCTCTCTCTCACAGTCCCGCTCTCTCTTCTTTCATTGTCTCACAAAGGAGGTTCACTTTTTTGTGTGTCTGTGATAAACTGCCAAAAATCTGCTAAAACAGCCTCCTTCAGTATCACCCTGATTCCACTGTCCTTCTGTGGTGAAATGCAGCCTCTGAGCCCTTCTGCTCCCCGTGTATGACTGCATCCAGACCCTGGGACCAACAGCCTCTGCTTATCCATTACTTCATGCAAAGAGGGAAGGCACCACAGCCCAGCAGCAATAAAGGAGCAAGGATTACCCTTCTATGCAGGCTGAAAGGGAGTTTTCCCTGTCTTTCATCACCAGGAAAGTATTCTCTGCCTATCTCTTTTGACAAGAGAACTTCCTCCCTGCTCACTTCTCTGCCCCACAAAGACATCCCTAATCTGTAGGTGGTTTACAATTTACATGTACGAGTCAGGATGCTCTCAAAAGCAATCTTCAACTAAGTTGAGCAGAGAAAGTGATACAAAGACAGGCACAATTAATTTGCAATGACTCCTTCTCTAAAAAAGGGTATTATTTGAATTATGAATGGACATAATTACTTGAATTTGCTATACAGAGTCATCTGTCTCAATGAAATAATACTGTCTGATCAAAAATAAATTTTATGATATGGAATGTGTCAGGGGATAATCACATATATCTTACAAAGCAATTCTATTTTTGCACATTAATCTGGCAACATTAAAACAATGCACAATGATTTTAATTTAAGCAAAATAATCAAAATTTTTTAATTAAATCGAGGTTTTGTCATATGGAACTTTTAAATATTTTATTCCACCAGCAAAATCTGCTGATGTACGGGGAAGATCTCTGTCTCTAAAGCAGATGGAAGCAGATTCTGGATACATATTGCCATCTTGTGGAGCTCTCCCTGACAGAGCATGCTGCAAAGACCTGAAGGTTTGCTGTGCTTGAGAAACACTCCATTCTGAGCTGGTATGGATGTTTAACATAAAAAGAGTTTTCTAAGATGCATAAGCAGCAGAGATTCTTATACGCAGGATGCACTGCCAGGTAGAATGTTAGAGTTCAGGCCCACTGAATCTCTGTTGGGATATCTTAGTTGGGCAGTAAGACAAAAAACCTTTCACTCTTAAAGCATTGCTTCAAATCAGAATTCAAACAAATAAATATACTTGTCTCTTCCATTTTATGAGAAGTGTGTAACTGCAGAAGTCCTCTGTTTCACATTTGAGACCACACTCAACAAGCAAGGTGACTGAACATTTACTGTGTTCAGAGGAGCGTTGTATCCTTTAGGGCAGGTTTGAAGAAGAACAGTGGGACCGTGGGGGAAAATCTGAAGTCCTCCTACTTAAGAACTAGCAATTTTTAGACACAGATATACAATTTTGTCAGCTCGGCGAGTTTCCAAACACGAAATTTCTTTCAAAAAATGAGATATTTAGCAACAAGCTCAGATGAGTCAGGGAGTTCTTTGTGAAGTGATCAATCAATACCAAATAAAGCAAGCCACAGAAATATGAGTCATATCACCACTATACTGAGGAAAGAAAAAATTGAGCCCTTCTGGCTATTGCTCCTTTTGTGGCCTTTTGCTTGCTTGGTCTCTGTTTATTCTCATCATTAAGAGTAATTTCCAGCTATTGCACTTCAATTTTAGTTTCTTTGGGTTTTTTTCTACAGAGTCGACTCACCCATCAAGGAATTTTTTGTCCTCCTGATAGAGTATTAAACAACCTCCAAACTGCAAACTCGTAATCTTTTTTCTCCTGAGTCAAGTGGTACCAGACCTAAAGCCTTTTAACTGTGATGTAACAAAGCCAGTACACTAGTACACTCTCTAGTAATATTACTGTTACATTTGTCAATTGGGACAGCTGGTAAGCTACAGCTGTGCCGAAGACAGGCATGGTGCAAGAGGTTGCATGTTCTTCTGTACTTATTTTTTAATGAAGGCTATTCTTACAGAGGTTTCACAAATCAAGACTTCACTGAAAAGCTGATGAAACCTTTTAATGAAAAGCTTTGATGAACCCCAAAAACAATAACGTTGATGGACAGTCACTCTGTGGTCAACACAGCTAAGATGAGAGGTAGGATGAATATCATTATCACCACGTGGAAATGAGACAAATGGACTTCTCAGCAGATAGCATGGTTTGGGCGAGCAAGAAGATGAGGCTGCAGTGTGAGAAGAAAGGAGCAAAGATAAATCCACTGCACCTCAAAAGATAGCGTTGGGGTCACTCAGCGATACCTTCAAGGTTAAGCAAAGATGAAGACACCCACTTTAAATCAGTGCAACACAGAGTATGCACTGCTCAACCTTGAGACTAAACAGAGTAATTGGTGGTTGTGGTCTTTTTTGTAGACTATCGCCAGTGAAAAGGATAAAAACAGCCATTCTTTGCTGCAAGATGATGTCATCAGAGGTGTCAGGAAGGGAAGTTACAGGTGTGTACAGCAGTATACTGGTAAAAACAACAACATGAGTATCACTGTTCAGTAAGTAGAAGGAACACAGGTTTGGACTGACATGAAGTTGTACTTGAGCAACGGTTGTGAAGAAGCGTTTGCAGGCTGCATTTAATACCACCTACAATCAATAAGTTCTTTCTGAGTGTTTATTCAGTTGCTTTCATATAAGTAGAAAGAACAGGAACCATAAACAGAGATGCCAGAAGCCCATGCTAGTAGTTACATGTACTTGATATATCAAGTGTATCTAAATTTCATCAAACTTCTAGGCAAAACTAAACCCACTGACTGCAGTTCTGTACAGATCAACTACATCTTACACTACATACTTTTATGAATTTAGTGCTTTACAATCAAATTTTTATTACAGAGTTTTTCCTCAATTTTTGCCCCAAGGAGGAAATCATATAACTTTTTTTTTCTTATATACCTTTTTTAAAATATTCATTGCTACCAAGCAGGATGGGCCCAATGAAATTAGGAAAAAATGTTCAGAATTCCAGTCACAGACTGAGTTGGCAGATAGGATCAATCAACAACCTACATTAAGAACTGAGCAATTTTGTTACCAGAATCATTGAAAGAATAAATATACTGTCACATAATGTCAACGATTCAGAATAAAGTGTTATAAATGTCAATTCCTATAAACTGTGGTGGCAAAGGTTAGAAAAATATATTAGGTTATTTTTCCAGTCGCTGTATAAAGGTGATTCAATATATTCCCCTAATTCGAAAAGTTGTAACTAAAAAGAATACATCTTTGGCAAATTCACAAAGCACCTCTTGCAACCACCATACATTATACTCAGACAGCAAACTAGTTAACAATGACAGCTGGCACAAAAGTTTTCTCCCTAATTACAGTTAGTTCAGAAATGCTCTATGATCCTAAATACTATGGACCATGAAGTAGAGAATCTTACCTCATACCTGCTTTACTAGCATAATTTCTGCTGACAGTAGGCATACAGGAACAAGCAAAAATCATTTATCCCAGTAACATTCTTGTGCATATGTTTCCTTTGAATATAGCTCAGCAAAAAGTTAACCCTGAAACTTCCACAGCTGGAAGAACAATCATGTTGATGCTGTGTAATACAGACTAAGCAAATCAGAAAGAGCAACCAGAACCACATAACTCAGGATAAATAAAAACCAAAATCGATTTATCAGACTACCTGTCACAAGTCTATATGCAGTGGTATGTTCTGTCACCTGAGAACTAGGTTTGATTTCTAGCACTCAACAAGGATATACAGCAGAATATACACAGTAAGAAGTGATCCTGTAGTTTCTAAGACAAAGTACATTGATACGCAACTATACAAAACCTTTACCTAGCACCCAGCATCACAGGCAAGAAAATCTAAGAGTATCTAAGGCTTTGACCTAGAGGACAAGAAAAGCCCTTGAAGGGAGCAGGTACTTGTAGAAGACAGAGACCAGGAAGCTCTGCCAAAAGCAGAAGAGGCTGGCATTTCTTACTTTTTCTTTCTTTATTTCTTCCTAAGGAGAGTATCAGATAAGTCTTTAAAAACAGCAAATTGAATTGAGACTGTAGGCCTGTGGTATCATTACACACAGACCATCAACCGATCACAGCAGCCAAAAACAACCAGTGGGCCCCTGATCTGCCTTCCACAACAGTGGTGTAAAGAGATTATCTCTGTTTTTAAAAGAATGTAATTTATCCAGATTTTTAACATTATAACCAATGGCAGATTTGGCCCAGCTTGCTCAGTGGCCACCAGGGCTCACAAGACACATGCAACGATGCACAGATGTGCAGTGAAGTTTGAAAAACATGTTCTGTCTTTTTACAAAGTGTGTACAATGAATACTAAACAACCCCCTGAAGTTCACACTGCCACTCGCCCAGAATCAGCATCACAATTCCTATTATACACTGCACTTTGTGGAATGTTAATGACTATTTAAACTAATTCAGAGTGGTTGTGTAAAGAGTAGGGGCAGTGACAGGGATACAGCATATTATGAGTGCAAATTGTACTGTAGCTTTATATATTCCTTTTCCTCCTTCTTTATTTCATGAAGACTTTTTCTTTCCAAATTTGACTATTTTTGATAGCCTTGGAGGACAGAAAATGAGGTTTCCACATCAAAATGGTTAAGACAGCCATAGGCCAATTTTGATTTAGGAAAAAGGAAAAGGTGCAAATGTACTGGAATGCCATGTCAAAGGCTGGGAAGATAGATTGAACCATAAAGGAAATGGATAGGAAGCTTCATTAAAAGTGTGGTATATGGAAATTCCCTGTAAGCCACAATGCTTTGTAACCTCGTATTTGAATTCTAAATATATTTGCATCAGATTTCACAGAATTACAGCACTGAAGTGTCAGGAAGCTTTAGCTAGGCAACAGGAAGCAAAGTGACGTAAACAGCCAATTATTTACATAACTAGAAAGACTGCATACATGACGTACAATCTGCATTAACATGTATCACTTTTTCCTTCCATATTCTGAAAAATACCCCAGCTAATACATCAATCAGAAGTAGAGTCTGAGGACTCCATTTTCTGGACCTCACTACAGCTTCCATTTATTAACTCAAAAGTGTGTTACTGTCCATTTTAATAGTTTGGGGTTTTTTTTCTGACAGGGTTTCTTGTGGCTTGAAAGAGAAGCATTCAGACAGTATTCATTTTAGGCGGTGGCAAACTAGAGTTAACAGGATCTACTCCATTCTGGTTTTGTGACTCTATTCTCCCAGTGGGTGCCTTCCCCAAATCATCACTCTGGTAAATCCCAGTCTAAAATTAACTCATTATTGGACAAATATATCTTCTGATGAATGCTTCCTTGAAAAGGCAGTCACAACCTAAATTTCTTTTTTGTTGCAGCAGGCACTTGCACAAAACTGAACTGTGAATTCTCTACCGAGTATGCTGGCACAAAAATATGCGCACCTGGCAACTGCTGGGTATCCAGAAGAACCTACTTGGTGTCAGAGTAGGTTCTGCTCTGTCTGAAGGAGAAGCAAGGGCTTCTAAGAAGCTGTAATACTTTCCAACACAAACACGAACACAAGCTGTTAAATTTGGAGACACACCTACATTTCAGATGCTCTAAAATACCTTCACACCCTGGTATTAGACATGGCTCTATGTTTTAATTTGAGATACATTAAATATAGCACACTATATTTCTACAGGGGAAGTTCTTGGCTAGAAATGTGTCCACATTTCTATATTGCATTCTCCTCTTGGCTTATCAGACCCATTCCTTACTTTCTTTTTCACCCTTCCATGCTCCAAGCAGCACAGTGGCAGCGCAGTGCAACAAGAACTGTGCTTTTTCCAGGACAGAGATACTAAAACTGTTGCTGCTTTGGCATTTCAAAATGTTCATTAAGTGGGAGGTGGGGAGGACTGATGGAGAGGACCTTGCTGAATGCACGTGTAAAGGTTAGAAACAAAGTATTGGAGAAGGGAGGGAAGGGAGAGACAACTAATTTAAATCCTTTAAAAAAATCAGGTTGTTACCTAGCTCTCCTTGATGTTTACTCAATTTATAACATCTTTTTCCCTAATTAAAATAATAGGGAGTTTTGTTAATTTTTGAGCAGATGCATAACCTACTTATTTACAGCCCTGCATAAATCATTTTAAAGCCAGAGAGCTTATTTTAAAGACTCACTCTTTCAAGCGGCAATTCTGGGAAAAATTTCTGAACACAGAAAAAAAACAGGAAAGGCTTGTGTTGCCTGCACACAACTCCTGCCAAATGTATTCCAGCAGGATTTTATTTTACCAGCACGACTTCATTATACCAGCATTTTAGCAAAACAATGCATGCAGCTAAAGGGCAAGAAAAAGACTGTGGGAGCGCGGGAGGGGGGGGGGAATGGGGGGGAGGGGTCAAGAAAACCCAAAGATTGAAAAACGAGAAAAAAAGTAAAGTAAGAATAAAGAAGTAGAAGGGCCACCCACATAACAAAAATAAGATGACACAGCGTTAGACACATCCAGCCTGACTGAAATCGCAACACCTGAGCACTGCTGGGCTATGCTTTCCTGACACCATGTGGTTCATTTGTAGAGGTGCACTCTGTCGGTCACCTGAACGTGCTCCTCCACCCTCAAATGAAGCTGTTTTTAAAGGTGCTTTTAAAGCCTAAGGTCCTCAGCCCACTCTCAGTTGAGTTACACATCCTAGGATGGTCTTTCATAAGAGGGCCACATTATGTCACCTAAACTTTATTTTCATTTCACTCCAGCCCTTTATCTTTCAAACTAATTTTCTTTCATTCGTACCCAGAGTAGTGTTCGATTCAGAAGTCAGATTAAGTATTTTAAAAGATCCCATCTAAGAGGAACCATATGCACGTTCTGTGAAATAAAGCACCTACAATTTTAAAAATGAATTTACAGGAACAAAAAAGAGCCCCAACGCAAGTTAAAACCAAGCCTGACACATAACAGACTTGACCCCTCCGACACTGCTATTAGAGATGCAAGCCAGAAAACAAAGCATACCAGCCAAGAAGAATTGCAAAACAAATGCCAGCAAGATCGTCATTTTGTTGAGATGATTTGTGCCTCAAATTTAATGATTATTGAGACCCAGATGTCTTCAGACTCTCTCAGCTGTAAAAAAATCTGCTCCTATTAACTGTGATCAGTATTCAGGAAAAAAAAATTCCACTTTCCTTTTAAATTTTTATGTCTAATTAACAATTAAAATGAGTACAATTATGTTTATTTCTGCTTCATGTAAGGCAGCCATCACCACAGTTCCTATGCATTTTCAAATCTTTAGGTCATTCAATGAATGCTTCACAATGGACCCTGAACTCCTTGTGTCTCCAGTGTACATTTAAATGAAGCATGTTCAAATTCTCATTTTCTTGCTTATTTCTTTAGTTTTTAACCTTTCTATTAATATAATTCTGTCAGCAGTAATATACATACAAAAAAGATTTTCTTAGCAGGCAAGCATTGCAAATTGCAGTTCAAATTCATTTTTATTTCATCCATTAGCTTACTCCACAGTCAGGTGACTTCATTGAAGAACCTTCCTCATCTGCCCAGAGCTTTTTAACTACAGCATTTACATCTTGATCTTTCACATCAAGATGTAAATGTAACAAAAAAAAAATTAAAAAAAATACTAAGGGCTCTTGAATGGATACTATAAGTCAAATAAGAGACTATGGAGAATCATGGAAAACATAGCAACTTCTGCTAGTGTATTTGTTTATGAAAAGGAAATTAACTGCAGCATTTACACCAGATAAAGCCGGTGCCTATCATCAGCTTCAGACATAAATCATTACAGAAGCTTTGCTCCAGCGATGACCAGCATTTCCTCAGTCTTCATATTAACCCATTGCTTTGCGAAACTCATCTTTGGTAATTGAAAGCACTTTCTTTCTTCAATTAAAGTCAGTGTCATGAACAAATCATTATCATTTAATGATATATTATATATAATTTAACGATATATATACAACATATAATTTCTGAACAGACTCACAGTTCCACTTATTTTAAGTTTTTCTCCTCTGTTTTCAACTGTTATGTCCCGTGGGCACCCTAACATCCTCGAGGAGGAGCCATTTTCAAAGAGACATTTCTACTAACAAACAAGAAAAGCAACAGATTTCTATATCAGTTTTAAGTATTTCATAGATATCAAGTAACAAGACACAACTACAGAATAAACAAAACAATACAGATTTTACTATATAGGTAGACCCTGAACTACCCTGGGATGTCTTTGGAATCCACTCAGTAAAAGTTTGTCTTGCAGGGGCACAGCAAGCTATGCCAAGAGACAGCACCCAGCTGGTTTTGGGCACAAATGTGGGGCTTTCTGTATCCAGGGGCTGCAAGGGCGCCCTGCAGGGAGGCATTCCACAGCTGTGTTGTGTAATCACAGCTGTTTCTAGCTGGCTCTGCAACCAGCGTGCACCCCATGTCCCATACCAAAATTTCAACCAACCACGCGGTGCCTCTGTTCAGACATGTTTAAAAAATGTGACAGCTGCCAGGAAAGGATGAACAGAGAAGACATATGGATGGGGACATCACTGAGAGCATGGACGGAGATGTGCCCTTCAGAGGCTCTCCAGAGGCAGAGGACATGCTCTGAAGGGACTGCAGCTCACAGCAAGGATGCCCTGAAGGGACTGTGGTCCACTAGTGACGCACATTAGGGTAGGGACACCCTTGAAGAGCTACAGCCCAGAGATGATCACTACCACTAGCGGGACATTTCCAAAGGGACTATGACTCACAGAGAACATATGCCAGGGCAGAAACTTCCCAAAGAGATGGTTACCCATGCATAAACCATACTGGGGCAGAGGAAAAGAAGAAGAAAAGATTGGCAGAAGGAAAATATTAGGTGTACAATCCCAACTCCAGCTCCCCAAATTGTGGCTGTTTTGCTTATGACTGGTCCCTGAATGAAATCCCGCCAGCTCAAGATAATCTTACAGGAGACCACATGAGAGGTACATGAACAGTGGATGCCCCACCGGCTCTTTCTGCACACTGAGAGAAAATGGGTTTGTTTCAGTCCTAGAATTATGAGTTTCACAAATACTTGTTTCCTCCAAGTGCTACTATATACTCCAATCTTCTGAAAGACTATTAAATCTGTAAGTTTATTACGTGTAAGTCATATGAAATATATGCTGTATGATTTCTTCTTTTTAAGGTAACAAGTAACTGTCAAAGAGCATCTGTTTCTAGGCAGCTAGCAGGCATTAACACTAATGACTTCATAGGTAGTATTCTTGCCTCTAAGACGGTATTAAATAATATGCCAGCATGGTGTCAGGCTGAATTATTGGCTGCACTGTCTTTTAGATGCAGTATTAAACTTATATCTGAAGTATTTATGGTCCTCAGAGATCTCCACTGCACTGTGAACAAGGTTTTCCCTGGAGTTCTGACTAAATCACATTTTTGCAATTGCATTCTGTCAAACTACATTTTCCACTGCACGTTTGTTTAAATACTCTACACCCCTTTGCCTCCTGTCTTCAACTACTGTGCTGTACTTGTGCACACTTTTAGAACCCCACGTGTCAAGAAGTGCTCGACAAGGTCATGCCACAGCTTCAATGAGAAAAGAGCTTTTATTTCACTCAGACTTGAGAAGAGTGGTACAACTACATTTCCCTCTAGAAGTACAAGTCATGAACAGTTAATTTGAAGTGGGACAGGCTAGACATTGCAGCATTTACAGAAAGCATTAAAAAGTAGTAGCCAGTGGTAACTTCGGTATTGCCAGTTTTAAGTAAAGGTTGCTTCTGATGCAGAATCTTTTCAAAGATGCCACACTGGCAATTCTTTCTATGAGGAATTTGGATTTTTACATTCATGGTCATTATTTTCGAGCTTCTGTTTGTTACAGAAGCAGAACCAGCAACTTTCCAGTGAAAGCTTGTGATTCCAGGTTGACATGTTGCTGAAGTAGTCAAGAGAGCTAGTAACAGAGACTTCTGCACTCATGGCATACTATTTTCCCATCCCCTCCATCTTTTACAAGCCTTCCAGTGCAAGTATTGTGGCATGCTATGCTTAAAAGCAAACCACTGTTCAGACCCCACAAACACTTCAAAAATGCACAGAAACAGACGGTGCATCCAGGAAAATGGAATTTTCATACCCACAGCAGATAGCTCTTCCACTTTATGTGTGACACCTCTTTCTAACAACTAGAGGAAGGCATAAAATCTTTCTTGGATTACATAAATTATTTAAATTTGTGTGGAAAACTCCAGACAGACTGCACCACTGTCTTCATGAAAAGACTGGTCTATCCACCATTCAGCAAGCCAGCTGTTGACGCCCTCCTCTTCATGCTCTTTTTTCTGGAACTTTTTTCTGCTTTTTTCTGGAACTGGAATCCAGTAAATAACTTGCTCTAGAAGATTGTCACCAGCTTCCTTCCAAGAAAGCAGAATTCTTAGGTGAATTTCAAATTAGATAAAAAGTCTCTTATCTGAGTGACATCAGAGAAAACAACAAACATAATTCAAGATATTTTTATCACCTGAGATTCCCAAACAAAGCTACAAGCATGTCCCACTGAAGACTTCTCACAGCTTGTCCACAATATGAGTGATAGATGTTCTGAACACCTTCATGTTTTTACATGCCTTTTCCTAGAGAATCATTCCTTATTCTGATTTAGTCTCATTATTTGAAAGTTATTTCAGATAAGCAGAGTTCAAATAAGCACATCCACAAGTGGAGTTATTCAGCAATAGCTACAGAAATTAAATTTACATCTACTTTAGTCAGAATTAACTTTCAAGTGTGAACAATCTCCTTATTACATTGTCAGAAACAGAGGCTGAATTACAATGACCTGTTTAGAATACAGCTACACAGATACACAAGGAAAAATAACTAAAAAGTATGATTTTCAGAAGTACTTTATCAAAGCTTGTATGCAAAAGTCACTGCCACAAGACACAGAGGACAGGCCACAGAAGCAGCATTCCAAAGCAGATACACAGATACAGTGAAAAATGTATAATGGAGAAAAAGAATAATTATTCACGTATTTCCAAGTGGCCCATACTTCCTAAAGTCATTTTTAGAGTAAAATAAATATGTCCATAGACTGAGACAATCAAAATTTATTCTATAAATTTTTTTAAAATAAACAAATACATACAAACAATGGCTGCCTAAACTCGCCTGCCTTAGCAATCAGCAGTCCACTAAGCAGTAGGAAGGATAAGAATTCTTCAGTTCTGATTCATTCTTTCCTGTCGTATGGGCTTTTCATTTAAGAAAAGCAACACAGCAATAACTACTCAGAAAGGGACATACAAATTATGTTAGAAAGAAGAGATTCCTGCTGGTACAGCAATTCCAGACATGGTTGTGTTGACCCCATTTGGACTGTAAGCCAGATATCTTCTCTCTTCTGATATTGTCAAACAACTATTGCTTCTTTAAAGGATTTCCCTTTGTAGATTTAATGATAGCAGCAGCATAGAAACACATATGTTTTGCAGATTGATTGTTACAATACCTAGATAATTTATTTGTATGATCAAACCAATATTGAAATCACTAGGGTTCTATATGAAGATCTTGGAGACCACAGCAGGACCACAGCTTGAGTGTTAAAGTGCCTAATGAGAATTTTTAAACAGTGGCTGTTGATCATTCTCTGGAGAGAGCACAAGTCAATTCAGTTGGAAAAAAAAAATCTGACTCATGTACTATGCAGAAATGGCAGTAGCTGCATTTAACAAATGATTGATGCGTAAGCATCGGCATCCAGAAAATGAAGTTAAAATTGTTGCAAACATTTCATAGATGAACAATGAGGGAAATGAAAGAAAAAGAAAAAGAAATAGAACTTAGAGGGAATTTTCATTCCTTTCCCATTATTTTCTTCTAACAGATTTTGGTTTTGCGCACTTTATTCTTCAGCTTTTACATGTGAAATCTTAGGTTGCAGACAGAAGGACATTGCACATTCTAACTTACGTGAAAGATGATGGCGTAATGAAACAACAGTACATATATGTGAACTAATTTGAATGCCCTTTCACCAATATGCAAAGAAAGACATTTCAGTTAAAGAATTTGTGTTCTAGCTCATATGTAAATATTTTAATTTATGGTTGTCTCTAACTAAAGTATATTTAATGTGTCGATATTCCCCTTTTTATTCTACTCTTCACTTTAACTGCTAGCTTTGTGCATAAATGAATGAGTGCATTAGAAATATATTAAAAAGATAATTGAAAGTAGCAACTGAAAAATAGGGAAAGAATAAATAGCTTCATTAAGAAAGAAAAATACGGAGCAGATTGACATCTTTGTTGAAGTGGGTTAACATAATTACGATGCAAACAACAGAAGGAAAAACATCTTTCTTGTTTAAACACAGGAGATATGGAAGGGGCTATATTTTTGAGCCTTAAGCCAATGAACATCTCTCAAAGCACCAAGTGCAGGATTCACACCAACATCCACATGAACTCCAGATCCAAAAGGCTTTCAGGGCTAGGCCCTCCATCTCAGCTCTGGCATGAATTTTACTGGCTATAGTAGAAGCTTTCATTAACAAACCAAACACATTATTTCCACTGGAGAGGATTTTAAAGGCCCTCCTAAGAGAGCCAGCTGGAAAGCTGTAATGTCTAAAGCTTCTGATGAAGGGTCCACATGGCCATTAGACACTTTATCTTCGGACTCCTTTTCTTATTTAAATAATTTCTTCAGGAAGTACCCATTAAATGAAAACGGTGGCTTGCTTCATCAGAGCGTGGCACACACATCATCTCACTCAGGCAATATTAAGAGAGAATTAGGCAACATTTATTAGCCATTTTGAAAGGTGGGAGGGTGGACATAGGCCATGGATTTGTAGTCCCTAGGATACAAGCAGCCACACAATCTTGTGAAAAAATCAAATCTACCTCTTTATGAGAACTGGCCTGGGTTTCCAATTGATCCCTCTAGCAAAGAGGCTCAAGAGATATGTCTGATGCTAAAGTGATGCTACTCTTAATTATATACCAAGAAATAAATGAGATCTGTTTCAAGTATGTGCTATAATTAGCACAAGCTATTAGCCTCCAGCGAAAATATTATACCATCCACTGGTCTTCCCAAGGAGGGAATTCCTAACTGTAGCTAAATATCAATGTTGTCATACATAAAGGAGCCATTTGAACTGAATCTCCTGCTAAGTACACAGTCAGCTCTCTATGAACACAGAAAATAGAAATAGTAGTTGGGAACTACAACCTTCTCACAACATGCTTTTCCATATAAGCAAAAAATGGGGGGTGGGGGAGGAGGGGAGAAGCTGAAAAAGGAAAAGTATATAAAGTTTTCAAGGAAGTTTGTGTCAACCTTGCAAGATACCAGTCTTAAGTAAAGCTTAATTTGGCCTGAATACCCCATGAAATCACCTCTACTTTTCTTCACATTCTTTATTTTTTAATCCTCTCATCTGGTTTACACTAATGATAATTAGCTTACTTTCTAAGAGCCTTATTGCTAACAAGACACAAGATAATTCTGTTTGGCCAGTCTGGATTGTAGCATATCTTTTATTTGCTTTTTGACCATGCCTCATCTAGTTAAGTAGTAATTTGCTTCCTCTTAGTTCTTTTATAAAAGATTCAAACCAGTGGCACTTAAATAAATAGCGTCTTCACACATAATTTACTATTCTTGACCTATAGATGGTCATCTCTGTTTCTCATTTGCAGCACAGAGAGTAGGTAGCTGCAAAACAGAAATAGATCAAATTCAGAGGGTTCTTACAAAATGCATTAAAAGTTCTCTTTGTGCCTTGAGGCTATTTTAAATAAAATGTGCATACTTCACTTAATACTGTTATTTTATTGTGTAGTAAAGTTTGTACTACTGCTCTCTGTGTAGAGTTTGCATTATGAAACTAAATATATCAGATATAAGAGAAGAAATATTTTCTCTCCATATGTCATTACAATCCTTGAACTATTTGAGTAGATTTTAAATTACATTTGTATTATCTGTGTTGTGAAACAACAGTGAGTCAATATGAAACACACACTGATACTCCGATACTGCAGCCAGACTTATGAAGCCCTTTAGCCTGGTAAATAATCTTGAATTTTTAAAGGGAGACAAAAAGCAAAACTTAGGCAAGCTTTGGTACTGTAATAATTCCCCCTTCAGGGAAAAAAACAAACAACCAACCTTCCCTCAACAAAAAAAAACAGAGAAACAAACCAAACCAAACTAAAAACCACACACACAAAACCAACAAACAAAAAAACAACCACAAAACACAAAACAGGAAGCAAACCTAATGATAAACAACATCAGGATGATAACACACAGCAGGTAGCAAACTGGAGATGAACCTACCATTTGCAAAATTTCTTACAAGGCTTCAAATTACTGTCCTTGCTGGTCAGAAGAATCACTTCATGATGCTATTCAAGCATGTCCCCAGGATATCGTGACACTAAGGGAACAATGAAAGGTAGACATAAAGCAAAAAGCCTCTTATCATAGAAATATATAATGGTTTGAGTTGGAAGAGACCTTAAAGATCATCTAGTTCTGCCCCCCTGCCATGTGTAGGGAACATTCCCCTACACCAGGTTGCTCCAAGCCCCATTCAGCCTGGCCTTGAACACTGTCAGGGACAGGAAGACCACAACTTCTCTGGGATACTTCTCTCACCACCCTCATAGAGAAAAATCCGTCTTATCTACAGGACAGTCCACATTTTTACTCCTTTGTAATTACAACAACAGTTTAAAAACAACTAATTCTTAGCTGGTGTTTAGCACGGTGTTTTTCCCTGGAATTGTAAACACTAATTTATTTTTTGCTGATAAGTAATAACCATGTTATCTCTAGCTAAACAATATTAGATTAACAAGAAGAACAAATATTCTCGTGCTAAATAAACAGTACAACATGTAGTAAATTGATAACGTGTTGCTTTACAAACAAACACCATATACTTTAGGTGGTGCATTTATGGTATTGATACAGGCCACACCTCTCTTGTCAAATATTTTGTTCAGCTGCTGTATATAAAGGAATTAATGCTGCATAATTACAGCTGGTATTTTGTTTCACTAGTCAATACAGAACAAATAAATTAACCACCATCTTTGTGTAATTATTATTTTCCCTCTTGAAATGGTAGGAATTTGAATTTCTTATCCACAGTACAAAGTAACCCAACACTTGATTAATTAAATATTAGCTAAGTTTCTTTCTACAACCGTAAATTGCACTGCAGTGAAGAGTGACTTGCATCCTGAATCAAAATTATTAATGTAAGTGCATTGATTGATTCTCCTTAAGACAATGAAAAATACATCACTCTGACAAATGTGGTTTTTTAAGTTACCCACATTTCTGTATTTGTAACCTATAAAGAAAAGAGGGGAAAGGAAAGGAAATTTCCCTATTCACAGCACACACTGAAGAATTACATTGTTTTAGTAGACTGCACACTTTGACAGTTGGTACTGTCCAGAGTATCAGCAGATAGGGATTCTTTCTTCCCATCTAAGTGAAACTTACGTCTGCACTTTTGTTAAGCATATATTAATGAAAAGCTTTAAGCTTCAGCTTTCAAAACATGACTGCTAATTTTGAGTGTTTCTTCTTTCAGAGAACAAGTCAGAATACAACTGCCTTTGCTTCTGTTCTTTCTCTGTAAAACGGGGTGACAGCAATTTGCGTTTGTATTCTAGCAACACTTAAGATTCTCCACTAAAAGTTAGCAACATGCTGTTTGAGAGGCTTTAGAGAATGCTTTGGCAAATATCCTCAGAAGAAAGTTGCTGTTCCTCACTTGTACACTGCTGAAACCAGTTGTTAAGGATGTGCTTCTTCAGCTAGTTTAAGGAGGCCAAATTACATAAATAAAGCAAAGTCTGCAGGCAGTCTTCACTGGCCTAGTAGGAACGATTACCACCTCTCCCAGACAGGCAGAGTGCCTCTCTTGGTCTCCTCAGATTTCATTTCAAATCAAGAAAGAACAAGCTCTCTGGATGCACAAGATCAGCTATGTGCAGACTGACCCGGGGCAGTGTGCTCTGAGTTTGTGACACCACAATGCCCAATTCTTTTTCGTCAGCAGTCTCATCCCCATGTGTGCTCCCACTCAGAGGCTGCAGCAGCAGATCCCCTACAGTGATACGACTGCCTCTTCTGATTTCCAGCTGCAGTGGCAAAGGCCCTGGTCCAAGCTCTACTGACGATGGAGTGCTGAGCTGTGCCCCTGAGCCTTGCCCAATGCTACCCGGTTTTACTGCAGGCATAACACAACGAGGTTACAGCCCATCCACTTCAGCTTCAAGACGGAGACCAAAGCCTGTCACAAGTCGTCAGTTCTCTGCTTTGCTATGTCCTGCAGCAGTCAAGGGTAGGCAGCACATACCCATTAGTACTGCTGAGGGAGATGCAGAGCGCTGCTGCACAGCCAACATTTTGGTTTATGAACTGCCAGTGGAAGAAACGTGTTGGACAGCATACTGGTAACTGAACAGGGAATGATGAGAACAACGATGGGGAATACTGCCCAAATTCTTTCAGAATCACAGAATCATTCATGTTGGAAATGACCTTTAAAATCATTGAGTCCAACTGCATCTAGCAGAATTCTAAATTTCAAAATTTTCCGAAGTTCTTTACTAATCTTTACTAATTTGAATTCATCACCTTTTAAATCAAAGTCCTTGTGAGGACATACTGAACTGCAAGACTTAACATGTTCTATGTGTTCACCTCCAGTAATATAAAAGCAGTGGGCTTAACCCAAAGCACAGGGTATGTAGGTTTGAATAACATTAACATATAGACCCTGGGGCAGTCTGCCAAGAGAAGCTTTAGAATTAATATAATTAGAGAGTTTCACAAAGCAGAAAAACTTCTGGAGATCCCCCAGTCCTATTCTCTCTGATACTTCTTTTTCCTCTGCCTACTAAGAAAAGTACCGTCATCCTCCTAAACTTTCAGCTGACACAATAATCTAAAAGAGTACAATACTCTTCAACAACCTAGTGGTTTTCTTATTTTAAGGACTGTTCACTCATTTCTGCGTGCACTCGAGCATCTCCTGCTATTCAGCTCTCAAGGTACTGTGAAGCTGGGCTTTTGCAGGAATAGGGACACCGGGTTTGGTGTGTTCTTTGTCTGATACAGCAGCTCGACAGCTCCTCAAGAACAGTTTTCTATCTCGCTTACGGCCCGCAGTGCTGCGGCCTCCCGCAAAGCGAACGCCGACCTCGAGGCCGTAAGACCATGCCACTGCTTCTGCTTGCACACCATTCCTGGGAAGCTCCGGGTGACTTTCCTATGTTTCCCGGGCACAAACCGCACGCCGGCTCTGGCTGACGGACGCGCAGCGGTTTGGGCCGCAGGTTTCTCGTTTCTGTCCATCCGAACCCCCAGCTCCTCCTGGACCGCGGCGCGGCTACCCGAGGTCGCTCCCGCGGACGGGAACGAGCCGCCCCGCTCCATCCCGGCCCCGTCGCTTCCTCGCCGTCGCACAACGCCCCGCGCCTTTCCGCTCCAGCTCCGCCTTTCCCTTCGGCGCTCCCATGGCCGGGCCGCCGGCGCCCCCGGTCACGCAGCAGGTCGGGCGGGCGCGGGGCTGCGGGCGGCGGCCGGAGCAGGAGCAGCTGCGGGAGGCCGCCCGCTGCCTGGTGCTGGACGCGGACGGGAGCAGCGTCCCCTTCCAGGCCCTGTACGGGGAGCAGAAAGCGATCGTGGTGTTCGTGCGGGTGAGGAGGGGCCGTCGCGGGGCCCAGCCCGGCTCCCGGCGGGGCTGTGCGGGGGCGGGGGTGCGGGGGCTCAGCACGGGCTCGGCTGGAGCGGAGGGGGAAGAAAGCACAAAGGAGATCGGTGCGGCTCCTGAGACCCCCTGTTCTTTGGTAAAGTGAGACACTATTTACCAGAAAGGAAATACTTCTTCAGCCGGGTGTTTAGGGAAACAAGTATCGTGTTCCTTGATTTCCCAGCTGTCGAGCCAGCTATCACATTCCTAAAATATCTAGAGATAAAAATACTTGCAAGGCTGCAGGCCCAGTGTCCTTGTCCAGGCTTGGATTATCCTAATCCAAATTTGGTGGCTGGAATCTTTCCCATTCCTTGTTCCTGATCACCTCCAAAGTGGTGTGTGCCCAAAGTCTGCTGCTTCATTGCTATGCAATTATATCTGTTTCTGACACATTCAACTGGGTATGTTGCAGAATTTTTTGTGTTACACCTGTAAGGAGTATGTAGAAGATCTGGCAAAAGTCCCCAAGGTATTTTTACAAGTAAGTACTCTGCCCTTAATATGTTTGTGGCTGCAATCAAGCAGATTTGTTATGTCCAGCTACAGGCTTATGTAAGGCTTCTAGGAATAAAAACAAATGGCTCAGAAGAAGCATTTTCGTTGTTTGCTACAATAGCAATAATGAATCTGCCTAGGAGACACAGGAAAGGATTTATGGCACTCCACGCTCTGTTGCAGCAGCGTTATTTCTCCCTGCCCTACTAGCTTGGTGCTCTTTTTGCTGCTGTGTTCAGAACAGTTAGACAACATCTGACAGGCATTTCTTTTGGTATTAGTAGTGCCCTGGACAGCTGTCTTCTGACTGCTAACTACTGCCCTTTCCATTATGCTAGTAGAGCCAACTGATGGTTGTGCACGGAACAAGATCAGAAAATTGATCTGCATTAAAAATAGTATCTTTTTCTATGGTGATCTGTAAGCTGCATTAGTAGTGTGTCCTGCTCTCCAGGCAGCTGCACAAACAGGAATGACAGCAACAGAAAGGAGAAGTAGAGTGGGCAGGGGTTGCTATCGATGTGTATTTGTTGGGTGGTAGGAGACACCAGAGAAGACAATGATCTACTACTAAATGTGGAAGGTCAATCTGTCTCTTCTGGACTGCTGGTTGAAATTCTGTCATACTTTATTCCAGCAGCAGCATAGCCAATGACAGAGAATCAGGTCATTGCTGACAGCAACTCCGTCTAAATCTACCTGAGATGGACTAGGAATTTGAGGACAAAAATAGGCAATTTCTTTGTCAGCTTCACTTCTTAGGACAGATATTTCTAAACTGCTTGATCAATGTTACTCAAAAGGACATTTTCTTAATTTGGCTCCTCAAATAAATGTATAGAGAGTCAAAAATGTCCACGCTTTTCTTAGTGCAAGTATTCTGGTTTTAGGAGGGCTTCTTTTCATAACAAGCAAAATGATTTTATATGGGAAATGATTCTATATGGGAAGGGCAAGTTTTACACCCTAATAAAACAACCTTACCTTTATTAACTGTTTTTACTGATACCTAAATGGACTTCAGATTTGGCCCCTGTTTTAGACTCAGGCCTAAGGTTGCACCTGCAATAGACAGCAGTGTGTGTGAATGCAAGTTATATCTATTAATGGGTGTCCATATATGTAAATCACAGATGTTTGGGCACCATCATTTGCAAGCTGCTTCTGTAGATGTAGGTGCAACTGAGTGGAAATTTTGAGTTTCCAAAATCATAGCATGTTGTAATCAATTGAAAAGACAATCCTACCAATGCTGCAGGAAACTCAAAGTTTATGCACCTGTAATTTAAAAGTTACCTTTAAAAATAATTTTTCACTTAATAAATTAATGTAGCTGAAAATTGCGGGTGATATACAAAAGTGCAGTCTCCAAACATGTAAGTAATGTTAACATCAAATAATTTTAAGTCAGTGCACTGCAATCACTGACTTGGAATACCAGATTCTGTTAGTGCTTTGAAGTCATGTGGAAACACTCAGTTCCTCTTCACAGCTTCAGTACCCATGTTCTGTTCTAGGAATCGAATGTGAGGCTTATAGTTATTGGACAGTCATCATATCATCACATCAAGGTAAATAAAGTAGTCATTAAATACAATGTATCTTCTATTGTGTCTTAATGGTCTTGAGGGAGTTGTTCTGCTTGAAAAGGTGGTCTTTTGCAATGGCAATAAAAAAGGATAGTATTCATGAGGCAATTCTAATAGTAATACATGAGTAAAGCAAGTAATTAAAACTTTCAGTTTAAAAACCACCAGGGATTGCTAAGGAAACATCTTTTCTTGATTTCACTGGAAACTTTGTTTTAATAGAAGCTTTGAGGCTAAAATTTTTCCACTTTAACATAACAAACACACAGTTTTCAAATACGAGGGGAGAAGGTGGAGCTGGCAGGGTGTCAGTAATTTTTCTGTTGTCAGTAGACCCTAACTAAGACACAAAAGTTACTTGCCTTAACCTTATAGATATTACTTTTTTTTTCTCTGTGTGTGTGTGTATGCCTCTGTTTTGCAGCCCTTTTGCAGTTTAACTGGGTATACACATGAAATGTATGTAGATCCACAAAGGGAAATTTATAAAATACTTGGCATGAAAAGAGGTGAAGGTAATAAAGTATCAGGTAAGAATAAATTTCTCATCTTATTTAGACTTTCACAAACAAAACAAAAATGCTCTGATAAAATGGTGTGATTGCATTTGAAAGAGAAAGTGAGTTGCCCACCAGGCTGTCTCTCATAAGCTATATTTTGTGAAAACACTGGTAATCAGGAATCTCTAAACTATTCACAGCAGCTGTTCAATGTTGTTGTTCTTACATACTTTCGTATTTCTAGATAACAAGTGTTTTGTGGTTTTGTTTAGTTCGGAGCCCTCACGTGAAATCAAACACACTTCTGGGAAGCATTAGGAGTATATGGAGAGCAATGACTGGCCCAGCTTTTGATTTTCAAGGAGACCCTGCTCAGCAGGGAGGAGCTTTGATTATAGGCCCAGGTGAGCTGCTTTGTTTTGTGTGAAAGTTACCACTGTCTCCTTCAGCTGTTTGCTGCCATCTCGCCTGCTGTCCCAGTGGGTCCCAAGGAGACAGTCTTGTGTTGAACTGTGTGATTTCTGTCGCATGAAGGAATCTCCAGTGTGTCATTGCGTAGTCCCATCTCCCACAGAGGTGGCATAAAGCTGATCATGGTCCTGCCAAAATTGATTGGAGTGCTGATGGAACAACTGCCTCAAAGTGTGGAGGGTTTTCTTGACATCGTGGTATTTACCTACATTCTGCTTTCACATTTGATTTGAGGCATTTAATGTGGTTTTAGCAGAGAAGCAGAGCATGAAGGGGGAATTGCAACATGACAGTCATCACATTATTAGGAAACATCATGCTACAGCAGATTTAAACTAGTTAGGTGCTTCAATGTTCCTTCCTTCTTTAACATAATTAAAATTTAAACATAATTAAACAAATGTCATTGTTTAAAATACAGTATATTGTGCAATCTACAGAACTAGTACACATTTGTACGATAACTGGTAGGTAGTCAGAATGCTGCTTCGATTCGCTTACATCTTTGAATAAATAAATATGTTATTCAATAATTTACATGTTATTCTCATTCCAGGCAATGAAGTTCATTTTTTGCACCTTGATAAAAACAGGCTGGATCATGTTCCCATTAATACAGTTTTGCAACTGGCAGGAGTTAAAACAGTAAATTTCTCAAACAAACCCCAGATTATTGACATATGACACTGATGTAATATATACTTTTTTTTTAATTCGTGCTCTACAAGAACAGTTCTCCAGTGAATTCCAACAAGCATCAATTCTGTTGTGTCTTTGTGGGACATCTGATACCTTATGTAGAAAATCAGAGCATAGAATAAACTACCTGACTCTAGAGACAGACACAAAAGTGCTATTTCCATTGAGTACAAGATAATAAAAACTAAAACACAACTGAGACTGATTGCAAAAAATCCTGAAGCTTATTATTACCTCAGCAAACAATATTGCTAATATATTTTAAAAATCGTTGTTCAAGGTGCACTAAACTAAAAAATCAGACTTTGCTCAGGAAGAATTTGGGATTCTTGCCTTCAGCAGATCAACACGGGCTTTCAATCCAAGACTTCTCAGAACTCTTTTAAAGCTTCCACCACTGTATGACAATTTTGTATTGAAATACACCTTGAAAAGTCACAATTTTGAACACCTGGACTTAAGCTTATGCCTACTTTTGCATCTGGCACTGGCAGAAGTTTTGAAATACATTTCACAATTTCAAATAAATATTTTAAATACATCATCCTGTATTGTCTGCAATTCTTTTGTGTGATACAAAAATGTGGGGTTTTAAGACCAAAGAGAAGTATGTCTTAAATTCATATCTGATCACATTATTAGTTTTGGAGTAAGCCAAATTATTTGTTTTCCTATGAAGATTTGCAGCAGAATGTTCTCCCTTCGTATGTGTGTACTTTCTCTCAGAGCAAGAGGTCTCTGAATAAATTGTCCTTAGTTATTTCTGTCTTAGACTACTGAAGTAAGCATAACAGCATTCTGGGTTGCAGTTCTGGCATATTTCATATTATCCATTTATCTACAAATGTTTATGTTCAACATCTATTGCTTTCATTAAAGTAGTTGTGCCCTCTTTCATCCAGGAGACACTTCCTTTTAGCAATTTGAAAAAAAAAAGAAATTTCCAAGATTTATGGGGGAGCATATCCTTCTCTGCGATCTCTGATCTTTGACCTTCACTGTAAAATGCTACCTACCATACATACATGTCTCAACTGCAAATTTTCTCCCTTTTTAAGCTTTAATGCAATTGTAAAATGGCTTTTTGTGAAGATGTTTGTTCCTGCATCCATTAAGGTCACTGACAGGCCCAGAGCAAGGTCTGGAAAGCTTTACACCATTAAGAGCATGTGAAATTAAATGCACTGTTCCTTGACGAAAAATAAAAAGCTTTCTTAAGAAACATAACAATACCGGACAAAGTAATTCTATTAAAGATACTATGCTTTAGCAACTCATTCATTACACCCCTCTTTTGATATTATGCATTTAGAAGAAGGATATTATTAATGGAAAACTACTGTTTTAAGTTCCCTGCTTTCACTAAACAGCACTCAGCACAAGGCTAAAGGTAGTCATGTGCAGACTCTGAACTCCTGTGATTTCAGGGCTGGCCAGAGGCTTCCTCAAACTTGGCTTAACAGTCTGGGACTGGCAGGCAGCTGAGGCTCACAGGGGAATGAAGTCTGCTTTTCATGAACCACTGCCCCTACAGTCACAAATAAGGAGATGCCTCCTCCCTCCAGCACTCCTCCAGCTCACCAATGTTTTTCAGCATGCCAGAAACTCTGGAATGCATCTGGCCTCTCTGCCTTATGTTACTTAAACAACAGCCAAAAGCAGCCTGGAAAAGTGGTCATATGTTTGTAAAATAAAGACAATAAACACAGAAAAATTATTTTCAAAGAGAATGAATGAGGAATACTCATTTTATTTGTAGTGCTTCCACTCTGCTTCATTCACCTGATAATCACAGCCGAGGACACTGATTCTTATTCCACTTTTGTTTTGCAGTTTTTGTTGTTCTTGGTGCTTTTGCTTTTAAAGGAAATGTTCTAGCTGCCTTCTTGCTCGTTTTGCTTTTAGTAGAATTAAAACAATATACAATGGTAATAGTTCTGTTGGTCCTAATAAATGCATTTAACTAACTATAGCTAAAAGAACTATGTACTATTAAAAGGTATTGGAACGAATTTAGCTGTAGTTTTCCAGCTCTTTACGTTTACGTCATCCACCCTCACCATTTCAATACCGACAAGAACCGTACCACAACCTCTGTGTTATCCCAGGAAAATCACTTCTTCAGAAAGACTCACAAACTGCCGACAAAGAAAGAGGGAGGAGAGAGAGGAGGATTCAGCATAAGAGATGAAGTGTCCTAATCAAGGCATCGGCCCTGCCTTTTGCATCTGGCCACAGCTTCAGAGAGTTTGCTGGAGCCTTGCGAGACTATGACTACCACATCCACAATGAATTGGAACAACGATGGCCACATTCATCTTTGGGAGAATTTTTTTCTGAAGTGTCAGCAGAATTTTAGGTCTCTGGTGTTATTTAGAAAAGATACTTTAAAAAAAAGTTATGCTGTGAAAAGCGGCAACTCGTTTCCAATAGGTTTTCCTCCGTAAGTATGCACATGGAGCAGACGATCGAGTAGTTCCTTCAGGGTTTTCATCATGGCCAATGAGACGGAGGTGGGAAGGGAGTGGTTTTCAGCAGCTGTTTTACCTACTAGCTTGGCTTAGCGCTCCAGCTATTTAAAATAACTGTGTGTTTCAAAGTATCACCGTGTCTAAGAGGCAGATTCAAACCCAGTTATTTTAACTTTCCACATAAGTTCATTTAATGGCCAGACCAGGAGCCTGCATGTACTGGACTGCTTTCAGCTGGCCTTACAAAGCATCAAGTCCTTGGGCCCCTCTTTTTGGCACACGCCATGAGGGGCACCTGGAGGACTGCGGCGGCGCAAGGGCCGGCAGGGCACACGCGGACTGCCAACGGCGGGAGCGGGAGCCCTCACGCCCGGGGCCGCGATCCCCCATCCCGGCAGCGCCCGGCGCCACGTCAGCAGCGCGGGCCGGGCGCGCGCCCAGCCAGGCGGCGCCCGGGGACGGGGGCGGGGGGGCGGCGCGTGCCCCGCCGCGCGCCCCGGCCCACCTGTTACCGCGGCCGCCGTGACGTCACCCCCTGCCGCTCCGCGCCGGTGACGCCACACCGCGCGCCCCAATCAGGGGCGGCCGTTGGGGGTGCGGCGGGCTCTCCGCCGGGCGGGGGGCGAAGGTGCGGCGGGAGGGGGCGGTGTCCGCGGGGACGCGTCAGCCGCCGCCGCCGCCCTCGCCGCCGCGGGGTCCCTCCCCTCCCTCCGGCCGCCCGGTCCCCGCGGGATGAGGGGATCGTAGCGCCGCGGCCGCCTCCGCCATGAAGCGGAAGACCTGGGCCGAGGCGCGCCGCCGCGCAGCCCCGGCGCCGCCCGCGCTGAAGAGGACGCGGGGCGCGACGCCGCGGGCGGCGGGGAGCGAGGCTGAGCGGCGGCGGCAGCTGCCCCCTCCCGGGCCGGAGACCTGCCTGAGGATCGCGGGTGAGGGGGCTGTGCCGGGGGGTGGGGGTGTCCCGTCGCGTCCCGTCCCGCCGGCGGTGGGCGCCGCGCCGGCTCCGGGTGGGAGACGTGGCCGCGGGGCAGGAAAACTTCCCGCCGGCGCGATTCCCGGCGGGACCCCGGGGCGCTCGGCAGCCGCTGCCGTCCGGGCGGTGGGTCGGTCGGTCCCCGAGCTCTGGCGTGTCACTCAGCGAAGTGTTGTTGAGAACTGCACCGCTCGTCCGGCGGGATAACTCATCCTGCCGATGTCCCGATAGCCCGAGCCGCAGCGATTGTCTCGTGCTGGCGTTTTCTGCCTGCGAGAGAGAGCAAACGGAGAACAGCGTTAAACACGTTTCTGTCCGTTCGACACGTTGTGGCGAGGAAAAAAGGAACACATTTCTCCACGTATTAGGGGGATGGATACGGACACGCACGCACACACACACACGCATATGTTTCTCCTGATGCAGTAATATCGGCTAATGGGTAAAATGATGGGCAAACGTCGCACCTCTTCTTGACACGCAAGTGCCAACAGCTTGTGCAGGCAGGTTTGCTCAGTGTCGTCCCTCCTTTTCGTGATTCCAGGCTCCAAGCCGCGCTTTGTTTTGGCACAGGAATCTGCCTCTTTTAAGAAGCCTGTTGGATCACAGCCAGAAAATTCCGGGTTTGAGTTCCCCAGCTAAAGGACGACCTTGAGTTTCGGTTGCCTAAAGGCAACAACAACAACAAAAATTACTTTTTAAGTCATGTGTCATGATCACACAATGGTAGTGTATTCACAACTTCTCATAAAAAGCAAGAAATAAACCTCCTGGCACATCTCAGTGCAGGGCACAGAAAATATCTGTGCACAGAGCAAGCAAAAATATAAAGAACGAACATGCAGAAAAGGTACCAATGTACCTTTTATTTCTGTGCCAAGAATCAGGGTTCCTTAAATTAACTAGTGTGTCTCCTAGATAACTGTGTGTTTAGAAAACCGTAAGATTTTGTTTTGAAAATTTGGCATAGCAACGTAGAAAGAATGTAAACTGCCAGAGCTTACCAGATTCTTCTTTTTAAAAAGCTTTAATACTGACAGGGAGTAAAATCCTAAATATTCCTGCAAAAAATACAGCATTTTAGGCCTGATTTACCCAGAGAAGCATAATGGTGTACTTATCTACAGAACTCTAAGGCTCCAATAACCCCATATGTGGATTTTTTCTATAACAGAAACCAGTTATATAGGACATGATGATAGTATGAGTTTAAGGTCAAGTGTGGAAACCACTCATGTGACAGATAGTGACTTTTTGCTATCAAAGTGATTTCACTACCTGGATTACCACGCAGCCCTGTCCAGCTCATATGTCCAGCAAACAGATCTGTCTAACCATTCTCATGAAGCAGTTCCTTGGATCTGGTAATGTGTGTCTGGCATCAACAGGCCCATTAAATAACTGTATTTTCTCCTTCAAAGAAATGTTCATCCATTTAAATTCATTAGAGCACCTAGGCTTTGACCTGTGTTTTTTCAGTGGGTTTTCACTATGTGCAGTAGTACCTAGTATAGTAAATTTGATTAAAGCGCACTAGATTATTATATTTAACAATACTTCATTTTGTTTTGATCTTGCTGTGCACAGTGGCTGCTGTTTATTGTCTAATTTTTAGTCCTGATTTGAATTACAGTCTAATTTTTAGTTTGCTGCTATGTCATACTTGTTTTTTTAAAGGGAAATCTTAAAAGAATAAGCTAACAGGCTTACCTTTTTATTCAGCTGTTATAATGTTATGTCAAGGTTTGAAATGTCAGTTCTGCCTTCTCGTAATGTAGTTCTGAGAAGTTAATTAATAGGCATGGACTGGAGACAAATTAAAGCATGAGGTCTTATTCTTAAAGAATGGACATACTGGTAAATATTTGAACCACTGTAAAGGCCGAGAGGTCTGTGTTAGCTTATCTGCTTACAGAAACGGTGCCAAACTTACTGAGAACATTGCAGGCTACCCTTATTTTCATCTTTGCAAAAGGCAGAAGCGGAACGTAAACCCAAATTGCTGTAAAGATTTATGGATCTTTTCTTGTGTGATGTTACATTCATAAACAGCAAAGTTTCAAATCCATTCTAGGAATTTTATACCCAAAAGACTTACAATAATTATTGCATTTCTTTATTTTGTAATTGATTGTATGCATCAGCCGTATGTTAGAATAACTATTAATCAGAACTATCTAAATTTTTTTGTTTACTATTAAAGCTAGTTCAAGAAAGATGTCCTTTTAAAAAAAATGTTTATTTTGGTCTTATTAACCTGCATGGTAAGCTTTATCATTTTCTCTTTGTCGACTAGTGCATGAGGCTTGCTGGTATGAATTCAATTTGCTGGAACAGAATGCATTTCTTCTGTTTATTAGAAGCATATTCCCATATCCTTCTGATCTCTGAGAGAAGTAACTTATATGATCTAAATAAAAGGTAGCAATGCTCTGTGAGATGCTTGAAAGCTGTTCATTTCCTTTCCTTGGCTGCTTTTCTTTGTCATTGCTCTGATTTTATAAATAACATTTTAAAGAAGAGGTGGAATTATAACGCATAAACCTCAGGCAAAAGGTGTGGGTTTCTCTCTCACCTATTTTCAGAAGAGAATTCTAAAATGAAATAACTACAACAACTATACATGAAATTAGATTTCGAGTGATATAATGTCATGGGTCATTTCTTGACATGTGATTGTTCTTCCTGCTGAATGTATATCCAGTTTGTTTACAGTATGGAACTAGCATCTTAAAGGATGCTCTAAGCTGCAGAGTGTATACCTAATTTTTTTCCTTCATTGAGAATCATTTTGCTTATACTGTCAGTTGGACCTGGTATTTAAATACTCATTTTAATGTATTCATTGATATGTGGGTTATTTTTTTGGTTTTGTAGGGTGGTTTGGGTTTTTTTTCCAAACCATTAAATTGTCTTTTTGCAGGAGTGCTGGCTTGTCATTATAAACTTTGTGTACCCAAGAGAAAACTATTTTTCTAGAATGCTAAGGACACTTCTAATAAGTACCATTAAGCTTCTAATGTTTTGACTCTCACCACTTTCAATTAGTTTTTATTATGCAGCTATCTCAGTACAAAACCTGTCCTTAGTCTTTTATCAATATGACTTCACTTATTTGTGAGTCTTTCCCAAAGTTGAGATTTTAAATACATATTTAATGCTTTTAGTGTCTAATCCATCACTGAAAGTGCATGAACATATGTATTCTTGTGTATCAGTCAAGAGCAGCAGAGTGGAAGCACTCTGTGTAAATAAAGTGTTGACAGTGTTGATCAGTCATAACATCGCACTGAAAATAATGCTTTCATGGTTTTTTGTTTTAAAAAAAAGTTCCTTTATCTTTTTAGTGTGCTTTCGTTTCCTTTATCAGAGTCCAGGCTGTTGTTCTATTTGGCAACTCTATCATTAGCTAAATTTGAAATATCATAGTGATATCTGAATGAATTTTTTCAAGGATAGAAAGACTAAAAAAGAAAATCTTAAACAATTTTGCTTTTTGTCTTGTCATTGCAACAGGATTTGCCTTTTATGTTTTCTCTTATGTCTTTCAAATATTTTGAAGTTTTTGAAGTCAAACACAACAAAATTCCGTATACCAACTCTGAATTTAGAAATACACTCCTCTTACAATAGTAAAAGCTCTTTGGTTACATTCCTGATGATTCAAAACAGACTAACATTGGGTTTTGTTGTACTGTCAGTCTCTGAGTTTCTCATCTAAGGCATCTGTTTAACAATAGAACTGTAGAATTTCTGTTTGTACTAAATAATGTTTGCTGATCATATGCAGACTTGTCCTGCCGCTAGTGCCTGTTTACTATTTAGTTGTCACTTAAAGTCATAGAATGACTTAGGTTGGAAGAAGCCTCTAAGATCAAGTCCAGCTATAATTCTTGAATTCATGAAATTTCTGTCTTGAAGGGCTGTGCAGCACAACCTGAGAGGCATCAGCCTTTTTGAGAGTAAAGGAAGGAGATTATTTTTTCATCTCTAAATTTACATTAATGTGATTTTGAAGTGGTAGCTCTCAATTTTCTGCACATCTATTTCCACAGAACACTGTGGCTCTGATAAACAAGCAGAGTGCTTTTGCTTCTATATACACTCTGCAATTAGCTTGGATAGTCATGCTTGTGTTAGCTTTAGTCTCACTAGTTGAGGTACCAGCAGTAGCTCAGTTAGGGGTATGTAGGCTCATTTTGTTGTACGTTGAATGCTTATTCAAATTAATTGCCTGCAGTGACATCCATGCTTATGTATTTTAACTGTTTTGTTATATAAGGCTGACAAAATTAAGTGTATTTGAAGTATATCTAACATGCTGCAGCCGTATCTCCTAACTGCAGAGCAGATGCAGCCTGTAAGGCAGTGAACCCTACTCTGTCGTTCTTCTGAGAGATGATTAGAAAGGTCTGCTCTACTCTGATAGTTTTAGGATGAATTTTTATCAAAAATTTGCCGGAATTAGGAAGTGCTCAAGTGCTCTATATGTAAATGAAATACAAAAAAGCTAAAATTAGCAAAGGAAACATGAAGATAATGAAAGGGAAACCTTGCTCTGGCGGTCCAAACCTTTGCGGAATCCTAGTGAAATCAAATCATCAGTGCTTGAGTGTATTTTATGTATGAACTCTCAGTCCTGCAATCAGATCCTTAATGAAGGAATTCTGCTTTCTCTTAATTTCTGTTTAAAAAATCAACACACTAATCCTTGACTAAATAGAACTTGGAATGTGTTTGGAAAAAAAAACAGGTAAAAACAGACATGGTAAGTAATACAGCATTTGTCAGATGCTGGACTGGTAAATCAGTAGAAAGGTAAATACACTCACAGGAAATTTCTTCATTCTAAAATCTCCCCATAGGAAGCATGTTAAAAAGATGGAGCCTGCTGTTTACATAATAGGGAGTGATTGTTAGCAGTGCACAGGAATGGACAGCTTGTCAGGATATTGGCATTTGACACACACTGCTCTTATTGTGAGGTACTTCTGTAAACTCATTAAACTCGTCTTTCTTTCAGGTGTTTTAAGAATAGCAACAATGAACACAGTTCGGAGATACCAGAGCAGAACCATTGCCAATAGCAATTCAGAAGGCCACATACACGCTGCTTGCTCAAAATAGGAATTCTTACTTTTGCTGGACATTTTTGCAAGCTGCAGAAGAATTTCAGTAAGAGTATGAGCACCGAGGATGCAAGTGATTCTTTAATTCCAAATCCTGTTTAGGAGCAAAATGCTAAATTATTTTAGGTCTTTGACCTGTGTAAATTATATTTGCTTTCATTTTTGTCCTCCTTTTGCATTTGAAGATTTTGGTTTGCTCTTTGCAAAGTATTTTGACATTTTCAAAAGTGATGTAAAGTTTCTGTGAAGAAGCTGGAGTGCAAGGAGGTAGCTTTTGAGTACCCATGGTACTCAGTTTGAGTACTACAGTCATTCTTCCCAGACTGTGATGAAGTTATTGTTTGCGTACAATAAAGAGGGAGAGTTCAGTCTAGTCAATAATTACACTGGCACTTAAGGACAGATGCCATGGAGGGAAAAATCTTGGCTGCATATTCCTGCTGTTAACCCCCATCAGGCTGGTTCAGTGAGCTAACTCGGAAGATTTTTCCTTGTAAGGAACCTGGTGGCATCTAGCCATTAAATCGGTTTAGAAGTGGTGTGAAATTATAGCTTGGGGCTGCTGTGACATGTGTTTAATCTAGCAATGCCAGTTTAAACACAATCCCTAGATATCACATCCTCTCAGTTCTCCTTTCTGCTTCCTCCCTTGCCCTCGGTTCTCCTGCACACGTTAGCTCTCATTCTCAGAGCAGAGGGAAGTAAATCAGCAAAGAAGCTTTTTACCTTCTTTTCCTCTTTTCTTTTTTTCCTTTTTTTTCTTTTTTCTTTTTTTCTTGCTTTCTTTTTTCTGTTTTTTCTTTTTTTTCTTTGTTTTTTTTCTTTGTTTTTTTCTTTTATTTTCCTTTTTTTTCTTTTTTTTCTTTTTTTTTTTAGTATTGCCTAGGGATACCTGTTACAGTTTCTAATTCATGCAAATCCACCTTGACACAGCTCATCGATTAACGCAGTGGTGGGAACCACCCCCAAAGTCCACCACCAGGACTGCCTCTCTATGAAGCAGTTTTTGCCATAGCGTTTTTTTGTATCCAGCTGGAGTATTGGTGCACTTGCTTTTCCACTCATAATTCACTTTGTGGGCCAGTTTAGTCACTTCCTAAAAATGCACTCATTACTCTAAATTTTATCCTTTGGCTTGTTTTCAGGGGATGATTTGGTAAGTGCTGGGAGGTACAGAAGCAGGTAATGCACTTCCCATCTAGGACTGCAGCTGCTCTGCTTACAGGATGGACCATTAGAAATTAAATAAGCAAGTTGGGTGCCTTGCTTCTGCTAGAGAGTAAGAAAGTAGGTGCCTGACTTGCTTAGGAGGTACTGTACATCCTGCTGTTGCTCCTGACATGTAAATGTTTTAACCAAACCACTCACATCAGGCTGCTGTTCTACTGAAATAAGCATTAAGAAAATGTACACTTTTTGGTACATTTTTGGTGTCTGCCTTCACCCTTTGAGATACTAGTGTATGTAGATGAGCACTGAGCATGTGACTCTTGAAATATAGATGTTGTAACTCCTTTCATGGCATACTTTGACACGTATTTCCAAGATACAAGTAATGATTTCTAAGTGCTGGTCATGGATGATGTTGTTTTGAAGCTTAAAGTGATTTTTTTTTACCCCCTGCTGTCTGAAAATGGTTTTTCTTCCTCACAAATCATGTTTTGAAATAATACATGCAGGTGATCTGTTTTGATACTTAAATATCTCTGTTCTAGGGAACTAATTTGGAAAAAAAAAAGCTTTCCTTTTAGGTCTGAATTTTAATCCAAATATTTTATGATGATATTTCTCAGCAGGAGGAAGACAAGTATTGTGGTGGTGCTGCAAGCCTCAATTTTTATTGACCAATTACCGCAAGCACAGCAATTTATAGCAGGAGCAGTCAGTGTTTAAAGTTCACTGGGGCTTCAGCTTCCCCAGCCATAAAAGTAATTTATGTGAATACTGCTGGTGTTTTTTTCCCCTCTTAACAGAGGAAGCCAGGGCAAGTACAAGATGCCTCCTGCCTGCAGGCATACAGGCTTTGAAGGGGCAGCTGGGATGGGGATGGAAATTTGAGTGGAGATGTCCAGGTGGAGGCTTGGCTGGTGTTCCCATGGGCAGCATGGGCTGCCCTGTTCCATCCCTCCCGAGTCTGTTACCTGCAGGCTTTAATTGCATGGCACTACTGTCAAAATCATGGCTTTACAGAAAGAAGTGCTTGTGTTTTGGTGTGAGTGTGCTTCATCATTTAGTTTAACATAGGTGCTCAGAGGTGTAGAGGGATCTGATTTAGTTTGAGGGGGTGGGGTGTGTGCATTGGTATTTCGAGTGCAACCACCTGCCAGAGGAGGTCTCTGCTGTGTGTGGGTGCAAGTCAGGCTCCTGCTATTCTGCGAAGTCATCAAACAAGGAACACTTTGGGAAAGAACACTAAAGAGCTCCGGATTATGGGAATGCTGCTGAGCAAAAAATCTCCATCTTTGTGTGCTTTGTTTGTTTAACACTGGAGAAATAATAATACCTAATTTAATACTTGAAAGAAGATTTTCTTCGTTCTAAACCATTTAAACTTGTCCCATTGACAGATAATACTTCATACTTTCAGCAAAAAAGCATGATGTTTATAGACGCTTCCAATTTTCTTGCGTTTCAGATCGCCTTTATTTTGCAATTCTCTGCCAAAAACCAAAGAGTGGAGCTGCAAATACCCATTATTTCTGCATAGATGATGAACTTGTGTATGAGAAGTAAGTACCAACTTATTTTTTTTTCCTGTTTTTTTACAGAAATAAATTAGTCAGAACAACAGCAGTGAGGAATCAGTATCACTGGAGAATTAATTACATGAGTTTGGTCTTCTCAGACCAAATGTGCCGTGACGATTTATAGGCCTTAGAGTGGTTTCTTGCTTTCCCATCAGGATTTCTTAAATTTTTTTCAAATCAGCAGCTTTCATTGCACCCATTCCTGTTAGAAGACACAGGAACATGATGCAGCCATATAGATTCAGAAGTGCACATTGAACTGCCAGACTAAAGGGGGAGTCTTTGGTTCCTCATGTATTAAATGGAATGTCTGAACTTCCTAGAAACAGAGAAAAAAATGGCAAAGTTATTTCAAGCCTTTATGAGCTGACAATGGATATATTATTTCCCCTCGAGTGAACAATGTTTGCCTTGTACATGATGTGGAATGTTGCTAATTCTTCAAATGGTTTTGATCAAGGGCATGCTTGCTGTTTTTTAATGCACTAATCAATCTTTATTCTCTGTGTTCCCTTTTCTCTGGCACTATGAATTACCTCCTTTGAAAGTAAAGCTTATGAGTTCCTCTTAAAATAGAGTTTAAAAACTTTTGTCACAGAGTGATACAGTATTGAGAAGCAGTTCTAAAAACCTGGATATTGGTATTTTGAATGGTGCTGTGTGGAAGAAGAAAGTTTTAGTCCATGTTTAAAGATTACAAAACCTTTCCTCCAACAAAACAGTATGTGTTTATGTAGGAAAGCGTGCTTGTTTTTAGAATGATGTCCGTATATCACATGTATATTATTACTCCTTGCTTTATGCATCTTGTTAAAAAAAGAGGCACTTACAGGGGTCATGTACAATTTTTCCCCTTTCTTCTAACAGCTTCTATGCAGACTTTGGACCACTCAATCTGGCAATGGTCTACAGATACTGCTGCAAGCTAAATAAGAAATTAAAGGTAATGCTTGGTTTTTTATTCAAAAGCCAGTATTACTGGCTTTCTTAAAAAAAAAAAAAAACAAATGGGCCAAAATTTCTTTTATTGTTGTTGTTATTGTTCACGTGCTTTCCTGTTCTCGTAATCCAGCTAAATTCTGAATGTGAATGCTAGATTTTATTGAGGTGAATTTAGGGAGGAGGATGATCAGGATGGAAAACCCACTTACTTTTAAGAACCAAAAGATGCACAACTGTGGCAGTAACTATCGTTAAGCTTTTAGAAGATCAGTTGCTAAATGAATACAGTCTCTTTTATAGGAAAAGCTTCTTCCCTGGAATTCAATCCTATTGGCAATCTGCCAATATTGAGTGAGCTCAAGAGTGCAGTGCTATGTTTTTATTTGAAATGTTTTTTGTTTGACTTGGTCTTCTCCTCTGATACTGACGTTCTTCAGTAATGAACAGCATTTGATCTTTTGTAGCATTGATAGCTTTGGCCTGAAGGAAGATGCTCTGCTCATACTGCAGATTATTATCTCTTCCAGGAGCTCAGTAATTTTTGGGACTGGACTCTTAATAGAGCGTAGTGTCTTTAAAATGGATTCTTAAGTTAATTAACACAACTGACTATAAGTTAGTTGACCTTTAGTAGATGTTGGAGTGTAAAACCTGTTTGGCAGATAAAAAAGCTTATTTTCATTAATGTCAATCACAATTTGCCTCTTCAAAACTACTTAGATCTTTAAACTGCCACTGAAATGTGAAAAGTGGGAAATATACAGCACATTGTAGACTGAGTGTGTTTTTTTTCATTCCTTGATGTCTGTCACAGATAATAGTTTGCGTAATTGAGACTTGCTTTATTCTTTAGGTTGGAGAAGCAATTGGCACACACGGATGTGAGGTTGCTGCCCTATTATTACTAGGACACTTGCAGAATTATCTCTGGCTAAGCCTGAGATAAACATGTTTAGTGGCCCAGGCTGGGAGGTGGTAAATTCCCACCTGGGTAACTGTGGTTTGCCAGAGATGAGAGTCTCTGATTTTTGTATACAGGATGCTCTGAAGCAACACAAGTCTGTGTTACAGTCCCTTTCCATGTCTTGTGTTTGACATTGGACAGACAAGTTAGAATTTCTGAGAACATATTTCAGCTACTGAACTGGGATTTATTTGTCTTGAATGCATTGAATCTGGTATCTTGAGCAAGTAACATTGATATTTAAGTGCATTAAATGACATTTTATGATAGCTTAGCAATTGATCAAAGTGTGCAGTTTCAAGCACATCAGAATTTATTTCAAGGGCCAGTTAGGGGATAACTGCCACCACATGTGTGTGTCCTTTCTATTGAAAATTCCATTCCACCCACATTCTAAGATAAATGGAGAAACTGTATGCCACGCCAAGATGACACTTAAAAAAATTATTTATGATAAAGTTTAGAAATACTTTCAAAATATTTTAAACTAAGCATGGTTCTGATCCTTAGAAGCAAATACTAGTGGATTTATCTACATTTGGGGTTGAAAAATGAATAAAAATGTGTAAATTCTGTGTTTAAAATTTTTGCAACTGTAATATACCTGTGATGCTTTTGAGAATGCCACTTTCTATTCTCATAAATGGCTATCTGTTACATAAGGCTTGAAGTCAAAAATACTAACTAAAAATACAAATGCATTTAAGAAGAAAAAGAAAATATTTCAGTAATTTGTATCAAAAATTATTTAGGTTGGATACTGGGAAAAATACTGGAAAAATCTAGGTAGGGATGCAATACAGTTTTCCAAAGCTTCTGAGGGACTACTCTACAGTATTTTTGGTTCTCTCACTGAAGAACCATTCCTCTGAATGCATTCCTCTGGTTTTATAAAAGAAGGTGTAAAAGGTCTAAAATGCAAAATTATAATCTTGTTCATTTCTTGATACAGTCATTTTCATTGATAAGGAAGAAAATAATTCATTATACTGGGTTTGATCAGAAAAAGCAAGCAAACGCTGCATTCCTCATAGGCTCCTACGCAGTAAGTATTTAAATTTTTACATCAGCTGCTGACTGTGTTAATTTTTTCATACTAAATTTTTAGAAGAGCAAGATAAAAACAATTCTTTTCTCTTGAACAATCATCCTACTAATGTAATTATAGTAATGTACCACATAGTAAGAGTTTCTAAAGTCTAGCAGGTATGTGAGTGAAGTTGTATGATTTTAGGTTTTTGCCTCGCTGCTGCAATCTGTGTTCTTCAGAAATAAGAGCATCACTGAAAAAAAATCAGTGTTAATATTTTCATTTAGAAAAAATGATTGCTTCTTGAAGTTTTACCTTTCCCCAACCACACAACCTCTTCTTTTCTAAAACAGAAAAACAGTATCTTGCACGAAGTATAGTGTATCATTTGCCAGTGCACGCATGTTTAAATAAACCTTTCCTTCCCCAGCTGCTTCTTCTCTAATACAAGGTAATCTCTTCAGTTAACCTAGGAGAAGTAGTGAGCATGTGTGATAGGCTTAGAGCCTGTGTAAAGCCTGGGCAGATACAAGGTGGCTGGAAAGGTACTAAGCCAAGTCTGTGGCTGCAGAGGGGAAAAGGACTGGCTTTACATCTCAACTGCATGTATTTGGTACACAAAAATGTAGTCAAGGAATAAAATGCTGAATACTTCAGGATGAACGATGTGATGTACCATATTCATGTTCTGTTTTGACTTGTAACACACCTCAGTTGTAACCATTTCTCTTGTTTGCTGAGTAATAAAATGAAATGAAAAGCTATGCACTTTTTGATGTTGGAGCTTTGAGGGGTTGAAGTTCGTGTGGCCCTAGGTTATTCCTATTTATTGGCTGCAAGGGCTACACAGTACTTTCTGTGATGCAGGCAGTCTCCTTGCTGCCTCTCTGCATCATTCAGGATGTCAATTTTCTGTTCCCCAGGGTTTCTGTGTTCTCTATATTCTCTAGCACTTTTTACAAATTGAGAACTGTATTTCAAAACATGTCACTCTTCAAAACACAGGAACTTAGGGAAGTTGCTGTAGACCTTTGCATTCTTAAACCACATGGAAACTAGTAACATGAGTTACTGAGCTTGTTTGCAGTTAAGGGATTATGTTGACAAAACAGCTGCAGCTTTTAGGAAAACTACTTCTTCCTAATTACTTGATCATAATTGAGGCCCAGAAAGCAAGAGGGGACTGGTTTCAGTTACCAGCCATTATTTGGTAAAAAGTGGGTTTGGTTTTTTCCTGCACTCTTGTTCTAAATATGTGTAGTAGTAGCATTGTGTGGCATAGTAGCTGACATTCTGAGCAGAATTTTGGTACAGAAAATTAACTAATGGCAAAACAATCTAATAAGAAAATACTGTTGTTGACTATGCAAAAGTATACAGAAAACCTAACACAAATCTTATTTTTGATCACCTGGTAGCCCTGCCATGTTTCAATAACAACATGCAGGTGAAGAGAGATGCTTCAACAGACTTGAATAAAGCTCTAAGATTAATATGTATGGATTATGACAATCCAGAGCACAGTAATTAAAAATGGAGGCTGTTGTACAGAGGAGTAGGCAGGTTTTGCTTTAGAGAGCTGCAGTGAAGGAAGTGGGAGTTGCAGAGTAAAGAACGGATGCTCGCACAGATCCAGCTGAAGTATAGCACTGAGATCCTGACTGCTTTGCCAGGGCGTGTGGTAGCACTAGTTGCAGACACAGGACAGAAGAGGCTAGTCAAAACTACCAGTAGTTCTCAGAGTTTGCAGATGTGCTTAAGTTACTGTATTGTACACACTGAATATTTTGGCAGTTTCCCTGAAAGGCCCAGGGCAAAGTGAAGCACACTGAGAGTATCAGTCACCTCCTTGCATGTGGGCATGTCTATCTTGCAAATTTGCAAGTCTTAGATAGCGAGATAGCTCTAGCTAGATGCTGATTTTCTTTCCAGTGCAATGTTTTTGGCTTTGGTACTGCTTTTTCTTTACAGTAGGGTAGCGTTTCTTCCCAGTTTCATTTAGGAGGGATTCCACTGAACAAAGATCACAGAAGAAAAACTATGCCCCCGAGGCTTTTTTTTTTTCCATGGCATTCTTTGATGATCTTTCATGAAGAGGCAAGCTTAATTACAGAGCTCATTGCTCAAGTGTTCACACATACTTGTCCCATATTTCTGCTTTCTGCAGGGAGAATTGGATTGTTCTCTGTGAGGCAAGTGGTGATACAGAATCTGTTCAGAATGCATGATAAACATGTCTATAAGCGTATTTCCTGATTGAAAGGAAATATTGATGACTTCTTTATTTAAAACATATGTAGGCTTAAGTGTCTACCTTCTTTAGTTCAGAATGCTGTGCTTCTTGTTGAAGAAAGATCCATCCAGATACTGGTCAAATCTTTTAGAAGTTTCTCTGTAATTTTAGTTAATCAGACTGTGTCATATGCCTTGGTAATACCCTTTGTTGCTTGAGCTGATTGTCATAATTTATTTTCTGATCTTACAAGTGTAACTTGTAGGTTGATACTATATTTTGTTTTCTGTGGATTGAATGTGTTTCCTTGTTTGATTCTAATTTTTTACCTTCATGATAGGTTCCCATTTCAACAGTTCACCGTAGGTTGAGGAACTGTGTGGGTGTGCAGTGCATTAGTTTGGGGGACTTCAGGTTCGTTCAAGGAAGAGCAAGGAAGTAGAAAGGAAATGTGGCCTTTGCAGAGTTAGTCACAAAAATAGTGCTTGTCTGCTTGTGCTGAAAGGTATTTGATAACTTAAGCACAGTTTTGGGTGCAAGTTGCTCTGTATAGGTGCAGGTGCTACAAGTTACTTGTTAGGAATAACAGGCTGCCAGGTTTTCAAGAATAGCAAGGCACAGTGAGTCTGCATGATTTCTGGTTTGGTTTTTTGTTGGTTTTTTTTTTTAACACAGTTACATTTAAACTATAAAACTGTAATGAACTGTGTATGACTAGTTCTCCTCTGGGACTTCTGGGTCCTCATAAACATTCGGCTTCTGAGCATGTCTTTTCAAAGGCTTGTTGACCTTCAATTTGTATTCTTAAACAGAATATTATAACTTCTGCTTAAAGGAATTGGGATATATTAGCATGATTTATCATTCGTCATCTTTTGTTCAAATGTATATGTGTGTATATATATATCATTTGGTGATATGCTCATTTGGAGTACTAAGGCAATTATTAAAGTCTTCATTAACTGTGGTGTGGTAAGGGCAGCTGTTAGTGTTCTTGTTTTTGAGTAAAGTCTGTTCTCAGTCTTTTCTTCACAGTTGATGTGTTTTAATGTTTCCCCCATTCCCCTTCATCTAACTTATCTTTCTTTCCTCTTCAGTGGAGATAGTTTATGAACTCTCCAGACTACACACTTCTTTCTCCCCTCTCCTGCATCTGCTGCTTCCTTCCAGGTGTACTTTGATGTGACAGCACAGCCTAACTCAAGCTCTTCAGTATAACATGGCCTTAAGAGTGAAGAACTAAGTTTACAAATACACTGTCGTATATGTAGTTTTAGAATAAAATATTAATTTTTTAGAGTAACTCTCAACTATTTAGACCTTAATCCCTTTATTGTTCATCTTTCATCTATTTTAATTCTGTATTTTGTTTCTACATTTTTACAGACATATTGGGAATAATATTCTTCTATGTAGATTAGCAAAAATTTGGCACATTCAGCCACACAAAGGGTAGCCAGAATTCAGTGTGTTGGGGTTGAATGTTTACACTTTTTTTGGGTGGAGGGGGAAAAGGGAAAGAACGGGGCGGGGCGGGGAAGCTTTTGTTCTTCACCTTTTAAAGAAAAATCTTTTCCTTGAAAGCTATCTGCACTGTTCAGGCCTTACCACACTACCAAAGCAGCAGTGATCTTCTGAGTTGATATCTACAGTGACTTCTCTTGATTTTCACCAGGACTTGGCTGTGGGTGAGGAAAGTCTGCTTCTTCCATCATTGCTCCTTCTATATTACGAAAGAAAATGTACCCTCTGTGCCCTGTCCACCCAATTCCCAAGCTCCCCCCTCTCCCCTTGGCTACATTAACTTAGTAACAGTGTTTTTTTTCTCAGGCCTGGCACTAATTATGTACTTGGAGGGTGACCCTCCCAGGGTACCGCCCCATGAACTGCTGTAATTCAGGTCACCTTCTCCAGGATTCATCTCTGTACTTTGTCTATTTTCTCATCTTCTTTCTTCAGGGTAAGCAGCGTTTCCTTCATCCATTCTAATCCATAGTATTGGTTTTTTGCCTTTTCAATTTGTTAGTGTCCTTCCTAGTTGTGGGCCTAGCTCTGGGTAGAAGCTGGAGGTTGGAGAATCAATTGGCACCCACTAGTGTGATGTTGAACTGCTCTGTTCTTGCTGTGACACTTGCAGAATTATCTCTGGCTAAGCCTGAGATAAACCTGTCTAGTGATCCAGGCTGGGTGGTGGTGAATGGGTAACTGTGGCAGTGCTCAAATTTAGAGTGGGTAAACCATGTTTACCATCAGCTGTGTTTTGGTGAGAGATGCTTGATGAGCAAGACAGGATGGACAAAGTACTGACCTTTCATTTAAGCAAAAGTTGCCTGGCATCTTGTCTGTCTCTGAGTTTGTGTCCTCTGAAAAGCTACCTTCTCGGAAATGTATTTGGGAAATTTTGATTAGTCTTCGCAGCGGCAGCCTTTCCTGCTGTTTGTACTAGGTTCTATTCCAGGATGTTCCTAGAAAACTGCTTGTCTCCATAGGAGAAGAAGGGTTGTTCTTTTGGAGGTCCTCTATAGTCTTAGGTTGCTTTCTTACCTGTCATGAAGTAGTGATGTGCCCAGCCCAGTCAGTTCAGGGTTTTTTATACTTTCTCTCTGCTGTTTAAAAGGTAATTGAAGGTTTCTTGCTTTTGTTTATGATGAACAAAGAGTTGCCAGAGACAGGCAGTTATTCACTCTCTGTCACTTTTATCCACTTAATGACTGTGTTTCTGCTAATGAAGAAACTGTTGGCCACGTGCATTTCTTCACTGCAACACAAATCCATACAGGAAGCTTTTTGTTCTAATAAATTTCTGTTTTAATTTTGCAACATCTAACATTTTTTCCTAAGGAATATTGCTAGAAATTTAATCTACTAACTGACTAGTATATCCAATGGAGATTTTAATGAAATAAAATATTTAATACTTTAAAGTTATAACGACTGTATGAGCTTGTGTTTGAGTCTGGTCACATGCAGCAGTTACTTGCATTTGTTCAGAATGGGTGGGTTTAATTATTTGCTGTTTACAGCTGTTCAGGCTGTCTTGGGTGAGTGACATTTTTGGAACATAGTTGTATCACATATAATTTGCTTGTAAGCAGTTTAAAATTAATTATCTTGTTATTTTCTGGCTTTTAAGTCAGCATGGTTGGTAAAATGTATGATTTAGGTAGCAGCCTTAAGTAGATTTTTCAGTTGAGGGTGAACAGGTGAATAAACATGGTTATATTGAGCACATCATAGATATGAATTTAGAGTGCTGTTTGCAGACCTGAGTTGATATAGTTTCTAACAGTGTCTTATTTCAATAGCCTATTTAATTTTCCTGAAAGAGCAACAAGTTATGTCATAGATTATTATTACTGAACGTGTTATGTCTTGTATGCAACATTATTATTTCACTTGGCAATGCCATGTATTGAAAGTTAAGATGCCTTTTTTAACCAGAGGCTCATTTCCCTTTCTACCAGGAATGCTTTGCATCCTGTTGTGAATACCATTCCAATGATTATAACTCCAATCTAGGAAATGGTTGCTTAAAAAATGGGGCTGGGTTGAAAACACTAATGAATCAGATGAAAACTTGGCTTGCTAAAAGCCCTCATTCTCTGGTTGATTTTAAATGCTCATAAATAAAGATGGGTCGCCTAATCCTGCAAACTGTTGTATTCCATTGAGTGACCTTTAAAGCAGCTGTTTGACTGCACAGCGATGTTGGCAGGAGGAGTGCTTGAGTGCACCTTTCTCAGCGTTCAATGCTTGGCTGGTTCTTGACCATTCACAAAGGTGCCTGTAGTTCCTTAATTAGAAACAGATGTCCTAAATGAAAAGGATGATTGGAGCAGTGTTAGTGGTTCGACTGCTAATCGCAAATTCCTGGCTATATTTTGAAGTTCAGTAGGATATTTTTTTGTGTGCATTAAAAAAGCAAATTTCTAAATTGTCTGTATACAAATGATTGCAGATTGTGATAAAATTATATATTTGACTTGAAAGATATCAATTCCTTATAGTAACAATTTTCATGAAAGGTACTTAAGTAGAAGATATCTAAAAGATTTTAAGAGTTTTTCTGTTTGTATTTGTGTGTATAGATATGTATGTATACTCGTATCTGCACTGACTGTAGGAAAATTCTAAAAGCTGAGCGTGTGGATGCATGCTGCATTGACTAAGTTCTTTTGAAAGAAGGCCTTTTTTATTTTTTTAAATATTTCTCTAATCTGCAGGAAAGGAGCCCCTTGGGAAATCATTTTAAAATTCTAATAGTCATTTCTTCATTTGTATATACAAAAATGGATAAAAATTATCCCAGAGAATGCCTGCTTCTGCTAAATAACAGCTAATATCATTGCTTGAAATTTATTTTAATATTTTTATGTTTTTAATAGTCACTTTTGTTTGTTGTTTTACTGGCATTAACCTGAGAAAACAACTTTATTTGTGAAAGTTTTCATTATCTTAAAAAGCATAGCAGAAACATAAATTGTAATCAGCATCTGGACAAATTAGTTTCAGCTGTTGTATATTTTGATTTCTGGAATTTGTCTTCTCTCATTTCCTCTCCTTTCCCCAGTACATACCTCACTAATTTACAAATATATCTTTGTTTCTCTATTCATCAGATCAACATTTCCATTCTCTTCTTTTCTGAAACTTCAGTTCTGGTTTCTGCCTTAGAATGTCCTTCTCTCTTTCAACACTTCTGTCTGCTACAGGTCTTTGATCACTGCTACTTTCTCTTTCCCGTTTATTTGCTTTCTTTAGTCCTTTGTTCACCCACATCATTCCAATGAAATTGTTCATCTTTAAGGCTTCACTGGCCTTCTCCAGGTCAGAAATAATATTGTATGTACTTTTATATAGACATATATGTGTCAGAAATATTTTTTTAAGTGAATCTTTCCTTAAGCGCTGACTACTGCATTTTGGTTCACTTCATGGAGCAGAGTAGGAGCAGTCTCAACAGGTAATGGGCATTCAGTCCACAGGACCAGACTAAACCCAGCTGTTAAGCTTAAAAGCTGCTGAAAGTATGTAATACAGATGTCAGGTCTTCAGTGCTGGCTCTCTGTCTACTGATGCAATTCTTTTGGTGCAGACCATTTCCTAATGCAGATGTGTGGCCTCTGCTGCCTTGACATCTGTTGCTTCTCTGAGCTTTGCTGCTTCAGTCTTAACTGTTTCCATACCTGGATTTTGGTTCACTCCAACCTAAAAGCAGGCCTCACCCATATTCAGTCTTCATCCAGCCTTGCTTACATCTAGGATTTCTAGCTGGGTACTCCCTTAAGCTGTGGCAGAAACTGATCCTGTCTCCCCTTTGACTATCACAGCTTCTTGTGTTACTGCCAGGATACTTTCCTTGTGAAGTCATTGTCTGTTTATGGTCTTTCCCATTATGTGTGAATGTCATTCTTCCCCTTTGAAGCCCTCTACACCATTGTACTCATCCCGCTATTCTCATACTAATCTAATTTTTTTGCAAACACTTTTCACTGAGTACACCATTTCATCAACAGCTGTCTCTTGCAATTGTTCACTTGTGTCTTTTGTGTGTCATAGTGTCACAGCTGAGTGTATTGCAGGATGTCTGTTTCAGAGTAAGTTTTCTTCTTCAGTAAATATGCTGTATTTTGCTTCAGTTGTACAACACAAGTTGTATTTTTGATTTGCAAATCAGATTGTTTTTTAAAATGTCCTTGTACTTAGCCAGTGTTCATATATAGCTGTGTTAAGAAAAGTCCGTACACAAATGTATGTATGTTAAAAAGGTGTTTCTAGCAGTTTCACTGGTAATGTAATTTCAGAAGTGGGATCTGTGCTTAAGAGCTAACACATTTCAGTATACTGCAACATTATTTAGACTTACTTTAATACAACACAGTGTAATGGAAAAAATTTGTCTCCTGCAGCTGTTACACTTGTAAACGCTTCTGCATTCAATCTTGTTTTCTTTAAGAAGCCGGTAAAAGCTCAGCTGAAGTATGGAAGAAATCCTTGGCTTTTCTGAGCTATATGTGCTTACAAAATTAGCTAGTATTTGCCTGTGGTACAGTTAGTACTCTGTGTATACTACACAGTGTGATAGCACTTAAGTCCAGTTGGACATTAGGAGGAATTTCTTCACAAGGAAGGGTAATGAATTGATTAAACATTGTGATGGGCTGCCCAGGGAGATGGTGGATGAGTTGTTTAAGGAAGGACTGGATGTGGTACCCAGTGCCATGGTCTAGTTGGCATGGTGGTGTTTGGTCAGAGGTTGGACTAGAATGATCTCAGAGATCCTTTCCAGCCTAATTGATTCTGTGATTCTGTAATCCCAAGTTTTTTCCAGGTGACTCATTTCTGGCTACAAACTCTGTCTAATTACCATCTGTTTGCTAATTCCATTTCACATCTTGGGTTTGTAAGTTTTTCAGGGACAGGGCTCTCTTCCTGATAAAAAAGAAGTGCTTCATTCATATGGTTGCTAGCAATATGTGTTCACTGTGCTGCAAGATGCAAATTAGAAGTGTATCAAAGCACTCAATTTGAAATTTCATGGAAGTTAACCTTTACATCCAAATCAGGCAATGTATGCCTGCAGAATAGAAAATGAACTCTGCCATCTGAGGATAAGTTATTCAGTGATACTTGGGGAGAGTTTTTAAGTATCTTTTCTGGTTTGGGTGTATACTTGCACATATAAATGCAGAAGTCGCTTATCTCTCCCCAGTGAAAGCACACACACAAAGCATGCAGTTTTCATTACTTAGCTATTTATCAAGAAAGACTTATTTTTTTTGTTTCCTTCTGCCAATTTCAAAGGAAGAATGCTCAGAAAATGTTTAACACACTAATTGAATCAGGAAAATCAAAGGAGTCACCTGTTGGCCATGTCTGTTTTAGCTGTATGTTTAGGTTATATTTCAAGCTGGGTTTGTTTGTTGGGTTTTTTTAGCAACATCTGTTCTAACTCTTGTTTTCTCTCTGTGTGTGAAGGGAGGATGTTTAAGGTATGTTAAACCATTTGTTCAAACTGGCTTTGCAGCAGCATCACAGAAATTTGAAAACCAATGCCAACTTTTAAAAGAAAAAATGTCCCAAGCAACAGAAAGTAAATATGCTGTGCCTTGATTTTTGGGGGACAATTAATTAATAGTCATGAGGCTTTTTACTTTCAAATAACTCTAAGGGAAAACGTCGTTAGCATAAAAGAAATAAATAATTTTACTGACCATTACTGAAAAAACCCCAACTTTCTGTAGAGTGTTAAAGCAATTTCAAAGAAAAAGTATTAACTTGAAATTACTGAATATTGACCTGTTAATGACAGCTTGTTATTAACAGTTGTTACCTCCTGGCCATGCTGGGGATGGTGTTTGATGGTATTTGAAGAAGAGATATGCAAAAAAGAGGAGTTTTAGGTATTCTTTAAGGAGACCTTAGTGTTAAAGGCTATCCAAGAGTGATCAGACATGTTGTGATGGAAGACCATACGGATATTTCTCGTAAGTTGGTCCTTTGTGAATTCTTTTCTGAGTGTTTTTGACAGTAGAAAGTTCGATTCATTCTGTTCGTAGGATTTTGCTTCTGAAGCTACAGATTTCTTTTAATTTTTTTTTTAATTTTTTGTTTTGTTTTAGTTTATGGCATCTGGATTTAGTTACTGGATATTGCCTCAGCAGTGCAGAGGAGGAAGTACAGAATTTGGATTAATGTAAATGTTCTGATGTAGGAAGATCAAAACATACATAAATAACTGTTTTAGTCTTGTCTGCTGAGTGTACAGACTGTTTGTGTACCAGATGATTCATAGGTTTGCTGACATATCTGCGGGTTTTTATGTTTTGATTTACATCTTAAAAGCTTAATTAAAAAAAAAAAATCTACAAACTGGCCAAGAAGAGTTGCAGTAGAAATGTAAGAATCCAGATGAACAGAAGCCTTTTCACTGTAGCCTGTAGTTGAACAACTTCTGCACGAATCTATAGTTTTAAAATATGTATTTCTTTAGATTGACAGGATTTTTTGTTGTTTATGTTAGTTTTATTGTTGCACACTTGCAAACATTTGTTCTTGATGCCACTCTTTTCCAGCACTTTTGCGCTCTGTGATAATTAATTATGCCTTCTGTAGTAAACAAGTGACTTGAAATTATTGAAACCTGTCTTAAAATAATCTTTTTCTTTTCTGTCTTTCTCCAAAAATAGATAATATACCTGAGAGAATCCCCAGAAGATGTGTACAGGCTTATATTGTCAGGAAGTGTTTCATATCTTCCTTTCAGGTAAATAACAAGTTGATGGAACTTTCCGTACCTTGATGTTTTGAAGAAGGATGTAACATTTTTCAGTACTAATTTTTGCTGTGTTGGTTTTTTTTGGGGGGGGGGCGGGTTGTTTTGTTTTGGGGGTGTTTGTTTGTTTGTGGGGTTTTTTGTTGGGTTTTTTTGTGGGGTTTTTTTGGTTTTGGTTGGTTGGTGTTTGGTTCATTGGTTGGTTGGTTGGTTGGTTTTTGCATTTTTGGGCTGGTTTTTTTTTGTGCTGAAGTTTTTGCTTGAGACACACTCGCTGCCTGAACTTTAGGTACTCAGTGAATCAGAGGTGTTACCAGCTGGTACTGGAGTGTACCAGCAGAAGGTGAAGCAGCCACATGGTTTTGTATCCACTCATTGAGCTTTTTGATCTACATTGCTTCTCACTTGGCTGGCTGATTTTGTGCCAGTAGCTGATAGTTAAACATGCCAAAATATCTGTCATTCACTACAAAGGGCTTGTAATACTTAATAGCATTATTTATGCACAAGACAGCATCTGCAGATTGCTGCACACATTTGACAAGTGGGAGGTTGTCATCAGTGCATTCCAGGAACCTTCTGCATTGCCTGTGCCCTACTGTGCTGTCCCTCCAACAGACATCAGAGGTTGCAGTTCCCTGTGAGGACCATGGCCTGAGAGTGTGAGGCTGCTTTTGTCTGTCTGTAGAAGGCTTCATCCTTTTTTTCTTTCTCATCAGGTGGTCTTAGAGACACCAGCTGCTACAATGTCACCTTTATGTGTCCTTTCTCTTACTTGAAAAAGGCTCTATTATTTCTGTGTCCTGCTGATTTCTGCCCCTTTTCACAGTGATTCATGAGGAAGGAAAGGATAGAAAAAAATACTAGAGACAGCCATCCAGGTTCTTCAAAAGCTCTTCCTCCTCTCAGTTGTATAATATGAACATGTTTTTTACTGATTAGAAACATTAGCAATTCTCTGCTGATAAGGGCTGCATGGTCTCAAGGTATTCTGCCAAGGCATAATATTCTCTGATGTAGATTCAGTTTTTATTTATTTACTTGGCTGTAGTATTCCTCTAGAATGCTTACTCTGTGGTGCTTATGAAATTTGATAATGGTCACCGACTAAGAACATGCAATTCCTGGATCAGCAGAATTAAAAAACTTGTAGTTGAAAGAAGGGGTTTTAATGAAACCAGTTTCTCCTCTTGTTTAAGCGTAAACTATTTACGCATCTTAAGGAAAATATATTATTATGTTTACTCAAATGTTTATCCTAACAGTCCATGTCAGAAATTGAACATTTCAGCTTTACCAAAACTGTAGTTGGAGTAATCTTACTGTTGTATCTGTTAACATAAATTATTTTATGTTTTGTTATTCTTGTAAGATTCAAGGTACGGGAAGTGAAGTAATCATTTGACATAATTATTTTGGTATAATAATCGTTATCTTCAAGTAATTTTTAAACAGTTTTAGAGCAATCTTCAATTGCTTTCACTTGGATTAAAAGGCAATAATTACTGTTTTGGTCATCATATCTTATAGGGATGCTTCCTTTGGTACTTGCAGTTTTCATCTGACATTACTGGACTGTTTTCATGCAATAAACAAGGTCAGTAAACTAGTATTTTTCATATTTCAAAAAGTTAGCTAAAAATTTCCCATCGGAAAAAGAGGGCTTAGGAAGCTAGGATCTGATTAGAGCTGTGAAGAGGCAGATTTGCTGATTGTTGCCTGGTTTACTGTGCATTGTGCATTGTAACAAAAGTAGATACAGCATCCGTAGAAATCAACCCATACCTTATATAATCAAGTAGTTAAGATGTTAAAGAGGGAGTTTTGAGTTTTACTTATGTAATCTTTCAGGAAAGTAATTCACGTCTAATCCTAAAAGTTGTGTGTTAGGTTTATTATATGACCCCTGGTGTTATGTATTAGGCTGAACATAGCCTTTGAAAGTGGTTTTGAATGGGTTTGCTATACACTTCAGGCATTTGCAGCACATGCTAATGATTTCAAGTTTTGCTTTAGTAATGGAAATAGAACAAATATTAAGAGGTAGGTGCTTCTTTTTTTAACAACAGATTACCATAATCTAGTTTTTATAGCAATATAGTGGTGAAGTAATGCAGCATTGAAGGACAGGGGAATCAAAACACATTCTTTTTAGTCTGTATGAATAGTGAAATGGGGAATTCTGCAGCTCTCCACCGTACTACTGTCTTTTGTATTATGGGTATCTCTACCAAATACTGATGTTTTTACTGGTTTAGTCAGCTTTTTGAAGACGTTTCAGCTTTTTTGGGTGTTTTGAAATTGTCTACTTGTATTCCAGGACTGGTGCATTGCTATTCTTGCTGGTGAATGGCAAGGAAAGCTACAAAAGATTACAAAAGCTACAGTAAAAGAGAAAATTAGAATGTAGTATTTTTGATGTCTGGAGATACGGGACTTATCTGTGTTTGTGCTTCCTGTTTTAACAAGTGGATAAACTGTTAGTTACCCAAAAGATTACGTTTTTTATACAGTGTTAATTATTGTGGTTGTGGCTAATCATGGGACATCATGGACTCACAGTAATATCTACTTAGGACTTTGTGACCGCAAACAATTTGAGATCAGTGACAATACTAACAAATAGCATTATGCACAAAAACTATTTCCAGTTCTTGAATGCAGTCTTTAGAATCTACTGATAGCTTCAATAGATATTTTTTGCCGGTTCTTTTTATTTTGTGCACCTAGCAGTAATAAACAGATCAAATGCTTCAGTAATCTGGGATTTTTGTAGTGATTCAGTGAAAACAAAAAAAGTCGATTTACTCATCTAACTTCACTTATATTGAAATTTACAAACCTGTTTTGAACCAAGACTGAGTTGATCTGTATTTCTTAAATTATGTGAAGAAAGAGGAGAGTGTGTATTAAGAGACTTTATGGAACCAAAAAGAATGATAAACTGTCCTCATTGAAGAGGCATCTCTGTTAAGAGCTGTGTTCTGAATTTTAGGCTTTGCAGTATGGTTTCCTGGATTTTAGTACGTTTGATGTAAATGAATATGAGCATTATGAAGTAAGTGTTCAGTATCAATCTTTTGATTTGCTTGCTGTTACTAATGCTAAAACAATTGCTTATAATATGTGCTATTCTTTTGTAGTATTAAGTTCCATTTCTATTCTGTCTCTTTAAGCTATGATAGTTAAATAAAGGTGCATGGTCAGAGAGAGAATACTAAAATTTAGATTAAAGCATAATTATGCTCAAACATGGGGGAAAGCAGAAACCAAAATGTAAATAAATGGGGATTTCCATTATTATTAAAACCCTGGATATTCTTGAGCACTCTTGATGAACAACTAGAGGGCATACAAGCTCAAGTCTAACTGAATGCTAGAGAATAATCAAAGTATGTATTTGAGAACACACGGCAAAGATGTAATAACACTCTTTGAGATAAAGAAGGAAACAGGGCTGGGAAACTCCAAGCGCATAAAATTCACTTTGGGACATAGGAAATGATTGTGACAATGTAGGACTGCAACTCTTGACTATATGCAGTCTCAGAAATGCAAAGCTGCCAGATATCTGTAAAGAGAAAATTAAATGTTACTAGAACTTAAAAAGTCATTATTTAATTTGTGAACAGAGGTAAGACCAAGGCCATAATTTAGAAACCTATAAAAAAATAAAAAATTGGAAGTTGCCTTTCATCTGAAGGGCATCAGTTGCATTGTTCTAAAACTCTGATTTAGAAAGACAGGAACACAGGGGAAAAAAGTGAAGTTGAGAGCATCTGTCGTCCTCATGATGAAAAAGAAAGCAGTCAACTAACACAGCTTCCTTTGAAAAAAATTGTACATCAATTCTATCTAGTATGTATTTTGAAACAATAAGGAAAAACCTGAAAATACAGGGATAATGATAAACCAAGCATTTTCTCTTGACAGAGAGCAGAAAATGGAGATTTTAACTGGATAATACCAAACAAATTCATTGCCTTCAGTGGACCTCATTCAAGAAGTAAAATTGAAAATGGTATGCTTAAAAAAGGAGGTGGGGGACACAAGCCCACTGCTTTCTTAGTTGATTGTTATCAGTAAGAACAAGCTGTAAAAACTGTTCCTCAAACAGTGTGTTTTTTCCCTGGCTCTTTTCCTTTTATAAGAACACTGGCAGTAAAATTTTAATGCTTGGTTTAATTGTATCTGACCTAGGTGATTGTGTTAAAATTCCATTTTCAGTTATTCTATTTCTTTATGTTGTCTCTATTTTGAAAGTGTTTTCATATCTTGTTTTTTAGTCTTTCTTTGTTTCTGCAGTTTGAGCCTTACTCTCTTTTTTTTATGTTCTGTTCTCAAATAGGCTATCCCCACCATGCTCCAGAAGCTTATTTCCCATACTTCAGGCAGCATAAGGTCACCACTATAATACGCCTCAACAAAAAACTGTATGATGCCAAACGATTTACAGATGCTGGATTTGAGCATTTTGATCTCTTCTTTGCTGATGGAAGCACACCTAGTGATACTATAGTTAAAAGATTTCTAAATATTTGTGAAAATGCTGAAGGTGTAATAGCCGTTCATTGCAAAGGTATGGTGTAAAAACCGATTTATATTACAAGTGTTGTTTATAATTACAGTTCCTGAGGTATTTTGCAGTATAGTTCTACTATATCTACTTATTAGCATCTCTGCCAAACTGCAACATTTCCATTCAAATTACTTCTGTGGTTCTGTTCAGCACTTCATCTTCTAATTTTTTTAAGTTTCAGAAAAATCTTCCCAGCCATTCCCAAAATGGGACTGGGGAAAGTGAGATTTCCAATATTAATAGCTCTTTCTGTTCGAAAGTGTTAGCACTTTCAAAGGATGCTTTGGGCAGGCATTTGAAGTCCTGTCAAGTTCTGTCTGAAAATACATGTTTAAATATACCAAATAATTAACTTTTGAAAACAGTGCAGCATTTTGGGGAGATTCCTCAAAATATATGAGTGTTCTTTTGGGGAGATTCCTCAAAATATATGAGTGTTCTTCTGCAACCACCAAGATCTTCATCCCTCAGAAATTCTTTATACTAGTTTGGGCATGCTCTGAATATCCATTCTTCCAGAGTTAGACTGCAAAGATTTTAAGAGCATGCCCAATGCAGCTAGTATAGTTATTCAGTTTTCTGTGGTCCTACAGGCGGTACGTTTCCCTTCCCACACCATCTTTGATAGTCTATCAGACATTTCTTCTCTACAACTCTGCATCACTAGTGTTCCTGATAATGCTGTGATTGAAGGAGAAGGGCCTTTTCTTAACCTGTTTGCTTTGGGCCTGCAAAGACTGCATTTTTGTTCCTGGATCTGCCATCCATTCGCTGCATTTAGCACAATTGTACTGGAAAGTGAAAGAATTGTTAAAACCAGCATCTTGACTGTAGGGAAACAAGTGCATACTCTTATTCTTCACTGAGGTGGTAAATTCAGGCAAATCACTTCATTGGTTATGCCAGAATATTGAGTATCAGTGATACAAGTGCTTTGTTTTCACTCAAATTAAGTTGTTCTTTGATAGATGTCATACTGATGGTGTCTAGCCTGCTCTTACTCTTGAGGAAGTGTAGAATGCTGCAGCCTGTTCTTAAAGCTGGGCAAGTCATGGGAAGTGCTGTGTGGTTGTCTTGGCTGTTGTTTTATACAGAAGATTTTATAATGGTGTTGATCAGTCAATTGTTAAGTGAGAGAAGGTGGTGTGTGAATTGCATTTACAGCAAGAGATTGAGGAGAGAAGCCACTTAGCTGGAGCTGTCCTTTGCTTCTCATGCTTCCCCAGGTAAATAGAACTGTTTTGAGGGCCACTATAAATAAGGTTTCTCATTCTGGAGTACTTTTTGCCTGTGCTAGCTAGTGCCCAGACTTGCTTATTGCAAAATTTGTCTTTTTCTTGGGAATTGAAGAGATTAATTAGAGGAGAGGCTGGAAGAACAGCTGATTTCAGTGCAATGTATGATTAGTTTTCAAGAAGGTGCTGTGAGAATTCTGAAAAAGGCCAGCTCTTTTATCCCATTCATAAAAACATTCTCATACCTTCATACATATTCATAGATAGATAGGTAAATAAGGATAAGCTAAACTTACGGATATTTGTAAAGTTGGTGGCTTTGGAAGGTTACCTCACTCAAAAAAACATGATCAGTGTGTTAGTAACCTTGTACATGAAAAAGAAGATCGAAGGGCGAGTTTCTCTTACCAAATTTGGTAAGTACAGGTTTGTTTTGATAAATTAGGCAGGTAACTACTTGTCCAAGTAGCAATGTCTGTAGTTACAGCAGATTCCAGATGAAGATGGATATATAAAAGAAGGCACTCTTTTATCTTACACAGCTGGTCTTGGACGAACTGGCACACTTATTGCCTGTTACATCATGAAGCATTATCGGATGACAGCTGCTGAAACTATTGCCTGGATCAGAATAAATAGACCTGGTTCTGTGATTGGACCACAACAGCATTTCCTGATGGAGTAAGTAGATTGAGTGTAAATTATTGCCAAAAATAAATCTAGATGTCTTTTTCTTCTTCTTCTTCTGTTGTACACTTAACAATCTTCAGTGTTAATTTGTTGTGTTTTGGGCCTTTTTTTCCATGTTATGATAGCAAACAGGCAGAACTTTGGACAGAAGGGGATATTTTCCGTGCAAAGTTGAAACGAAACCATAAAATTGCTGTAACAAGAATTCTGTCAGGAGTAGATGATATTTCAATTAATAACACAAGAAACAGGAGAACCATCCAAAAGGACATTGAACTGGTAACCATCCAAATATTGTGCTCTTGTAAAAGTTGGAACTGTTGAAAATCTCTCAGGTTTTGAACAAACCTGTGGGTACACTAAAACTTTGTTAATCAGATTTTTTTTCTGTTCACCCTTTTTGCATAAAGGGATATGGGGGGAAAAAGTATGGACAGCAATTAGGAAAAACAGAGTTCAGAACACAGGTGAAGTAGGAGCATCATCATGCTGTAGTCTTTTGTAATTAGGTCAAAATAGAAAAAAGTACTCACAATTTGCAATCAAAAACACTGATTTCATTTTGCATTGTCTGTTGCTTCACTGTGTGTATTTAAAGGGAAGGGATAAAAGGGTTTGTTGGGGTTTTTTTACCTCATTTTAGTTTCTAAGTAATTGCAACTTCTGTAATACCTTTTGATGGTGCTTTTTGAAAAAGATGGTACTGCTGTTTTAAAAAGGCAAGTGAAGGAGGGAAATCCTGTATTTAGTGAAGATTATACTGTACCTAAGCAAAGATTTGATAATGTATTGTTTCCAGTGTTTTAAAAGTAGACAATATTCCGATGCATGTAATTCATGATACCACTTAATGGTTTACAGCTTCAAAAGCAGCAAACAGGAAACTGGAAGGAACAGAACTGTATTTATGCAAGTGAATTTCCTTTGACCTTATCCTGTTGCGATAATTCTAATTTTAAGCTTTAAAATAAGGTTAATTCTTAAATATCAAAGTGTCTTTATTTTAATCTTGATTTATCGTTTCCCCCTTCCGCTTATCCAGTACAGTGATGATGATGAAACAAACTGTCTAACACAAGGGGATAAGCTTCGTGCTCTGAAAAGCAAAAGGCAAGCAAAAACTCCAGCTGCATCTCCACTAGCGTAAGTCAATTTCTGAATATATAAAATGCCAGAAACACTTTTATCCTCTTCTTCATGAATACTTCCCCTTGCCCCCAAATGTTTGTTACCAATGCTGCTTTTACTCCCTTAAAACAAACATGAGATTCACCATTTCTGTGAAGGCTTGGTGAGTGCTGAGGAGGTAGGAGAACTTGGTTAAAGAACTGCATGACTTAATTTCTGGTTTTCTGTATAGTTTTTAATGCTGGTATTCTGCACTTTACAAGCTCCTATAGTACTTCTGAATGCTTTACTTTCAGTTTAATCACAAACGTTCTCTTGTCTTTCCTGTGGTAGTATAAAAATGGAAGAATATGACTCTGTATGGTTTTGTTTGATTGGATCAAATCAGATACATGCTGGTGTTTGAAGTAAAGTCAGCTACCTAAAAAGAGTTAAAAGAAGGATTTTTAGCTTCCTTTCATTTTCTCTTCCTTGGAAAAGATCTTTCCCTAAATCCTGTGGGCTTTGTGATAACGTCTGGTGGATCTGGAAGGCAGACTAGCCACTATATTTCAGTAAACAAATTCAAAGAAGTGCATTTCTGTCAGGGAAACTGGTAGTCTCTTTTATTTTAGACAAGTCCTGAAACACCACCTGTAAAAGAAAGTTTGCATCTGTTGTAGTTTGTACCAACTGTAGGTACAAAAACTTTTGGTCTGCCCTTAAATAAACTGCGAGAGAATGCAACACTTGCAAAACTCAGCTGGATCTCATTTGATTGCTGGGAAAGGAATGGTGACCCCTGGCTGTCAGATTTTTGCAAAAGACACGTCACCGAAGTCACAGACCACAGTCAACTTGACTTTTGTTGTGTTGTCCTCCTGTAGGAGATGATGGTGCTACCTGCTGGCATTTTTATTTTCTTCTTTTTTAAGATCACCACTGTCATCAGACTTCTAGAAAAAGTGAGAAGTATGTAGTAAAAATGTGGTGAAGGTAAAGGAATATGACTTTGGAAACCTTCGCACATTGCTATGTATGATTTCTGCTTTTGTTTTAAAATACTCTCTTTTGTTCATGCTTATCATTTACACAGGCAGCCATGTAAGAAACAACGTATTCGGAACACAGCCTGTGCCCAGCTGACATTTAAAAAATGCCAAAATGCATCACCTCAGTTACCTCAAATAGCACAGTAGAAAAACACTGCCTTGCAGATTAAGGCACAGAAGTGCCTTAGTTGTCAAGTACTTAATTGCCACACACTTACTGTATGTTCCATGCGATGATTGTAGACTGTGTGATAACCTATTCAGAGCCATTGTGTTAATATCTTCTTAATAGAAGACATATCTATTGTTAAAATATTATTCCACTCATGAAATATTCTGCAACTTGTCTGCTCTAATTAAAACTAGTTAGCTGGTACTTGTCTAGAATTAAAATAATTTACCTGGAGCTTATAGCTGGTTTTTACATTGTGCATTGTGGCTCAAGGAGTTTCAATTTACCTCTTTCTGTTCCCCTGAGTTATTTTTATGGTTTGCAACTTGTACTGAAATAATATAGTGAAAAATGAATATGTAAATTCATACGTTCTTTGTGTTACTGTTGTTTTATTGCAAGAAATATTTGGCTGCCTTACATGAGTCAGAAGTTTTTTCTGCTACGAGAGATGTTAGTCTCTTTCCTTGTTAGTTTAGTCTGTTAAAATAATTAGTCTTGCAGTGAAATTGGTTACTTTTATCTAAGCAAAAAAGCAGAAGCTTCTAAATCTTCTAAGCAGTTTTATTTCAGAGGAAAAAAGAAGTGGGGGGGGCAAAGTAAGAGCACCAGAAGCTTGGACAGTTACAGTCTTTGAAAACTAGAGGCATTATTTACTTTGAAGTCACAAGGGATTTGTATAGAGTGCTATTGAAGTTGGCTGTATAAATTCTTTTTGCTTTCATGACTGGATATTTTATGTGTTCTAATAAGCAATATTCTGCACCTGTAGCAAAGGATTATGAATTGGCTTTTGCTTCTTACACAGGAAGGTAATACACCCCATCATCGGGTTGTTTACATAAGTTGTTTGTTTCTGCAAACTTACCTGTCTCTGATCTAATGTTTTAGTATCAAAATGTATGATTGTGAAGTAGGATGTGTGAATACAGGCTGATCCAACTGTGTAAGAGATGGCAGCAGGTGGTCAGAGATGTATTGCTCCTGCATGCACTTATTTCCTAGAGTGATACAGACTTTCTTTGAAATAGGTGACTTTGGTGAGGATTTCAGAAAAGTTGCTTTGATTTCCACCAGCATGTGGGTACTACATTTGGCAATTTATGGCTGCATGGATTGTTAGTCATAGAAAGTAAGAAATGCTTGGCAAAGGTTACAGAGCAGTGTCCTTTTGAAGAATTTGAAACAAGCTGAAATACACCAATAGCTTTTGCTTTTGAATTTTTTTTCATCTCTACCTCCTCCTCCAATCCCTTTTAGATGGCTCCTAGCTATGCTGGTGTCTACACTGTGTAGCATTGTCATCTGGTGGATTGTATGTGGCTCCCTTCTGCCCAGCCTGCTATTCTGTCTAGATGGTTTAAGAACGTAGTAACCATCAGGACTCCCTGAGAGAGAGCCACTGTGTAAGTGTCCCATTCCATTTCTCTACAATATCTCACACCTTTCTGTCTACTATGTCTCATAAATGCATGTTTTCATGTCATGTTTCTTACTGGCTTTGTTGCAAGGGTAAATTTCACTGCTCTGGCTTTGCTATTTTTTGTGTATAATATTTGGAATAATTGAGTGATTTTTATGGCTGGCTTGCAATGTACAAATGCAAAGAGCTCTTAAAATAATTTTTAGTTTTGAAGCTTTTCTTCTCTGCAGATAAGCAAAAGTGCATAAGCAAAATTATCTGTAAGAAGGAAAAAGTACTGCTTTAAAATACGATCGTATGCTTTGCATACTGCAGAAGCAGATGTTAGCTGCAGTTTTACTCTGAAGTTCATGAACTTAAAAAGTAGGCTAGTTTCCCAACATATGATTTTATTCCCATGAAATGCCAAGAACTAGAATTTGTTAAAAATGTCAGTAGGTCTTTGTTTCTATGAAGAGATCAAATATTATATGCCATGGCATAAAACAGGACTTCTTTTTACCTTTTTAGCATAACAGAAGATGGGACAGGTTGCAGTGTTAGGTCAAGGATCACTTGTTTTCCCAGCCAGTCTGGTTTCATCTTCCTTTGTTCACAATTATGTTTTATAGAGCTTTAGGAGACTACTTGCATTCATTTATTCTGACAACTTGGATTCAGCAGCTGAGAAAACATTAATAACATATCAGTTCCTTGAGTACAGTTTTCACTCTTTCTTCACTCTGCTTTCGTCACAATAGCTACAGTGATTTCTGTGCCTTGCTTCTACTTAAAAGGTGCAGTCTTTTCATCAAATGACATCTTACATCTTTTGGTCAAACAAAAATTTCAACAGCACACAGATCTGCCAGGAAATCCTAATGAACTTTTTGCTTCCTTCTGAGTCTCCCTGGAGCTCCTCTGTCATCACCACCCTCAAAGCAGAATGGTTACTTGGGGTGAATGCTTGAAACCTTGGTGCTCTCAGGGAGAAGAAATGGTCAGAAAGTCTTTTACACCAGAGTACTGAGTAAGAATCCGCATTCTCTCCTGACAGACATGAAGGTTGAGATTTTCTATCATCCTTACCTTTGGCCTTGCAACTTTTTGTCTGCACTTCTTAAAATGCATGAAACTCTTTCTCTAACATAAGTGACTGAATAACTAGAGAATGAGAACTGGGGGACTTTGGACAGCTTAGTTATTCAGTTAGCCTTCAATGAGGTCATTTTAATCTGTTCTTTTGGGGAAAAAATGATGAAGAAATAAAGAACACTTCAGCTTAATTCTTTCCCCCTGACTTTGTCAGATAACATACTTGAGAGGTGTTGTTCCAAATAACGTGAGAGGCGTGTTTTCAAAGTTTTACACTGAATGTAGCACTATTTCTTTTCTCAGCAGTCTCCAGAAGTCAGACCTCAGATTTCTGAACACAAACTTAAAAAAACACAGGTTAAAGAGATTAAACAATCGGTGCTTTGTTTTGCTGTACTGTAAGATCAATTTCAGTCAACTATCATCCTTTCTTTCTCTTACTGTTTCTGTGTTCTGTCTAAAAACTAAAAACACTTTTTCCTTGCTAGAGGAAGAAAGACTGTTTGATGTTGGTAGACGTGATGCAAGCAATTTGGTTATTCCCATTTACTGGGAATTTCCAGTTACTGGTGCTACTGCTTGATTTTCAAGATTAGCAATCATACAATGTTGGTTTAAGTATAGGGAGAGAAAACACTTAGGCTTTTCTTAAAAGCTTGCCTAACTTTCTCTCCATTCTGCAGCTAATGTCTCTTGTGTTTTAAGAGATCAAATTACCACTGATGATGGATCTCTCTGGGCTAGCCTGGCAGTTGTGTTGGCTGGAGCCCTGTATGCTGAAGAGTTATCAGTCACTTGTTACCTGTTGATGACTTGGAAGAATGGTAGAGGTCTCAGGTCTATTTTCTTAAAAATCGTGAGGTGGTGAAGGAGAAAGCGGTATTTCACTTAGCAGACCTTGTAATACAGGTTGCCTAGACTGGTTGGCAAGACTAAAATGGCTTTTGCAGACAGAGAAGACATGCACCTGTGTAACCTCTCTTTTCTTCATCCCTCCTTACAGTATCTTCCTTAGGATACTGTAATCATGTATTTTTAAAAAGCTTGTTGTGTGGATTGGTTTCTCTCCAATATGTATTACATTGCTTGCACTTCAAGTTTTGTGGATTTTGTCTTGAGTTGTGGAGTTTGGGCTTCTGTGTCCTGGTGGTGTGCCTATGTTCTGCCCTTGCACTGAGTTAAATGGTGAGAAAAGGTTGTGAGTTATTTAAAAGATGCTGCTACTGAACCAAACACTGTTCCATTTAAACAGGTTTTGATTTGTTTAAAGACCAAGGTATTAGCTTGAATGAGGCAGCAGTGTATAAACTAGTCTGTTATTTGTTGTGTGTATTCTGGATCAGAGCTACCAAGTGATGTTTCCATTACAGATGAACCAGAGATGAAAAATTCTTGCAATGTAAATGTATGTTTAGTAGTGTGACTATTAACAGCATCCTGTAGCCTAGTTTTTTTGTTTGTTTTGGTTTTTTTAATCATATCCCATTGAGTGCATTTATGTATCCCATTCATGTACATCAGATGTGTTTGCTGGTGTTTCTCGATGTTGTATGACATACTATTTTATGTGAACAGCTACAAAGCAGTAAGGTAGGTGTCCTGAGATCTTACACTTCTCTAATATAGTTTGGGATATTTTTTTCTTGACATTTTGGCAGGATTTCCTCAACCATGGCCTCATCTCACATCCATTATAAAACCTATCTGTTGAACCTGCTATCAAGCGAGGCTGTTAGTCTAATTGTGCTAAATCAAAATTCCATAGATTAGTTTCTTCTCTCACCTTTAACATATATGCAGTAGCATTCTAATAAAAGCTGTAATAGCAGTGTTGCTGGTCCTCAACTGACAGTTGTCAGGCTCGAAGACAGCTCTGGGTGTTTATTTGCAACACCGTGTCAGACAGTGGTATAAGTGGAACCTTCTCTGTTTTCCTTGAGGTGCTGTCAGCCTTGGAAGTCTAGAATTCTAGTCTGATTTAAAAATGTCTGTGTGATAATTTAGCAATTGTTTTGTTCATAGGGATTTCAATTATTCTTTACTGTAGAGTAGCCCAGTGAAGTTGTATATATCTGAGATGTAAAAATGGCATATCATCTGAAGAGCAGACAATGTTAGAGGTTCTACCCTGCTCACAGCTGGCTCTGAACTGATCCCATAAGGCATCTCCTTATCTCCCTTTGGCAAATACAGCAAACGTACAAGGATGTTTTTATGGTTGTTTTGGTTTCCTGGTGGCTATTTTTATTATAAGTCACATTTCCATTTAGGACTTCTTTTATTTTCTTTCTTTGTTTTGAACAGAGAAGATTAAATTCTCTGGGAAGTAAGGAGTACCTTATGATATGTTGAAAAGACGAATGAAGTGTTTGTGCGAAATGGTATCTTGATAACTCCTAGTGCTTCACAGAATCACAGACTGGGTAGTGTTGAAAGGGACCACAGGGGGTCATCTGTTCTGGCCTCCCTGCTCAAGGCAAGGTCATCCTAGAGCACATTCCACAGGATTGTGTCCAGGCAGTTCTTGAATATCTCCAGTGAGGGAGACTCCACAGCCTTGGTTGCAGTGCTCGGTCACGTGCACAGTAAAGAAGTTCAGGTGCTCAGTTCAGAAGTTCCTCATCTTCAGGTAGAACTTCCTGATCAGTTTGTGCCCAGTGCCTCTTGTCCTATTGCTCAGCACCACCGAGCAGAGCCTGGCTCTTGACACCGTCGCTTCAAGATACTCGCGGGCATTGATGAGGTCCCCTCTGTTGTCTCTTTTGGAGGCTGAACAGACCCAGTGCCCTCAGCCTTTCCTCATAAGAGAAATGTCCAGTCCACTCATCATCATCACCATATCCTTCCACTGGACTCTCTCAAGGAGCCCCATGTCTCTTTTGTCCTGAGGAGCCCAGAACTGGCCACAGCACTCCAGATGTGCCTCACCAGGGCTGAGTAAAAGGGCAGGATCAGCTCCCTCGACCTGCTGGCAATGTCCTTACTAATGCATCCCAGGACACCATTGGCCTTCATGGCCACAAAGACACACTGCTGGCTCATATTTCAGGTCATGTTCAATAAGTATACGGGTTTATGCCATGTATATTGACCAGTTTTTATGAACTTCTGGTATCTAGAAAAAAAAGGGTGTTTATGAGAGAAAGATTATAAACATTAGATTACATTCCAATAACTTTCGCTTTCTTTTATATGTACATTTCCATGCATTTTATGCAGAGAGACACCAAATGTATGTATTCAAGGAGAAAACATGATTTTTCCATATTTCTGGCTGCATGAGTAGTAAACCATTATGTGCCATGATTTGTTCGTGTTTATATTTCAGTGACTAAATGTTACGAGGTTAAGCTGACTTTGTACTTTTCTGTTCATTCCTAGAAGTTTTATCAGCAGAAATGAAGTAATGCAAATAATGAATATAATGCAAGTCTTCTTTCACCACTGGTGTAATTTTTAGTGCTTGGTTGAAAGTGTGGTAGACCGAATTTGTTCATACTGTATGACAACTGTGGCACTGAAAAAAGAATTATAATATTAGAACTTGTTAAAACTGTTTTACAATTACAGTAGGAACGACAACGTAAGCTTTCAGGTTTGGAATGTTTTCACCTTGGGCATGCAAGGAAAACAGTTTCATTAGAAGAATTTGTTCTGTCTAAAGAAGTATGATATGAGGTTGAAGGTATCTGGGGGTGGTTTTTTCTGCCTCCTGTATAAGCAGTTCCTTCAACTTTGAATGACCTGTGTTTACAGTAGAATTTGCATTGCATTTTGGTAGTGCTTTATTAAGATGGCTCAGAGGAACTGTCGGTTTTATTTGAACATTTGCAAATCAAGTGACAATATTTTGCAAGGCTGAACTATTAAGAGAGATTTATTTAAGTAGAAGTTTAAAATTCTTGGAATTTGTGGTTATGTAGTCATTTGTTTGCTAATCAAGAAGAGTATAGTAAAAATAAGGTTGCTGATCAGTTTTACTACATAAAGAATATATTTTAGATGAAATTGTGTTATCTCAAATGCATGTTCTAATTCTAAAATCAAACCCATATAAAACAATGAAAACATTGGAGGTTTTTTCCATTTCTGTTTTTGGTGAGTATGTTACATGAATATATAAGTGTATATTTTCTCCCCATGTATTTTGCTCCAGAAGTTAACATTCAGTATTCATATCTAGGATTCTGTGCAAATAGTTTCTTCCGAGTATTAACAGACCAGACTGTAACTTACACAACTTAATGAAGGTTTTGATTTCCAGTCTAATGTAATCTGCTCATACAGCTGGACTCAGTGAAGCCACTGAAAATTAGAGTCTTAGCAGGAGAAGAAACAGTAATAGCTGAGTTACCCTTAGCTCAGAATCTCTAAAATGGTGCATACTTCCATAGCTGGAACAGATGGAACGACTAGAGAATAGATGTGTAAAATGAAGCACTAAATAGATATCCATGGGCTCCATTGACCAGTTGTCACTTTCTGTCTCCACAGTATCATAATTTTACTGTAAGTATTTAGGAAGAGAGCAGACGTCATTTTCTTGTGAACCAGTTGTCTGGTGGATAAAAGTAGTTGTTTGCATTTCACAATCTGGAATTCTTTGTTTCTTAGCATAAATAGCAGTAGGATTTATCTGCCTGTTTAAGAAATAGTCAGTGTTTTGCTCTAGATTCTTTCAGAGAAGTATTTGAGTACAACCAGCATGTAAAGCTGAGTTTTGAGTATTTCAAATTCAGTTATTCGCTCTAGGAGCAAAATGCTAGTATTTGCAATGATTTTCCGATTTGAAGGCAGTATTTCATGGTTAATTGAAGGAGATTTAGACTTAGATCTTCACAAATTTAATTACTTGGGGTTTACTCTGAATTTAGTCTGGGAATTCTGTGTCAGTCTGGAAAATAATATTTGTTTTTGTTGCATACTTCAGATTTTGTCCTTTTTTTTAATTTGTAGCATAATTTAAAATGCAATTTTGGATCTTTTTGTCTTCCAAAAACCTAACAGAAAATTCAAAACTATTAACTTGATCCATTCTTTGAAAGCAAAAAAAGCCCAACAAAACCAACCATCAAAGCAAGCTGCTATGCTCCAAGTAAAAACAACTTGCATTACCCTAATTATAACAGGAATGTTAGGAAAGAGAAGGATGTGTTTCAGCAGAAGAGTTTGCTTTTCAGAAGGATTTGTGAAAAGCCAGCTGATACTTGTTAGCTCTATTGCAACTGTAATACCCTCTTTTCAGTGTTTTCTAGAAACTTTCCAATTATATAATCTTTTTTTTTTCCTACTCTTTACAGAGTATTTCTGCAGTCCAGTGTTCAGAAAAATAAAACCTCTGAACCTAGCATTTCTGACAGTACAGACATTACTAAAAGAACTACCAGGTCTGCTGCAAGAAAAAACAGTTTAAAAAGGTGAGAGTTACCCTCTTTACAGATCCTGTAACTGTTCTCTAGGGAAATACTTTGAGCTGTTGTATCCACTGCTGGCAGGAGCTTTGCCATAGTTCAACTTCTCCTAGCAATGAAAAGTGGGAAACAATTACATGGTTTATGTCATGTACTGAGAATATCTGGAACCTTACATCTTAGGTAATTTATTTATGTTGCTCTGTCTTTCAAATTTGAAAATTTTATATAGTAATTCCTAATGTGAGTGATAGTTACTGAAAATGAGGGATTTTGGTAACATGAAAACCCCTCTGCCTGGAGTGAGAGACGGAAAAATTGCTCACAGCATTAAGTCAAATACTAGTCAGTGCATGAAGTCAAAACTAGGAGAAATTCAATGGACAACTGAAATGCAGTGATTGTGGAAAGGTGAAACATATAAAATGCATGTGTATACTGGTATGAGTTTTTTTTTTACTGAGAGTATGGCTGATAATCTGAACTAAACCTGTTTGATAAAGCTTAATGAAATTTTAAATTCTAATGGATTTATGCAAGACTGAAAGTGCTTTTTGGCCCAGAAGCATATGGCCAGACTACTGCTATGTATCTTTGTGTGTGCATGTGATCATGCCCCTCTGTGGCAACTCTCCAGGTCATTATAAAAGATGAGCCTGAGAGTGTAACTTAAAACAATATCCAAACAATTTCCATTGGTTGCAATTTACTGGAATTTGTCTTAAACTCCTGGTGAAAAACTTTCAAATGGGTCTGTCAGGTGCTGAAGAGATTTTCGTTGGGAAGAGTAAAAGATGACACATAACTACTTCTTATGTTATGTGGCTTGATTTATAAATATCACTGAAAATTCTAAGTTCTTTTGCAACTTTTTCCTCACACTCTTCTTTCTCCTTCTTCATCCTGTTACCTCAAAGGTAACAAAGTTATGAAAAATTTACTCTGTCAGTGGAAATAGTCAGTAGACTGCAGTGAATTCTATTCAGAGAATTTTTAGTTGTGACTTTGTTTTGATTTATTGAATAACATGTTAAAAATTAATATCTTTTTCCTGAAATAGATATTTTACTAAAAATCAGTAGTATTTTTCCAGGTTTTCCTTTTGGTTGGTTAGGTTTTTTCTCCATTTTGCCTAATTTTCACCATGTCAGTTTTGGTTCAAACAGAATTGAAGGGATTCTGCCTGCTGTTTCTATTCTTCATGCCTCTTCCAGTTTTAACCTGCTTGCAACATTTTGTGGCTGCATTCATGCACGTGTGTAATCTGAAGAGAGATTTTCAGTTCCTGGAAAGCACTTCTCCAAGCTGACCTTTGTTTTGTGTGAGCTGAGAATACCTATCCTTAGGAGAAAACAACATCCCTAAAATAGAGTTCACAGAAGATTTCATTAATTTTGTTAGAAGTCCTTTAGGTGTGTTGCCAGATGTATGACTCTGAAGGCCAAGGATCAGGGCAATCTAAAACTTCATAAATTACTTCGTTCATATTTTAATGGACTTTCTAAAACTTCTACCCCAAATACTTCATTCCATATACTGTTTCTTTTCTTCTAACTTTGGGGGTCTAAGAAGTTCAGTTACTTTGTATTTCCATTCAATAATCAAATTTGTCCTTGTTCTGTCACAGTTACGGAGTTCTTAATTGTTTTATAATCTGCGAGAGCTAATTGGGTGCTGGTCCCTCTGAAGGGCGTTTCGGTATGACCATATAATTTAATGGATTTAGAATGCAGTATCTTGTTGTTGATCTTGTAGGTGTCCTTTTATTTTTCCTGTAGCATTTGAAAAAGTATCAGTCTTTTTTTAAGCATGCCTTTTCTTGTCATCTAAGTTTATCTTAATTTCTTGAAGTATCAGCAGTTTGCATTACCTCATAGTGCTCAGATTCATTGACCTAATCCAGACCAAGTGGATTGCAGGGTAGAGAATAATTATCTCTGCAATATTGACATCATGCCCTAACCAAGATCTGTCTTTGTCAAGACTTCATTTACTTCACTGAACTTCTGACATTACTGTGTATCCTTATTCTCTCATTTTCTTGTCTGATACATTCCAGTGGAAACATCTTGCACCATTTTTATGTCAAGCTCGTTCATTGCTGCTTTGTGTCACTTTAGTCAATTCTTTTTGTAAGTGAATCACACTTGTGACCCATCCTCATGCAGTATAATCTGCAGAGCTAGGGAATTCATTTGCCATTTCATCCTTCAGACATTACCATGGATTGTCTCAAGAATGATTTTTCAGCCAAAACAGCTATTTACAGCTAAAACACTGTTCTGGCTTTGCAAAGAGAACTTACAGAATTTCAATCCTATTTAAAACACTCACTGCATTTCCTTTGTGGAACATCTCTAGATATCTGCTGCCTTCTACTGAAAGTACTGAAAGAAAGTACTGATGGACATAACACATATCTTAATATCCATAATACTGGTTTTGAACTGCAGGAAATCACATTGCTAGTCTGTAAGCCAGTACTTCTCTGTGGATGCCCTTATTTCTCCAGTTAAGATATCTTCCTTGTAAATTTGCCAGTTACTGTGAAGTTCATGTCTGTATGTTAACAAGGTGCATACTTCACATCCAAACCAACTGAGTCATAGTAAGGCACAAGTTATGTGGTCTTTTCCATGTTACCACACAGAACAGAATTAAAATTCTTATGGTAAGTAGTTGATTAGAAATGAAATCTTAAGCGGTAAAGGCATTTTGATGGGTAAAGGTGCTTAAGGGAATGCAGGTCAACTTATTACAAAAATTGTAATAGGGAATATGGGGGAAAAAGTATGAAAACTGTATAGAGGAATATCACAAAAGCTAACAAAGACGAATAGACTTTAAAAATCTCATATGCCTTTGCTTTGCTGGGTATTACAAAGCAGCCTTTTGCACCCTTGTTCAAATACTGAAAACTACCTGCAGCATTTCAGAACTTTTCTATATGTAATCTAATCCTAGCTTAAAAAAAATATTGCTGTTTCTTTACTGTTCTTCCTACTTTTCCTATGGTCTAATACCTCAGAGGGAGAAAAAGAAAAGGAATGCTTTACACAAATGCGCTTAATGAAATTATGGTACTTTGAATCCTCTTTTGCATTTCTGTATGGAACAGAATTTTCTTCATATTATCTGTGATCAGACCAGTCTGTGCATTCTTGACAATTAGTTTTGCTGTGTTATTAAATGCAGTGACTTTTACCTTTTGTTTCTTTCTTTGAAGTTTCATTTGCTCATTTTACCTTGCCAGAAATACTTGCTTGAAATACATACTGAGTGATTTTTAACTTTTTCCCTCAAATATGTTTTATTTCAACAGCCAATCCATCACAAAGACTAGAACAGTATTGCGTTGAATTTCGAATAAGCCACCAGTGTTGAAGAGGATATTCAGGAGTGAAGGGGATATGACTAGAGGGGACTTAATGCAATTCAAGGAAGATCACTTTGGCTCTATTTTTCAGCAAAAAATGAAATAGAACAATCTCTTCCTTACTTGTAGAATAAAACAAACTGTAAACATGTTTGGTAGACCTTTTTCTACCATGCTACCACTTTCTCAAACAAAACCAACAAAATCTACGTACATTCAGACTCAGGTGTAAATATTTAAGCTCTCTATTATAAAGAGGGCTTGCTAGTATGTATGATGCATGTGTATAAACTGTGATGGCAATCACTTAGCTGCTGACCACCAGAAATGAAAAGATGGTGGGAGCTTTTAAGTATATGAATCTGTGTTGTCCATTCAGACTGGGCTTGAGTCTTCACTTGAGTCTGAGAATCAACCACAAAAGCTTTTTTTTCTAATAGTATTGGTACTCTTCTGTGTTGACTGGCTGCTCTTTCTTACTTTGTATGAAGTTTTTTATGAAGCTGCAGTATTGAGTACACAATGTAACTATTGTCCACCAAAGAGTGCTTTATTGTCAAAGGTTGTGTGGTTTATTTAGGAAAAACTAATCGTAAATGATTAACTTGTTTTTAATAGTGACAGCTTTTTAGTTGTTTACAACCAATGGCTCTTTGAACTAGTTATAACTGCTTTAAATCTGGTATGATTTTAAAGGGGAGGAAAAACTGTGCCATTTGAAGCAGTGCTGTCATACTGAAATGTCATTACATTATTGTTTCCTATCCTATCAAGTCCTTGAGGTGAAACTTTAAATTACCATATATGAAAGGTAAGAATTCCCCCCAGATTTCATTGGTACACTTGGTAACATGTGGATGTTGCTGGTTTTTAGCTTCAGGGCACTTAATGAGTGCAGCACACAAAAAAGGGAAAATAAGGTTGCCATACAACTGAGGTAGTGGAACTCAAGGGCAGGTAAAAATTTGGACATGTAACACTTCAGGAACTACAATTTACCTCTGTTAAAAAGCAGTGTAGTTTTTGGAGGAATCTGCTTGAGACTGAAATTTTCATCCCTTACAGGACAACAGTGTGTTTTTTCCTACTAGTTTTCACATTATAAAATTTCAAAACTGGTGTACCCTTGTCCACCAACTGATGGTTATAGCTGCATATCCCTCAGATGAGTACTGTTACCACATAGCCTTAAATATGAATCAATTATCTTTTGATTTAGTGACTCTTACAGTAGAAAGTAGAACAAATGGAGAAATCTGAAATGTTACTAATGGAATAACTGAAGTTTTTAAAGATGCAGATTACCTTTGTGAGAGACAGAATTTTATCTCAATGAATGCAAATGTTCAGTGACTAGTTTCAAACTATGTCCTTTTGAATGGAAATTAAGCCTTCTGTTAGGCTGGTGATTTTTGAATGCCAGTATGAATATCACACAGTGGTTTGAAAACATTTTCTAGCAAGAGCATCATGAATTGGAGAGGAACCACGATGTGAAGTGTAAGTAAGCTTAAGAGGTAACATCCGTGCGCTTAGATAGTCGAAATCTGAAAACATGAATACAAATTAAAAAGAAAAGGTTTGATGCAAAATAAAGGACCGTTGAAAGCTCAGACTGGAAATACTTTTTTTGTTTTCTCCTTAAACTTCCCTTTTCACCCTCCCCCCACCCCCCCATTTTCTTCTAGATGAAAAGCATCCAAGAGAGGGACTGATCTCATCCCGATAAGGCAATTAAAATTTCTTGGGGTTTGAATGGGGTTGGTTTATTTGTTTTGTGGGTGTTTGGGGCGGGGGGGGGGGGAATGTGTTTTGGTTTAGTGGTTTTGGGTTTGGTTTATTTGGTTAGGGTTTTTTTAGTGGGGGTTTGTGGTTGGGGTTGGTTTTTTGGTTGGTTGGGATTTTTAATTAAGCCATTTGTGCAAAAGCTGAACTACAGGTAATCACAATTGTAAGTCTGTTGTGCAAATATGAATCTGTGTTTATTTTTGAACAAAATTCTCATCTTGGAAGGCAGAAGGGATGCAAGTAGTTAAGTGAGAATCAAAATAAAGATTTTGTAATATTTACTGTGTTTGGCTTTGCCCTCAGCTGAGCTTCTTTTAGCATCTTTTTTTTTTAACCAAAAAATAATTGGTCTCTTTCTCACCCCTTCCAAATTCCAAATGAGAATTTGCCTCTTTTAAAGTAACCAGCAGAATCATTAGCACTTTTAGGTTCATCAGAAGTACATTTGCAAAATGCAAGTGCACAAACAATAGCAACTCTAGCTAAACCAAAATTGCATGTTTGGCATCAATGGGTTTCAGGATACCCCATCCACCACCCGGTATCTTAGTGAAAAACATTTAAGTGTCAAAGGGACTTTACATTTGAACTTTCCAAACAGCCTTATATGGAAAATTAAGTCATTACCTCATTGTGTCCCAGCTAATTGTACTGCTTAGTTTGTTACAAATTTTTATTACTTTGTCTAACGTTTTTAATATACCATACCAAAGTTGTCTTCAGTACAAAAATGACGAATGGGCATGGGTGAGGAAGTCCTTGGTTTCTGAATTTTTTCTGAATTGTGAAGTATTACATGCCAAAATGGAATGGGTTGTGGCAGCTGCATCACCTTTGTACAACACAGCAAGTGAATGAAGGTATTTCTGGTCTCATCTGTTAGGAGATTCTCCTTAGAAATCCTTTCCTCTTTCAAATACATGAGAGGTGGATTCTTCCTCAGTCTCTTAATTCAAAAGATACATGCTCAAAAGCTGTAATAGCTTGGGTGAAAACGCTACTTTCCATTACAGCATCAAAAACGTAACGCAGATGTTAACCCAGATCTTGTCTTTTTGCCCCAGTATGACAGCAGAGGAAGCACTGCTGATTTAAAACAGTAAGAGATTGTAGAAAAAAAACGAAACAACACATAAATGTGATATTCACCAGTTTGTTGCACTGCAGTTTTTATATTAATCATTTGCAGACTGTCTTACATAAACTCATGTATAGGCTATCACGGTCTTAAATTTCTTGACTAATCAGTACTGTTCATCCTGATTATTTTTAAACTGTATATTTCTAATCATATTTTTTTAACTTAGATTGACAGAACGAAAGTTTATTTTGCTGAAGGTATTTTTAAGATAAAGCTTCATATTATCTTGTAGTATTAATTAGTTCAATATGCATTTGTGTCTCATTTGAAAATACTGCAGATTGCATTTGATTTTATACAAAATACTGAATAGTGAGAAGTGTAAACATGAATTGTGTAAAATTAAAAATAATCAGAAGGGTTTTTTTTCCTGTTTTATTTCCAGTATGATCATATCTGTACCAGACTGACTCATGTGTGCACTGAAAAAAACACAACACACTCAGCTGCCTGAAAATTTTTAATTAAAGCACAGATTCTTAAACCACATACTTTTAAAATTTCAAAAATAGAGAATTTCTGGCTCTACATTTCAGAGAACTCACTTTGGAAAACAGTAACTCTATTTGAATTGTTGGGGTACTGTTACACAGTAAAAAAAGCACAGTAAGACAGAACAATGGGGATTTAGTTATTATTTCTCCTTCCTCTATGATTATATAGTATTAATTTTTAGAAACAGGCATTATCTTAAATACTATATACTTTCATACTTACCACGACAGTGAAGGCTTCTCAGAACTAAATTTTTAGGAACACTGATTTCTGCACAAGCACAGGTGATGGCCTAGTTTAGCCCTTTAAAAAAATACCTTACAGCAAAAAATAGTGACAAACTCAAATACTTTTTGTCACCCTTACCTATATTAGAAAATGCAGAATTTGCACACACCAAGCAGAGCCTGTTTGACAAGCAGGTAAACTTCTGCTTGCCTCAAAGATAGGGTTTTATAGTTGGAAAATCTGTGTTCTTCTGTTGTAAGGTGATCCTTTCCAAATTTACATGATGTTTAAGCACCTCTTCCTGACAAGCAAGTTGCCTGATGAAGAGTGAATGGTGAGTTTTGCCTGGGAGAACACCAATTTGTGCACGTGATTCGCACAGGAAAACACAGTTCAGTCCTATCACATCATTAGGAGTTTAAGAAGTACTGGCACTGGGCAGGGGAGGGCAGAGGACTGAAAGAATCCCACACAGAAAAATTGAACAGGGGCCCTAGTCAACTCCATTGAGAAGTTAATGTGCTGCAAGAATAATCTGTTCACTGTAGTGTTGTATAATGTATTTAAACCCTGTTGGTATGCACTAGCCAAACTCTCACTCAAGACCAGGATCCACACCAGGAACTAATTATTAATTAAGACCACCTCAAGCTAAAGTACTCATTAAGCTCCTACAAACAGCTGTGGCTGCAGGGTGGGCACAAGCCCTATAAATCAAGCCCTGGGAGGAGCCAAAAGTAGGTGGTTGTTCCTGGTTGCTGTGTGCTGTGTGTTGCTGGAGCTCTGCTCTGAGAAATCATAATCCAAGGATCAGAAGACTGCGAGCTCCGGCACACTGTAGTTCTGAATAATTTAAATTTGGGTCTATTTAGCCTCCTTTGCATTGCAGTTTCTACATTTCTACATAAAATTCGAGTCTGGTCTTAGAGAGAAACTACATGCTTTAAACCTACCACACCAAGGGTTTGTTGAGGAAGAGATGTTTTTTACTTTACTTACTTCTGGTTTTGGGGTTGGTTTCACATGGATGTGACTGACCAGTAAGTCCTAAATATGGAATAAAGCATATACAAGGGTGATGTGCTTTTTAAGCTTAGGGAGCAATGGACCAGAGCAGTTGCAAAGATGACTTCATCTCAACTCAGAGGGAACAAGGGGTGGCCTTTGTTTTGGATAAATGGCTATCAAAGTTTGAGTGGATCAATGAGTAGTTCTTTAGCAAGAGTGAAGACCAGACCGGCATGGGGAGAATAAATACATAGAATGTACGAGCCAGACAACTGCCATAAGAATTTCAAAGACAGAAGTAAGCTTAAACATCAACCCTCCCATTCCTTCCTGACACCTGGGGACATCTGACTTAATGACAGTGAGGATATATTCCATAGGGACCAGTAAAGGGAGTCACAGTGGTATTGTGATTGAACTGTGTACTTCAACTGCTATATTTAGTATAAGTTATATTTTTGTGTTTTCAGTATACTGTGTATCACTCTAAACCAGAAATGCCATGTGACATGAACCATCTTCAAGTAAATAAATCTGGTATTAAACATGACACACTCCATCCATGGGGTATTTCCAAGAGCCTTGTCAAGTGTTGGACTGTCACAAAGGGAGTGGAAGAAGGCACCTAGAACGTCTGTCCTTTAAACAGCTCCATTCCTGGTACATGTCCTCCCTACCAAACTGTCCTACTTCACAAGGCTGCTAAAGACTCCAGACAGGCCACGCAGCTGCTGGTGTTCTTGTTACCTCAACTCAGCATGTGGTGGCCCTGCTGTGTAAGAGCATAGCAGCAGATAAAAAGCTCTTCTGTGTCACTAGCACCTCCAACTCCCAGCTCTTCTAACCATGCCAGTTGCTGCAGCTCAGTTACAGCACAAACAGGATAAAGTGGCAAACCCTAAAGTCCTCGTACCCTGACAGCACAATGGGAATAGACCCTTGGCATCAACTATTACTAATGTCTAATGTGAAAAAATGCAAAGTGAGAGTGATGCCAGTAGCAGGAGGGTAAATTATGAAACATCACTTGTGAGCTTGCTTTTGCCTGTGTCAGTGCTTTGATGCCATTCTTTTAAGGTAGCAGAACAATTCCTTGGTTTTCTACTCAGTGGAAGGGCTCAACCTCCTCATTATCCCTCCTTCAAATACAGCTTTTCTCTAGACCTCCTTGTATTTCTTCCCGAGTTCATGTTTTGCTGCTACTTAGATGGATCTTTCACCATTCTGTCCAAAATGGCATGCTCATAGGACTGAACCTCTAGCCAGTACTCACAACACATGACATTTCTCCTGCTGTCATGCTTCTAGATGCTTTTTGTCCATCTCTTTCACACCAGCATTTTATCTATTTTAAAGTGAACTACTGTTTAATGTTGATTTGTACACATTCTATCTCTTCCTCTCACTGATCAGACCTTTCCAGCCTCTGGTCTTCTTTCACTCTGGTGGAAGCTTCATTGGAAAGTTTACTAGGTTTTGCTTTTCCCACAATACCTTCTAAGGTTCAAAGTCTTTGCTAGAGCTCAGAAAAACAGAAAAGAAGCAATTAATCCATAAGCAATAGAAATATAATCAACGAACAAGTACAGAATTCCTGGATCAGAGTATGTCAGCTTACTATTCTCTTCTGGCATGAGAAAAAAGTTTGTACCTTGTTATTTTTATGTGTTGGCAGAGCTATCCTGCTAATTCAATTACATTATGCAAAATTCAGTATCTTTCATTCAAACAGTAACTACTGTACAAATCTAGACAAAGGAACTACTATTGCTAAAAGCAGGCAACAGCTTATTGAGTCCTGCTAACTAGCTGTAAAACAGCGTAGAGACAACAAGAACACAGATTATGAATAGTAACATTAGTTACCTAAACAAGGAGAGCAGAAACTTTATTCAGTTTATTTAGGGCTAGCTCATCCCCACCATAACGCTGTCATTAAGTGATGCAGTATCTACGGCTGCACTGAAGACACAGCTATCTGAAACACTTGTATCACATATTCAAAAAGGTATTTGTTTTCACAAATAAAACACTGCTGAAGGTAGAATTTAACTTGAAATACATTATAAGTAACACAGTCAAAGTGTAACAGTTGTTACTTCTTCCAAAGACTGAAGGCTCCCCCACTCCAAGCAGAAACTGTTCAGTACATGCTCAGCATATGCTACTGAAAGAGAAAAAGCTATTTCATGCCCATTATTCAGTGATTAAATGTACTGTTTATGCAAAGATAATCATGTTTCACATTCAATTACTGATCCACTGATAATGAGTCAGTGTTGCATTACTTTCAACACTGCATATATATATATATGTGTGTGTGTGTGTGGATACACATATATTCATTTTCTTATATGAATGTGTGTATATGTGCCTGTGATAGCTCTGGGAAAAAAAGGAAAAATGATGTGAAAATTGTGTAATATAAGATTAAGAATAATATTAATGGCGTAAGGGTACTAGAGGTACAGATTTGGGGGTTTTGGGCCCAAAGCATGCTTATACCCCAACACTTGTTTTCTTACAAAAAAAAAGTGTAACCAGCTGAAAGCTCATTTCCCATGGGCTCAAATGCCCAATATTCCTATTTAGCAACTCAGGGTTTTTTACTTCTGAGTCTTTTTATTCATTCTTTGGTACTCTTATCTTAAGCACACACATTCTTCTCCTCTTTCTTCTAAAGGCACTTTCATATCACTCTTGCCAATCCTAAACCATAGCACTGCATATGATTCAGTTGAACTACGCCATATCAACACTATCATATATAAATGACAGTCATGGAGAGAGGTGAATCCCTTTCTTTGCAAACTTACTGTGACTTACATTAATCTAAAACTTAAACCTGAAATGCAGCAGTTTTTCCTAGGTCACTCACTACATTAATCCAAAGAGTTGATGGTAGTAGTGCATTAAAGAGTAACATGACTAAGATCTGCAACACAGTTTAATCTCTTCTTAATATGCATGCCATGTTCTACTACTGTTTGTGTATATATTTACACCTGCTACCAACTGCTTTACATGAAGGAGTAAAGATACACCAGGAGTGACAGCAGCAAATATGTGCTTAACAGATACAGCTATTTTGGTACCTTAAATATGACAGATGACTGAGATTTACAGTTCTCTTATCACAGCTAGGCAAAGAAGTTGCATCACTGTCATCACTTACAGTTAATAATTTCTTTTCTATACTTGGATATACCATCAACTAGAGAAACTCTTAAGCCATTATTCAAGTCTGACAGACTGAAAAATAAAATTGTCACACATAGCTGCTCTAAGAAACTTCTGGTTTCAGCAGTAATCCACTACACTAAATCTCATTCTCACAAAGTTTTGGGTTCGATGGGTTGTATTTTTTAGTTTTGGCTGGTTGGTTTGTTCTGTTTTTAATTAAACAGTCTTGTAACCAGCCTGTTTCCCTTTTAACCAGGAGTTTAACAATCTGCTGACCAAAAGTGGATTATACAGATAAATTTTCACAAGTCCTTTAAAGCATTCCCCAAAGAACCTATTTGTCATTCTGTTTTGAAAGGCAGATGATCAAAGTTAAAGGAATAAACAGTAACTTTGCAACAGCAGGAAGGAGACTGAAAAATGAAAAAATTCTCTCAGCCTTCCCAGAGAACAGTCAGAACTAAACCAAACACATCACAACAGACTGATCCCAGTAGCACAGCATAGCAAAGATTGAAATTTTTAGTAGAAGAAGGGAGGGTTACTTTTAAGTATATGACCACTTTTCTTAGCAAAAAGAGGTCTTAATAGAAGAGAAGGCTACATTCAAAACATGACAGGAAATAGAAGGAAGCCCTGCAAAGAAGCTCTCCACATCTATGCACACATTCACTCTAGCAAGTAAAAATATAAACAAAATTCAGACACATTCTTCCCTGTCCAATGGGAAAATGGGAACAGGAAGGGAAGAACAAGCAAAATATTCCAAGAACCCCACTGACAAAAATCACTTCTATTCCACATTCATTACATTGCCATTTTTGGCAGAAACAACACCTGTAAAAAGGGCAGCAGCAGGTACATCTTAAACTGCAACGATGTCAAGTAACACCCTGTGACTACAAAGTGAAGGAGTCATGCATTATTTCATCCAGTTCAAGTTACTCAAATAGCAGCAGCATGGCTTCCCTTAACACCAGCACTTTGCTTTTGCACTTTTTCCTACTACAAGTCAGAGCATCTCTATGCCACTAAGATTAACTTCTTGCGGAATACAAAATCTCATGTTATAGCAAATTGTCATATAAGTAATTTAACAATGTAAGAAAAAATCCTTTGGGCTGAACTACTCTGCAGACCAACTGTTTGGAGCATATAGAAGAGTCTTTCTAGGATGACTACATCCTATTTGAGCAAAGCCTTATCAGTGAGAAAAGTCTTTTAAGATTCTGAGCACTCTTAGAGCTTACTCCAAAGCAAAACTTATTTTTCTTTTAAGTTTCATCCATTGTTTGCACTCAAAGGAGACTGCTTAGAAGTGAGGCACAGAACTGGAAAAAGTGAAAGGTTTATATTCATCTGCTTTCCCAGTAAACTGAAAGAATGTGTTCAAGCTGAGCAGGCATTTGAAGACTCCTGTGAGGCTGACAGCTACTTCCAAAATGTCCAGTGTGCTTGTCCTCTCATTTATTTCTGTCATCACCTCTGGCACCATTTTCTTGTTTCTCTCAGATCCCCCAGAATGGCTCTCAGTATCCCCTTGGACAGGAAACAAGTTAGAAAATCTCGCTCAAGTATGTTAAAGCTGCAATGAAAGAACATTGCACCTCATCCCCAATATCACAAACTTCTTGGTAAGGCATGAAACATTTTAATTTGTAGTTGCTCCTGCTAAAATTAAAAGCTTCCTTAATAGTTTAGTTCTCGTTTTAGACCAAAATTCTTATTTTACTTTTTCTTAAAAGTAATTAGACTATATCTTGTTACTGAAGTACGACTTATGGTTAGGTGTGAATTCAAAGCATCTGTGCTGTCTTGATTTTAAAGATCACTTCCATTTGGAGAGATGTTCACTTTTTTTGGTCAGTAGAGATTGCTGTTTAGGGTTTGGGTTTTTTCCCTCCTTTTTTTTTTACCCCAGACTACATCCAAATAGCAAAAGCCTCCACCTACCACTCTGACTTCTTAAAATAATACCTCAAACCCAAACCAATGTGCACTTCTCTTTATTTGCCAAACCCTGAAGAACTGCAGCTTGTGACTGTCTGAAATATACACTTCACCCCAAAAAAAACCAGCTTTCAAATGTACAGTGAAATTGAGTCCCAATTGTAGCTCGTGTTGTACAGTTTACATTTCACCATGGTGTCATGGAGAACTTGATATAATCTCTATATATACATTTTTAAACACTCTTCCCTTTAACTTCACTTGAAGCCTAGTAGGGAAGCACTGTAAGCCTTCCCATAGGTTTCACAAATGGAGGCAGACATTGGAACCTGTGACAGGATCCCAGTCCACCCATATTTCTAGAACCCAACTCTATTAGCAGACAACTGCAATCATTCCACACCAAACACCCAAACAACTTTCCAGAAGGAAACAGACTTCCTTAATCCACACCAGCATAGAACTGGTCTCTTCATAGTTACAAAGCGACATTGAGATACCACCATTCATGATGGTTCTTCAAGCTAAAGCTGGAAAATCCTCAGGATCATCAGGATTTGGAGCAACAAGCTGCACCTATAAAGTAAGAAAAGAAGTTTAATAAAAATGAATGCATTTCAAAAGTATCTCACAGCTATGTATACATATTTTACCCTCAAAAAGGTTCATTCTTATACTCAAATGCTACTACTACTAAATGCTACTTCTACTCAAATTGTTTCCATCACTATCACACACATTTATCTCAAAACTTATGACTACTATAATTTTTTTTCAGTGCAAATGTATTTATAATGCTGCCTGGAGAGGACCAGAAGATCACAAGTTCTGCAGCACTGAATGAAGAAAAAAGTAAAACAGTCTTAAGCAAAATACTGCATATTTTTAGAAGCAGCATTTCACATTCTAGAACTACTAAACATGTTGGGTTGTAGTTTTCATCTCTCTGATCTGTTACCATAAAGAACCTTTTTCTTCCAGATGAAACAAATGCATCAACACTTCCATATTATTCTGAAAGTTCCTAGTCTTAAAGCATTTTAGTCACAGTAAAGCTTCTGTTAGTATGAAGAATAAAGATGCCATTTTCCAGGGTACCAATGCGCTTTTTTTCCCCCAAAGATAAGTGGAAGTTTTTTATAATGGTTATATTGAACTTGTGAATCATTCTCACAGATTTACTGATCTTACTGTCAGTAATCAAAGTATTACAGTATCACACTGAAATTTTTCAAAGAGAGACAAGCCTTTAGTTATTTTAATTACTTCCCAATGTATATCAAAACTCATTGGAGAAAAAAATCCTCATTGCATCCCTTCCTCTAGTTACCATCAGTAATCAGACCTTTTGAAAGTAAAGAGTTTGTTAAGAGTTGTGAGCCTGAACCAGTATTTGATTTCAAGTAATATAATATGGGCCAGGAACTCAATAAGCAGGACAACATACTATGAGACAGAAACAAGCCTGTCAACTACAGAAATCAAAATTCCACATAGAAAGGGGCAGGACACACACACACACAAACACCACCAGTAACAGGAAAAAAAAAACCCCAAGAAACCCCAAATTAACAACAACAACAACAAAACCATAAAATCCATTACCACTACTCCTGGTCGAGGTCCTGTCTCTTCAGGTCTTCTGCCACGACCACGACCACCTCGGGCTCCTCTTGATCCACGGCCAGGGCGAGGAAGACTCCCAAAATTAATATCCAGCTGAGAAGTTATATCATTCACTGGTTTTCGAAAGACATGAGAATCATCTTCAAAGTCTTCTTTTTGCAACTAAAAAGAAGATGTGGTTAAAGCCTACAGTTTCCATGTATGAGCTTCTCCCCTCCCAGATACACATGCACACTTATATTATAGACTAAGCAGCAGATGAACCAGGGCAGCATCTGGAGCACAAGATAAGCCTTAACTTGCACAGGATTTTAACATAGATGAGGTAATTGCAGCTTCCCAGATGCCTGGGATAGTTCTTTGTTGGCTCAGAGATTCCTGGCAACAAAAGCTTCTGTACCAACTCCAAAATACAGAAGAGGGTTTTCAGAAATATAATCTAGGAGGTTTTCAAAGGGACTAGAGAGTCTGACCTAAGGTGCTTACTCCTGCAGTTATCTCCAAATAATGGTTAAAAGGCCATACCAAAGCTACCTAACTGATGTATTCATCTACATGCCTGCAGCTATGAGATTACTGTTTTAACTGTATGCTCCTAATAGCTAGTGGATGTCAGACTATTTCCCAGCATAACTTTAATGGGGACTGTAGTTATGAAAAAGTATATGTTAACTCATCCCTTACAATGATCACTTATTCAGGGTCTAATTCAGGGATTTCACTTGTCTAGGTTTCACAGTTCCTGTACCTCCTGTTCTGTGTTCATTTTAACAAGGTCTCTTGATACTACCAAGAGAAACTTAATGGACAAGAGGAACAGAAACTTGTATGTACTCTTCACACATCTGTGCTCCCTCTTCGGAGCTTGTGGAAGGTATTCTCCCCACCCCTACCTCTCCCTCTCTCAGAAAAGAAAGAGGGCAACTCTGACCTTAAAAGTGTCATTAAAAAGAATGCAGACACAATGACCTAAAGTGATTAAGCAAGTTTTGATGTTAATACTATAATTAGAGAAAAGATGTGTATTCATAAATGCATGCAGACTTTAAGGATCAAAATTCCATCATGCTAGACTATATGCACATACTTCTGTGACCCCCAAAATCTGAAATCTAAGTAAGCTAGAATCTGAAAGAAGCTTCCTCTTTCTCCTCAGAACTAGTAGTTCTCCCTGAACTTTCAATCTAAGTAGTATCATGGAATAAAATCTAGGGGAAGTGGGAAGGGGGTGCACGCTACAGCACCACAAGCTCTCCAGGGTTAGTTCTAAGAAGCAGGACCCAAAGAAACCACACGCTAAAAAAAATAATTAATATTTCCAAGTGCCCACTGAGATACATGCAAATGTATACTGGCAAGTAAGCTAAGCAGTTTTTTAAACCAAGTTTTTCTAGCAGCACTACCAGAGACTTACACAGATGGCAGCAGCTGAGCCATAAGGTAGAACAACCTGATATATTACATATGTGCATAGAAAATAGGGGTGATGATCTGAGACAAAAAGTTGAACACACAATTTAAAGCCAGTTTTGGGGCACATGTCATTACAATGATAAAGCTTAGATACTATTTTCTTGCCTATTCAGATTATACTAAAACTAGTAGAAAAAAAACAGAGACAGTTTCCTGACCCTGGGCATAAAGGAGAGTTTACAGAATTCCTGTGGCAGTGCTTACATTGTCACTGTATTTTGACTTGTGAATCACCACTGCTTTGGAAGGAACAGTGGATTCTGGCTTCCGGATGTTGAATTCGGGCTTTGGTCGATTCCGTTGCTGCAGATTTTTCCACTCATCTAACGTCATTTCTTGAACCACTTCTTCCATTGGCTCTCCTTCAGCAACTCTAGAGTTGTAAAGTAAAAAACATTAGCTTGCAACATTCCAGGACAAACAAGAATACTAATCTCCAAAGTGAGGCTACTAAACAAAACATTTAGAGTGTTTCTCACCAAATTATTGTCATTAATTTCACTTACTCCCCACAGTAACTTTATGTGTGATAGTTTTACATCACTGTAACTTAAAGTATATCTTTACGTACTGTTTGAAATTAGTCCTATGAACAAATGCTGTCTGCAACCTCTTGTATTAGTACTCATCCAGTCTCATCCTGAATTCAAGCACTTAGATTCTGGACAAAATCATTCTGCCTTTTGATCTGGCATATTCTTAATCCTACAGTTTAACAGTGGATCGACCCAGCAAACATAGCCATACTGAAAAAAAAGGCACACAGCAGTTTTAAAACACCCCAATTGCATGGTTTCATTGCCTTGTACTGCACAACGATAATACGAAATGAATTCATGTTTCAGTGTAGCTTTCAGTCATTAAAAAGATATGATGATCACACCATGGCATCTTCCAGGTAATTATTAACATTTTCTTTGTGTATTTCACAAGATTCTTCCTTGATTTTTTTTATCAGATGTAGTAACAAGCAGAGAGTATTTACCACTTGGCAAAACCAGATTAATCCTAGTCACATTGTCATTTGTCACTAAGTGCAATATGTTCTAAAAAAACATACGAAATATGTCAGAGGCTGCCTTGCATATTTTGAACTGTAAAGACAGAAGGTTTTATGCTGTAAGATACACAGAGATAAGACAAGATACATAAGCAAAAAAAACTTCTTTTCCACTCATCACTGCTTGAGTATTCTTCTGCCACTTTTCTGATGCTGATCACGACGGGCCTGCCCGGGACCAGCACCTATTAGAACACTGCACGTGTACATTTAATGATATCTACAGAAAGCTATTTCCTACTAACCAGCATCACATACAGGGAGCACAACTTACTCCATCACCATAACTGCCTGCTGGATAAACAAGTCAAATACCATGACCTACAGGAAAACCCACACTAATTACTCCAAGACACTTGAGAAACCATTTCTCTCTTCTCACACAAAACTGCTATGCTTTACAACAGCAGTTGAAGTTGGCTAAGTATTTCCCTAACAATGACTCTTCTGGAAAGCCCTTTCATTAGAACCTGTCTACTGGGAGAACTATGGATTTGGTTTTCCTCATTCGGTCATAATTCCACAGTCCTCTTCTACCAAATAGTTATGATTTCCCCAATGTAAATACACAGTTTATTAGGTGCAAGTAGCAAATTTTTTATCATGGAAAGATGCAGAGTCAAATGACAATCAGTGACTGTGTGTATTTTGTTTTTAAAGTTATACAAGCAACCCACTGGATTACGCACATTTGTTGGGACTGTTCTGTACATTATAGCACTAGCCTATATAGGAACAGGCCTGGTCCCTCTTCTTACCCAATCTTGCAGCAAAGCATTCATATTTCTTGCCAGGCAAAATTAGAGAGTATTTTTCTGAACACCCAGCATGACTGTGAGAAGCAGAACTGAACACTAAGGCAGCCCTTAATTTTGGTTCTAGGATTAACACAGTTGTGAATTCACTTTACAGAAGAATAACAAACACAGAAGTCCTGTACTACATGCCTGCCCTCTGACATGCCTTTATGCCCTGTTATTTTGAAAATTCCAGCTTTATCAACCAGAAATTCAAGGTTAAAAGACTGGTTAGCAGTCTGTAGTTCCACGCTCATTACAATCTGAAACTGTATTAGAAGGACTGTTAGGAAAAAATTAAATGGTTTACTCGGTTACATAAAAAGGATGCTGGTGAAAGAAGCAGCTACTTCTGGAAAACCACCAACAGATACTTTTCTGTCTGTAAGAGCACTAAGAACACATAGCACCCAAAACATTTTAATTTGTTGTCCTCAAGAGTAAGAAGCCAGATAATTTTTTATCAATTATCTGAAGCTTCAGTTTTGGGAATAAGTGTTGGAAAAACAAGACTAGTGATAAACACTCAGAGGAATTAAAAAAGAGGAACATAACTAATGACAGTATCTCTGTTTAATTTTTTCCTAAGCCACTATCTCAGTAAATTTCATATCTGAACTTTGGGAAGTCTTTTTTCCTCCTCTCCCATGAAGTTTTCACCACATTACAGAGACAATGTTTCAGTCCTCAGCAAGAGCTGTAGAAAGATACAGAATTGATTGCAAAAAGTACTTGAGAACTAACTATCAATATTTTAATTTGCAAAAGAAAACCAAGAATGCAAGTGGGAGTTTAACAGTGTAAAATAATACTTACTGCACTTTCTGTGGCACAAATGTTGCACAAAAGGAGGGCAATAGTGCAAGCATTCAAGAATACTGAATGGCTGACCAGTGGTACGAGATGCTAAGTGACCCAGTGATTTGAGAACAAGCAACCAAAATAACAATTACCAGAAAGTCCCAAGAACAACTAGAAATACGTACACTCAGCCACCCAAACACAGAAAGAACCACTAACAAGGCAGGAGCTCTGAAGGACGGACCCCAGCTCCCCCGACTGTGCAGGAGCATTGCAGTCAATTATCTGTTCTTTCTTCAACATCATACTGTGTATGATAAGGAGCCACATCAACAGTTCTGTTTGGAACAGATGTTACTGCTGGTAGGGTGGAACTAAATCTTGACTAAATAATGTCTTCTGTGTGGGAACAGGTGAGAAGTCCACAATAGCACTGCAAGGCAGAAGTCTAAAACACATGATGTACATGTGAAGCCTTTAAAGATGTGCAAAGGAAATATACATAATGCTAAAAAAAGAAAAAATTTTGCATATCCATGACATTAAGGCAAGACATCCAGGAGGAAAAAAAACCTAACATAGCAGTTTCTATTTTCTAAGTATTAGAAAAACCATCAGGGGACGTTGAAATCTCTATTAGCGGAGTACATTAAAATCAACTAGACATGTATGAGAAGCAACAATTAAAACTGGTCATGCCTTGGGTCAGAAAGACCCTTTTCAGGTCTAAATTGCTATGATCATAAGATAACATGACGACATTTGACCACACAGCAACTTGATCTCTCAAAAAGCAAACAGAGCTATTGCTTTGAAAAGTACACATAACATCAAAAACACCCACTTGCCAGTTCCAAAGGAAATACTTGTGGATTTACACTGCAAATATTTGTTTTTTTCAACTTCAAAATACAGTTTTGATTTTTACTGCAAAGGATGGTTTTAACTGCTAAGTTATTAGCAGTACAAATTTGTTTTAGGATGTCAAGCCTCTCAAGGGGAAACACCTATGAGTGAAGCGCAGCAACAGAAACCTGCATATCACATTTTGGACAGAAACTCAATTGCAGCAAGTTATTTTGGGCACCAAGCCAGCATGGAAGTGCATTCTGTGCATTACTTTCTACCTTCTAACCTTACACATTTTTAGTAACTGCTTGGTGCGCATTTTCATTAATCAAATTAATAAGCTCCTTGGCACACCAGCAATCATGCTTTACAAAACACTGCCAGACAACTAAGCACAACCTCTGGATGTGAACAAACTGAATTCACAACAAAAGTCCTACCAAATCACTAAATGAGAGCCTTCAGTAATGGTTCCTACTGCCTCAGTGTTTTCAATGGATGACCATAACCCTTTAACTATGCCTTGATTACTGCACACATAGTGAACAAAATACATTTTCTTTTTACCAGAAGAAAGGCAAATGGAAAGAAACACCATTTAGCTCAGCTATTCAGCTATTATTTCCATATCATTAGAAATAATGACAGCAGATCTCTCTCAGATCAGTTTTTGTATTATTCAGCTGCACAAAGCAAATGCTTAGCCAGCTATTATCAAGAAGTCAATGACATGAAGCTTTCCCACTAAACATTATTTACAAGAGCATTATCTCCAACTATAGAAAAATTTAAAGTTAAACAAGGTAAGACCAAACAACAATTATACAAACTTACTATGGAAGAAAAACACTGAATCAAGTACTTATGAAGCTCTGGCCTGATCTATGAACAGCTTTATGTCACCATTAAACAACAACAGTGTCCAAACCAGCACAAACAAAAAAAAAAAAAAAACAACCAAACAATAACAAAACAAATAAATTAGATAAATAGCTAAAAAATCTTGAAGACAAATTGTTAAAGCTTCCTACTATATAACCAAAATGATATATAGCTCCACCAAAAAGGAAGACTATTATGTGAGAAAAAATGTCAGAAAACCCCACAGATTAAATACAAGCTCTGCAAATACCTTTAGGAACAGGAATTGATTAGCCCATGTGTTGTACTGAATAAAGCCAAAAAATCTACTAATTTGAACTGGTCAACACAGTCCATTGTTTGGACTGTGAAGAAAAGTTAAAAAAAAAAAGTTCAACAGAAAGCACCTGCGAGGAAAGCTTATACTTCTGCACTACCTGTGTATTTTATACAGGGTTAAGGTTAGGTTTTGCTTTTGCAGCAAAACAACCCCCTACTATTAGCATGCAGTTTGGGATGATATAACTAGAGATAAACATTGTTGATACACTCAAGGAAATTTGAGGATATGGGAAAAAACAACTTGATTTATATTATACAAGTATTAAAGAAACTCTTATCCCACAATACTCTGCAAATAGAAGCTCAGGAATGGCAAAACAGAGTCCTAAAGACAAGATCCCCTAAGTTACAGAAGCCCATAGAACCTCTTTTCCAGAGTTGCCTAGAAATTAGCCAGTACTACATCAGAAAGCTATACACCATCTTCATGCAGACAGGTTACTCCCCACTTCCAAGATTACATTTTTTTACTTGTAATTTTAAATGGAAACACAAGAAGAAAGAGAATGAGAAAAGAAACAAACCCAAGTCTTCAATCGTTTTCTCAATGCAAGCACGCAACTGCAATAAAGCAGTAGAAAATAAATGGTTTCCTTGCAGTCACTGCATTTTAGTGTCAAAATGAGAAAGACCCTAGCAGCAGCCCAAGCAAACACACAACCCTTTATAATATTGAGGCTGTAGCAAAAGCACAAGGTAGCCTAATTTGTGTTACCTGGACAGCAGAGGCAACCTAAGCAGTAAGGCCTTTAAATACATCCTGAAGCCTGAACACCATATCCTACCAGCTTTTGCTTGTGTATGCCATACAACCATCCCTAATGACCTAGGCACTAGGGATTCACACAGTGTCTCCTATTTTAAAATACAAAGGGTCACCAAGGTAAGTGCAGTGAGATATATGTAACTATGTTTTGTATTTAGATTTGTAAGCCTTCAGGACAGTGTTTATTGCACTGAAAAGAGTACACAGTGCAGAATTTTGTACTTGTAGGTTACTTGCTTTTTTGAATCATATTAATTTCTACAGACTATTCCTAAATTAATCTTTTTTTACAAAAAAACAAACAAGAGTAAAATCTCCAGAGAGGCTCCCAGTCTGACTGAATACCTAGTGATCTCTAAGAAAGATGAAAGAATTAAAGATAACTGGCAGATTCTGCCAGAGGCCTTTTCCACTGTATATACTTCTCATGCCTTAAGTTCTGCAAGGAACTGATATTGGGACATATCGACAAAGAGCTTGAACTGAAGTAAAAACAAGTACAAGTGTGAAACAAGTAAAGGTACCAGCAACTGACAAAAAAAAATTTAAAAAGCTGAATAACTGTTCTCATATTTAGATAATACAGTGCATTTTTGACAGTGTACTTACACTGCCCATCTGATTTAGTTAGCCCAAAATCATTTTTTCAGCCATTAGCCATTAAAAGACAGATTACCCCATGTGTATACATACTTAGCTGTATCTTAAAAGCTACTCTAAAATTAAAAGAATCAAAGCTGTATCAACTGAACTTCTTATAGGGTTAAACAACCTGAACATATAAAACAGGTTTTGTAGTCTAGTTAGCTTTATAATTAAGAAATGAACCTATATCACTAATATCTGGAGCCGCATCGTGACGTAAAAAAGGCTTCACAGCAACAAAGAGGTTGACATACTGCACCGACCATCTTTCACTCATTAGGGGATACTGACCACATGTTATTTAATTATTCTTTAAGTCTCTTACTTGGACAAGACTGTCCAGTTATTTTTCTTAAGCCAGTGTTCATTTATTTGCTGTTACACTGATTAGAATGAAGGCCAGAAGACAAGGGGCAGATTTCTCTCTCAACTTCTCTACTGCTAAGGCTCACTGCATTTCCATAAAGTTTTTCCAGGTTCTCCATGAAGGCCTCTCATGAGTAGATGACATCTGCACAATATTAGTGATTGATGAATACAGACTTAGTACCTCAGTGTATTTTAAATGTGTTTGTACAATTACACGGGCAATACCTTTGAATACCTTTTCTCAGAGAACATCAAAAAGCATGGTAGTTTTTACAAATTAGACATGTTAAAAAGGTAAAACGTAGTATGTAGCTCCTCCTTAAATTATCACTGAATCTTAGGAAGTAAAGCATCACTGTGCAATTAAATGCAATCTCCAACTGTATAAATCAAGCTTTAGTCAGAATTAGGGACATGTTTTCCATACTCGCACATACGAGACAAAGCTTTTCTATTTTTAAATACGTGCACTAGCAAAACCTCACACTTCACACTTCAAGTGTGCCCCCCCATACAAGTACATCAGTAAGAGTTAATGGTTTCCTTTGCATATAGAAAGAAAATATTTGTCTGACTGTACTTGCTCAGAGGCTCCGCTTCAGAGAGTTTCCACGGCTGTTCAGGAGTTTCCACAGTCTCCTCCATAGGTGAAGTCTGTTCTGTCCCACTAAAACAGTAAGCAAAGAAAACAAAATACACACAAAAAACAAAACCAGTCTTCATGAGTCACACTGGAAAAAACCCAAATTGATACATCACTTCTCTTTCTAGAATTCCTTGGCAAGGAGGAAAAAAAAAAAGAAAACTCTTTGATCATAAGCAAAGATGTACTACGTGACTAGCTGAGCAACTAACAAAGTGAGGAATATTAGGAAAATACAACTTCTATTTCCTTTAAACAAAAAAAAGTGAAAAGCATGTATGAAGATGAAATAATTTGATCATGAATACCAATCATTATAGTAAAACACTGATGTTTGGGTTTGCCTTTTTCCTTCTTTTAAAGAATTAAAGTTTGTCTTTTCTGTAATATGGACTTTAATTTGCTGTCAAATGACAGCAGTAACTTATTTTCATTCCACTAGCAGGCATACATATTTAAAATTCACACCTGTTAGCTTCAATGCATAATTAGCATAATTAGGGCACAGACATGCTTTTAGAATCGTTCAGAAAGCTTTAATTTTATGTCACTTCTACCACATCACAAGAAAACATTGATACAAGGTCTGATGCTACTGAACTGAAAAACAAACCACCAAACCTTACCTAGGGAGAAAATATAAAAGGGCCAATAAATACCTTGCAAGTTTATGAAGTCTTCCCTGATATCCTACAGAAGATAGTTTTCTGCTAGCTAGTTTTGTACTATCAGTTCAGGACTATGTTAACCTAGCCGATCCTTTGAAAAGCCAGAGTACCTAAACAATCTACTCCTAATGTGAAATTCTGTAGAAGGGAGAGAAGTTAGTAAAACCTTTCAGAAGAATTTGGAATATCAAGACCCAAAAACTCTTACACATCAAGGCCATATTTTTCAAACTTTTAACATGGTTGTCTGAATCCACTAAGTTTTAAAACTTAAAATTTTATTTTAAAATAAAATCTATTTTAAAAACATTTTTGTCAATGAATGTGTACGTGGGCAAAGATATTTGCTATAAGTTCAAAGCACTGCCTTTTCTCCATCCTTTCTCAGCCTTCGATTAAAGAGTTCTAGTATATGACAACAAAAGTTATTGGAAAGAGTAACATATTGCTAAGAATGGACAAAAGCCATCGTAATCAGTGACGTTTTACAAATATAAACAGAAACCAGTACCACTAAGAGATGTACAGAACTGAAAATTCCTGATTTTTTTTTAACTCGAAGTAGCCATTAATCACATTATGCTACTGATTTTCCTAGCAGTTTAAAATGTACTTCAGTGGTACAGTCAGCTAAATATTACCTTCAGAGCCACATTGAATTGTACTACAGTTTTGCAATTTAGAAATTATCCGCAAAGCTCAAGAAAAAGAGACTGGACTTTAAGCCCATTAACAGAATTTGAATCTTATAATCAGCATTTTGGAGCAATTCCATTAAATACCAGAGTCCCACTTACTTGACTATTGAGAAAAGTAACAACTTATTTCCATTAAAAGACGACTCAGCTCCAGTCAAAAGATTCTGGCAGTCTTAAGCGACCAAACATCATCATGCCCTTGCTGCAATTTAATCTCACCATCATGAAGGAGCCAAGTTAAAAAAACCTGTGAAATTACATTAATTATGACAATAATAGAAAGCAATGCCTATAAAGCTCAAAATGGACATGAAACAGATGAAAATTATGATCTAAGGCAGGCCACAGAAAAAAATGCTCTATGATGGGCACAAGTATATGATGTACCTCGTATCATCTTTAACTGTTCTGCAGTTGCGAGCTCCACCTCCACCCTTTTTGTCATCTGCTTTCACTCCTCTAGAGAGGAAAAAAATTCTGTGAGTTTTAGAGGTTTTTTTCCTTTTTTTTTTTTTTTTAGGACCTCAAACTAAAACTGGTATTGACTTTTTGCCAGCCAACCAGGATATAGAAGAAGGGAACAGAATACCTAAAATACAGTACTGCAGCGCTGACTATTATTTACTTGTATATCAAGTGAGAAACAGCACACAGAACACTTACGTTTTATCATTCCCACTTTGTCTTTCAAGTTCCCGTTTTCCTCTTTGGTCAAAGCCATCAAAACTTCTATTTAATCCACCACCTCTTCCTCTACCTCGCATTGTACCTCTTCCTCCACCACGACCTCTTACTGGTCTTTGATAGTCTAATCTTTCCACTGGTCTAAAAAGAAGATAATTAGTCATATTTTTGTTTTTATAGAACATTTAACAAGACGGGAAAAAATCATATTATTATATTTGTGCAGCTGTGGGACACATCAGTACATAACAGCTACTGCACAATTTTTAGAGTGCATCTTTACAGAGCACACACTACAGCTGTTTAGTTTTGTCATTAAAAATGGACATAAACTGAATTCTAGAGGAATTATTAAGCAAACAGGAACAGAAAGATCAGCTGTTATTAACACTAAAAACATTACAGAAATTAAAGAAAACATTATAAAACTGTCAAGTCCTCACAACATCATGCAGTAGCTCCACCATCTAAACCCAGATTTATATGCAACTGCTAAAAATTTCAGACAACTTGTTAAATATCAACTATTGCAGTGTAAAGTAAGAACAGCCACACTCTGAAGCATTACAGGTTCAGGTGGAATTTTCTAGTACTTATGAAGAAAGCAAAATCAATATGCGTTCACTGTCCAAGCAGTAAGTTCCAACTTGGAACTTCCCACACGTTCTGCAAAGCTTGGTATGTGAGCTCAAAACGAACATTATAAATGTGCTGCTGACCAGGGGGTACATTTTCAAATCTTTTCATTTTCCAGTTTTGCCTTATATTTCTAACATTCAACAAAAATGCTCCAATTCAACCCCCAAGGAAGCTGAAACTACAGCTCTGACAGGCATGACGTAAGTAGTCTTGCAACAAACCTGCACAATAATAAATGCAACCATGCCTTCAAGTCACGTCTGGCTACTAAATCTGTTTTAACAACGTGAACACTTTCCCTTTCCACCCTTGTGGGGATCCTCTGTGGGGGGCCTTAGTTCCCCCTGCATGACACATACCGTTCCACTGTGAATTCCACTTGTCTTTGTGCTCCAAAGGGACGGTATTCCCTGAAAGATGGTCTCCATTCAGTTTTGTCTTGTTTCACCTCCGTGCCTCTGTTACTGACTCCTTGTTGTTCTCCCCGCCTGGGTGCTCGCTTCGGCCCTACACAAACACACACAGATTACTGACAGCTCAACAGTAACACAGCTGCAGTTACCAAACTACTGACTGAAGTGAGTTGATTACACCTTACAGTGTTCAGATTTACTGTCTCCAATCCCAAATCCACCAAAATATTAAAAGCCCTTAGAGCTAATGTTGCCAGACACTGTTTATTTGTTGAAAGACATGTACTTATTTTCCCTTCTGTATTGATGAACCTGCAAAATACTATGGGTTTTGATATAGGTCCAAGATTTCCAGAAAAGATAATCTAAAGAAAAATCTCATTTTGCTCACAAGTCACAGAAAAGGAGAAAAAAACCTGTTTCTCTCATGGTTTCAAGGATCTTAAAAGTGTAATACAGGATGAGGTGGAGAAGCTCCAGTGGACAAGACTAACTGAGAGCTGCAGAAGCAATGAAGGTGAGGGAAAGAGAAGGACCCCTTACAGACATGTGTTGATGGTGAAACAACACACCTCCTGCCAGATGAGCTCAATTTAGAAGTGTAAGCCTCCAGCTCCTCTAAGCTCATGGCCATGGTAGCAAACAAGTAGAGCAGGGTCACCGCCTCCCACTGCTGTTCTGTGGGGGAAAGGACCATTCGCCAATTCTAAAGGTCTCCGAGTTCAGGTGGCAGAGACCCAAGCAGTAAGTACAAAGACTTCAACACCACTAATTCTAGAACATAAACATATTCCAAGATAAAATATATTTAAGCTTTTTAGAGTTTTGTTCAGCCATTGTTGGGGTTGAGGAGGATCAGGTTGGGCAGAATGAATGGAAAGAAATTGTGCATTATAATAGAATAAATTGAGATTTTCCACTCAACCTGTAAACATCTAGCAGAAGATTAATGTTCTTTATGTGCTTCCTTTCCCATTTTCCCAAATTCTGTGCTCTATCTGGGACAAAGTTCTCCAGAAGCAAGGAAGCCTTTTTGACTGTTAGGCCTCTATATTTAAACCAACATCTTTTTCAGCCAATAAGCTGAAGTAAGTAAGTCAGTCAAGCAAGGAACAGAAAGATTGGTCTCAAACAAAACTGAGCTACTGCTTCCACAAGAAGTACCTGTGGAATGCTGAGCAGATTACTGAACTCAGGTTAGTGGACAAATGACAGTCCTGGCTACTGTGCCTCTGCTGCAAAAAGAGAAAAGACAAAAAGAGAAAAAAGGCTACTTTATGTCACAATATTAAAATGCAAATTAATTCATAGCCCCATAGAAATGTCCATATTAGAAGATTTCTGATCAAAGCTTAGCTGGTGAGGATGAAGTCTAACACCATTTGTAAAGAGAAAGCTTCAAAGAACCATCCACTTGGTGAGTAAGTGGTAAATACAGATTTTTGTTACGCAGTAAGGACAGTCATATTTGTACAGAGAAGATAGTTTTATTTGTGGTGCAGAAGCAACTACAGTTTTGCTTTTCTTTAAACTATAAACCACTTGACATAATGCATTCCAGTAATTCTCTCTTCTCAAGGTTTGGAGTTACTCGATCCTTGGAGCAGTGAGCATATTTGCATTACCTAAATTATGATGTAATCCTGGATAAAGGACAACTTTTGAAATCAGTTTCTGAGTAAGCTTTTCAAATCAGGAGGCTTTAACACAAAGCAAAATCATAAAAGATACAGAATTGTACATGCTGTTGGGAAACATCTGCTCTCCACACACCTCAACTACACTACCAACTATACAAGTGTTAACTCCAAACTGGTATCTTGCTGTGGAAAAAAATGACTACTAATTTCTGACCTTATTTTAGTCATTTTGTTTAGATCTGAATGCGCAACTGAATGCAACAGAAGACTATGTTTTTATTTATTTTTGATCCTCTCACTGGCTATCAGAAGCACCAGTTATTCTAAAAAGATTCCTTTGGCAAGAATGCAGCAGTCAGAGACACCCATCCCTACATACCTAGTATTAACCTCAATTTCACCGTGAGATTCAAAGAGCTCCCTAGAACTAGCAAAACAATGCCAAAAAAAAGAAGATGCAGAAGTAATTTTAAAAAGATAGTGTCTGGTTCTATTACCCAGTACCTCTTAGAAGCACTTCAGAACAAGTCTCCTTGTCATATGTGTCAGTGTATTACATGTCAGCAGCACTGAGCATACTGGACAAAGTAGTCTGTTCTACTCCAATTTCAGTGAAGGGCTATTTTGCTTTGATTCTAACAGGTGGCTCAAATTACTGCAGATGGATTTTAAACACTAGAAAGACTATTTTACACAGGTAGTAAGTGCCACAAAAACATTTTTAACTGGTTTGACACACATGAAGTAGTGGATTAAAGCAGTATGCAGCATCTGTATCTCTCTAGAAGGACAAGTCACCCTCAGGGCAGGGGTTTGTGTGACCTGCTTGTGAATCAGTTCAAAAATCAGCCTAACTTACAGCTCTGCATCCATGTAGGTGCAAACCAAACTGGAGCTTGGCAGCAGTGATAGCACAAGCTATACAATTTTAATCCTCTGCCATATGTATGTCCTAACACAGACTCAGTTTAATTTACACAGCTCTAAGGGCCACCTACTCTTCGGGGACAAAAAAACAAGGCAACAAAATCAAGACAAAGCATGAGCAATCTTGTATATCACTGACAATACTTAAAGAACTGGGCTACATCTACTGGAGGCCTTACAAACAATTCTGAAAACTGAAGAACACTCTTTCCTAGTTACCTTGTTTAACCTCTCTTTAAAGTGGTTTTTCTGTGTCTTAAAATTACATCTGTAATCTATATTCACCTGAATGTGTGCCCCACCATTCTCCACATCACCACAGCTTCCCTGGAAGGTTACTGCAGCAGCCCAGTCTGTTGGCTAAGTTGCCTATCACTTTACTGTCCAAACTGAGGAATCAGAAAAGAAATCTGATGCTGAAAGTGTTTCAACAGATCCAGCTTATTTTTTTCCCAGAAGAAGCAGCTGAGCTATTACTAGAGGGAAAGAATCTATATACTAAAATTACCAGGTAGTAGAACTAGACAGAGCTAAAGAAAAAAAGCTCAGTTCTACAAGACATTGTTAAAACACTAAATCATTCAGACCAAACATACTTAAGTAGTTTTCACTTTCCCCACAATAATACTTTACTATTAGTATCAGTTCTGCTAACACTGCAGCACTTACATAAGAAGACTTTCTAGAGAAGTATTTTTAATAAGTATGTACACAGAACTTGCAACTGGAAAAGGAGAACTTGTATTTTTAAGAACTGCATTGCTTGGTTTGCCAGACACTGGCTATCTATGTATTAACAGATAGATTTAAAACAATGCAGCAAAATCTAGCTGCCTTTCCAGTGTTGCTGTCTAGCTCTCAGTAAGTTTCTCTATCCATACCACCTATCCTCAAACAAGTGAGACTTTTGCTTGGAAAGAGGTATTTCTCTGTGTCTTGTGGCTCTTCACTGGCCCCTACTGAGAGAGTGTGCTCTCACCTTTTTTAAATTGTTAAATTTTTTTTGTAGAAAGCCTTGGCTTTAGACAAACACCGCAAGGAGCCCAGGTTGCAACTGCAATCAGTGAGTATAAGCTAAAGTAGAAATCTTGCTGTTTCTCCCGCTCCCTAATGCAAGGAGCATTAGGATGTGAGGGTGGCAGCTGGCATGCAATCCACAAGCTGAGGGAGGTAACTGCCTGCAAAGAGCAAATGGGAATAAGAGTGTTTGTGGAAGGTTCACATTGACAGAAGACTCCCCAGCATACAAAGAGACCTCTTACAGACCCAAGACAGGGAATTACATTTGTTCCCTGAATGGATAGACCTAATCTTTATGGGAAGGAGTGTGACCACCAATAGTTTCCAAAAGGAGCTAAAAATACCAGAAATACTGAAAATCATAGCCACAAAGCTGTGGAGTAAAATCAGCATTGATGTAGAACTGATAGCTTGGGCTTAATCCATAAACAAAACAAACAAACAACAAACAACTCCCCTCAAAAGACCAACAAACAAACAAAAAACCCCCAAAAAACTAAAAACAAAACCACACGCAAAAGAAACCCAAACAAAAAAAAAAAAACACCAAAGGGAGGAAATCCCCACCAGCTTTGAAAGGCTATCGTTCTTCCCAGTATACTTCAAAAGGGCAAAGTAGACCCAAAATAGGTCCAAGGCCATGGTAGAAATACCTTGACCAAACAAAGCAACAAAGAAAAAAATTGTGAGGATTTTTTGAGGCACAGTAGGGTACTGACAACCCCCAACTACCAGGGCTGGGGCAGTTAAGTAAACCATTGCAAGAAGTTATGAAGGCAGAGGAAGTGGAATTGGAGTCTGGAGAAAGAAGGGATATTCCAAGCTGTAAAAGGAATACTGGTTCTAGGTCACATAACTATGTGTGTAACACAAAGTGAAACTGATTCTTAAACAACATGCTACAGAAACACTGTCCCCTCAAAACACAAATTGCTCTGAATTTTAGATCATTGATTTTATTTACTATTACTTTAAAAGGATGCCATGTTTTGAATGCAGCAACTTTACTATTTGTTCCTTCCAACAGTGAGCCACATCATGATTGTTACAAGGTGTTTCACTCCAGCCAGCTATGGACAGATCTGTAAAATCAGCCACTAGAGACCTCAGATCTTATACTGTTCACCAGTGGATCTTCATACTATATAAATGGAAAACGACACAGAGGCTATGCATTGGTGAGAAACTTTGAGGCACTTGAAACTGAACCTCTACACCCTTGGTGATAGCCCAAGAGGCCAAATTAATTGAATTAGCAAGAGCAGCCTGGTGGTGATGTGACCAGCAAGTGACTATTTATACTGATTCTAAATACGTTTTTGGAGTGTGTCATGCAATGGGTATGCTATGGAAAGAATGAGAGTCCCTTGCTTCAGCAGAAAATAATATTTCTGATGGATTTTAAATCCAAATTCTGTTGGTAGCCATTAAGCTTTCAAGTGAAATTCCTGTAGTACACTCTCCAGCTCATACAAAAGGCTCCAACAAAATGCAAAAAAACAAAGTAAAATAAAATTACTCAAACGTGTAGTCAGAAAGGTTTATAATGTAAGTTTAGGAAGCAGTATACTTTGAGATACTACACACTACTGGGAAATAGCCCTCACCAACATGTAGGGTTGTCATCAACAGGAGTAGTTGTACCCAGGACCAGCCTCTTGGAGATCAGTAGTTGACCCAGTGTGTTAAATAAATGCAAAAAAACTTTGAGGGGAAAAAAAAGCATGCTCAATAGTATTACTGCAGTATTCATTAAGATATTTTCACAAAAATCCAAATAGAACCTAAAGGGAAATGGTCATATACTGTCCTACTGTGTACTTATTTTGCCGTTAAAGCTCTAGGATATAATGCCTGTTACTTGTAAGAACACTGTATGTGACATTATAGATAGCAGTTAAACGCTTTGAAAGACTTCATGAGTTCTTTCTGACATAATAGTTGGAAAGCTTAATAAAAACAAAGGGAGGACTGTTGTAGACTGAGTTTAGTTAGCTGAATTTTTTTATCTAAGTAGTTTTGCTTAGCACAAGCAGACAAAGTGCTGAAGCTTTAGGCCACAAGCTGCAAACTTTCACCTTGAAATGCTGAATGAGTCTTGTACTACTGCTGAGCTGCAATGAAAGGAGGCTCTGAGACCAGTGCAAACTAGAAAATTGAGAAGTCATGGCTATCATCAGAAGCTGCAACCCATACAGATAAAAACAGCTACAGAGAAAAAATGTGACAATGAACAAGAAGACCCCAAAACAAAAATCACCATCAGAGTAAGAGGTGCATGCAAGGTGTGTGAAGTGTGCAAAGAATAGGTGCATAGGCTGTATGGGTACAAAATCCCAGGTATTTCTTTGTTCTGGATCCCTCTGGTGAGGCACCTAGCTTGAGCTGTCTCTACTGAATACCACACAATTATTAATGTTTTTTTCCCACAGAAACTGGATGTCTGAGACTCAGCTGTGGGGCACCTAGGGTGAATAAACTTCTTTAACAACTTATACACAGGCAACTAATCTTCCTTTACAACAAAACTTCATAACTGGAAATAGTAAAAGGCAATTCACACACTCAGGCACTTACTTTGCTAAATTTCAGAGTGTAGCAGAATTATGACTCCGAAAACAATCTTACTTTCTCCCCTTTAAATGTGTGTGTCCATGTGATTCTAATACCAAACTTCAAACAATTAATCTCGTGAATTAAAGCATGGCTAATTACACAATTTGCAGAAAATTAACAGAGTATCCCAGAATATTAAAAAAAAGGCTTCAGCTATTGCAAGCAATACACCAAAGAGACACAAGAAGTTAGACTCTGTCCTGAGGCATTTTGTTTTCATGTGTGCCAGTACTCACTGAATTACAGAACTGCCTCCCACAGCTTCCCTCTAGACAACCCTTATGACACTGTAGTTGAAAGAATGCTATCAGGATAAATAATTTAAAAATAAGAAAATTACAGGCAGTCTAAGATAAAATTCCATAGAAACTTTCCATGCCATCTTAAAACCACAGCTAAAAACTCAAAAACACAGTATTCAGGAACTCTAAATGTTACCAGAGTCATCATATGTACATGAAAGAAGAAAACCTTTTACAAGTATTAGCAACAAAGGTTTAGAGATTTCAAAAGAACAGAGTATTACTGCATGATCAACAAATTTAATTTTCCTGGATCGGAAAAGAATGCAAGCTCTGCAACTCAGCCTTTTGAATAAAGAGCTGGCAAATGCAGTTTGGTCACTGTGGTAAGAATGAACCGAGTTAACATCAAGTGGTACAATTACAAGAGCTGCAATACCTACAACCAGCCTTTACCTTAATCCTCAGCTAATACAGTCTAAAAATCACAAAACAACACTCAGCAGAAGATAAAATATACACCTTTTAGGTCAAAAGTACATGTTTTGGTAGGCAATGAAATAGGTGTCCATTTTCTCCATAAAAAACAAAGTTTAAAAGGTTGTCTCCTTACAGTTGTGTAATTTCATAATAAATAGTTTGGATTCTAAAGGTCAAAGTATTGCATTATCTGGCCAAGTCCTCTCAGGAGGTTTGCTTCAAATTGAAAATATCTCCAGAAATTTAGTAAAAACTGCTCTGAAAAATGCAGTGATGAACTATATTAAAAAAATAGCTAACTTACAGAACTTTGTGACTAAACCTTCCATTCAAACATTAAAACGTAATACCACAAAAAAATCAGACTACTGTAAAACTTCTGATATTGCAAGACAGAAGACTAGATGTGCTTTGAGTCTTTCTAAAGACCCTTTTTTACAGATTTAATATGTCCAAGAAATAATACCACAATAAAACAAAAATCATTAAACTTAATGAGACTTCTTGTAGCCCAAACAAGCAAACATCCTAGCAATTAGACAAAACAGTCTGGAGGAGTCCAAAGGAGGGTTATGACTATGATTAGGCTGCAGAACGTCCAAAAGAAAGCTGTGAAGGTTATGAAAAGGCTGGTGAGACTGCCTTATGAGAAAAGACTGAAGGAGCCATCTCTCTTCTCCCTGGACAAGGCTTCATACAAGCCACATCACAGTACCTCAGGTACCTGAAAGGCTACAATGATGAAGGCTCTCTTGACAAGGAGCCCCATGGAGGTAAGAGGCTAAAGCGCAGGCAAGTTGCACAAGAAGATATTTCATCTGTGTTAAGAATTTCTTTCTGGTGCTACCTTTCACTGAAATAACCTTCTCAGGGTTAAGCCCCCATCACAGAAAGTTTTCAAAATGAAACTGGACAAGGTAGCAGATGATCTTCAAGGCTGCCTTTCCTAGGAAAGGTTGGACCAGACCATCCTTCGAGATCCCTTCCAACATGGGCCTTTCAACCCTGTTCTGTGATGAGATGATTCCAAGAGCACTAGTATAATACATTGAGTTCCACCATTTCAACCATAATGCCACCAGAATCTGATTCCGCTATTCAGATGGGCTTACGTGCTATTTCTATAGTGCTTAATTACTAATAAGTGGAATGAAGTTAGTGGTAGTTACGTGCAAAATCACACGGAAAAAAAAATCACAAGTCTAGCAATTAGTTTAACAATTTAGTAATTTTAATCAATATTATTTATTTCCCCAAACAGAGGTGCACTCTTCCAGTAATGCATCCGTTATTAGAAGCTTTATGCCAAACTGAGGGGGTACAAGGACATTCCACAGAGGCTGGTCATTCTCAGTTGCCAAGTTGATTGCCCCTTGAATCTTACATAAAATCCAGAAGTCTTCTGGTTGAACCCTATGTAACAAATCAACTTTGCATGGCCCAAAAAAAGAGCTGACACCCTCCCTTCCAAAAAACCACAAGATTTTTCTCTCAACATGCCATTTGCTCAACATTTGTCAGCTACACCAGTTAAACCATCACTACCCTAACTCAGAGGGTTCTCTGCCCTTCAGAGTAGACTTGCTAAGACATTCAAAGGAGGAACACACAGTCAAGACCAAGTCTTGACTATCCACACTGGTTTAGCATCTTAAGCACTGTACTTTTACAGTCCTTACTTCCAAACAAGCCCAAGACAAATATGCAAAATTCAGAACAGATGCTATGTTTAAAGAAGAAAGTGCATTTTTAAATATAGAAGAGAAATAACTCTTCTTAAAATAGATCTTAATGCCCTTTCACTAAGGGTACTATAGTCAGCAGTCTTTTCTCCATTTTAAACTAGCAGGAAATTGAAACAAGGTGCACATGCCCATTGTCTCTGTATGAGAAAACAGACTTCTTAACACCAAGGTTGCAGAGAATAGCCAAAGACACTCCACAGGGTATTATATTGCCACAGAATTAAGATACCTCTAGGCAAGCAGGAGGTAAAGGATGGTCTTCACATACTCCCATGCTCCTGGTAATTTACTGATAACCACCAGTTCTTGTTCAAGGACTTTTTCATCACAACTTGAGACTTTGCTGTTCATTGAGCAGACTCATTCAACTTCTGTTGATAACCACAGTACAGTAACCTTTAAATAAAATAAGCCGTTATAGTCTGAGTATTGGTCTTAGGGGAAGTTATCTCTGACAAAGTCATGTAACTGCAGAGAAACCTCAAAAAGACTAGTTTCATATAACTGCCCAAAAGGACAACTTGCTGATATCTTCCTCTACAAAGGTGCTCATTATCTAGCACATATTTAGCACTGAAAGATTCTCTGCTCCACAGACTGCTACGACTGCATCAACTAACTGCTGTTGGGAAGAGCGTAAGACTGTAAGCCTAAGCAATAGAACTGGTAGCACTGGCAACAACTTGATGGAGCAACAACCCCGATTCAAAGGCCTTTTTCTAGGGCATTAAAACACACAGTACAATTACTGTGAGTTTAACGGCAGCTTTCACTAGAGGAAGAAAATATCGTAATAATAGATTGCGTGTTAGGCTTCACTGCTTCCTGCAGGAGAACAGGAATTTACAACTCAAGAGGGTAAAACCAGAATCTTCTGTGCAGAGATTCTCAATATTTGGAAACAATCCACCAGCTCTCAGATACTTTAGATACTGAATCCAGCAACGTGAAGCTCAATACAGGTTAAATCATAAGAATCAGACTCACAAAGAGTCCTCCAAATGCAAGGAGCCATAGCCCAGCAAAGCCTCCAGCAGCAAATAGGGCTGTGACAGACATTTTGGTACAAAAGCCAACTGACTCCCTATTTCCCCATGCAATATTACACGTCAAAACCTAGAAGGTGACCATTCCTGAACACCGTGCTGAAGAGTTACCCCAGGAAACAAGGTTTTATTCAAAGGCTGATGCACCAATGCAAGCTCGAGGCAAAATGAGCAGAGATTCCTGGACGCGTTAGAACTGTGAAGACACTGAAAGGCCAGAAAACTCACAGATACGAGAAATCACGCCTGGAAACTTCAGACACTGAAGGATCCTGCCCAGGGAGACAAGCAATGAAAGGCAGCAACAGGGCTGCTAAACCTGCATGAAGGCTATAGATGTGGCAGCGTAGGAGTTAATGTTCTTGCACTTGTCTCTTGGGGATATTGCTGAAGTTTTCATTTACATATCCAAAGGCCTCCTCGGCTGGAAGTGCTCCGCAACATCGGCTCGGGACCGTGCCCAAGTGTCACTGCTTTCTCTTAAGGGGACTTTCAGGAGCGTTCACCAGGACAACCCCACCACGAGCCGGGTTTTCTCAGCCCTGCTATGACACCGCTACCGGCCGCGGCTGCCAAGAGGCCGGTGAAGCGCGGAGCCCGCGGCCACCCACGCCGCGCCGCAGGGCCCGCACCGGGCACCGCGCCGCCGGGCACCTCCTTCCCAAAACCGGCCGCCGGTCCCGCCCGGCCCCGCCAGGGCGCTGCCCGTGTACCTGGCTGCGGCGGCGCCGCAGGGGAGCTCTCCGGCTGCCTCCGCTCCTTCTGGGTCTCCCTCCTGCCAGCGCCAGCCCGGCCGCCGGGCACGGCTCTCCCGGCGGCGGCCGCCACCTCGTCGCGCTTCTTCCGCTGCTGCTGGCGGCGCTCGGCCTCGCGCAGGATGTCGAAGGGGTCCGACTCGTCGTCCAGGAGCTGGTAGAAGCGATTGGCGACGGAGCACCCGAAGTTCTCCTGCATGACGGCAGCCACCGGGCTGCCCACCAGCCCCGTCATTATCCGCGCGGCCGCCTCTCCTCCCTCGACCGCTCCCTGCCCGCGCTCCGGCGGCCGCCGCCCCGCTCCGAGGCTGCCGCACGGGGCCGAAACAACGCGCACGCCGTGCGAGAGCGGCAGCAGAGCAGCAGCGGAGCGCACCGCCCCCCGCCGCCCCAGCGCTCGCGGCCCGCCGCACCTTCCGCAGCCCCGCCCCCCGGCGAGCCGCCACAGCCAATAGAACCCCACGCCCCCGCCGCCGCCGCCGCCGCCTATAAGCGCGGCAGGGCCCGCCCACCGCCGGCACGCGCGACCGGCGAGGAGCAGAGCAGCCAATCCCGGCTCCAGGCTCTGCCCCGCCCCGCCCCGGGCGCCCAGCTGGGGCCAATTAACGTGCAGCGCCGAAGCTGTCAATCACACCGTCTGACCAATGCGATGCACCCCTCCATTATTCGTGTAGTGTGCGCCCCGCCCCCCCGGCGGCGCCGGAGCCGCGGCCGCGCCCTCGGCCGGAGCTCCTCGGGCGCGGCGAGCGCGGCGAGCGGGCACGGGGCTCGGCGGGCACACGGCCCCCGGCTCGGGACACTCTTCAGCAGCAAGCGCTTCGAATGTGGTGCCATCACACAACGGTCTTTTGGTGTTTGGGGTCTTTTGGTACAACTTACATCCTCTAACAAGTGACACCAGTGGCAGAGGCGCTCCCCAGGTTAGCTCCGCAGCAGGTGGCCGGCACACTCGCATGAAGTAGTCTGGTGTTCCCTCAAAGCGCCTGGAACGCCCCCTTCCGCTCAGGAAAGCGGCGGTGCTGGTCGGGCCGGGAGCCCCTGGCGCAGCTCGCTGGTGCAGCGCTGCGCGGAGGCGCACGGGACGCGCCGTACGGCCCGGAGAGCTGCTCCGCCCGCCCACAGCCGTGCCTGGAGCTCCGCGGCCGTCACCGAGCCCCCGTGGTGAAAGGTTTCACTGCAGCACCCCTGTGGGAGCCCTGTCGGCTGCTCACAGCTCTGGACCGAGCTGCGAGTACTTTCACTGTCTCAAAATAAAAATGTCCCCATAAATACGACTAACAGTGACATGCCAGGAGACTCAGCCAGGCTTTTTTCCGCAGAGGACGGGCTCCTGGGCAGGCGAAATGTCAGTGCGTCTTTCATCAGCCATGGTAACAACAAAATCTTAGCCCTTCAGCCACAATTGCCCCAAAGAATGCCGATTGCAGTCTTGATTTCTGTGATGAGGCTGTCTTTATCCTGATCGTTCGTGGGAAACTAGCACTGCCTCTATCATAATAACTTCACTTCATATACCACCTCCTTTTGAAATTAATTTTATCCCTATTATAGGAACTTGAAAACAGAGTTCTTGCTATGTTTCAAAAGGCAGGATTAAAGACAGCCCTGTCTCTATAACTGTCTTCTCTCTTCATTTGGGGTGCTCATAGGTCTGTGCACACCACCATAAAACAAAATATGGTGTATCCTCTTCAGGTTATTCCAAGCCCTGAACATAATCGTTACATCTCTCCTGGCTTCCATTTCAAAGTAGACCCACTTTTGCAGGGCATGCTTACTGCAGAATAAAACTAGTTTAATTGGACTTAGTGCCCTTTCAAGCTTAAATTTCATTCAAGAGATCACGAACTGTTTTGCATCAATGGAATTAATGACAGTAAGTTCAGGCAATTATCTGCTCGCAAAAAGCTTTACAAAATCCTGGCAATTGAGTCAAATCTCTCAGGCTCTGAAATGCTCCAAATTAAAAGCAGAAAATTTTAACTCAACAAAGAAAAAATATTATTTCTGCACAGTTCTTATGTTGTAAAATGTAGCTACCCATAATAAACAAAAATTCGTGAAGAAATTTTCATTAATATGATAAAAAAATACTGTATAAGAAATGTTCACTTAGATAACTGTACTTGCCTCTGAACAGTTGGTTTATTTTGTAGAAGGATGAAACTACATGTTTTCAGTGCAAAGAAGGAACTGGAAAGCTCTTTTGTCCTGTTCTAATCTGGAGAAAGACATTAGCACCATCACATTACTGCAGCATATCAAAAAACGTACAAAATCTTTGCACACCTCTTTGGAGCCTTTTGGTATCAGTTGCAGCATCTACACTAGATCTCCTCAGCACACTTTTTATTCAGAAAGTTTTTTAGAAATTTTTGAAATATTTTTATTTAAATATTCTACAAGTTTGAATCAAAGTTACGCCGTATATGAAAGATGACAGACAAAAGGGTGCCATCATTGACTGTAATGTCCTTGCAGCTTTAATAGGCACTTTGAATAGTATTTCTGGAGAGGGATGAATATGAGGAATTCAGAAATATTTCAGCAGTAAGATTAGAGATTTGGTGTTCTGTGGGATTTGGCTTTTTTTTCCATGAAGTTTCAAAAGAGAAAAAAAAAAGTCTAACTGCTCAGAGAGATTCCACAATGACAGCCAAAACCAGTGTTTGCTGTAAATATATCTTATCTTTATCTGTACAATTCTGTTTTATAAAATTAATGTAAAGCTTTAGAAAAATTCTTAGTTTTCTGATGCTCTGAGCTGTCAATCAAAACGAAATTTCTGTAAGAGATTCTAACCCCCAAACTGATTAAAAGTCTGGCATGACAGATGAAAGTAATTTGCAATCTCTTCATTTGCTTGCAGCTGTCAGAAAAATTAATCCACAATACCAGAGGTTGATGTACAAAAAGGAGACAGAGGAGTCTCGTAGCTTTATTCATGAATAAAAGGAGAGGTCATGGGGCAATTTCCCATGGGATCTCTCAGACTGCTGCAGGACGCAGCCTCCTTTTTATCCTGATTTCCCGGCCGCATTTCCTTCTCTCTTTCCCCATTGGGAACTTGAGAGGTACAGACTTCCGAATCACCTAATACAGACCCCCTTCTAATGTGCATTCCCCCCCTCCCCGCCCCCCTCCTTTTTCTTTGTATCTCTGTTCTTTTTCTCTAAGTCCAGGAATTTAGCATGGCCTTGGGTGAGTAACAGTCTGTGTCAATTAGTGGAATTCCTCTGGAATTTATGGTTCCTCCCATTGCTTCTTCCACCTATCAGTATCTGGCTTTTATCTACCAGCAGGCCAACTGTTTGTAAAAACACTTCCCTCTCATTCCTTTCACAGCTTTTCACTATGTGCAATCAGTGTGTGATTGTCAAGTTACATACCTACACAAAAAACAGAGACAGATAAGGAAAACCTGAATTTTACTGTCGAAGCAAAACCAAACATTCTGCCTGGAATTTTACACCAAAAAAAGTAACAGCGATGGCTTCAGAATGGTTACATATTTGCATGCAAAACCTGAACCTCATGGTTGCTGTACTAGGCATAGGTGTCTAACCTTTCTGACAACAGGGGACTCATGTTAAGTGAAGATGAGGGCTGCCTGCCGAAGTGGCTACTCCATCCATGTTCTCTACACAACTGGATTTTTCACATGCACAGAACAACCCTACACAAGCTGGCCTAGCAGGTGTAGATATGGAATATGGCATCTTTGCCAAAGGAGCCCTTACTTATTTTTCTTTTCTTTTTCCTTTTTTTTTTCAAGGAGCAGCAGTACCTAATTACAAGAGACAGAATTGAGAACGGAGGCTGTGTTTCTCTGACCTTTACAGCTAAGTACTCACTCACCAGCAAGGGTCATCCTGACCTTGACCTTTCTTACAGACACTTTCTCATCCCTGCACATTTCATTTTCTCGTGCCTACATCTCTCCTGCCTGAGGGAGAAACATCCTGAACACATCACATGGCTCGAGGTCTCATTCTGGGGCAGGGCACCAGAAGAGGTAGAGAGGGTAACATTGTGTCACTTAGAGGATCCAAATTTTCCAGCAATGCAATCCTACTAAGCAAAATTGACTGCATGAAGTCTTAAGCCAAACAGAGAGCTGCATCACCAAAGAGGGACATGCTTATAGAGGAATACACCTAATGCTGGGAGCTTTGTGTATGAGCTGGACATTTGCCCTGGCTGGCAACAAATGGCTGGAGCCCCACCAAAAGAGCCATGAACAGGCATTGACCTTCTGCTAACAAAGGGCACAGGGACCTGTGGTGCTGGCTGGTAGGGGTGGGGGTGTCCAGTCACCTAAAGACTCTGCAGAACCCAATGAACAAGGAGGAGACCCCAGCCCAAATATCACCACTGGGCCAAGAGGCACGCGCAAGGGGCGTGAAGGGTGGGTGCATGGACTGTAAGGGTGTAAAAGCCCAGGGATTCCATAGGAACAGCGTGTGCTGGTACGGTGTTGCTGCATAACAATTGAAATACTTCAAGGAACCCACCTTCCAGGACTCTGCTATGGAAAATGTGGGGTCAGGACGGTAAAGGAAGCTTGACTGACAGTGTGAGTGTGGTGTGTGTAGGGATTCAAATGGGGCACCCATCAGGTCACTGGAGCCACCCACTGCGAAGGGGTCTCAGTCCCAGCAGTGAAAATCTCACAGGCTGTGAATGTGACTCCTAGAGTGGAATCTGAATGCTCAGACAGGAAATCTGGCAACTTGAAAAATGTAATGATAAAGACTTAGATAAAAGATTTTATTACCATTTCTAAGTTTTTATGTAAGTCCATATTCTGACATAATAACAATAAAGTTACATGCAGTGTGATTGTTTGCTATTATCTACCTAAAGGTCATAAAGTGCGTGCTTTAAAGAGGTAGACTACCTCTTTTCATCTTTATTTGTCATGTTTGTGTCCTGTTTCAGGGTTAGTTGGTTTTATTTCTGGAAGAGTTTATTATCCTCAAACTCCATAATCGTCATTTCCATCTTGAGTCTAACTAGCCAGATAGAACACAGGTATTTTTCCTGCTTACTCTTGAATCCTTTCTCCCTATCCTTTTACAATTTCTGTCTTATGTCATGTATGATAAAAGGTACTCTTTGTTGTAATAAGCAGGATTTGATCTGACTGTAGGTTGTATTGTGTTTCATTATCTCGGTCCTTCAACTCTCAGAAAGAACTTTTCCTTGTTTCTACACTAAAATTTTAATGCTTTAACACATTCAATTGGGTTTGCAAGTACAAGCTTTGGACAGGAGGAGGGCTACAGGGGTGGCTTCTGTGAGAAGCTGCTGGAAGTTTCCTCCATGTCTGGCAGAGCCAATCCCTGGTGGCTCCAAAGACAGATGTGCCACTGGCCAAGGCAGGCTAATCAGAAATAGTGGTAACATCTCTGGGATAATAGATTGTGGCCAGAGAAGAAGAGGATGAGAACATGTGAGAGGAACAACCCCATAGGTCACCGAGGTCAGTGCAGAAGGAGGAGGAGGAGGTGCTCCAGGCACCAGAGCTGAGATTCCCCTGCAGCCCCTGGCGCAACCCGTGGTGAGGCAGCTGTGCCCTTGCAGCCCATGGAGGTCCACAGGGATGCAGAGATCCACCTACAGCCCGTGGAGGAGCCCCAGGCTGGAGCAGGTGGATGCACAAAGGAGGCTGTGAACCCAAGGGAGGCTCCAGGCTGGAGCAGCCTGTCTGTGAAGGACTGCACCCCGTGGAAGAGTGACCCACGCTGCAGCAGTTTTGGGAGGACTGCTGTCCATGGGATGGACTCACACTGCAGCAGGTCACAGAGAGCTGTTTCTTGTGAGATGGACTCACACTGGAGAAGTTCATGGAGAACTGTCTCCTGTGGGAGGGACCCCACAGTGCAGCAGGGGAAGAACTCCTCTCCCTGAGCAGTGGGAGAAGCCTCGGGTGCTGAACTGACCATAACCCCCCCTCGCTGTCTCCTTGCACCACGGGGGTAGGAGGTAAACCTTGGGAAGGAGGGAAGGGTGAAGTGGAAGGTGTCTTGAAGGCTTTATTTCACTTCTCAGTATCCTGCTCTGGTTTTTTTTAGTAATAAATTCAATTAATATCTCTAATTCAGCCTATTTTGCCCATGACAGTGTTTGGTGAATAATCTGTCCCAGTCCTTATCTCAATTCATGAACCCTTTGTTAAATTTTCTCTCCCCTGCCCAGCTGCAGAAGGAAGTGACAGGCTTTCGTGGGTGCCTGGAATCCAGCCAAGGTCAAACCACGACACACATTAAGTTAGTAGCTTAGCATCAAAATACTATGAAAAGCAAACATATTTAATATTGCTAAGACACTACAGTTCAGATGATTACTTTAGAACCGGTTTTACACATTAAGTGAATTATTATAATAATATATCACAATACCTATGACTATGTACTGAAAAGCAGTGTGTTTTAAGCCCTTTAGACCAGGTACATTCTATATGCACATTTTCTCTTCCAGGGGCAGGATCTGGAGGAAAAGCTCACTTCTCTTTGGTTATTGTTATTACAACACGAAAGACTATTTTTCAGAACAGTTAAAATATCAGATGTGGCATCAACTAACTTCTTCCTTCTCTTGTGTTGCCTCTATTAACAAAATTTTATTAGTCGGCATTAGAAAACTTTACAAGATCCATGCAAATAAGTTAATCTGCTTCCAGGCCCTCAAATGTCATCACAAAATATAATGTGTACATTGGGGCAGCATAGGTTAAATATGGAGATATTTAGGTGCTCGCAATGCACTACACCATTCCCAATATCTACAGTTCTGTGTAACAGCTCATAATGTTAATTCCATCCGTCACTGGAGCTCTTTAGCAGCTACACATGCTATCTGAAGCATTAGGCATGTAGCTTTGGAAAGTTACGAAGAGTATTTGCAGTTTGGTTCTGGGATGCAATTATTTTAACATGAGTAATTTTTTCCAGTTTGTTGGTTTTTTGGGGTTTTTTAATAGATTTTAACATATTTTTCTGTATTACTACTGCTCTACAACATCATTATATTATCAGAACTGTTTACCATGGGCTATTTTTATAGCTGAAGGTTTTTAAGGGAGTCAGGTCCAAGCATGTGGAAACCTATTTGCTCATTTTGGAAACAAATGTAACTAGCTGCAGCATTTTCTTTCTGGCCTGGTAAGCAAGGCCTGACCTGGCATAGTAATGGTAGGACTTTGACATGTAACACTGACTTCGAGAAGCTGGGATAGCATTGCAATGGAACAAGAATTTGCCTAAGCAAAAATTTGAGGATTTTTAGTTAGTTTAAAAGAGCAGTCAAAACAAACTCAACTATAATTCATAATGAAAGAGCTGCTCATCTCAGGATGGATAAGGAATACTGCAGCCCTGTACTACCGTCTCTGCATTGGAAGAACTGGTAGGATTTTCCCATTATCCAATGGGGCATTAGTTAACAGTCGTATGCTGCAAACCTGCTCCTCCCTGCACTTTTCTATTCCTGCCAGCAGTGATGTTTGCTAACACTCTTACAAGGCAGCAGTCTGCAGCATACAAACTGCGAACAAAATAGATCTGTGGAAAAAAAACTCACAATTTTTACAGCTCCATGGCTTCTCTGTGCTCCTGGTGCTGGCCTCAAAATTTAGCTACTAATGTAAGAAATGCAAATGATGTTCTCAGGCTGGAGCACCCTCATGTTCAGGTGAAACTTTTAGTGTTTTAGCTCTCTACCACAGTCAATGTAAAGGAGCTCTTCCTCACGTTGAGGTGAAACTTCTTGCGCTTTAGTTTAGTCCTATCGTCCTATCGCTGGGCACCACTGAATAGAGTCTGGCAGCATCCTCTTAAAATACCACCTGCCTTAAGAACCTCCTAAAATTCCCGAGTCCAGGCCCGTGACAACGCCTCCTGCCCACTTCTCACACCGCCGGGTCCGACGCATGTAGCTGTACAGTTGCGGGTACCTTATTGCCAGGGGCACCGCTGCTGGACGGGGCGTCTCCCCGGGCGACCCCGCCAGCGCCATAACGGCCGCGCCGTCCAGACCGCGCCCGCCCGCCCTACGACCCCCGCGGAGGCGGCAGAAGCGCACGGCGGCACCCTCCCAGCCGGCGAGTTCGCTCCCAGTTCTGTCGGCCGCTGAGCGCAGGGTCCCGGCAGGGGAAAGGAAAGGGCTTCCCCCGCCCCAGGGAGGCGAAGCCACGACCCCTGTCCCACCGCCGGGCGGCCCCTTTAACCCGCCGGGCGCGCCAACTCCGCTGCGCTGCCAAAGGATTGGCCCGCGCAGCCCGCCCACAGCCACAGCGCGCCAAACCTGCCGGGGCGCGCCACCCTGCCTCGCCCCGCCCCCGCCGCGGCGGCCCAATCAGCGCCTCTCCCGGGGCCGTGAGCCCGCCAGCTACCCAATAGGATGGCAGCAGCCGCACGGCCTCGCCCTCGGGCCCCGCCCCTAGAGGCGCGGCCTCCGCCTTTCCCGCCCAGCGGTTGGCCGGCGGGAACAGACTCCCCGTGACACTCGCGCCGGGCCGGATGATTGGCTGCGCTCGGGCGCGAAACGTAACGCGGGAAAACCGGGGGTTCGGCCCGGGCGGCGAGCGCGGAGGTAGCGGGGCGGCGGCGGCGGCTCCTGCTCGGGCATCGCCGGGACCGGGGCTACCAGCGGGGCCGGCTTCGCTTCGGAAAGGTGCGGGGACTCTGTGACTGCTTCGCTCCGGCCGCTGCCATGGCCAGGGGCCGCCGCTGACTTGGCGGATCCGCTCGGGGTGGCCGGGGAGGTGGAGGGGCGCTGAGGGCAAGGCACCGACACCACAGGGACCCGCCATCCTTAGTGATGAGCGGCTGAGGCGGGCCCGGACGGCGACAGGTGGCGACGGCCGCGGGACATCCGTGCAGCTGCACGGCCCATCCCAGGACACGGGCGCGGACAGCGGGGCCGTGCCCCCGCGGAGCGCCCTCCTTTCTCTCTCCCTCCGCACTCCCTTCGCCGCTGCCCGCGAGGGGTCGGCGATGGCGGAGCGGCTCCCGCCGGGGCCCCCCCCGGTGATTTTTTGCCAGGACTCCCCGAAGCGCGTCCTGGTCTCCGTTATCAAAACCACCCCGATCAAACCCTCCTCGGGGAGGAGCGGGGGCGAGGAGCCGATGCCCGTCCCGCCCGTCCCCACCAGCCCCGGCTTCAGCGACTTCATGGTCTACCCGTGGCGCTGGGGCGAGAACGCGCACAACGTGACCCTCAGCCCCGGCGGCGGCGACAGCACCGCCGGCCCCTCAGCCCTCCCGCCGCCCCGCGGGGGAGCGGGCAGAGTGCCCGGCGGGGACGAGGAGCAGGCGGGGAGCCCGGGGAGCGGCGGCCGGCACCGGCACCTGAAGGTGAGTGCGCGGCGGGCGGGGGCGGGCGGCCGAGCGCTCTGCAGGGTGACTCCGCTGCGCGCGCCCCTCCCGCGCTTCCGCCCGGGCATTTAAAGTGAAGTCATTTCCGGCAACGGCGCGCGCGCTCCGGGGAAACGCAGGGGACGGAGCAGCCGCCCGTCCTCCCCCCATTGAAAGTAAAAAAAGAAGACTAAGGAAAGCACCCTCGCTATCAAAAATCCCCCTTGTCCTCTCTCCTCGCATCTGGAGTGCTTTGTCCCGTTCTGGGCTCCTCGGTACAAGAGACATGGAGCTCCTGGAGTGGGTCCCGTGTGGGACAACAAAGATGATTAAGGAACTGGAGCATTTCTCTTATGAGGAAGGGCTGAGGGAGCTGGGCCTGTTCAGCCTCGAGAAAAGACGACTGAGAGGGGACCTTATTAATGTATATAAATATCTAACAAGGGTGCCAACAGGATGCAGCCAGTCTCTGCTTGGTTGTGACAAGCTATAGAAAAAAGGCAATAGTGAGAAACTGATGCACGGGAAGTTCCACCTCGGTATGAGGAGGCATTTCTTTACCGTGTTGGTGACTGAGCACTGGCACAGGTTGCCTAGAGAGGTTGTGGAGTCTCCCTCACTGGAGATATTCAAGAACTGCCTGGACACAATCCTGTACCATGTGCTCTAGAATGACCCTGCTTGAGCAGGCAAGTTGGAGCAGGTGACCCACTGTGGTCCCTTCCAACCTGACCCATTCTGTGATCCTGTTGTCAGTTTCTCCCTGTGTTCCTGAGTACATGGTGGTGCCTGTCGTCTCCCCTCCTGCACCGGCCACAGCACCATCCTTGGTCGTGCCATCGCTCCAGGGGATGCTGTGCCCATTGGCCAGACTGCAGGGGGGAGGAAGTGCCCTAGTTTAGTTCCCTCATTATTTACACCCAGGATGGAATAAGACGTGGCCGTCCAAGGGCAGACACCGTCCGAGACCTGATCAGTGAAGGAGAGCACTCTTCCAGCAGGATACGCTGCAATATTTGCAACAGGGTTTTTCCACGAGAGAAGTCACTGCAGGCCCATAAACGAACTCACACCGGTAAGTAAAAGGAAGGTGTGAATAGCTGGGGTGAGCCACTTAGGAAGCACCTGGGAAGGAATTAAAACCTCCCAAACAAACATGTAGGAACCCCAAAGAACTTGACCTGTTATGATTTTATTGTAACCGCTAAATTAATCATACTTTGCTCCCAGTGCTTGTTAGTCAGTCAAAGTCTTTGTAACCATGTTTGTCGTGGGGAAGTGTAGTAGCAATTTGGGCTATAATAGTATAGGCAAATGGTGTAAACATTTTATCTGTTGATGTCACAGACTTACTTCGTAAGAGAGAGAACTAGTCTTGAGCTTGGTGCTTTGTACTTGAGCTTGGAAGCACTTTGTATCCTGATTGCCTCTTCTCTGCGATTTGTTTCCTCATTGCTGATGTATTTTTCACATTGCAATTGAAGTTTTGCTGTAAGAGGTTACAGTAACTTAAGAAGTGGCTGGCAACTTCAGAACTGTAACATCCTAAGAAGTGTGCTTAAATATTGAGAGAAGAGTTCACATGCTTACAAAAACCACCCAGTTGTTTTTTTCCCATCACCCTAAAATTCATTTTCTAGGGTGAAGGTGGTCATCCTAATTTACTGAACTGTATTGAGAAGGAAAGTTGCAGTTAAGTTAAAATATATGATGAACTCACTCAATACTCATCTGACCTTGAACTGAAGATGCTGTTCGGGGTTTTTTTTAACCAAGGAAATCCATTTTTTTCTTCAACAGCACTCTGTATTTGCAGTAAAATATGAACAAATGTAGCTCACAATACAGACACAATCACCAGCACTGCCCCAAAACCAGCCAAACAAAATCCCATAAAAGCCTTGGCTCTCACCATCTCCTTCTGACTCAAGTCACTGTGACTAATCTAGATAATGATAGTAAACAGCAGTTTCCTCGTGTTTTTGGTCAAAAGATGTTATTTCACTTGGTCGTACAGTGTGTTGAACTTGTAACAGCTACTTAACTGAGTAGAGCTTACCCTGGTGTCATTCCTCTGAATTAGTGACCAGACTCACCCTCGTTTTGTTGCCTGCCTGTGGTTGGTGGCATGGCATGCCTTTGTGTAGTGTGTGCAGTCAGATCTGCTTGAGGAAGGAGACACCTGCTGTCTTTGTTCTTCTGGTTGAAATTTGCATGGAGAAATCTTTCTTGATGTCTGTCCTAAGAAAATTTAAATCTGGAATAAGTTTTCTCAGGCAGCCTCCATCATTATAACTTTTCTCAAACGTGAGATATTTCTCCTAATGAGATATTTCTACAACCTCGTAGAAAGGTTGACCTCGTATTTTACACTAGTTCAGGCTATGGTAAAGATAAAATTTATGTGGTTACAACTTGAATTACATTACTTGTCCATTTACTTGATATATTTCTTGCTCTACAGGTGCACAGTTTCATGGGACAAAGCTTATGTAGTGCTATCTAAGAGTCTTAAATCAGAAAATATGTCAAGGAAAAATACAGTTTCTTTTTTTCCTCTTTGGAAATAAGTATATTGTCCAGTAGCATAGAGCATGCATTTCAAAGTACACCAGGACTTTTTAAGTAGGTGTAAGTTTCTGAGTGGGTAAAATGAGAGCTTGCTTGTGCAAGTTTCAAGCCAGGGACCACCACTGGATACTACGGCACGTCTAATTATCTTTCACAAATCTCTTCTGTTACTATTTTTAAGGTGAAAGGCCTTATTTATGTGACTACCCAGATTGTGGGAAAGCCTTTGTACAGAGTGGGCAGCTCAAAACTCACCAGCGACTCCACACAGGAGAGAAACCTTTTGTCTGCTCAGAGAATGGTGAGTCATCAGAGAACAATTTGCAGCTTTCTGGGGTCAGACTAATATTGGAAATGTATGTCCATGGCAAAAGCTTTGGAGTCTAATTTTGGTGGAACTTTTAAGGCAGGGAAGAGCCATGCAGAATCTGCCTAATTCTGCAAGTATGTATCTACGGATTGCATACATTCTGTGTCAGTGGATACTAATGTATAAAATGATGGGGCATGTTATGAACCATGCAAATAGAGCATTCAGTTTTCAACGAAACCTAGGGTTTTTGTGAATGGGGAAGGTTGGATTCAGTGGCATTTCCATCCCACAGATGTTACCAACTTTCTTTGGTTGCCTGCTTTCTGTAACACGTTCTTCATTGTCACTTTGTGGTTATTTAAGGCTGTTTAAGCAGATTCACACATGCAAACCGTCATTGTCCCAAACATCCATACGCCCGACTGAAGAGGGAAGAGCTCACGGACAGGCTGAGTAAGAAGCAGACGGCTGACAATAAAGCTGTGGCTGAGTGGCTAGCAAAGTAAGTTCTCTCACCTTTCTCAAAATACTTAAAAGGGTGGTCTGACACAGCATTTATTCTTCAGGATAGTAAAACCCCAAGAAACCAAAACTAGATGTTCTTCCAGTACACATCAGCACAACTTTGCGTCTCCTTGAAGAATAATGAACTCCTGGTCATGACAAAGTTCCTCAGGAAATCTTTTTTCCTACTGTTTTGTTTTGTGTTTGCTCTCTGCTTAAATACTTGTCTTTGCTGGATCAACACCTGCTAATACTTTATTAGCTAGTGCTACAGTTTTGCTGAATTTGCATTTTTATGAGGGGCTGTGTATGCCTAGGGAGAAATGCCTGCTGAGAACCACAGAGATGCAAAATCTGTCACAGATGTTCACTTGGGCACTTTACACTTAAAATACTGAATAAAGAAGGTTTCTGACAGCTTAAATACTACTGTATCAGGGCTGAAAAATAAAGCCAAGTGCAGTGCCCAGCTAGATGCAAGCTAATGCTTGGGAGGTTTTTGCACATTTTGAATTGTTGGTGTGCAAGTCAGTATTTTACAAGTATTCCTCACATTTGATGTTATAGGTACTGGGAGACTAGAGAGCAGCGTGCCCCTGCTTTGAAGACCAAAGCAATCCAGAAAACGGATCAGGAACAGCAGGACCCAATGGAGTATCTTCAGTCTGACGAAGAGGATGATGAAGAGAAAAACAGCGCCCATTCAGCTGCCCGCCACCGCCGCCTCCAGGAGCAGCGTGAACGCATGCATGGCGCGCTGGCGCTCATTGAGCTGGCAAACTTAGCTGTGGCACCCCTGCGACAGTAGATAGGAGGAGCAGTCTCTGCCCATAAAAAATGTACTTTCTGGTGTTACTTAACCAGTTAGATCCCAAGCATAAGCTAAGCACCTTATTTGCTTATAATAGGCTGCTATTCTGTAGAATTTATGAAGAATGTTGTTGCCCCATAACATGGGGTGAGAGAATTGCACTTTTGATAAGGTAGAAGACAGATGTAAAATTTCTAAGTATTTTGTAAATATGGCAGGGTTGACAAATTTATGTGTTGTTGGAAGCTAGATTTTGCAAGGTTAACTCATTTATTTGAAGCAGATTTCACAGGAAACACTTTCTAAACAAAGTGTTCGCGATTAGCAGGATGGTACATGTGGCCAAAGAAGGCTGACAAAAAAGTATTTATCTGACTATTTAAGCAAAGTGATGGATCTGGGGATATTGTTAAACAGCAATGAAACCATGTTTTTCTAATGTCAGTATATCTTTACCTAGCATCTCCAAGGCAAAGGGCAAAGGTTAGATATCTCAACTGGTACAGGGAAAGAAAATGCTTCATGCAGGGAATATCTTCACTGAGACTGCTCAAGGTATGAAGCTTGACTTTGCTGCTTCATGTTTTTTTGATTTGATTTCAGCAGAATCTCTTGGTAGCACTTGTTATTCCTAACATGTGTAGTTGGGAAGTTTTGCACATTGTTTTATCTGAAAATGATTAGTCTTGCAAAGTCTAGAAAAAGGTAAAACAATTGGTAATATTTTTTCAGGTGTTTTTGGACCCTGTAGTGATTTGGCACTTGATTTTGTTAATAAGGGGGTTATTTACAGGGTGGTATGAATTTGTAGTAAACTATGCTAGGTCTTCTATTAGCAAACACTAAGTTTTAAAGTATTGCTTTTATATAAGGATTAGCAAATAGAAGCCTCCATACTTACCGTGCATAAAGCCACCTTACTGCTTTACTCCAGGATAACATGCTGATTTTTTGTTCACTAACCATAGCACAGCTATAAATTAAACACTGCAGAAAAGTATTCAGTATACAATTAGAAAATAGGCTTCCAAAGGTAGTTACAAGTGTGTTAACAGTGTGATTTCATATATTTCCCAGATAAATGAAGTTGCAGAATGCTGCCTAGTATTCAGATGCTGATATAAAATGTTTAACAGGGTATCTGGTCACTTTGTGAATGTTGTATACTTTCAGTAGCATTGTCTCATGGTGATCTTTTTCCATATTTTGCTTTGAAGGCAGCCACAGATTCCTAATATGCTAACAAAACTTTGTTTTCAGATTGGACTTTTTGTGTGTGGTTTTGTTGTTGGTTGTTGTTGTTGTTAAGCTACTGCTTAAGGGGATATTAATAATGTGTATTTACTGACCTGCTTGCTTTAACTTCTTCCTCTCATTGGAAGTCAGGAAATTCAGATGAGAAGGGAAGCCTCTTTCCCTCTCACTTAAACTGAAAAGGAAGAAAACATTTTATCGATCACTTGATATAGACTGACCAGATGCACACAGCTGTTCCAGAAAAGTAGAGTGGTTTTACATCAGAAACTACAGCTGTTGAAGTATGTTTTCTGATCACCTGTTGTGGTTGAAAATCTCATTAACCCAGTTTGTTTAAATCTTGCGTTGATGCACTTAACTAAAAAGTAATTGAATAATTGAAAAAAAAAGTCTCTTTCATTGAATGTAAAAAATTTTGCACCAGTGATACGGTTTAACTTCTGCTTCAGCTTCTGCAAAAAACCAGGAAACACTAGTCATACTAGGCTTCTTAGCCTATGTAAAACTGGTAGTTCATTCAGGTATGTAAGGTTTGGGTTTCTAAAAAAAAATTACATGCTTTTGACTGGTCATCTGGTTTCATGCAAATAGTCTGATCCCAAAATGAGCCCTGAACATACATCTGTTGTAATTCTCAATCATAACTCAGTATTGCTCCTGAGTACTGTTTCACAGGGCAGGAGACTCTGTAATTACCAGCCACTTGCAGACTGGAATCTTACTTCATTAGGATTGGTTGTGAGTTTTTTGGCGGATTTCTTTGTTGTTTGGTTTGAGTTTTCTTAAATTATTTTTCAGTCAGCCAGAATATTTCCTCAGGTCTTTTAAGTATGATAAGTACACTGGATTGTACTTTGCCATAGACAAAATTCAGACAGCTGAAGCAGTTTTGGATCATGACAAGTTTTGGGTAAAATACCAAGTAAAAAAAGCAAAGATGGGATGTGGAAGACTGCTTTTTGTTTTATTAAGTGATTACATACAAGAAATTGTTCAGTGCTTTGAAAGGTTTAAGTTGTAGTTTGGCATGAGTTAAAAGCAGAGGAGTTGATGTGCTGTCATTCTAATAGATGCTTTGAATAAAAACTTGATTTAATTTTCAGGTTTAATGTGTGCTGTTTGGTAATTATTAAATGCTCAGCCTCTTCCTTGTTTCTGACAACCCGACTTGTTGAAGAGAAGGTTGAAGGTGTTTATTTTCCCTGTCCCTTGAAATTTGACACAACTTAAACCACCCGAGGCAAATTCCGTAGAGAGTTTTTTACAGTTTTAGGAACTTGTGAGAGTCCGTCCCTCCGCGCGAAGCCCAGGCCGGCTGCTGGGGGTGCTGAGGGCTGGCTGCAGCCCTGTCCCTGCCGTCTGCCCCCGCGGGGCGCGGACGTCTCCCTTCCGCGGGCGAGCCCCAGAGGCCTTGCTTTGCCGCCGGGCTGGTTTAACACCACGGCGGGGTGGTGCCGGATGCTGGCGAGGACCGGGCAGGACCGCGGGAGCTGCTGACGCGGCGGCCCGGGCCGCTGGGCTCTCCGGGCGGTGCCGGCCCCGCCGCCCGGCCCCGCAAGCCGCGCTGCCGGGGCGCCCCGGCCCTGGCGGCGGCAGCGCCCCCCGCAGGCGAGGCGAGGCGCGGCGCCGCTCCGGACACGCCCGCGGGGCCGCCGCGCCCGCTATCCGGTGCCGCCGCCGCCGCCGCTCGGGGACGGGCCGGCGAGAAGGAGGAGGAGCGGCGGCCCCACGGCCGCCCTGGTGCCGCCCGCGGTGCGGCCCTGCTCACCGCCGCTCCTCGCCGCCATGAGCGCCGGGCAGGCCGCGGGGGAGGCGGAGGACGCCGCCGCCGCCGCGTCCCCGGCACTGCCCAAGGTGCTCTCGGCGCTCTTCTACGGGACGTGCTCCTTCCTCATCGTGCTGGTCAACAAGGCGCTCCTCAGCGCCTACAGGTGAGCGCCGGCGGCAGAGCGGGCGGCGGGGCAGGCCCGGTCCCCCCGCCCGCGGGTGGTGGGACAGCGGTGCCAGGCGTGCCAGGCCGTCCCTGCCCGGCGGGGAAGCGTTCCCGTTCCTGCGCCCCTTTCCGCTGGCGTGACCCACGGCATCCGTGCAGCTCGAATCCCGGGCAGCCCGCTGGGAGGTAATGTGCTGGAAGCCGGGCCGGTGTCTCCGGTTTCAGACCCCACTTGTGCCCAGTATGTACCAGTTCTGCAGCACCGCGCGACGGCAGGCACAGTTCCGACAACGCCGGTCTTTCCTCGGTGGCTTTTCTCTATTCCCGGGGGATCGCACCACCTCACGCACCCGTGAGAGAAACAGCGTATCCCCTAACTGTTCCTGCCGAACAGTATCTTCCTTCCAGCATCTTTCTTTTCTGAGGTAGCCAGAAATGAAAAGTGAACCTCATAAAATGGCTTAATCATAAAGACACTGAAAGATTCCATCTCTGACTTGATGGTGCTAATACCCATATGGAATCATTAGCATCCTCTACCGCTGTGTAAAGCAACTGCATTAACTGCAGACCTCTTACACTTTGAGTTTTACTGTTAGTCGTGCAGCTGTGGGAGACGGAGGAACTTGAGCATTCATCTCCAATTCATACTTTTCCAATCTAGATTTGTACTTGTTGGACTTTGATGATCCTTGTGGGTGGGTCCCTTCTGACTCAGGATATTCTATGATTCTGTGATTGTCCTGTGACTGCCATTTTTCTCACCATTAATATGTTTTACTTAAAATCTTTGCTCTGTTTTTGCTGTGATTTAGCTCATCTTGAATCAAAATAAGAAAAAGAAAAAACGAAATGAAAAGAGAGTTTAAAAGCCAAACTTGCTGTCATTTTCTAACATTCAGTGCTATTTGAACATATAGCAGCTGTATTTAATATGTCTCATAAATTATATGTGGTGCAAGTTGAGATTTTGGTTTATAGTGGGTTTTATCCTACAAACTGCAGCTCCCTGCAAGTCCCTGGCGTGCATCTAGCCCATCTGTGTGAGATAATCAAGGACAGTATGTCCATCGGTAAGCTTAAGTTGTGTATAAAAACCTTACAGCATTGCTGGAAATATTTAGGCCTCTACAAATCACAAACGTCTTGAGAAATCTGTGTAATACAGATGGGTGAACTCTCCATCTTTATATGGAGTAGCTGTAAATACTAAACAAGACAGTTTAGGTATCACATGATTGTAAATGGAAGTCCTGTTATTTCTTATGCCTTTCCTGCCCCTGATATCTCTGTTTCCCTGAATCTCTTTTGCTACCAGTTGCTCCTAACTCTGTGTTAGGACTGTAATGCTCTTATGGCCTTCCTGCTGTGATTCAGCATGTTTATTTCTTTTGCCAATGCTTTGTTCCCATCCCAGTACATTTCTCACCACACCCAGTAGGAGTACAGCAGTTTCTGCAAATGTCATGAACTTCAACAAGGCTAAGTACGAGGTCCTGCACCTGGATTGAGACAATCCCAGGCACAAATATAGTCTGAATGGAGAATGGGTTGAAACTAGCCCTGGGGAGAAAGACCTGTGGGTGTTTGTGGACAAAAAGCTGAATATGAGCCAGCACTGTGTGCTTGCAGATCAGAAAGCCAGCCACCTGGGTTGCATTAGAAGAGATGTGGCCAGCAGGTCAAGGGACAGGATTCTGCCCCTCTGCTCTGGTGAGACCCCACCTGGAACACTGCATCCAGGTCTTGGGACCCCCAAAACAAAGAAGACATAGACCTGTTGGAGCTAGTCCAGAGGAGGCCCCTAAGCTGATCACAAGACTGCAGCACCTCTCCTGTGAAGACAAGCTGAGAGAGACAAGGTTGTTCAGCCTGGAGAAGATTCCAGGAAGACCTTTTTGTGGCCTTCCAGTACCTAAAGGGAAGAGCTTGAGAAGGACTTTTCACAAGGCCATGTAGAGATAGGACTGAGGGAAATGGCCTTAAGCTGAAAGAGGACAGGTCTAGATTGATATTAGGAAGAAATTCTTTACTGTGAGAGTGGTAAGGCACCAGAGTAAGTTGTTCGACAGGCTGTGGACTCCCGATCCCTGAAGGTGCTCAAGACCAGTCTCAATAGGGCTTTGAGCAACCTGGAGTAGTGGAAGGTGTTCCTGCACATGGCAGGGGGTTTGGAACTAGATGATCTTTAATGTCCCTTCCAACCTAAACCATTCTATGATTCTATCCATGCTTTCAGCTAAAGCTAAATGAAGGATTATGGTAGGAATGTAGCTGGTTTAGCAGACAATAGACGTTTCTACAACATTTACCTAAGAACTGGATTTTCACAAAAACATATTGCTAGTATGTTTGGACTGCAGAGATAAGCTTCCAAGTTAGAGCAAGTGCAAGAGGTTTAAGTTACTGTCCCATCTCAGAATGCATAAAGTATATGTGAGGCTACTCAAGAAATGATGCATTAAGAGTTCTGTAAGTCTGTTACCTTCACTTATAAACAACTAGCAGTTCAGAACTGATCAACTGTGCATGGGCTGTATTATTTGGGCTGCAGAAATAAAATACTACTACTACATTAAGTGTAGTCCTGAGCTCTTCTGAAACATAGGCCAGTCATCCTCATGTTTAATTGTTGGCTTTGGTATTAAACTTTAACTTTTTTATTTTTCCTAATTTTTTTTCCATTCCTCAGTACTAAATATTTGTTCATGCTTTTCAGCTTTCCATCACCAATGTTTCTTGGAATTGGACAGGTATGTTCACAAGTAAAGCATAGTAAAAGTATTCATTATTTTGTAAGTTAAACTGATGATAATAGGGGTAGATTTTAGGGGGCAAAATCACAGTTATAGTGAACTGCTTGTTTTCTGGATTAGATACTATAAGGATCTGTAATTTGTTTTGTTGAAAACAGGCAACTTTGAGCTTGAGTCAAAATTATTGCCTGGAGAGTCATGTAAAAGACTGGAATGCTATTTATTTCTCCTTGTAAAGTTCAGTAATTAAGAGATCTGGCCTTCAAAACTGTCCAGCTTTGTTCTAGCAAGTGCATGCATTCTGCGGGGGTCCTCGAGCATTTTTGGACTGTATGCAGAGACATTGCGCCTGTTTGTAGCCAAACCATGTATTTCCTCATAAATCTCTCCTCATTTCCCAGCAGTATTCCAGTAGGACCAGTGCAAAATTTTGATTCTTTGTTGCTTTATTTGCCCATGGGTGAGTTGCAGTATTGCAGCAGGAATGTTTTTTATTATTTTTGTTGTTAAGAGGCATCATAATAAAACCAAAATTCAAATGCTTGTGGACTGGGTCCGTAAAGAGGAATGTGTCACTGCAGAGGGATCACTGATAAAGATTGAGCCTTGGAGCAGATGTTGTTTAGGCAAATACATTTTATAGAGAATTTGCTTTCTGCCAAGGTTGCACACCAGGGCATAGTGAGGAAGAATTGAAAACAGGGTACCGCAAGTCTGACATCTCTGCTGTTGGGTGCTAGAGGTAGTAAAATGTCTTGTAAAGACTTTGTGATGTGAGAGAGAGAGAGAGTTTTACACATTCATACAGCTCAAGGAACCACAGATCATGTTTCAGTGAAAGACTAGAAAACGTGGCAATAATTCATGTGATGATGCAGCTTTTTTCTTTGCAGAACCTAAGACTTAATCACATCTCTAATTTTTTTGTTGACTGATCCTTCCAAGATTTCCCTGAACACTTTATAGAGTACTTATGATATGGTGTAATTTAGTCAGCAGAACATGACTCCACCTTATTCTCTAGATAGTAGATTACTGTATTTTTGTATTAGGAAAATTTGACCCTTTTTTGACTCCCTGGGGACAGCATTAACACCTGTGATGTATAATTGCTCAGATATTCTCCTTAATTCTGTCTGCATCTTTACTATTTCTTCCTCATGTTGTCAACAGACTGATCAATGTCCAACCTCCATCTTGCATTACCAAAAAAAAAGCTTTAGGAGTGATTCTGCACACTAAACAAAAACTAACTGAGTAAAAATTTCATGGTTTATCTGGAATTGTGTCCTATTTTATTTTCTCAGCTCCTTTTCAGCATGCATTGTTTCACAGACTGCCACTAATTTTCTTCAGGATAGTAAGGTATATGTGTGTATTTTACTTTTAAATAAATAGCTGGCAAGATTTTTTGACAGCTATTTATTTAAAAATTGACAAGAGTAAAATTATTTCAATTTGTTAATCGCATTCTGTGCTGTTCCTTTAGAGAAATACATAAAACCTAGCATTTGTCAAATTCATATAAAGATTTTTTCTTTGAAGCAGTTTTTTCATTCATACATTACAATTTTGCTATTACATGACTTCTCTTTTTTTTTTTTTGTTTTTTTTGTTTAGATGGCAGCCACTATACTTATCTTGTATGTGTCAAAACTAAATAAGATTGTTCACTTCCCTGATTTTGACAAAAGTATACCTGTGAAGGTAAGGATTACATATGTCCTGGTATTAACAGGAAAGAGTTACTTCTTATAGTACCATTTTTTCTTATGGAGGCAAGAAACATATTTGCATTTCTTTTCCAAATGGGATTATTTGTATAATCGTTTCATTTAAAATTGGATCTGATAACTTTAATTTCTCTGCAATATTTTACTGTGTTTGGGCTGTAGAGATAAACTCTGTTTGCAGGGAAATATGGTGCCATTTTGTTATGCAGCACATGGGAAGGGTGCTTTACATTCATACAGCTGGATGAACTCTTTTATATTCCTGAGGTGTTTTTCTGGATATAGCTCTCTGTGGGATCAGTGGAAGATATGTTTGTGAAAGACTTTTGAACACGCAAGAAGGGAGAAAGGCTGCTTAGAAATATGAATGGAGCATGTAATAAAATAATAGAAAAATAATGTGATAGATGAGAAACCGGAACAACGATTGACTCCCAGTATGCAATTTATGTTCCATAGGAGGGGCTAAAATAATGCCCACTGAAAATGCTGTAGGTAGTGACTAGCTGCATCATACAGACCTTAAATGTGTCTGGTCTAAAGGGGCTGAGAGAGGGTCTCCTCTTGCCTCAGTTTGTGAACTAGGATGTGAAATGACTACAGCAATGATCCTTGAAGATTTTTGCATCTATACAATGTTGCTGGAGTGTTTCTTTGATGCATTAGCCTGTGTGTTTATGTCTTGTTGCAGGGTATCGGTCATGTTCGCTCCAGGACACACGGAGAGTTCCCAGCCCTGCTGCAGGGCTCGGATAGTATAGCTTTTCAGGCCAGCATCTTTACTGCAGAATCTTGTCTTACTGTCAGCATGAGGTTTACAATGGATGCCTCAGAGACATGTTTATTCTTAATGCATGTTGAAATCATTGGCATTCCTACATGTACAAGTCTTGGAGGAAAATCTATGGTATCATTCATAAAATGGACAATCCTTCTTTATTCCAGAATAAGACAGGTTTCCCAGTGGGTATCTTTGAGTTCCACTTATAAACAACTTATTGAGACCTTGAGAAGTTTCTTCCCTCCATCCCCCCCATCCCACTGTGCTCCCTCTCTGCTGTTGTCTTCACTTTAGCTTAAGTACAAAGGCATTAAAAAACACAGCACCCATTTTCTTTATCCTAATGGTATCTGTTGTTTGGAAGACTTCACTGGATAGACTGGCAGCAGTCAGCATTTTAGCATGCAGGACTTGCATATTACTTATAGTGCTGGGTTTAACTGGTCACAGTGAATCAGCTGGATTGCTCATTGTTGATTACTTTTTAAGGAACCCTTAGGTCAACTCCTTATCCTTTTGTCAGCTTTTGCTTTGACACGAAGATAATCATTACTTTTCACTCCTGAACTGGTTTATGTCTTCAGTGCTTTCAGCTAAAGTAGTGAAATGCTTATTTTAGTGATGAAGCTTTGAAGTTCCTGACCCTTTTTAAGTAAATGATTCACTGATCTCTGGTGTTGTGTTGGATGTTGTAATTTTGTCTTTACAATGGAACAAATTTCAGAGGAAAGGTAATATAATGTCTGCTTTGTTTTCAGTCTATAGATTAAATGAACCAAAATGTTCTAAATAAAAATCTGTAGATGAGACAGTGCATTACAAAATTTTTGCAAACTTATGTTGACAGGCTGAATATTTATTGTTACTTATACTCCTGCTTTCTTTATAGTCCTGTTTACTTTTACTGTGACTTTCACTTAAAAGTTAACTTCAGTTGATTATCAGATAACTCTACCTTTCTTCTCTCTTGCTGTAAAAAAACGCAGAATTTTTAACGTAGATGAAACAGCCCATTCCTCTGTATGCTTTTCCAGCAGACAAATTTTTAAGAATGCATAGCCTTCAAAAAACACCGTGTCCCCTGAAGTGTCCCTATGTAGGAACAAGAGCAACTATTACACATTAGGACAGAGGTTCTGTTATGTCTTCTGCCATTTCAGCCCCTCTTGATTGATAGCGAGTGGGACCAAATGTACACACTGCCTGTGTCCCCACTGATTACTTTGGCTGATTTAAATCTTCTGCAAATTCCAACCTTACCCATTCTGTGATACTGTAATTTTTTCTGTGAAAGGATAATTAGTGGCTTTGAATTGCAGCTGATTATTGTAGGGATCCATGGCTTCTCATACATTTTCTTAAGGCTCTGAAGTTCTGTTATTGTTTCTCTGTATTGTGTTGTGGACCATATGTTTCTGTGCAAGTGAGTCTCTTTGCTAGGAGCAAAGTTTAATTTACTCGTAAACACTTACCTTTCCTTTCTAGTATCTCACATGGCATAATTTTTTGGTTAGATCTAAAATGTTGCAATTTCCAGCTATACTAATACATGTAGAGTACGTAGAGAAGCACAGCGTACATATAGTTTATTTTTTTATTCCACCTCTTCACTTGCTTATTTAGCTACTGTTATTAATATTACTTTTATACCTAAAATTAAATGTTAAAATGGGTATTAATCTAAGGATTATAGTAACTAGAATAAAACTGATTAACATTTACTCTAAATGGATTCTAAGTCTCATTAGTGGTGATTGCAACTCTTTTAATTACATCAGTGAAGCTGTGGTCATGACCAGTCACATAAATGGGAGCTGCAGATGAGTTAGCAGCATAGTTACATTATTTTCCTCTTTAAAAAACCCTCTTTCTTGCTAAAAATACATCTGATATTACAGGTATCAAATTCTGTCAAGTAAAGTTTCTCAAAAGTACTTCTAAACATAATAATCTGAGTTGTGCTTTTAATTTTATCACAGTTGTTTCCTCTGCCTCTGATTTATGTTGGAAACCACTTAAGTGGATTATCAAGTACCAGCAAACTCAGGTACAGTAAATAGAAGTTATAAGTAGACTGCTTGGATTTTACCCTTTTCTCTTGTGGGGTAAAGAAGAAACACTAAAGAAGAACATTGTCTAGAGTCTTAAATTCATGTGGTGTCTGTCTGCCTGTCTATCTAAAGCCCTGGTACTGTTATGAAATTTTTACCTAAACATTTGATCTGTTTACAAGTTGTCTGCTTCCTTTAAGGAGAGCTTAGCCAGGCCTGTACTGATATAAAATCACTGTACTCCTATGTGACTATGAAAGTGCTTTCACTTACGCTTCATGCCTAAGTGTCCAGCTTTTCCTGGGTGTCCTAACCAGAGAGTTGGAAAACTGTAAGATGTTTCTAAAGGAAGAAGCACAAGGAAAATATTTGTACCACGATATCATGGCAGGTATTTAGGAATCACCAAGAGATGAAAAAACTGCAGTATAGTGGGGTAGTGTTGGTGGCTGAGCCCTGCTGAGCGCCAAATGCAGGTTGTCAGGGAGCGCTGCTGAGCAGTGCCTTGGCTCCTGTGTGCCTGTAAGCGTGGACCCGTAAGAGTTGTTTCCATGCTAGTGCTAAAAAGGTGTAAGCAATGTAGACATGTGCTGTAATAGAATGAACGACTGTATTTTCTGTGGAAGAGGAGCACAGAAACACGATGGCTGCACCAGCACTGGAGGATATAGCACTACCGTTGTGGTGGGTTTTTTGTGTCATTGCAGGCTCCTGAGGGTTTGGTACTAAGCTAAATCAAAACAGAATTTTGCAGCTTTGTGTGCATTTCGTAACTATGAGACAGATGCTAGGAAAGAAAATAGAATAACAGAATCATAAAATTGTCAAGGTTGGAAAAGACCATTAAAATCATCCAGTCCAACTGTCAACCCAGCATTACCACTGTAACCCTGGGCCAGTAACCTCATGACCCAGTGCAGGATCCAAACACCCTTAGGGATGGTGACTCCACCACCTCCCTGGACAGCCCACTCTAATTCCTGACCACCCTAACAGTGACTATTTTTTTTCTAATACCTAGTCTGAATCTCCCCTGTCTCAGCTGAAGGCCATTTGCTCTGGTGCTCTCACTGCAGCACAGTAAAAGAGACCTGCCCTCACCTCACTACACCCTTCTTTCAGGGAGTTGTAGAGAATAATGAGTGATGTGGTCCCCCACTGTATTACTTTTAATTTGTTTACATTTCTTTTTATTTATAGAATTTATGTTCTCTGGCTACAAACACTAGATGCCTGATTCTGCAACTCTTTGTTGAATGTGTTCACTATTTCCACTGAAATAGACATAAAGATTTAGGCAGTACTGTCCGTAGTAGCACTTCAGCTGTTGTGAATATGAAAGTAATTTCAAAACTGTGAAAGTTGGCTTTTTCTTTCCCTTTTTTCTGACTGTAAATTTAAATGTTTTGTAGGGTATATAAATGAACCTTCTCCCTCTCCTGTGGCTGATGTACCTCTTTTAGATTTACTAGTTGAAACTAATCTTTATAACAGAAGCTTAAAAATGCCTGCAGTGTTTCTACCACTGACGTTTTGTTACATTGCATTTTGTTAAAATATATGATACTTGCTTACATTATGGAATTCTCCACCTTGTTTGGGTTGTCTGGAAGGTGTAGATGATCCTATGCATAAATTCAAAATGTCTGTTGTAAAGTTATTAAACATTGTGTCAGAAATTGTATCATTTATTAATGCAATTGTTAATAGTTATCTTAAGCAGGGGATTAATTGGTCCATATGGCCGTGCTGTCACATTTCCAAAGTGTCAGATGAAGGTGTTTTCTCACCCAGAAAAGTTTCCAACTGCATTACTTCATGAAGATCAACAACATGTTGCTCAAAAGTAGCACTTCGTTTGGTAGTTCCAGTTGGTCCCACCTTTCATGTTTCTTGTGTTTCCTCTAATTTTTTGGTCATGGATTTATTTTACTTTTTTCAAAGTACAGCTTGTTTACTAAGCATGTTTTATTTGTATTTTATTTCTGTTACATGTTTTCAGAGATAGGCTCATTGTCTCTTCTCTTAAGTTTACGATAGAAATAATTTTTATTTAACTCTGCATATGAATTTTGCAGAAAGAATTATTTTGTAAGGGTTATGCTAGGTAGAAAATACCTATTATATTCCATTTCAGAAATGCAGAGCAACCTTCAGAACATAGCCAGTTGCACTGGTTTACAAATTGGCAAAGCTTGTTATCCTTCAATGATTTGGTTGTCTAATGTGCGTCTAATGTCAGACTGACATTTTTATATATGTGCTAAGTGACTTGGTATTTGTTTTGGTTTCTTATTGCTGGACTAAACGTTCCATCCCCTGGTTAGTAAAATAAGAATTAGAATATAAGAATGCTGTTAATCTGATACTATGCTTGGATTTTATTTTGTTTTTTTGACAGTTTGCCGATGTTTACGGTGCTCAGGAAGTTTACCATTCCACTTACTTTACTGCTGGAAATCATCGTACTTGGGTGATCCTTTTTGTTTGGTTTTTTTTTTCTTTTTTCATTTAAGATACCTTTATTTTAGATCATATCAAATGGATTATTTGTGTCATCTCATCAGAAAAATGAATGAGTGATTTTTACTTACAAATAGAGAAAAGCAAAGAAAGTGATTTTATGTAGCTTTTTTGAAGGCATAGATATACACATTTTAGTGAAGAGGAAAAAAAATCAGCCGGACTTCGTTTTCACTAGAAAAATTCATTCTCTAGACTGTTGCACAGGTTTCAGGTCAGCAGACACAGCTCAGACACTTTCAGTGGTTATGTTTGTGTCTCGTCTTGGAGGCTCAGAAACTGCAAACTGCTTCAAACAGACAGATCCTTATGTCTCCAAACAGTGCTGATAGCATGGCAGTCTGCTTATGTAGAGTAGCTGTCTGAGTCAAGTCTGAAAACATACTGGGTTAATGAAGCAAAAGAGTATCTACCAGTTGTTAAATCAGAGAATTCCTTACTTACAGACACCCATGTTATTTTTCATGAGAAAGTAAGAAGGATATGCTAGCTGCTCAGGATCTCTTGTTTCAATTGTACTGAGTTGGAGGAACAGGAGTACAAATAACACCATACTTTGTCTAGAACTTCACAGTTCTGTCCATGTGGCTGGTGCTGGACAAGATGAACTCACAAAGAGAAAAACAGCTTGCTAAAGCTGAACACAGGCAACATGAGACTGATGGTCAGGGGAAAGCTTTCAAAAAGCTCCCAAGTAAACTGTCATCTCCTTTTGGCTGAAGCAGCGTTTAGTTGATCGATGTGATTCATATTTGGAGATGCTCTGGAATTCTTTTGTAGTTTTAAGTTCTCCCAGTGAAAGCAAAACTTACTGTCTTCTGTTGGCCTGAAGACTCCCAAAGACAAGTGAAAAAAAATGTGAGTCTGTGAGATTATCATACGTGCTCAGCTGGAGAACAGCACTGTGGGCTATGAGTGCAAGCAACATCCTAACCAAAGGAAAGCTTGGGAGCAGAATGCTGTATTGGTACAGACTGACACAGTGTATTTTCTCAGGGCTGAAAATGGAAGGACTCTGGAGAGTCTGTGCAGGTTTATGTCAGGATTTTCTAAACAGTGCAGGTTTGGGTTGTTACTCTTGAGAGTCATTAAGATCAAAGCCTAATTTATCTAGAGTCTGCTCCGTGCTTTATTGTTGGGACAGTGAGCCACAGATGTGCTCCTTTACACCCACGATTTCTCCGAGAGCATTTCTTCAAGAGCGTTGTGCATTTTGTTTTGATGGATCTTCTCTTTCAGTTTATCTAGACAGAATAAGGGCTAAGGGAATATCTGTAAGGCATATTGCAGTATGGTGCAAAAAATGAATACTTAAGATACTTCCAAATAAAGTAGTGTAGATATAAAAACCAGAATAGTTTTACGGTATGCTTTTCACTACTCTGTGGCAATACTGATGTAGTAGTGAAGAGTGTCATGAGCACCGTGTTTTCCCTTTCAAGTACAAAGTTTCAGTTTGAGTTCAAAATAAATATATATTTGAAAATAATCCAGACAGTGTACTGTATGGCATCTTCCTCAACAAAGGTGATACGAAAAGCTGTGTGAGAGATGTACAGTGATTTTCCTTTATTGGACTGCTGGAAGACACTGAAATCTGTCTATCATGCATATCAATACACATTAAATTAGTTTGGTTCAGTGCTATTACTTTAAACCTTTGATCTTTGCTTTTATAATTGCCTAGTAACAGAGTGCTCACAGTGCTTTTTTAATCTCCATTCTCAGGGCCAAAGTCTGACAGTGTGGCACATGGGTAATCACGTTGTTTCTGTAAGGTTATCAAGACTTTGCCCTCCTGTCAAATGTTCTGTGATTATTAATTGCTTTGAAACTTTTCAGGCAGACAGCCATTTAATCTCCCCTTCAAATAAGGAAAATTTGAACTGTTTTAATTTTTGCCTACAGGAAGCGGTACCCACTGAATATTATAGTCAGCGTATTTGCCATCATTCTTGGGGCTTTCATAGCTGCTGGGTAAGGTTTTAATTTTCTATACAAAGCCATATTATGAGGGGAGGGACAGCAGGAGGATTTTTTCTTTGTTTAGTTCCAAGTAAACCTAAGGTGAGATCAGTTACTCTGGATAAAGTTGATTTGGAAAATCTCTCTAGTGACATCACTGGGAGGTGCAGGTGTACAAAGGAAAAAATCTAATTCCTGCTGGCAGTCTTTGGGTGTGTCTTTTTCCACCTCTAGGTTTTCCATGTTTGCAGGGTAATGAGTGAAGCAAGTTAAAACAGTGTGAGGAACGTTGCTTTTATTTCATGGTAAAAGTGTATTTTAATAATCTTTGAAAAGTATATTCTTGTTCTGGATAGAAACACTGATATTTTGGTCATCAAATGTGGAGTTAGGCATTGTCTATTTTTTTAATCACAAAAAAACCCACTTTTTGTTTTAATAAGTTCCATTGTGAGATAAAGTTCACGAAGTACTCATATGCTGTTGTCCTCTGTTTTCTGTTTGAACATTCCTTTACCTAACTGGAAAGGTAATGTTTTGTTTGTTTGTTTCCTGGCTTTGCTATGAACAAGGGTAAATAATTTCCATGTGATATGACCCAGATAGAGCCATGTCCTATTAAATGAATTAGTCTGTATCTATGAGGTAACTAGTCAAAACAGAAAGGATGACAATATGTCTGACTGTAAAAAAACACTTAGATTTTATTCTCTAGCTTCTTTTTGTATTAAAAGAAATAGGTAAGAATACTCAGTTATAATTGGACTGGTTGTCAGGGTTGCAATAGGTGGAATTCTTCTCTGAATGAAAACTGAACATTTCCTGCCACTTTCACACTGAGTACTAGGAACTCTCTGATGTCTCATTTGTGATGGTCCTGTGACTTGAGAAATGTAAAGTACTTTGACTTACAAAGAAAGCTTGAAGCAGAACCTGTGACTGGCTGGAGTTCACAGGATTTGCGTATCCTCATTTGCAATATTCATCTAGGTAAGCAAGGTAATGCAATGCATTGCATATTTTTTGCTTATTTACAATATAGTATTTCTTTCCCAGGTCTGATCTGTCTTTCAATCTGGAGGGCTATATCTTTGTGTTGCTAAATGATATCTTCACAGCAGCAAATGGAGTTTATACAAAGCAGAAAATTGATCCAAAGGTAACTGAGGAGTGATTAGATTGAATTTAGCATTACAACAATATGATAACAGTGGACTACTTATTATATGACTTTTATGTACTTACCATTATGAACTAATAAATAACTTTGTTTACTTTCACATTTCAGTTGATATATGCATTCTTGATACAGAAGAGCCTGGGAAAAAATTGGTATTTGTATCTCTGGACAGGCTTTGGTAAACAAACAGTGTATTTTCTTTTCTCCCAAGTCTTTACTAAAAAAAGTAAAATAAATACGAACCACTAGCAAATAGTTTACCTCTAAATTTGATATATAAGGAGGATGTATTTTTGACTAGAAACACACTTTATGTGAGGTTTATGTAACATAAACAGAGAACTGTCCAGCCTGAGTCATAACCACAGTAACTGTAGTGTTTTTTGGTTATCTAAAAACAAGTCTGCAGCAAAGGCAGGTATGCCAAGGCATTAGGTGATATCTTGATACATATTACTTATGTAAATGTTGGGTAGGCTGCTCTTCAAAGGCAGTGCCATGAAAGATACCAAGCCATAGCAACAAGTAGTCTTGGATACAGGTATGGTCTCTGACTTCTGTGGTTCACTCTGTACAGCAGAAATATATGTCTTTTAATAATCTTAGACATCATGTCGATTCCAGACTGCATTTTATTTATGAGTAGCACTTAGCAGCCTCAGAATTTTCTGCAAAATAGAGGATTAGAGATAGGCTGGAGAAATTTGCTAAGTAGCATGGCTGAATCTGGAGGAAGGGACAGCTATTTTTTCATTCTCCTAATCTTCTGCCTTTGTGTCAAGCAAGTTAACCCACAGGATATATGGCACCCTCAAGGTGCATGAAGTTACATCAATTACCAGTAATTACAGAACTCCATCACGAGTCAGACTTCCTTCTTTTTCCTGTTGTGTGTTTTCATGGTTGATTTGCAGTAGAAGGACTGGGTAATTCCTTGGCCAGGCAGAGTCTTACGTGAAGTCAACACAAAGCACTTTTAGACCAGTGCTTCTGGAAGTTCTTGGTGCTGTATAAAAAGTGTCCAAGGTGTAACAGAGTAGTGATACTCTTCTGAGTGCACAGGCAAAGTGATTGAAGTGGAAATTCAGCTTAGTACGAAATACTGAATCCAAGGATTGCAAGGTTGTATTTTAAACTGAGATGTATTATGTTCTGTTTACTCACTGACAATAATGTCAGAAGAACTGCCAGAGTAATATGTAGTAGTTTGCTCCCAAATGGCTTTCAATGCCAAACACCATGTTTCTTTTTTCACAGGAGTTGGGAAAATACGGTGTCCTGTTCTATAATGCTTGTTTCATGGTGATTCCAACAGTTATTATTAGCTTTTCTACTGGAGACTTTCAGCAGGTAAGTAGCAGTAGTGCGTATCTTAGACTAGTAATGTTATTTTGTTCACGTTTCATTTGGGCAGTGGGTGGGGCTTCTTGTTTGCATCTAAAGACGTAATCCTACCTCCATGTTAGTGATGAGTATTTGAAAAGTGTGAGTTGGGCTTGCCCTTCACAGGTAAGAATTTGTGATTATTCACTTAAGAGGAAGTTGAATTTGTGTGACAGTCCTTATTTGAGTCTTTGTCTATGAGCTAATGTATGTCTGGGGGCTCCCAGCTGGAACAATTGGTTGAGAATCCAGCTGCCCTGTGTGATTTGCCACATGCTCTAAAATGAGATTGCAAGTATACATACAATTTCCAGTCCTTCTCTCATTCTGATGTCCAGGATAGATTTCTGTTTAGTCTCAGTCTAGTTTGGTAACCTACATTTTGCATTCTCATAGAATGAGAGCAAGATTCTCCCCAGGTAATCCTAATACAGTGTCCACAGGAAGTATGTCCTGATACATAAAGTATCAGACCAGAAGGTTTTCCTGGCTCCCTCACAGACTTGCTGAGGTGCCTTTTTCTTAATAGTAAAATGAGTCTAGTCACTCATGTTCCTTTCTAGAAATGCTTGGCATTTGCCACTGAAAATTCTTTGGAGGATGTAATAAATCATTGCAATGTTCTTTGTTGTATGTTGTTGTGCCTTCAACTCACATGATTTTGTCATTTTGTTCTTAGAATTCTGCTTTAAGCAGAAAAAATATGATTCCCTGAAAGTGGTGGAAATAGGTCTGCTGCGAATGTGAAATCTCTTTATGACATCAGTCCAGCATGTTCTTGTGCCAGTTTAGGAAAATGCAGCAGCTGAGTATCTTGGAAAAGGGGCCAAAATTTGTATAGCTGTAAGGTTTCAACTGCTTTTCCAGCACACCTGGTTGGAGACATTTTGGGAGACTTGGTCAGAGAAGTTTACCTTGTTGCTAGGTTTATTTCATGGGAAAAATAAAGAGTGGGTAGTGCCCACTGGCTGATTTGCTGCAAACAACTTAATGCTCAATTACCTGAAAAGAATAAGTATTTATTAGAGAAATACATTGTGCTTGCTGTGCATTGCACTGGTTTGGTCACTTAATAATAGAAGTCCTATTAAATGATGCAGATAACTAATGTCAGCGTGACACACAGAAATCAAATCACAGAGAAAACAGAGAAAATGGAAAAATACCGAAGACAAGTCAGCAAATTATTGTAGATAACCCTTGTACTTAGCAAATTTTCAGACCAGTTTTTACCCTGGTGAAGCATCTTGCCTTGACCCATCACAGCACGTCTTTTGCTGTGAAGTCAAAACATCAGTACCACGTCTATGTGATAGGGACATGCTTCTGCTCCCTTAGCTATTTCTGTAATCTTGTAGAGATTGCCGTTTGTAAATGGGTGTCCCAGTTACTCCTGGGATTTCTCCTTCACCAGCTGGCTCACTGTGAGGACAGAAAAGCACGATGCCATGTAAGAGGAAGGAAGCCCCAGAATGGCTCTCTGTTATATTTTGCAGTTTTTTGTTGCACACCGGCACAATTGTAGCAGGGCAGGGCTGCTCAAGTTCCCTCTTACCTATTACCTCTCATGGTGGAGGCTCAGCATGGACTATTATTCTATTATTCTATGGCCTTTATTCTGTTTCTCAGGGATGTGTTCAGCCTTAGCTGAATTCAGTGCTTATGCAGTGAGTGTAAACTAACCAGATTAAAATGAGGCATATCTGGGAGTTACTAGAGACGGAAAATAATCTGTGACATATTTCTTAGTGACTGTGTGTGTGGCAGTGTGTGTTTGTTTGCTGCACTTCACTAGGGAAGAGACTTCAAAGTGATGATTGAGCCTTTTCATTGACCTGCATTGTTGAGAGACCTTAGGAATGCTCAAAAATGCAGGCTTGAGCCTTGAAAGCAGCTCATGAACAAATCAGTGGTGTAGAATAGATTTAGAGGAAATTATTTATGTATTTGCTGTTTCTCTCTGTCTCATATCAATACTATTTATTATGTGTTATTATTCACAGTGTTAGTATCTGTCAGTAAATACCAAATCACAGTTTTCTGTATTGCATTTATGTTCATTGCTTACAGTGTGCACTTGTGTATCTGCACTGCACTACATGTTACATGTGTCTAGGTATCATGGGTGCTGTCATCCTGTTGTCTCTCAAGTTAGATGCATTAAACTCTTTCCAGTAGTAATATAAATGGTTAATAATTTTGGTATGAATTAAATGTATTTTGTGAATTTATATATTTTCATATTAAGTACATTTTATATGTGTTTACAGTTGATTATATAGCACATAATTCTCTCTCTCTTTTTTTTTTAATAGGCAACACATTTCCAGCACTGGACAAATTTTTTATTTGTCTTTCAGTTTATTCTTTCCTGCTTGTTGGGGTAAGGACACGGGGGAATCAAGCAGGATGTTTTCATGACAGTGTTTCAAATTGCAAATCTCAATTGTAAGACTCATAGTAAGTTATGTTAAAGTTCAAAGAAAATGGTTTTCCCCCAGGGTTGTCTTGACTTTTAATTATTTCTAATGGTGTAAATAACCGTTCAGTGCTATCTGTGTTTTTGACCTCACAGTACAGTGCTGAACAACGTGACATTTAGCTTTGTGCTTTCTGTACTGTCTCTTCTGTCTGTCTCTTCTGATCATCTAACTTTTTTGCAGTTAATAGCATGTAAGTCCTTGAGTATAGGAACTGTTTCAGTGTGTTTATCCTTTAAAGCACCTGGAAAAATGTGGGAGACTTTAAAGTAATGAAACAATGCTTTGTTCCTGTTGAAACTGCAGAGGCAAAGGAAGAATGAGTTGCATCCTGTTCTTCTCTTCCACATGTCGCAACCAAGGGGTCAAACAAACTTCAAATACTGACATATGAAAAACACAGAGAAAAGGGATGACTCTGCTAGAGCTCAAGTAGCACATTTTAACATGTATTTTGACATGTATTTAACATGTATTTTGAATATTCTCTATGTGCACATCATTAACTTAAAATAGAGATTCACAGAAATTCTTTTTTTAGGGTTTGAAACAGATGGGATTATAGATCCCAGGAAAGTACTGATCCAGAAAATGTTGAACATCTCAAAGTGTTGCTAAACTTCTGAGCTCCCTGGGAGGAATTTATAAAATTTTCTCCTTTATTTAGGTTTCTCTTGATGTATTCTACTGTCCTGTGCAGTCATTACAACTCTGCGCTCACAACAACAGTAGTTGGTGCCATCAAGGTGAGTTATGGAGTAGAAGAGGGAAATAAAAATCCTCAGATAGACAGGGAAGATCATTGACTCAGCAGTGATCTTGATTATACTTTGAGATAGAAACTCAAAATGAGGGCTAATACTCAGACACTGCTTGTGCCAAAAAAGGTCACACTGCAAAGTGACCCTGTTCTCTTGCATTGAAGGTCAGGCATGCTCTAGAAAGCATTCTTGGTATTGATCTATTTTTATTTCTCCTACAAGAGAAACTCAAACCACTTTAATTAAAAGATGTACATTTAGCCATATTTCATCAAGTACTATCCCCTGCCTCTGTTTATTAGGTTATTGTATGTTAGTCAAGATGTCCTGATGCAAATGCAGGTGAACTGATAGGCACTAACCTGCTTTTACTTTGAGCGAAACTAATTTCCCTTGCAGCTGATACATAGTGCTTTCATAGGTACAGAATAATGGCTAAGCTGAAGTACAGACTGTCCTTTATGGTTAAGTGCCTCAGCCTCTGTTTGAGAACGTGTGTTCTAGCTGAATGCACTATTTCATTTTGGTTTGTACAAATTCTGGTCAATTTGATCAACGCCAAAACATACATGTCTTAAAAACTGAACCCCGTGTCCTTACAGTCTGTTGTTTTTAACCCAGTTTAATCTAAAACCATGCATCTTGCTTTGTGTTGATGAGGACTGCATGTCTGGGAACTTCCCTTACTGCCCATGCACTTTTTTTGTAGGCCAGTTTGGAGAGAAACACAGAGCTGTAAAGCTGAAAGAGCTTTAGTAAAAGATAAAACTTATGCAGCTGTGGGCAAAACACTTTCAGAATTCAAACTAGCTTAGGCACAGGAATAACAGTCCTGAAAGTGCTCCCTTCCATGACTAAGGAAAACAATGCCTTCAGCATAACAAAATCTGCAAAAGAAGGATGGTACTTCTCTTTCTACATTTTTTTTCTTTTTTAAAAACTGCAAGATTAATCTAGTTTTCATTCTGTGGCCCTGAAAGTGTTTTTTTAAATTTTATATGTCTGCATCAAACCATTAAGTCAGAGCAAGACTATTTCTACTTTCTGAGCTGTAATAGTCTTTGACACACTCTGAGCAGCTTTAAAGTAGAGAAGCAGTTTATGATGCAGCAGTTTCCCATAGAGAAAGCAGAGACTGATGTCATTGTCCAGGCTAGCTGCTAAAACTTTTGAAAGCAACAAAGTGTTGGTAAACTTTTACACACTTCTACAGCTTTCTGTCTGTCTTTAGGGGAAAATTTTTCCAAAACTTGATGGGGGTGGGTGAGAGGTGGAATCTTTAACTTTAATCTGTGCCTGTCTTGAACTTGTACCAAGTGATTTCAGTGCATATTTAGTTGGAAAATTAAGCAGATAACCCTCTTAAGATAATAATGAAGTAATTTTACTCTAAGTTTAAGGCATCTTTTTTATACTGGAGAACCCAAACCCCACTTTTAAGAAATGGGATCTGAATTCCAAAGATGATAAAGAAATAAATTTTGAAAGGTGGCCTTAGCTTCATTTTACCTAATATCAAATAGCTATTTTTTTTCCAGAAATTCACTTGCCAATCTCAGTGCATTGTATGCATTTAGAAAACATACTAATTTTATTATTCTTTTCATTGCTATGTTTTCCATGAGGCTGACATCCCATGAAATGAATTTAAAAGCTGATTTTAGAGTGGTCAGCAACACAGTATAGCTATTTCCTTAGAAAACTGAATTAGTTGATATCACTTGTATTCGTGGAGATGGAGTCTGACTTAGATAAATGCATGACTTTTTTTCATTTCAGAATATATCCATTGCTTACATTGGAATGTTGATTGGCGGAGATTACATATTCTCCATGTTAAACTTTGTAGGGCTAAACATTTGGTAAGTGAAACTTGAATAGCCTTTATTTATTAAAGCTGAAAATTTCTTAGTGAGCTCTAGTTTTATGTTTCATTTGATTTGACTCATTTGGGTGATGCTGTTTTGAAACTACTGGCCTGAAGAAGCACTGCCTCAGGATGTAGAGTTCATTGCAGTTAGTTATGTCTTTTCGTGTCCGTTTTCAAGTATTAACTCTTACTGTGATAGGGCCTAATTGTGGAAATATGCCTGCAGTTTTATTATGTGGAATTGAATTGGTTCTTTTTTCTTTTGTTATGAGCAGCAGTTCTGAGCTGCAAGACTTCCAAGTAAAAGTGTGGTGTGGGAAGTGAGAACACTGACTGAATGAGTTGTGCCCATTGAATATAAGTTCTAACTTGTGAGTTGTTACTTTCTGTGCTTGGATGATCTGTTACATCTGTGTGTATGAATCTTGGTAACTGATCTTTGTCTGCTCAGAGGTGCTTTGTCAGATGGATTGCATAGCTCTGAGGCACTCCTAGTTTATGGTATCTTGTGTTCTTTAGCCCTTTGGAAGAAAACGTGCGTACCTATGAAGTGACATCTGTAACATCAGATATCTCTGACACCAGTATTCATTCTCTTTTCTTTAGTATGGCAGGAGGACTGAGATACTCGTTTTTAACATTAAGAGGAAACAGCAAGCCTGCACAACCTGGGGATGAAGAGAATGCACTTCCAGTGTCAAAGAGTTAGGCAAAATGCCTGCCTTGAAAGAGACTGAAGATACAAGTTTGTTTAGCATTGCCAAGACCTTAAATAAGTGTATGCTGGAACATATCTGGAACAACAAAAAAAAATCTACCTCATTTGTCACAGACATGCACACAATTCACTGACTCAGAAATATTCTTGCACACCATGTTTTTTAAGTGTAAACTAGTTTGATTCTAGCTTTTTTTTTTTTTTTTACACTGCAAGCCATTTTATAGGAAGGAATGCTATGAGCAAATCTCAAGTTGTAAATTTCTATGTTTACCAGTACTTGGGTGCTGTTTCAACAAGACCTGTGAGTTCTGTTTCAGTGACTGCCTGCAGGTTTTGCCTCTTGAGGCAAAACTCCCTGTAAAGATCAGGAGGCTTGATTCACCTTTGCCTTATGCCGTGTGCAATCCTTGATATCAGTGAAGAGATGAAATATCCTAGCGGTTCAGATTGATTTCTCACATGTGTTTGCTCTTGGGTAAGTGATGTAGAACATATGGGGCAAAGAGGATATATGGCCCCAGATTGTTCCCTGTGTAACTGTCAACTAAAAAAGTCAGGCTATGTCCATGTGTGTTCAGTGTACATTGTGTAGGCAACCTCTCTCTATGTTTTTCTCATCCTCAATCACACCATGGTGTTCTGCTGCAATTGGCACTGTTGTTAAAAGTGAACCCTCATAACTTTGCAGCAGATCAAGGAGAGTAGGGAAATGACAGGGGATTTTTTAATATTTAAAGATTTTGTGTGTGTATGTGTCTGTGAGCCAGTACCAGCAAAGGTAAATCTATTTTTGTTTAGGTACATTTTTCTTTCTATATCACAGTCCCCTCCTCTGACATTTTGTCTGTAACTACCTTGCTGCAGAGAAGTGGTGCTACTATGTACAAACATAGTAGAGAAGGGAAACATAGATATATGGAAGACCGACTTGTGTTTAAATGAGGAGAAATGGTTAGTGTCCTGTTGTGTCTTATCTATACAGTAAAAGCTTATCTGGTACTAGTTTATGCTTTAAATTCTAAGCAAGGAATCATTACGAGCCTGGGGATTACTACAATAGGCACAGCTGGTACAGTGGTTAAGAGGCCCAGACTGTGATAGTCTGACTTATCATCTGGGACAATAATGCCATGTATCTATATTTCTTTCTTTGAAAATACTTGATAATGCTTACCTGTATCTCTGAGGATAAAGTGTTAACCTTTGAAAACATGACAGAAGCATTGAAGTGTTGGAAGACAGCAGAGTAATTAATCTTGTTGAAGTTCTCAATTCCCTGCAAGCATGAGCCAAGATTTTTGGAAATAATCAAATCAAAAGAAGATTTTGAAAGACTTTGACATGAAAGCAGGGTGGTCTAATGACTTGTTTGATCCCCACTTGAATTAAAATGCGGCTGAGAAAATCTGAAATGCATTACTCTGTGTGTAGCACCTGAATGACCAGTCTGGATTACATCTAAGAAACATTTGAGTAACTCACACCAGAAGCTTCAGGGAGTGACTGAGCTTCCCACTGCCTGCATGGATTTGAATGGCAAGAGGAGCAGTGACTGCAAATACTAGAAGTGGCATTTAAAGGCACAGTCAAAGTGAAAAGAGAAATTTGAGCTATCCATTTTCTCACAGCTGCCTAAGAATATGACTTTTTGTTTTCTGTCTACTGAAGACCTGTGGAGGGAAAGTGTTGCTGCAAATATTTTTGAGTAATCTTCTGTTTTTAAAGATTTCCTTTACGCTTAAAAAACCTACAATATTTTTGAGTGTATTCTTTTATAAGACTCCTCTTTCTTCAGATCATCTCTACCTCCACAATTCAAATTACTGAACCTTGACTCTCTGCCATGAGACAAGGTATTGGAAGGTCTTCATTAATTATGAAATTAGTATGAGTGCCATTTGATTGCGATACTGATGAACACACAATGGCACCTGCTAAATAAGATGTAGGTCCCACAAAGGAACACCTAATGTATGCATAAATTCATTACTATTTTGCTGTACCTTTTATAAATAAAAAGATACAGATTACAATTTTAACAGGTTTTTTGTTTGGGTTGTTTTTTCTGTGGACAGACATATAATTGCCCCAAGCACATGCACAACACAAATATTTACTTTTTATGTTATTAACTGCTGCAGTTTTTAAAAGAAAGTAGTTTCTTTAGTTCATTCTGTACCATAGTGGAAGTGATTTTATTTAATTTATTTTTCATGTAATGTTTTTGAAGTTCTTCAGACTTAGGTTTCTCATCTGAAATACAGACCTGATAATCATAGTCTTTATGACAGTATTGCTCAGAATCATTTAAAAAATAAATTTAGGAATAACAAAAATTAGGTACTATCTGGAGGTAATTGCAAGTGCTTGCATACTTTCACAAAGAAACTCAGCTCAAGTCAATTACTATTTTCCTCTGTATCTGAGATACTGTTGATTCCAGTAAATTTGCTGATTAAAACTCTGGAAATATGGGCTCAACCGGGCACAACTGTCACATTAGAATCTAGGAAATTGCATGGCTGTTTCATCCAGAACCTCAGTAGTTGTGTCTTTCAGTTAATAAGATAGGAACTTAAAACTGATTTTTGTTAGGATGCAGCTGCTTACTTTTATACAGATTTCATAGTAGTGAAATTAAGGTTTTAAAAATTGCATTCGTACCATTACAGGTGTCAGGGTGTTTTTACAAGGAAACATACAAAGGCAAATAATTACTGGACCAGAAAACAATATTGTCCTGTACATTGATCTGTTCATGCTCTAAATTTTATGGGGATTTTTTAGCAGTGACCTGGCTGTAGTGAAGTGAGATTAAGTGAGAAAATGTGATCACCCAAGGAACTTTCTACCCATTTACTGTATAAAGTTCTTGCAGTGATTCAGACAGCTTTAGTGTGAGGAAACTGGGTTGTTAAGCTAAAACAGTAACGATTTTTTATCTTCTTGTTACAGATAAGCTAGTGTTACCTTTCTTGTGATTCAGACATTGTCTTTACTTGCCAAGCATCAGCAGAATTGTGGGTTTCTGTCTGAAGGTGTCAGTAATGTGACATGATAAGTATTTTTTTCTGGTTTCAGTATGAATTTGTCCTGGAAATGTCTGGGCTACAGTTTAACTCTTCACTGTAAGAAGTAGTGTTGATGTCTGTTTGGAGTATTCTTTTTCAAAGGTTTGGTTTAGACCTATCTTTGGTCTCTATGAATGGTAAACAATTACAGTAAAATTAGTTTTTCAGATTTGTGTAGTTTCCAGAAAAGGAGTGAAACATTTCCTCTAAGGCCAACATCAGAAATCGTTGTTTAGTTTGGATTTTCTCAATAATTTACAAATCTGGGTGTAAAGTAGTGATGTTATTCTAATCTAAGTCCTGGATATTTCCTGGAAAAATGAAATGATGTGATTTGATTAATCTCACTTCTCTGCCAAGTCTCAGAAACTAGCAGTATGCTGGAAAGAGGCATTTTCCACACAGAGACTGTCTGATTCTTACAAGCTCACTGCCTTTACTCGTCATGGAAATGTTGCAGCATCAGCTATTCAGTCTTGTTGGGGGCCTGATGCATTTCTGGACTCTAGTAAAACGCATCAGATTTATGAAATACCTTTCCCCACATACCTGGAATTCTTCGCCTTAGGCTTTCTTTCGGTCAGTGAGAGAATGGGAAGGTAAAGGAAACTGCTTCATCTTCTACATGTAATTTAGTGGTGGAATGTTACATTACTAATCAGGAATGGTTTTCCTTGCATTTCTTTACCCTGTTCCTTCAGGATGAAACAGTGTCCACTACATACGGTTTGCTTGATTCCTTTTCCTTTTCTCCTAAAACTTTGGGTTTATGAGCCTGAAGGTTTTGTGTACTTGGGGAGAACAGAAAACTAGTCAGACTGGTAACAGCTCACACCCTGGTGTGTAGATGTGAATTCTCTCCCTGTTGCTACTTCTGGTGTTTTCTCTCTGCTGCAAATGCTTTCATTTTAATAGCATTGCCTAGATCCTCAGTTTCCTGGTATGTGAAGCTGCTAGTTTATGTCTAGCATATGTTCTCCAGCTTTCAAAGCAACTTTTCTTGTTCCTGGTGACGTTGCTCTAGTGTATTTTTTTCCAAATTGCTGACCTATCCTAATGATATCGTTAATGAGCTAAATGTACGTTAGTCAAAAATCTTCAAAGGCTGCAAGCTGGCAGTGCTTTTTTAAAGATAGTATACATTCTCGTAAAATAACACAAAGTTTAACAAGCACCTTTTTCTTCCTATTGATCATTGATATTTTTCTTAAACTTGTTAGATGATCAGTATAAAGCAGGAATGAACAGGTGCTGCTGTTCCTGAGTACCTTGGCTGACGATGTTGCTGATGGCAGTTTCTTGTTAAGAAATGACTTAACAGTGGACCCATGCTTGATTCCTTTTTCCTGCGTTAAGCTTGATGTGACTACATATATTAATTTATTTAATTTATAAAATACATTAATTAAATATATAATCAAATATTAAATATATGTTTAATTACCACATCTCATAGTAGATTAATGAATCAAATCCGTTAGTGTGTAGAAGACCTGCCTGAATACCCGATACTTCTAAGGCAGTGCATAGATCTCATTTTGATTTAAGTGAGGCAAGGACCTCCCTACTGTGTATGAGATGAGGAGCAGCATGTGGAAATTTGTGTGTAAAATCTTTCTTTCCACTTAAGGCTGGAAGACTTGTTTCCTTTAATGGACCTTTATGCTGTGTTTTTATAAACAACATCTTCTGGCTCCAGTAAAATTCATAAGGCTCAGATAATTTTCTGTGTCATGTGATTCTGAGAATCACAAAAATTAAAGCTGGCATATGGAAGCTTGTTTCTCAGCAGACTCTTTGCTTTTCATCTACAGGTCTGCTGGGAAGCTAAATATCCACCACTGCTTCACTGGGATCTCATTTCCCTGTGAAATGAGAGAATAATTGCACTTCTGTTGGCAACACCTAACTGTTCAAAAACGCCTTGCTTTCCATGCCTCTGGCAATGCAGAAGTCCTTAATCCACATTTTTTTTATAATGACTAATTTTTCATTTGCGCTAAAACTTTCCAGGTTTACCTTGGAACTGCTTTGGTTCTTTGCCACTTTATTTCTTCTATATTTCTAAGGTGATAAGTATTTTTCTTTCTGTAGTTCCTCTTTGGTATTTATATGCACAGTGTTTAAAGTTCAGGGTGCTTTACAAGTGCCAGCACTTGTTTATTTTCCCAGTAAGACAAAATCCAAAAGTAAACTGTGTAGTACAGCTCTGAAGGAAGAGCATTTTATGGATGGTGGCAAGTTTGCTGTGATCTTTCCTTGCGGACAGAAATCTTGTGTGAGAAATTGTTGTATCAGCTTCAGTTACCAGTTAGTCTTTATCTCCTACCATTCTGCCACCAGCATGGTGGCATATATAAGTACATAGCTTATAAGCTATAAGTACACCAGCATATAAGTACAAAGCTTGCAAAACAGAACTTGTGAAAATACATATATGGAAGAAGAGTCTGGCAGCTCTTAGGCAATTGACTTGCTGCTGGTTGTTGACACCGCTGAAAATGACAGTAATAACTACCTCCTGTACCACATGGGCTACCTTGGGGAGAGATTTGCTCTGAAGACAGAAAGTGCTGAATGAACTGACATGCGTAGGTGGTCACAAGGAAAACAAAATTTAGAAGATCAATTCTATTCTTGTGTGGAGACATTGCATTGTTCAAGAAATGCAGATGATGAAGATTAAACAATTCAGAGAGAATAAGATAAACCAGAGCTCCAAATGTAATCCCTATCCTTTTTGGTTTCTTCAGTGGTCACAGGAGCAGGATGTATGGGAAAAACATATTCCTTCAGGTAAAATAGATTACCTACCCTTCATTTTATCTTAACAAAATGGCAATTGCTATCCCTCCATTAGTGTCTTAAAGTTAGTAAAATTATTCTAGAATTCAAACTGTGACAAACTGGTGCTAATCCTTCTCTCCTGTATAGCCAGAACAGCATTAATCAGTTTCTGGAAGGAAAACAGTGCTGCATTCCAGAGGAAAGTAATTCAGGCCTCAGTGGTCTCATCAAACCAGGGAACTAAAATGAGTGATTCAAAAGAGGGCCTGTTGACTGTCCAGAGAAGGAAGTCTCCTAAATTGTCCCTTTTTTCCCCAGTTTCACAGCTAATCTGCAATTAGCTGGTCCAGTATTAACACACAAAATGTAATTTTCTAGCCCTTACACTTGTAAACACTTTTGAAAGTTGTATCTGAAATAACCAATAAGGCAGAAACTTGTATAAATTAATGTAAGCTGCAAGTTATGGAAAGTGTAAAGAATCCTAATGGTTTATTTCAAAATCAGGAGCTCTAGGAGACTGCAGGAGGAAGATCTCTGTGCTGTCCCTGTAGCTGCTGCTGTGCAGTCACTACAGCAGTACCTTCCTGTTCACCCATGCTGGTCAGCACTGAGGGCAGGCTGGCCTTGTACTGTGTTGTACCAGCCTTGCTATTGCTGATTGTGACTGAGCAGTACATTTTCTCCCTGGTGCCTTCTTTCTAAACTGCATTCCCTTCTAGAAGCCACACAGCAATGAATCATGAGTTGCTGTCTTCAGAGCTGAGGTGACCAGTAACGAAGAACAGCCTGTAACAAGAGTTACAAGAGCCTGTATGCAAGAGTTTAGATGTGATGCCGTCTTATAGATTATAAAGTATATTTCACAGGAAAAGAAAACAAATTGATTTTTGAATTGATTTACAGGATTTTTGCACTAGTCTTTTCATTGTGCATTGTTTAAACACCTACCTACCTTATGACTTCTATTACTGGGAATGGCAATACAATAACTACTTTTGAAAGAACGTTGAATGTAGGAAGCTCAAAGACCAATACCACGTATTAGAGTTTAACATTTGGCATAGTTGTGATAAAAATCCTGTGGGAGAGAAAGGAAAATACTGCCTCCCGTCTACTCACTGAGTTGCTGTAGTAATAAGCAAATGGGAAGGGTCTGATGAATACATAGCTCAGGGGGAATGGGATGGGATCAATACAGGGAAAGCAGTCATCAGAAATGTCTAAACAATACTGCCATGTCTCTGGGTGAAAGTCCCCTGTTTATGCAGCTTGCTGAACTAATTTTCTGTGTGAGCACCTGGTGATATTTTATCCATGTGAAGCCTGCAAGAACCTGTGAATGTCTAGAATGGACCCTCTGTCATTGTTCTGCTTCCTGTGTGCTATATGGGTTATGCAAGAGTAAATCCCGTTAAAATCCCTATAACACGTGAGTGGCTGCATTATACCATAAAAAAGAGTAAACCAACTACTGTACTTTTTTTTTAAACTTGGCTGGAGCTGGCTAGATTCTGTGGAACTTTTGTTCATTATTTTTGGCATTTGTGGGATGACTGAGAGTCATCTTTCTGCACGCTGAGAGGTACCATCCTCTCCAGGTGGTCCCTTTGATTGAAGCTGTGCTCAGCTACTGCTCTGTGGGACAGATCCCAAGCCTACAGCACATGAGCTCATAGCTTGGCACGTCATCTTGCTGGCTGAGGTCGAAGCACGCACTTGTGTGTGGCTTGTGGATAAATAAATCTGATCCTGCTGTTTTAATATTTGTGTGCCTTCAGAGTTTCTGGCTCAGCACTGCTGTCTTGCTGCTCTGATGTCAGGGTACAAAATTCTCTGACATTCTTCTGGTGTAGGTTCCTCTGGTGTTATGTGCTGATGTGACGGCAAGCCTTGTTTGGAGGGCACAGTCTTCTAGAGTATTAGTTCTGACATCAAGTGATGAATTTCTTTCTGATGTCCTGAGCTCAGGCATGGGCTGATAATGAGTCACAACTAATTTAAGGACTCCACACTTGGTAGCATGTGCTACAGGATTCTAAAGAGAGCAGTTTTGGTGTTTTGGGGGGCTAGTGGAATGCAGTTTCCTATGTTCAGTGTTTTATGTGGAGATCCCAGTAGGTGGTTCATTGGGTAAAACTCCGCAGACTGAGGTCCAGAGAGAGACTGCAGTATCTACAGGTTCACTACTCTTGTTTCCAAGGTTTATGGCTAGATACAGGACTCTGCAAAGTCTCTTAAGCTCAAAAGCTGCCTGGGGCTGTGTGAAGAACCTGGCAGCTGTGAGGTCTCAGAACACTACTTAGTTGATGCTGGGACACAGATCTTTAGTTTCCCAAGGTTGTATTGAGAGGCAAGCACACAAAGAACTTGAGCTTGTCCTCTTCTGAATGAATACCCAGGCTTCCCTGAAGGCTCTACCTGTATCTTGAGTAGATGAGTGATTTTGAATGACTGACCTTCTTGAGGATGAAGACCTTGACCTTTTAATTGACTGTTGTGATGTCAGTGCTGGTATTTTGGATCTAGTTTGCTATACTTCCTTGAAAAGTCAGGCTTCTGTTACACTTGTTACACTTCTGTTACTTGGTCTGTGAGTTCTTGGGCTGATAGGGTTCAAACTCACCAGACGTACAAGAAGAAAGAAAAGCAAGTCATCTGTGAGCCTGCTGCTAGTCTGTCACATCTCTACTCAGGGATTAACATTTCAGGTACTGATGTAGTCTTGTTTGTTCCACTTTTATGGTGTAATAACTACAGTTGTGCTTTATCGTGTGCTGCTGACATAGCACCTCAGACATACTGGGTTTATGGACAAGGCCGTGGCATACTCTTGAGATTTATAGTTTGGCCTCTTCATTCTTCTCATGTGATGTCAGGTCATAAGCAGGGTGTTGTGGCTCACGTGGTCACCATTCTTGTTACTGTTAATGGTTCATCCCTCTCTTACAAGTCAGGCCAGTGCTTGTGTTCAGTCAGTGTTTCAGCAGGCCATTTTGAGACAGGATTCATTCATTTGTTAATTTAACAGCTCCTCAAGTCTTAAATATTTGTCTCTTTTCCTGAAATTATGTGTAGTATTACCAGCAGTATAATACCTGTTAAATATGATCTGAGTTTTCCTGCTCTGGTTGCAAAATATTCTATTTTCTCCACTTGATCTTGGATTTATTCCTGGAAATACTACTATTGTCCTTGCATTTTGTCCAGAACATGCAGAGCTAGCAGAAAGATTGCAAGATCATTCTGCCCTGTCATCTCAGTTCTGGTCTGCTGGACCAAAACCAGGGTTGAAATATTTGAATCATACTTAGAATGAATGAGTCTTTGATTGATAGGGACCCTACCATTCTGAATCCCAGTTAAAGAAAGAATGTGAAACACAGACCATGTCGGTACAGTCCTAGAGAAGAGAGGAGGATGTCTTTTCTAGGAGGTAGGAGATTACAGTAGGCAGCTACAGATTCCACAAAGCATTATTAAGGATTTTAAATTATTACATCTAATGACCCATGTAGAATATAATGAATTTGTCGAGGTAAATGTAGCAGTCACATGCATGGTTTGAATTTAAAACCTACCTTGCCTTTCATGAAGCTTTATTGTTTAAAAAATCAACTCAGACTGAGCTGTAAAAACTTGCTAGAAAACGCAGAGGGACTTAATACTCATTTAATGTAGGTTTAAACTTTTTGATAATGCATTTTTGAGATTCCAGAGTGCTGGTTCTGCTTGAAAATTCTTCATCATTAGCCATATTTCTAAATGTTTAGTTGTTGTGATTAGTTATGGCTGGAGTTGGTAATAATGATCTTACATTTTGGCAGACTGAGTCTCAGGAGCATTTTAGTCTTTTGCCACTGGGAGTCAGGATTTCCTAACATATGCAGCTTCACATTATGCAGTGCTGGGAGGCAGTGCTTACTTATTCTTTACTGTGAAGGGAAACACCATTCTTTCACGTCAAAGTCTTTGTATATTATGAAAATTCTTTGTGCTAAAGACATCTACACTAAAAATTACCGTCATTTGAGATATTAGGCCAGATTTGACCTTTCCTGCAGGTGGCCAGGGAATTCTAAGCACAGTTCTTTTTGTTTGCTTGAGGGTCTGTTCGTATCTTATCGTATGTACAATGTCCTACAAACCCTATTTCTGAAAAGGATGCACCTTTTCTACATGGGTGAGGAAGCAAAAGAGACCAGTCAGGTGTATGGCCTCCTTTGCCTTGAGAAATGCCTTGTACTTCTGGTTAGTCTGGTGCACAGCAGCAGGAGAGATTCCTCTCCCCTGATAGGTAACATTTTTATAAGATTGCCCTAAACGTGCACTTTTAGCTGAAATACAATGCAACCTTAGCAGTAAGAATCCTTTTTTAGTTAGGTTTTAGGAGGGGGTTTTCTGTCAAATGAAATACAGAGAGAAAGCTGATATGATATTGAGAAGCCCAGTGAAGCAGAACTTTTTTTATTTTGTGTATGACATGGCTGATATTTGGTCTTGGGTCTGAAGGTGCAAAAATCAAAACAATCCCTATCCAAACACCCCCAAATGACAGAAAGGAGTGAGTGACCCTGGAAACAGAGACCATACCTCTGATTGAAAATGCCTTGCGTCAAACTCCTTGAAGAAAAAGGAAAATCTACCAATATGTAGGTAATTATAGGTTCTCTTCTTGAGAGCTTCAAGTGGAGTACTTAAAGCAGACTTTTGAAACCCCAAAGCACCCAAGTCTGTGCAGGTATCTTTGAAGCACTGATCAATTATGTTAGAGGATCTCCAAAAGCACAGAATTGTGAGAAAAGCTGAAGATGCAAATGGTTGTTGCTGATGCCTTTAGCATGGAGTCATCTCCTTGTGCTCTTGATGGAGAAAATTTTTGAACGAAGATCCTAATTTCTTAACATTCTCTGTGTTGTTTCATGAGAGCCCAACAGGACAAACTGTTTCCTCAAATAGTTTTAAGAAGAAAGTCAGCTATGGAAATGAACGGATCTTCAATGGGTGGCCTTCACCAGCTATTTCTTCTTCTAAGAAAATCTGGTTCTTTCAGATGACATGAGCTTTATGTTTTGTGATGGCTAATTTAGCTCTCTCCTTTCTCTCATGGACATTTTTCTAGTTTTAGTTTTTCATTATACACCCAGCTCAGCTCAGCTACCCCTTGTTAGTAACCTCATTTCAAAAACTGGGGCTGTGTTCCTTTCTCTGGCTTTGCCTAAAAATCTGATGGGCATGGGAGGCCTCAGAAAAACAGGAGAAAACCATTCTCTGTTTGTTCTTCATTTGTTCTGCAGATGGTAATACCAAACTGACCATAAATGGATCATTATGTTAAATAGTTTTGCAGCTATAAAATTCCAGCTATTGCCAACATCTTTGTGGATGTATATCTGTGTGACTCTATTTTGAGTATTTATGCATATAGTTCACCTTTTTTCTTTCATTTTTTAATTTTTTTCTTTTAAGTTTGCATCTACTTAAAAAAATAAGAAAAAAAACCAGTTAAAATGTATCCATCTACCCTTCATCAGATTTTATTTCTATTAAATAAAAATTAATAAAGTAATTAATAAAAATAAAAAATTAATTAAATACTTTCTAGCTTTTGGGCCTTCAATTCAATAGGCTTAATGTACTTCCTCCAGAAAAAAAAAAGTGATGATAGAAGGTGGTGTTGTAAAATGACTGGAAAGCCAGCAACATGTCTAGGTTCCCAAACCCAAATAAAAATAAAAATAAAAATGTGTTTCTGGGAAATGTGATGTGGTTTTCACTCCCTGAAGACACTCATTCATTTGAAGTTGGCTCCAATTATTTCTTTTTGTTCATACTATTGGGATTTAATTGTTGTCCAGTATATTTTTGCTGAAAGAGTCCAAGATTATACAGTGAAGGGAATATTTTGGAAGTCTGTAGAAGACTGATTTTTTTTTGGCCTAGTTTTAATATCTCTTGTTTATCCATTAGGCAAGTGACAAGTGAATGAAAACAATTTGAAAAATTCATTACTGCTGTTTTTGCAAAACTGTAAAAAATGGGAAGATTCTTGTTGCCTTACTGTTTCCTAACAACTTTTATATTCCTCTCTTGTATCCGGCAAGAAGTGGATTAACTGTAGTGATGATAAGGAGAACTTTTGAAAACTGAATTTGGTGCTTGTCTCAAACTTTTCCTCCCATTTACAGGGATCTGCAGATCTTTTCCCTTGGTACAGTATCTGGCACAACAGGGTGCTGGATATTGCTACAGCTGTACCGGCAGGTATTGCTCCAATACTAAAAACTTATTTATATTACTGTGTCCCTTGAGCCCTTCTAGACATGGATCACTCTGAAAGTATATGCTTTCTTTCAAAGAGTGTAATGGGCTAAAAGAAAAGTGAATGTGTGCTCTTTACCACCTTTATCTGCCCTTAAAATCTGTAAATACGGATAAATAGCTTACCTGTAAAGTAGTTTTTGGAATACAGCAAAGGAGGACTAAAAATGAAATATTAAGTGCCAGGTTTGTTTGTTGGTTGGTTGGTTGGTTGGTTGGATGGTTTTTTAAGGCTTTCAACTTACATTTGGCTCTTGATGAAACAGTTAAATAGAGTGCCTTTAGAATTAATGTTCCCTTTCTTTTCTTCAAAGGAAATTAGCCATTAATCCTGGTGAATGTCTTGTATAAATACTTTAAGATTGACAGTTAGAATTTATTTATGAGTCAAATGAGTTTTTATCCTCCATTAACTTCACAGATTGCTATAATGAAAATCATTCTTTCCACTGTCTCTTTTTCTACACATGGCTTCTATCCAGCAGATTCCTTGATTTACATGTTTAAAAGTATGTGTCACCCCAAGACTACACCTCAGTTGGAAAGACTTGCCTTTAAGGAGGCTTAGCAGCTGACTCCAACAACACATCAGGTCCAGGATACTCACCTGAGAGAGCAGCACGTCTGGCAGGGATGTGGCAGACTTGGGTGAAAAAGTCTGCAAATTTTCGACATGCAGCTGCCAAAATCAAGGATTGGACCCAGAAATTTTCTATCCAACATACCTCTCTTTTTTTGTGGGGCTGAATAGACTTGTTTTCTCTTGGAAAGCAAGGGGTGTCTGATGAGCAAAGCTGTAAAAAAGCCTCCACACTATGACTGATTACAAAGCCATCCACTGGACGCCTTCCTGGCTGAGGGTAATGAAGGATTTGCCTGTTCCGAAGGTACTGCTGAGATAGCCTACCCTGCAAACAGTCCTACGCCTTCTGCACAGACCCATGGCTTTTCACTTGTGAGGAAGCTTCACTGGCAGCAGCAGTGTTATCCACATAATCCAAGGTGCAGGGAGGTGTGTGGTGTGACCCCGGAAGTCAGACTGCACTGGTGAGGTTTTGACACTGTTCTACCTGGTTGTGGGCATAGCCTTTCCCACAGCTTGCTGACATTGGTGGCAAATCCCAGTGAGATCTTTCTATTGTTTTCAGCTGGTTTCAGCTGAAGTCCAGAGTGAGTCATCTGTTATTTATTGTGTCAGGCTGGAAATGAGTATCTAACAACAAGTAGATGGCACAAACAAAAGGAAAGAGAGAAAAATACAGCAATGAAAAGCATAGCGTATCTGATGTGGAGGCACTAAAATCAGCAGGGAGCTCTGTACACATTACTCTTGTTTCCTTTTTTTTTTTTAACATCTACACCACACATTTTTTTGCAGTCTATTGGACATTATATTGAAAAGACTCACTCTGTTTTCAAACTGATTGAATTATTTGCCTAATTATACTGCCACATCTGTTTGGATACTGAATACTATAAGTTAAAAGAGTCTAAACTGTGGGTAATTACAGACATCTCAGTGTTTGGCTTTCCAAGTTCTGTGGGCCACAGGTGTGCCTGAGAACAGCACTCAGAGCTGGAGCCGGCAGAAATCCACAGAAAGAAAAACATTTCTCTAAAAACACACTGGAATTGAAAACCAGATTTCCATTCATTCAGACTGGAAAGCTCTTTTAAAATGAGATAAAAGATACGAAAGTAGGTGTTACAGAGGGCAGACAGAACCATTACCCCAGGTACACTGCTCATTTAACGCATTTAGTGCTGTGGTTGTTAAACATTGATCAAACAACAATACCAGGGGATTAGAAATGATAGAATGCCACTAACTGCAGTCCAGTTTCATTTCTTCTGCTTATATTTCCTAAGCAAGCTGTACAGGCAGAGCTGGGTCCTGTTTGCAAAATGATACCTTAGTATGTATTTATGTGACCAGGATCTGTACCATTTTGTTGTTAAAGCCAAATAGACAAACAAACAAAAAAGCCACTTCTGCAAGATATAAAATTCCTCACCACAAGTGTGGTTTGTAGGGTTTGGTAGGGATCTTTATTGTTTATTTGTTTAGATTGGTTGTTTTGGGGTTGGTTTGTGGTTTGTTTTTTTCTTTCTTTCTTTTTGGTGGGATTTGGGGTGGTTTTTTGGTAGAAACTAATCTTTATTTAATAAAAATAAGATGTGTGATCCTCAGATATAATAAAAACACAGCTGTATCAGTTTAGATTAGCTGAGCATACAGTTAATGAATTTGTATTTGGTGATGCAGGAAACTACGCAGAAATTATGCCTGCTAATACAGAATAAAGTAGTGAATAAAAAAGGGAACCCACACAGCCCGGAACAAAATATACCTTGCTGCCACAAAGACCTGTGAAGGTGCTAATTCATTCAGCTGTCCTCCCTGCTGTAGGCTGAGTTTCCAGCCTGCTCTATGTCCTCTGCCTCTTGTCCTGCCTGCTCCAAGAAATAAGCAGGTAACAAAGTGAGTTCACTGACTGGCATAAAACAACTCATTTTGCACATCCTTTCTGCAGCCTAAAAGGCTGTTAAAAATGTCTGTTGTATCTTGCTGATCCCTTAAGGTAAACTCCTCAATTTGCTCTCCTGTCTGCCGATTTCCACGGAATATGAACACCATCTTACACTGAGTGCTTCTCTCTTCATATTCAAATGTTTCTGTACTACTTCAAAAGGGCCTTTCTGCAAAGATGGGTTCTCGTGCCACTCGGGCATTCATTTTGCCACCTTGGTTTTCAGAACATTTTCGTAACTCTCTAAACTCTCTAGAAGGGGAGTGATTCTGGAATGCTGTGTATCCTAAACAACTTCATGCTTCATTCTGATTTATTGTCTTTTTGGTAAATTTCAAAAAGCAGCATATTATCCTATCTGACAAGTGGATTCCCAAGTGGTTTGAGGTCAGAAGGAGTTAGACGTATAAGCCTTAGCGATACATCTTATAACATACTGAATTAACAAACTTGGTTCCACTTTTAATTTTCCTTGAATTATTTTTTTACTCCATTATTAAAAAAAAAGAAAGAAAAAGACAATAACCTGTCCTGGTGTTTGAAAAGCTAGGCTTTTTCTTCTGGCACACTTAGGACTTTAAACAGAGATGTAATGTCTTGTGTCTTCGAAGACAAACATAAATCTTTGTCACAGAGAAGGAGAGACATAAGAAACGTTGGAAATTGGTTTTTGGCTCTCTCCTTTGCAGAATTGTTATAATTTTCTGAAGAGCTATCCCTGGATAATTCATTTATCAGCATGAGAGTTTTATTGTTTTTTAATATATTGGTTTATTTATAAAAGAGACAGAGGAAAGCCATCTGGAGTACTTGTTTGTTGGCTGACCGTGCTATTTGCAGCAGCACAGTTTCTGTACAGACAAGGAAAGTCCAAATGGCTTGTTTGATCCTCATTTTCATGTTGCTCTAATTTTGGCTGCACTTCTGATTGCCCGCGAGAAAGATGGCCGCAACATCACTACACTTTTTAAGACCATCTCATTTTGTTTATAGAACTCTTCAATCAGAAGGTCACTGTCGGTGTCTGCTCCAGCTGTTGCTCTGTTCTTTCCCACTCACTGCATTTACACTCACAATGTCCTTTTATTTATAGTTTCACCATTCGCCCAGCTTGGGACCATGACGGGGTCATTTGCCACTAGAGTTGCTTTTATAGGTTGAAGGTTCAAAGGATGTTTTGTCCCTTTCATACACAGAACTGCAGCTTAGAAAGAGGGCAAGCAAAAGGGCACTCCTTCCTCCTTTCTTCTGTCATGGAGACAGATGTCCTCTAAAACTGCACTCAGGATGCAACCCACATCTCAGATCTGCAGTCAGAGTGCTTGCTGTTTCCTCAAGCTGCATTACTTGAGTAGCGCAGGATGGTCAAGGCTTGCAGTTTGCAAGGAGCTTTGAGGGGCAAAGAGGAGCAACTTCATCTCATCCTCGAACAAAGGCTCTGATTTGTTGCAAATTGTCCTGCTAGACCCAAAGTCAGCTTTCTGCATCCTTGCTCTCCTGCAGGAGCTGGCACAAGGCCTCTTCTTACTGAGTGAGCACCAAGGGGTGAGACAAAATTTCTGGGTAATAATTCAGCAAGTCTGATTCCTATTCAAGGCAATGCTCTCCATCTTCTGTATGATAAAATCAGAATCCAAACCAACAGAGACACTTTCCCGAAAGCCATATACACTTTTTGCACCTGAATTCCTACCACTTGCAGAGAGCCTGCAATACGATATTCTATTGACATTTCCAAGCTTTGCCTGTCACTTTTTCAGCAAACTTCATCTGGATTTCAGGTTGCCCATAAAACATGAAAGCAGGTTTAGTAGCAAAAATTTACAATGTGAACATCTAGTTAGAGGAGACCTTACTGGGCCCCTTTAAAGGGGAGCCTTGCCTTTAAAAATGAGTAAATAAGAGTTTCTACTTCTTTTCCTCATGAAACTTCATTGACAATATGAACAGCAATAAATCAACTGCTGAGAAAAATGGCAATGTACAGCTAGGCTCCACTCCTGCATAGCAATGACATTGGAAAAATCACACACATTTCCCTTTCCCTTCTAACTGACCTTGTAAAATTTAAGCTATAGCCTCCCTAAAATGCCTTTTAGTGCTGCAAAATCCTGAAAAAGGTTTAGTCTATGGAAGTGCAAATATCAAAACAGGCAAGGAATTTTTAAAAAATAATTCAGAAAATGCTGCATCACATCCAGCCTTGTTTACCCCTCCTCCTGTGTAAAAAGATAAGTTCCACTTGTTATAGTGCTTATCTTATCCATCAAAAGTCTTTTAAACCATTCTGCAGAGCTATGCTTACATACAGGATCTGTCATCCGCATTCATTTATCTAATGTATGCTGACAGTGTTCATCTATAAATATTATGATAACCAGGGAAAGAAGTCCTCTGTGGCTTATTTCTGAATTTGTTTTGTTTTACCTTACTGAAGGACTAAATGCTGTTTAGATTTTATAAGAAAAATTCCATTGATTTCAGAGCATAAATTCATCCTGTATTTGCCAGGCTATTTCCCTGAAAACAACCAGGTAGACTGAGAATATTATGCTTGTGCTGCATTATTTCTTAGAGTAAGAAAGTTGAAACTATTGCTTATGGTATAGTGGACATTACTTAACAGGACATCTGGTTATTTCTCTCATTACTTATTACAGCTCTCCTTCTTTCTTGGTAGCTACAAACAGGTTTTCTTGGCTGGTTTGTCTTTGGTTTTGGGGTTTTTTTAGTTTCAGAGCTTGCCACAGATCAAAAGGTGAAGGTTATACAAACTGATTTTGCTAAAAATTCAGTGTACGAGAACATTGAAAAATATCTGAAAGACTTGGATATTGGTGTTTTGGGTCAGTCATTAAGGTCTGTTAATTGACGAGTATTTTATGGCTGTAGTGTATTAAGCAGACCATTGTATAAATGATGTGTCATAACAACTTATTAGCCAATGCTTAAAACCAAGCATACACAGTGAGCCTGTGGCTCATTGTCCGGTATGATTCATGAAGCAACAGTGAAAAGGTGGGGTTTTGGAAGGTTTTTTATTTTTAAAGAAAATCGTCCTTTTAATAGTGAAGCAAATGAAACTACAGCCACAAAACACAAACAACCTTAGCAACAGTCTATTTTTCTGTTCCCCAGGGTCAGCACTCATCAGTATTGGTAACTTCAGTGAGAACAAGACTTGATGCTAAATAGTGTTTCTCCTCACATGCAGCTCAAAATCTTCTGGGTCTTGAGGAGAAGCAATTTGTTTAACTAGATGAACTGTGCACTTCGTCTAGATTTGGTTCTTAACATTGTATTTTCCCTGACTAGTTAACAATGTTGGAATGCTTCATAATCCTCTTCCATGCCGTTTCCTTAATGAGCCAGACATAGAAGAGGTAGGATTATTCTGTGGATTTCAACATCTAATATAACAATGAGGAATTGTAATTCATTGAACGAGGCACAGATTTTGCCCCTGCTACAATCAAGTATTAACTGTTCCGTTGGGTTGGAAATGAACTGGGCCTGAAGAAACATATTTTGATTTGGTTTTAATGCTTAGAAGAGCTTGAAAGAGAAAAAGAATGGTAGATTTCAGCTAAACTGCAGGAAGCATCCAGTGATAGAGCGGAGAGTACAGCTGGCCTGGCTGTAACAGGGATTAGCAGACCCCCTGACTCCCTGCTGGCTTATAGTGTAATGGGGTCCAGTCTATTCACAGCCTCAGCTGAAAATATTGGGTTCTTGTTAGTATTATTAAAACGTACTTTCTTTGGAACACCATTGCTTAAATATGTGGAAACCAACCAACCAACCAACCAACCAACTTTAAAAAAAAAAAAGAAAAAGAAAGAAAGAAAGAAAGAAAGAAAGAAAGAAAGAAAGAAAGAAAGAAAGAAAGAAAGAAAGAAAGAAAGAAAGAAAGAAAGAAAGAAAGAAAGGAAGAGAGAGAAAGAAAGAAAGAGAGAAAGAAAGAAAGAGAGAAAGAGGGAAAGAGAGAGAGAGAAAGAAAGAAAGAGAGAAAGAGAGAAAGAGAGAAAGAGAGAGAGAGAGAAAGAAAGAAAGAGAGAAAGAGAGAAAGAGAGAAAGAGAGAAAGAGAGAGAGAGAAAGAGAGAAAGAGAGAGAGAAAGAGAGAAAGAGAGAAAGAGAGAAAGAGAGAAAGAGAGAAAGAAAGAAAGAAAGAAAGAAAGAAAGAAAGAAAGAAAGAAAGAAAGAAAGAAAGAAAGAAAGAAAGAAAGAAAGAAAGAAGAAAGAAAGAAAGAAACCTCATTTAAACACAGTTTACTTTGTGGGGGGAGTTAATTTACACAGGTTGAATAGGATGACAGGGTTAAGGATGTGATCAAGTTCTCCAATGCCTAATAGTTATTTACTCCTATATCACTTGCAATGAAAAAGCTGGAATTTCTCAGTGTGTATCTTGCTAGCACCTCTCTTAGGATTCATTCAGTTTTTGTGTCATCATCTCTTCCAAATCAGAGAGCCTCAGGCAGGCTGCCTCCCTCAAACTCTGACTTAAGGATGAATTTATGGTTTTGTTGCTTCCTGCAGGACCTTGTCAGCTGCAATGTTATTTCTGTTACAGGTAGGTATGTGACACATTTCCATCTGCACTGGGTCTGTAATGTATTTAATTGGAAAAAAATCAGTCCCACGTTAGAGTGACCAACTAGCTTGTCTGTGTATTTTCATTTAATTCATCGGCAGATAGTGATTTTCAGCAGGAATGTCAGTGTTAATTTAAGGAACCCACCTGTTTCTATTGCCTGTGAAATATTTTGATCAGAGCTGACTGGAAACTTTTTAACACAATTTCTCAGAACAAACCCATCCTTGCACTACAGCTGAAACAGCTGTAACATTTTGCAAGTTGTTCTTGTCTTGGTATACAGAGAGAGTCGCTACAGAATTAAAGTTTTCAAGACAGGTAAATCTGCAGTTTGAATTTTAGTGCTTTACTTGCAGTTTTTGTCACAATTCTCTTCTGCCAAAATGTTTTTGTATCAATGCAGGACAGAAACTCTAGGAACTGCCTCTCAATTCTGTATTGTTACCCCTTGGTGCTAATTTTGGTTGGCTACTTTCCTTCCAAGAACATTTAGTATTTCATGCTTTTCAACTCCGATTAAGATTTGTATTGCTCTGCTGTTTGCAAGCAGCGTGTTAACATGAATGTGAGCAGAAGATCTCAACCTTGGCTTTCATGCCTTTCATGTCTTTCTAAAAATGACATGAAAATTAACAGCAGATGTTTGTCTTTCTCTGGCTTGCAAAATTTACATCCCAAATTTTTACTCCTGCTTAATGACTTAAGATAATAAATCACGTAATAGCAATCAATTGAAGCTGCTTGCATCTCTAAGTAGCTTTGTGACATTTCTGCTCCTAGGATTTATTTTATTTATATGTCAAAAGAACAGAAATATCTGCAATATCTGAATGCTATATATATACATATACATATACATATACATATACATATACATATATATATATATATGCCATTTTGTACCCTCTCAGTGTGGATACAAAAGGTTTTTCTCTTTATCATTTCCCACCTTACACATACCTCAGAATCAATCTCTTTTGTTTTTGCAGTGCCTGGGGATTCCTTTCCCCACTGCTGTAATCACATCCTTTTCAGTCTTTCACGAATATTCACTTTCCTCATAATTACAAAGAAGAAAGCGTTCTCCTAACCAGCGTTCCTCATGGTTAGGTCCAAATAATCTTTAAATCTTGTCGAGTTTTCCTTTCTCCTCCCTGTCTGGATTCCTGCTAAGATCCTGTTCACCATTTCTTGCAGTGTAATGTTGAGGTCCAGGTATCCTGGCTCCCACAGATGTCAGTGGGATTTTCAGCAATGCAAAAGAAGGACCTTTTCCCATGTTTTACACTTTATTTGGAAATTCCTCCTCACCCAAGCTAATGCGACCGACCTGTGTTTTCATGCTTTGTGAACCCCACACTGCTCCTACTATCCTCTTGAGCACAATGACACTACTGAAAAAAAATCAGGAAATAACAAGTATTCAATTAAACTGCACCATTAATTTGCACTACTTTTCACTACTTCCCTGTACAAGTTAGGTCACACTCCTGTCCTGAGATGATTCATAATGTAAGTATGACTTCTCCTTGGTACTTAGGCTTAGTATCAATAATACTCCTAAAATGCACAAAGAAAAGCAGATTTCTGACCTAAAAAAATGCATTTAATTTCACTTTAAAAATCAGATGCATGATTAAGCCTATTCCTAAAATAAGAATGAAAAAATAATAAAAAAATTAGCATCAAAAAAGATCCTAAAGCTCTTTCTGGTAGCAGAAAAAAATTATGTCTCTTCATGACTTTCTGTAATTTCTGATCCAGCTGTAGGCAGAAGTGAAACTGCAAAAAGAACATGGTGGAGCTGACTTTCTCCTTGCAGTTATGATTCCATATTGAAGAATGATGAAATTCGGAAACGGTTTAAAACCTTTGGATAAACGTAAGACTCTCACTACTTACAAGGCTAACCTTTGGAATTTTTTGACAATTCCTATGATTTTCAGGCCACTAGCATTTCTAAAATATTTTCCAAAATGTTGAATGTGCCATATTTTAGCTATTTGAGTTGTATACGTATGGCTTGATCAAGTGGAAAAACTGGTGATTAAAATAAAATCAGTTGAAAAATGCTATCAGGAAGATGGGGGATAGAAATGATTCTTAAACTAATTGTCTTAAAGATGACAAAAATAATTTTGAAAAGAAGTAACCAGGGTATTTTTTCTAGAACATCGAATTGTTTTTAGCTTCTACCTTCAGTGTGTTTAGTGGTAGTTACGCTTTTTCATTATTAACTTCTGGACTTTACAATCTTTCAATCAGTAAGATTTCTTCTACTGCTGTTAGTGCTGTATGAGTATATGTATAGGAACGCCCACAAATTGTCAGCCAATTGTAGAACAAGGCAGAAAACATAAAATGTATGTCTGTGTCCAGAAATAAACTGGGATGTGAGGGGCCTAATCAGGCAAGAAACAGCGTTTGAATGTATTATCTTATTCTTTTAAGAGTGGTAGCTGGGCTTGGAATAATGCTTTTCAAGCTCTGGAAATACCCATATTACTAATCAGAGATACTAATTTATCTATGCAATTAAGGATCCCTGTTCTCCTTTTAATACTATGTATATTAAAATGTATATGTATGTAGGTAGGTATATGTATGTTATGTATACGAACCCTAATGGGGTCCTTAAAGTAGAAGTTAGGATCTTTGGATGAATTTTCTAGAAAACACTGTTAAATACTGCATTTTAGAGGCCAGTACATGGTTTTAGTTTTGGCAGAAAAATTACCTCTTACTGTTTAATTTTTATTTTGCTTTGTTTTGTTTTTTCCTGGTTGTTGCTAAATGCATTGGGTTTTAGTGAAGTGTACAGGGAGCTGTGAATGGGGAAGCTAAAACAACAGATCCATGGAGCAGGAAAAAGGATGTACTGGCCAAAGTGCAAAGGGGCTCTACCAATTACTTAGGAGCATAAAAACTTTCCTCTGACACCCATTTTTTCTCTGTTGGAGGTACAATTACATGTACGATGTTCCCATGGTTGTGATTGCAGTAGGCATTTAGATTTCACTTATGACATTATTCCTAGCTGGTTTAGACCAAACTAATCTGTAAAAAGGGGGTCTTTTGAAGGTGTAATTGATAGTATAATAGGAGAATTATGCCTTCTGGGGAAAAAAATGTTTTCCGCTCATGCAGCCTGTTAGTGTAATCCTGTAAAGTGTAAACTGAATGTAACTGTTTAAACTAAATTTCAGACAGAAAGGTCTAATCCTGAATCTGTCCTCTGGTCTGAGTAATTTCCCTTGTCCATTATATACAATATACTCAGCTACTAAGGTAAACCTCTCACATTGCTTTATGAAGAAATCCCCACTAAGAGTTTACCCAAGCACTGTATCAGGATAACAAATGATCAGTTTGCAAATAGTGTTGCTCCACTGAAATAATGAAGTAATGTAAATTAGCACTAGCTGAGAACTAATCTGTAAAACTGTGTAAATGAAATCCAGCTCGGGGTGTGTCTGACCCCTGGAATATTTTTGCCTTTGATTAAATAGTATTACGCCACTGCTCACAATCTGTCCTCATTCTGGGAAGTGATGAATTTTACTAGGCTCACTTGGCTAGTTTACTTAACATGTAGAGGCACAAAAATGCTAGGTTTTGCTTGTGGAACCAAGAACAAAATTTCTGGTAGGTAGGAAGTGAGTTGCCTGACTTCACAGATTTCACCTTAAATTCTTGCTCTAAATTTGAATCCTGGAACTTACAAAAATGAGGAATGAATGATTTTGAGTAAAACTCCATAAGCAACTTGATCAGCTCAGGTTTCCTTCAAATGAAAAATTCTAACAATATTTGCTTGAACATAGCTAAAGTTTAGATTGGTAAAAAAAAAAGAGCTATTGTTGGTAAGAAAGTCTAGTTTTCTATTTCCTTTTTCTCTTTTTAATATAAATTCTTCATTGCTCAGAATTTGAACTACATTCAAACCAGACAGTTTTAGGTCCTTAAAAATATTTACTTAACATTATTTCAGAATGATATGGTACATTGGTAGTATTATGTTGTCTTGTCTTTTTTCATTCTCAGGTATCTTTTAACTTTGGGGTTTCTTTTGTTTTGGCTCGGGTTTTGTTTTGGTTCATTTGTTTGTAACAATTTAGTGAAAGTACTTAGTTTCCTATGCTAATGGTTTGTTTGGTTTGTTTTGGTTTGGTTATATTCTAGGCTTTTATAAACACTTTTATAACCACTACAAGAAGAGTATAAGGTAAAAGTAATTATCATACAGGTGATGCTGTATCTTGCCATATCAGCCTTCATTTTAGCAAATTCTTCAAGAATATTTGAGATGCCTAAACCTGTATCATGTAGCTGTCCTCAATGAACTGCTGGGTGGCTCTGCCAAAGTTCTGTCTTCTCCCTCTATACAGCTTTTTTCCTTATTTCACCATAGTACTATCACTTATTCCACATAGTGCCCTAATCCATTGAAAATATCTGTTAAAATGTGTCAGATGCTGTGGGATTCTGCAGAGTGCCTTGTGTAAGTATTAGATGGCATTACACTCTTTTTAAAATTATTATCAATTATTTTAGGTAGTGATTCCTTATGGTGTTTCTACTGCAATGGCAATCTACTGAAACACTGGTGTTATTACAAAGACAGCAGAAAAGTTTGTTACTGAATCACTGGAGTATGTCACCTTTGGAGATGAGATTTTTGGATGTTTAGACCATGAAATTCTGATTGAATTTGGTTGTGTGTAAACGAGTTCCAAAGACTTCAGCCAAGTCTCTCTGCGTTCAACCTGTTCTTCTCACTGTTTTCATAGACCTTGGACATCAAATGAGAAAGAGAGAATGGGTTGTTAAAGCTGATATGCCACCAGTAAAATATGAAGAGAGAAATACACAAGTAAATTGTAGTGGTAACAGCACAGGACAATTTTCTCTGCTTATGAGACTTGAGCTGAGCTCAGTTTGATGTCTGGTTAGTCTTTACCCTCTCTCCAGCTGCCTGTTTTCATGACCCTGTTAAGGAATTTTCCAAGACCTTTACTCCTTCACAAAAATTGGCCAGCAATTTCAAAAGTTATTGGTGGGGGAGATGAAGGATGTAAAACCAGAATGTACTATCACAGAAACATCATTTCTTTGGATACCATGCTAACAAAATAGCATAAATATTTATACACAGCAGCTGTTAATGACGAGCATTAAATGCAAGTATAAGGAAGGGAACAGATTTGCTGAAAGCAGAGGAATTAACATTTTCCTCTTAGAGAAATGTAGTTACTGAAAGCCTGAAGTAAAAGCTTTTGCATTTAAGGCTATGGCCTTTCTGAACACTGAGCTAATCTCTTTTGGGACTTTTCTATAACCTTTTGCCTTTGTGTTGTTTTTGCGTGGTTATTCTGAAGGCCCGTATCCTGCAGTTTGTTCCTTTGTATTATTCCACAGAGACAGACTTCCAGAAGCAGTCCTGCATGCATTTATTGGCTGTTGGAGGCAGAGGTGCAGAAACCCCTAACAGAGTCGTTCTTGTCAGAAGATGTGCTCCGGGAAAACCCAGCAAGATGCACTTTACAGAGTCTCTCCATGTGTGATTCAAATGAGTTCGAGCCATAGATCCATTTGAGTGACCTATCAAGTGGTGTGACTTGATATGATGAATCTTTTAAGTAAATTAATTCCTGTCCCTTCCCAAAGAGTATAAAATTTGCTAAAGCTATTCCAGTGACTTTTATGAGCCTTATATAGGCTCTAAGAAATTTATACTACTATTTTAACATACTCTTGGAGGTCACAAATAATTATGCTTGTTTGATGTTTATGAATAATTTGCTTTATTTCCAACTCATTCACTGTGTATTTTCGTGCTTTCAGTGGGTGTTTTGTGTCTTTGGTTTCTTTGGAAAAGTCAAGGAAATTTGCAAGAAGGAAAAAAGATATCTGCCAGAATGTAAAGTACACACCAGACTTTGGGAAGTCTATAATGATAAAAAAATGTATTTCTATCCAGAGCCTGTGAATGGCTCTGCAATATTGGATATGGGATGTAAGAGGCAGCAACACAGGAAAAGGATACACAGTAATTCTACACTGCTGAATAAATCTAGAAGACAGCCGTTTTGACTCGATGCCTGTGAAATCAAATTGGGTGTTATTAAAAGGTATTTCAAGGACAATGCAATCACCAGGCAGTCATTGTGGGTTCATAAATGGAAAGTCCTGCCTAATTAATTTGATACCATTCTACAATAAGGTTGCTTGCCTAGTGGATGAAGGGAAGGTGATAGCTGTGGCTTTTCTTGATTTTAGTAATCTTTAGTAAGATTTTAGTAAGATTTTGGATACTGTCCCTCACAGTGTCCTTCTGGACAAGCAGTTCTGATGAGCAGGTGCACAGTGTGCTGGAAGAAGAACTGGCTGAATGTCAGAACTTCAGGGGTTGTAGTGTGTGGGGCTACATCTGCCTGATGAGCCGTCACCAGTGGTATTCCTCAGGGCTTCATTGTAGGACCAGTTCTGTTCCACAAGTTTATCAATGATCTGGATGCAGGACTTGAATGCACCATTTACTGACAACACTGAACTAGGAGATGCTATTTGACTGTCTTCAGAGACAAGAGGCCTTCCAGAGGGATTCGAATAGATTGGAGCACTGGATAATAATCAGTGGCATGAAATTTAACAAGAACAAATACAGATTCTGCCCCTGGGATGCAGTAAAGCTGGGCACAAGTATAAGCTGGGAGAGGAGTGTGTGGAGAGCAGCCCTGCAGAAAGGGATCTGGGGGTGCTGGTGGGCAGCAGCTCAGTGGGAGTCAGCAGTGTGTGCCCGGGCAGCCAGGAGAGCAAACCCCATCCCGGCTGCACCAGACACAGCAGCACCAGCTGGGATCGGGATCATCCCGCTGGATTCAGCCGTGGTGCAGCCTCACCCTGAGTCCCGTGTGCTGTGCTGGGCCCCACAGTTTGAGAAGGACGGGAAGGTCCTCGAATGGTCCAGAGAAGGACAGCAGAGCTGGTGGAAGGGCTGGAAGGCACAACCTGTGAGGAGCAGCTGAGGGCTCTGGGTTTGTCTAGTTTGGAGAGAAGGAGGCTGAGGGGTGACCTCATTGCTCTGTACAGCTTCCTTGGGCAGGATGTGGAGGGGGAAGTGCTCACCTCTTCTCTCTGGTCTGGATATTAGGAAGCATTTCTCTACTGAGAGAATGGTGAAACACTCACAGGCTTCCTAGAAAGCTGGTTGATGCCCCATGTCTGTCAGTGCATCTGGCCAATGCCCTTCATAATTGCCTTTAACTCCTAGTCAGCCCTGAAGTGGTCAGGCAGCTAAACTAAATTATCTCTGTAAGTTCTTTCCACCTGAACTATTCTATCCTAGGCTAGGCTAGTCTATGCTATTTAATCAGATGCATTTCTGTTCATTAAAAATCAGTCATTTTCATATATCTTTTAATTTTGCATGTTTATTAACTTTTAAGCATTTTAAAAAGTATTTGTAAAACAGCATGACGATAGCAAGGAACCTATTAATAAATTATTGAGATTTTTTTGCCGAATGTGAGGGATAGTCTGTGTAATCTTTGCCACACAGAAGAAAGAGAAATCACAAAATGTATCCTGCTGCCCCCAGAAATTCCTGTCTGCTGCATTGAAGCTAATGACATCTATGGACAGCACACCATAGACTTTTATTATAGCACCATTTATGTCCCAGCTTTCTGCACATCTCCTATACTTGTTGTCATAAGTCTCAAAAGAGCAACTAAGGACTGAGCTGAGATCTCTGAACTGAAAAAATGAAAATTGCAATACATAAAATGATATGTATCTTTCCCGCAATATAGTAAGATTTTACCCAGATCAGCAAGCAGTCATTAAAAAATCACTTTACTTATATGGGCTCCTATGAGTTGGTTCTGCCATTGAACTCAATGAAGCTTCTAATACACTTATGCTCTTTCATGTCAGAATTGGAAGTAAAACTACTGCTTGAGTATTATCACCCAATGTAGAAAACATCTGGAAATAAAAATGAGACATCTCTGCTGGACGTTTCAGCATTACTGGTTTGAAAAGCAAGGAATAGAAATGGTTTGTTCATCACTCCATAAAGACTATGTTTTCAAGTGATTAAACTATATTCTTCTAAGTGTGATATTTGTGCAGCTGTGCAGCAAATAAATACAGAATACAAGATATGTTACATATTACATGTGCACCAAAAGCTGTTGAAGTTCCTGGGGGAAATACACATTGAATAGGAGGCCCAAGTGTGAAATGTAGGGTTTGTGTTTGTCCTTAGCAGAAGTGCCTGTTTCTCCATGTATGTATAGGCTCAATCAATGCATTCTCAGATACAGCATGAAATGCAGTACACGTCTCTTTCCCAGTTCATCTGCTCCAAACACATACTGAGGCCTTGTCCACAGGCAGCTCTTTGCGTGTTTGATTTACATGTGTTAGCAGTCCCTGCAGGCTGAAGCAACCCCTACAGAGCAGTGACTGCTCCTACTCTGCTTGAGCCAGTGAGGGTCACTTAGGGATTCAGTCACTGCAGCAACAAACCTGAGGACTCCCTTGCCTGCAGCTCATCAGGGTCACAGCAGTATAGCTAGAAATCCCCTTATTTTCTCTCTGATTTTCACATGAGTTGCCAACTCATGTTAAAGAACATGCTTTCACTCTTCCTACAATGACACTCATTTGTCTCTGGAAACGAATATTTATCTGACATACAGGGAACCTAGTAACACAGAAGTACCACTGGCACAGGCAGAGGTTAGCAAGTAAGAGACTTAGTTTCCAAGGTTTGCAAGTCCTGTAATCTGTGACAAATGACAATTCCGTATTTCTTGTCTCACACTGGTTTATGGTTGTGCATTGTGTGTGTGTCTTGCAGGCTGTTGAGCTGAAAATCAGCTTGGAGTTGGTTTGTTTCTCTTGATGAACAGAAGGATGCTATTACTTGCTGCTCCTTCATGGTCAGTCTGTAAAGCATCCGTGTTTGGCCTTTTGGCTCAGGCACATGGTGTGATTCATGGGATGTCCTGTGCAGGGCCGGGAGCTGGACTCAATAATTCTTGTCAGTCTTGTCCAACTCAGCATATTCTAGGATTCCATGATTCTGTGATTTTATTTGCACAATATTAGGCTGGATCTTGCTGACTTCCAATCCTCTAATGATAAATTATGAGTGCTCTCTCTAAAGATAAATTAACGTAAGTCTGCAAAAAGAGGTTTCTCCTCCACTGGCTTTTCAGAGAAGTTAGTGAGTGGATTAGCCACCAGTGTGTAAGCTTGGAGGAGAAGCAATCATACCTTCCTCTTCATTTTGTAGGCCACGTGTTCTCTCAGAGTGCTGAACAAACAACTCAAAAATTATATTATCTGCTCTTGCTGCTAAACTTGGACCTGATTGATGGGGAAATGGAAACAGAAGGGAAAATGGGAGTTCTTCCCAGTACTCCCTACCTAGGGAGAAGGTGGAGGAGCAGACTAGCAAGTCAGGCATTCTACTTTTCCCATAGAGCTCATAGCACAGGATTTCCTCTTTTGTGATAAAACATTGCTAGTAACATGTCTGCACACTGGAGCAGTGGCCCTTTGTGGAAGAATTCAGTATTACTCCTGTTTATGGAGTGGGAAGAGGAGGTGAAGAGGGGTGAAGCACCTGCCCCAAGCCACCCAGAGGAAGGAGGATCACCTCAAGACAAACACTGTTCACAGAATCACAGAATCACTGAATGAACTAGGTTGGAAAAGACCTTTAAGATCATCTAGCCCAACCTATGACCTAACACCTCCTCATCAACTAAACCATGGCACTGAGTGCCACGTCCACATCCCTGGGCAGACAATTCCAGTGCCCAATCACTCTTTCAGTGAAGAATTTTCTTCTGACGTCTAACCTCAACTTCCCTTGGTGCAGCTTAGGACTATGTCCTCTCATTCTGTCAGTGGTTGCCTGGGAGAAGAGACTGACCACCACCTGACTACAATCACCTTTCAGGAAGTTGTAGAGAGCAATAAGGTCACTTCTGAGTCTCCTTTTCTCCAGGCTAAACAACCCCAGCTCCCTCAGATGTTCCTCATAGGGCTTGTGTTCCAAGCCCCTCACCAGCCTTCTTGCCCTTCTCTGGACATATTCAAGCATCTCAGCATCCTTCCTAAACTGAGGGGCCCAGAACTGGACACAGTACTCAAGGTGTGGCCTCACCAGTGCCAAGTACAGGGGAAGAATGACTTCCCTGGTCCTGCTGGCCACATGTTGGAACCCTGAATTCTGAGAATTTTGTTCTTTCTACTCTGATAAGCAATGGTCCTCAAAGGTACACTCCATTTGACCTTAGTCCTTGGGAAAAACTTCCTAGACTGTGTGATACTGCTGAGATTGTTGCTGTGTAATTAAAAGTTATATCACTGGGTGAAATATGTAGAGATATTGAACTTAGGTTTAGGGATATGTAACAAGATGGAGGATTTTGGGTGTGAGTTTGTACTTCTTTCTTCTTTCTTCTTTACCAGCCTGTGTTTTCTGGTATTGGTTCAAGAAATCCGCAGTGTGGACCATGTATAGATATTAATTGGATTTTAAGTAAAAGCGTCTTACTTGGCAGTCTATAATTGGGTAGATTAGGGTATAAAAGACCTTGGAAGTAGCACTCAGTGGCCATTTTTAGCCATTTTTCACTTTGCTAACTAAGAAGCACATCCCGTGCAGCTGTGTTACTGATAAGAAAATAAAAACAATCTGAGACCGAAGAAATGCCATCGTCTCCTGCTTCCTAATTCAAACTGTGCGTAAAACGGACTCTCAAAACAAAGAAAATCATATCGGCATGAAACCGATAGCCACACTATTCCTGATACAGGCCAGGATGCTGCTGGCCTTCTTGGCCACCTGGGCACGCTGCTGGCTAGTGTTCAGTCAGCTGTTGACCAGTATGACCAGGTCCCTTTCCGCCTGGGCACTGTCCAGCCTCTCTGTCCCCAGCCTGTAGCACTGCAGGGCATTGTTCACCTCTCCTCAGCCCCATCCTCCAAGGAGCCTGTGCCTTCTAAGGAGACCCATGGCTCAGAAAGTTGAATGTCTTCAAATCAAGTAACAAAAATAAAGGCTATCCACCTAGAGCCAAACTTTGTTGTGTTTATGTGCTTATATTCTGACTCCACCTGGGAGTCTGATGAAAAGCTGCCATCCATGCCTTAATGGAGGGTTATGCCTCCTTTTTCCAGGGTCACTGAATCAGGGAATTACAGGATGGTTTCAACTGGGAAAAACCTTCAAAGATCATCTACTCCAACACCTCTGCCATGGACAGAGGCACCTTCGACTAGAGTAAGTTGCTCCCCATCCAGCCTGGCCTCAAACACTTTCAGGGTTGGGACATCCACCGCTTCTCTGGGCAACCTGTTCCGGTGTTTCACCAACCCCACAGTGAAGAAACTATTCCTTATATATAATGTTAGTCTACCTTCTTTCAGTTTAAAACCAGTGCCCTTTGTCCTGTCACTATGGACACTGATAAAAAGTCTCTTTCTTATTAGACTCCTTTATCTGTTGTAAGGATACAATGAGTTTCCCTGAAGCCTTCTTTTCTCCATACTGAACACCCCAACTCTCTAAGCCTGTTTTCTGAGGAGACGTGCTCCAGCCCTCTGACTATTACTATGTCCCTTCTCAGGACCTGCTCCAACAGGTCCGTGTCTTTCTCTTGCTGGAGACTCCAGAGCTGGATGCAGCACTCTAGGTGCACTGCTCCTCTGTTCTCCTGAGAGCAGAGGGCAGAATCCCCTCCCTCACCCTGCTGTTCATGCTTCTTTTGGTGCTGCCCAGGGTATGGTTGTCTTTCTGGGATGCAAGCACACGTTCCTGCTCATATGTAATTCTTTTTATCTTCTAGTATCTCCAAGTCATCCGCAGGGCTGTTCTCAATACATTTATCTTTCAATCTGTACTGATATGGGAAATTGCCCAAACCTAGGTACAGGACCCTGCACTTGGCCTTGTTGCACTTCTTGAGGTTCACATTTGCCCACCGAAGCCTGTCAGGGTCCCTTCCTTGGAGTGTGTCGACTGTAGCACTCAGCTTGGTGCAATCCACACACTTGCTGTGGATGCACTTGATCCCTTTCACTTTATCACTGAGCAGTACTGCTCCCAAGTGACAGGATCCTGGGAAATTTCGTGATCTCTTCAGCCAGAAGAAGAACTCCATCTGCCATCTTCTGCTACTTAGGGCTGCTTCAACAACTGTCTACACACAGTATGCCAATTTTGGCCCCAACCAGAGTCACGCACTAGAAAAAATCCTGAAAACTCCATCCTATTGCAATGGGGGCAGTCCACCAGGAAGACCACCATCAGTTCCAGCTCCCCTCAGATCTGGCACTTTCGTGGAAGAAGGCCTTTGGCCATGGCCATCTTTCTTATGGGCTGGGTGCCAGGGATGTGGAGCCACAATTTTGTTTGGGGATGTAAGACAATCACCCAACTAAAGGCACTGCAAAAGCATTAAGTGACAGGCACAGGATGGCAGGGCCTCCAAGAGTGTGCTGTAGCTACAGCTGTTCCCAAAGAGGGCTTGTTTCCTGATTTTTCTGCAAGGAACTAAACCTAGCCTGTTTTTCTGAGCAATGAGGGAGCAGAAGAGAGATAGAAGGAGGAGCATCGGACCTGTGGAAAAAAGAAATTGGGTCAGAAATACAGTGTAGTGCATAAAGGAAAATATTTAAAGGATCTCACTTTCTTTCACACGCTCACAATGGTTACATTGCCCTGCTTTTCCCAGTGTGTATGCATGTGCATAGTCGCCCATGTGTGATGCCACAGTGTTGGTGGCCTGAGTTACCTTGAAGTTGGTCTTCAATAACGGCCACAAAAGAATAAAAAAATTGGAGAAAGTCAGATCTTTTTGTCCTTGAGGCTCCTTTCAGGAATAACAGTGCAAGTCATTAAAGGTTTTGAATGTATAGTGTGCAGGCCAGTAGAGAGTTGAGTGAGGGTTTTGTTGGTTTGTTGGGGTTTTTTTTTTGTTTTCTGGGGTCGTGGGGGTTTTTTGTTTTTTTGTTTTGTGTTTGGTTGGTTGGGTGGTTTTGGGTTTTTTGGTTTCTTGTTTGGTTGGGTGGTTTTGGGGTTGTTTGGGGGGGGTTTGTTTGTTTGTTTGTTTTGGTTTGGTTTTTTACTTTTGATTATTTTTCTGTTTGTTTCATTGGGGTTTTGTTCTCCAAATCACTATTTTTTGAGTAAAGCTAAAACAATTTACAGCTATGGGATGCGAACTGCAAATCTTTGACTCACACAGATTTCGGTTATTACATTAGTCACATGCTCAGGCAAAGAGGAAAATCACTCCAGAAAAAAGTCACTCCAGTTAGTCAGTCTGCAAGACGACTAGATTAAGGAAAACAGGAACTATGCAGTGCAGGATTGCTTTTAACAATATGTTGTCTTCAATTAGTGAATTACATCAGCAGTTGAGTCAAAGCCTTACTTTCACAAAGATTGGAGCTTCAAATCTGTCTAGACAAGTAATTTACAGCAAGGGAAAAAATCTAAACCATTGAATCCTAATGTTGTAAACAGTCTGTTATCAAGGCTGGTAATACAGACAGGGCTCTACTTTTCTCAAGGACCACCCACAAGAGAAAGAATTTGATATGGCAACTTGCCTGAAAATTTTTTTTTATGATATCCCAGGATGTTGTAGCTGCATGAAAGAGCTGTATGAGTGTGGAGTGCTTTGCTGAGGGAGCAGCTGATGGGATTGGCCTTGACAGTGACTGCAGTATGCACTTCAGAAATGTCAGTCCTCCCAAAACACAGAGTAAAGACAGAGAGTCTTCAAATAGTTTTTTGGCTATTCTGCTCTGTCCTTTGACCTTTCCAGCATTCTGGCATTTCAAGAATCCCAAATTAACCATAACATGTAAAGGGACAGTTATCTTTCCCCCTGCCCCCTTTCTTTTTAAACAGTGTTCTTGGTTAAGAGCCTACTTGCAGACCTTCTGCATGGTCTTTAAGCCATGGGAGCACATCTATCCTGGTACATGTGGGTTTCTGAAGGCAAAAGCAGATTCCAGCATTACAACCCAGAGTTTTCCAAAGTGAAGCAGACCATCGGTCACTGTCGGCGGTTGCAGCAGAAGCATGGCAGATGTGGTATATCCTGCCCCTTGACATCCCCTTGCATCTCCTGGGACAGCTGTAGGATAATGACAGCTTTCTATGTCCTGTTTTCAGTCTTGGATATTAAAGCTGGATACCAGCATCCACACTTACACATTTAAGTCCCCATTTTAGGACAGTATGTGTGATCTACATTGAAATTGCTGTCCAGCTTACTGAGTGAATTGAGAGAGTGATGGCAAAATACACTTCTGACTGAAGTCTCCTACACTGATTTCGGTGTATTTTAACCTTTCAGAAATTATTAAAACCAAGAGTGACTGAAATGTTTTATAAAGCGTATTTGGAACTAAAGCAATCTAAAATTTTCCAGAGTTTCAAATCTAACTGAATCTGGGCATTTGTCATGAAAGTCTGAGGCATTCACATCAAAAAGAAGACCACCTGTAAAAGAGTTGTGCCTCTCCACAATGTTTTGGGGTTTTGATTTTAGTGGATTTGGTTGGGTTTTTTGTTTTGGGTTTTTTTTTTTCAGTTTGGTTTGGTTATGACAGTTTTTTGGGGCTTGGTTTGTTGTGGGTTTTTCTTGTTGTTGCCAAAAAGAAAGGTACATTAAAAAAAGGCTGGTTAGCATTCCTAGCTACTTGCCTGGTGAAGAAAAACACAGAAAAGGAAGCTCACCCAAGAGGGCTATTACATTCCTCTCTCCCCCTCTCTTTCCTCCACTACTCTCCAAACTTCCGAGTTGAATGGTCCAGGAGTGAGTGAGAGGGGAGCAAGGTCAAGCACGGCTTTACACACCAAAATCCCATCTTGATAGCTTTGCTAGCTCAAGGAGAGAGCATAAAAACTACTGGAGGATGACCTATTGCAGTTTGTACTGCCCTGTAGTATTGAGGCAACTAGGATTGCTAGTCCCTATGAATGGTTTAAAAATCTATTGGCCATTCCCAGGGAACCTTTTGGAAAATCTGTGTGGCCAAACAATTGTGCTTGCTACTGTTCAAGACACTAAAGGCCTGTTTCGATACAATGAGAGATTTTGGTGAAACACTGCTACCTAGGAGGAGATGTCCTCCTGCTGCATGACTTTTTTCTGTTGTGAGCACAGCGTGAGTTTATGCTGGGGAAATATCTTCAGTGAACAGGTCAATGAAAATTAAATAATCGTCAAAGTTCTTTTCACTGTCTTCAAATAGACATTGACCTAGAATTTACTATAGAAGTAAACAGTGAAAAAAAAAAGATAAAAATGTATTTTGCAAAAATACTTGGCAAAGGAAAGGAAGAAGTCAAAAACAGCTGTTCTGATGCAAACTAAAGCCTATTTGGGGTGCGAGAGAGAGGGGAAGATGGCTGGCTCCAGTGCCTGAGCTGGAGCAACAGAAGGGGAGTGATCTGGGCTGAGGACTGATGCTGGTGCAGGGCTCAGTAGGGGGTCTGTGATTATTGAAACCTCTGGGGCAAAGTGTCCCTCCATGGAGACAAGAACATTTATCACACATCAGAGATACTAAGATGTGAAGCAACTTTTTTTGGAAGACTTATTGCAGGTATAGGGACAGCTGGTTAGTATTACTGCTGTTTAATGGCTCAAAATATGGTAACACTGCAAGTGCTGGAAAGCTTAGTCCTTTCCCTACAGATTGTACAAGCTAGAATGACTTCTTGAAGAAAATAGATGCAGCCTACATTAGGATTATAGCTGCTTGAATTTTCCTGTCCAGGGTAGGCTAACTTTTACAAGTGTGCTTTGGAAAGCACTGATGTGTCAGCATGGAAAGTAAGCAGGGGAAAGACTTCCAGTAACCTTAGTGGCTTTGGCTCAGTCTGTACTGAGACAGAATGCATCTGCATAAAACCAGACATCTACTACTGATACTAGATACTGTGTTTCAAGCAAAAGTATAGTATTGTAATCTGTCTTATTTAGATGCTCAGTCCTAATAGAGTTTTTTAAACAGCACAAATTTCTTGCAGGAAAGTGACCTGACTGAGTTAATCAGACTAATTGATACCTCTTTCTGAACAATGAAGTGCTATTATTGAAACTAAGAGATCAAAATATCAGATTTTAAATGCTTATGTAGGCCAGCATGACTGAGCCAGTGTCTGAGAATGAGATGTAGATTGGCCTCACTCCTGGAACAGGCACAGCAAGGACGTGCTCTGCAGGAACTGAGCAGGGTGAGGGAGGTGAGTGACACAGAGATGCCTCTGTACTGCTGGCATAAGGAATTATCCTTCCTGTGTCATACTGGAAAACAGAAGCATTGCCTCATGCCTGAAACTGCGTCCTGGGAAGCAGCAAACCAAGAGCTGGCCTCACCACTGAGAGGTGCTGTGAGAGCGTGTAACCAAAACACAGTCAGCAGTGCAAGGCCAGCTTGTGTGTGGAGAATAGCAATCGTGTGTTGCTAAAACCTACAGAAACCGAGGTTGCTCAGGAGCACACCGACTTGTACAAAAAGCAGAACAAGTCAGGGTTGAGACAACAAATTAGACCTTTAGGCTTTACGTACACTGCTGTTTAAATAAAAAAAAGCTTTAAAATTATAAGGAGCCATGCAGCTATCTGAACAGATGCCTCCGGGGGGCACTATGACTACAAAATAAAATCCTGGCTGATTTGGCTACTATTTTCCCCTGTTTTGTTTCTTCTCATGGCATTGCAGGCTTTGTACACTCATTCAGCTACTCTCTCCAGGATATATACTGAGGGTTTTTTTAAGGAGAAAGAGAAGAAAAATCAAATGCTGATTTCGAGGGTGTTTTTCTTGAGATGGAACTCAGTGAAACTCAGATAAAGGCATCAGTGATCTCTCTTCTGACCTCAGCCATACACAGACCACAGCGTGTTGCAGCTCCACATTCAGCTGGAAGGTCTGACAATCCAGCAGAAAGTCCTGCCTTTTGTACACCTCTCAACAGCATGCCGTCCACATTAATAACTTCCGAAACAGCCGACTGGGCATGCTCACACCAAAAGCCCACTGATGTCAACACAGTATTGAAGAAGGATCAACACTACAGGAGATCAGCCCATGGGGCACACCTGGTTCTGGTTTATGTCTGCTCTGCTTGCAGACTTTGGTCTAAATCCCCTGTGTTGTTCTGTTCCTACCCACGGGCTAACATATGGCTGGGAGTCAGATCATCTGACTGCTTTATGGGCTCTTATCTTTCACTGTGCTCCACACAAGCAGAAATACTTCTAGATCTTGCTCTGGTAGAGCAAACAATTATATAAGTGACATTAGGTAAATAAAACATCTTTTTGCCTTTGAAGAACACAAAAGAATGTTATATATCTTCTCGCTGATCAAAGGCGGTTATATTGCCCTTTTTGTTACACATACAGATTGTTGTATTTGTCTAACATTTACAGCATGTAAGGCTGCTTTAATCTGTCACTCAAATTTCATAGTTTGTCTGCCTTCGGTTTTATCTCAGCTTTGTAAAATAAGGTTTAGTGAGAAAGTGTAACTGAGTATGTACACCTCGTTTTTATTTCATCTTGGGTTTTCACCTGCATCTCCTTTCTAATCTACTCCACTCCCTACTCTCCAGCCTGTGCTGAGCAGCACTGATGATTTAAGATTATAGTAAATATTTCACTTCAAACAGGATGGAAATATTTCAGATATCATCAGAATAGTACTCTCCCTCACATACAGTGACAGAGGGACTTGAGTGTGCATGTGAGAGTGAGAGAAATAAAAGAAGGCTGGAAAAGGAACTGAATTTAAGCATTGGCAGCCAGACAGTGGAGTTCCAGGGCAGACTGGCAGCTCCAAGTTGCCTGGAGGCTTTTTGGGCATGGTCAGGAACTAGGAAGGCCATGGAGCCAGGCTTCATGCCATCCTCAACATCAAAGCCAGACAGTCACACATAGACTTCACAGCACAACTTTTAAAGCATTCTTAAATCTAAATCACCTTGAAGTGTAGAGTCCAGGGCTGACTTTCTAAAAATGTAAATGAAGTTCTGAGAGGATGTGAAAGTTATGAGACAAGTAAAACTTGTAAATTCAGCCATTTCAAGTCGTCTGAACACAAAATATCTGTTTTAAACAAGTAAATAGTGATTCCCTGGTATTTTAGAGTGAAGAATCCAACTCAGCTTAAACAACTGAAGTAGCTCATCTCAGTGGGCTCCTCCAGGGCTTGCTGCAGCTTGGTCTGTGTCTGATTCTTTCACTGATCTCTGGTACATAGATAGGTCATGCTGTGAATTAGTTTCTTGACTTCTTTAATTTGTTCTGGTCCTTAGATGGGACCAGTATCTGTGAAAGGTAAAGCCCCTTTAAGATGAAGACTAATGAAACCTGTTTTACTAGCAAGACTTGAATGCTTTGTAACTTCAATCAAGGGCCATTCTTTACTAGTTTCTCTCTTCTCTAGTGTATTTTACAGAGGCAAAATATCTGGGTCACCGGGAAAGAAAGCCTTCTGCTGAATAAAGGTATGCATGTTAGGAAGGCACGAAGTGGAGAAGAAAGAAACCTAGACATGAGATGTCTAGGGAAAGGGGTCGGAGATTTACACAAGACACGATCCTGGTGGCAAAAGAAGCTTGGAGAGATGGCTGCAAGGTGTGGGTTCTGGATATAACCTCCAGTGAGACAACCAAAAGATGACAGCTGCAGACTGAAAGTTTAGGAATGTGTCACAGTTGAGGGACTAGAACCAAGACGTAGGAGATCAAAAAATGTAGGCATGAAGATGGAAATCAGCTTGTGAGGTAAATGCGTAGTGCCCAAAGGCAAGTGGAGGGAGTTTCTGTAGAGGGGAAACTGAGAAAGCAGCAAAAGGCAAGTCATTTGTTTATGGCTCCTGTGCTTTAAAAGCAATGAAAATCTATAAACATTTCAATTTTGTCCCATTCCAACTGTTCCATTGCTTCTCCACAAATCTGCAGGCTTGTGGAGTTGTTCAAGCAGCTCCCTCTTACTGCTAAAACTCCTCACTGCTACATGGCTTGAGATGTGTGCCCGTCAGAGGGCAAAACCAACACCAATCCCTTTTCTTCTCTCTCCTTCTTTGCAATTTTGGTGTGTGATGCAAACATGACCTCAGTCACATAATGGGAGTGAGTTGGAGGTTATGTGGCCCCTGCTGCACTTGAGTTTTAAATGTATTTCTTCCAATCAGTCTTCTGGGGCTGCTTTCCTGCAAGATAATGTAGTACAGCCCACACACCACAGTTTTAATTAAAGCCTGAGAATTTTTTGTAAGGAAGTTCTCCAGGCTGCAATGACTACAAGCTTCTGAAGATGTTATATGTATGTCACACTTAACCACTTGCACCCAAAGTGAGTTACTCAGAATGGATAAACAAAGCACACTCTGCCTTCTTTTTCAGAGCAGGAATAGTTTTGAAAGGAAGAATGTTTAAGGATTAATTCTGTACCAAAAGGAAAACCAAACCAGCAGAAGCTCTTGGTGTCTGAGACAAATGTTTGCAGTACACTGTCTAACTATCTTCACATGCTGATTTTATAGATCTAGGCTTTAAAAGGCAGCTTTCTTCTCCCAAAACTCCACCCACATCATAAATCAATAAATAGATCAATAAATAAAGCAACAAAATATCTCTGCTGCTGATACACAGTAGATGCCAGTTTCTCTTCCTGTTCTGTTTGGCAGATTCCCATCAATGGCACAGAGTGGGTGGCCCACATATTGATAATCACCTTAATTTCCAGAGTTGCTTCTGTTATTAAGCTGTGTCACTGATCCCATCTGGATTACAGAAACCCATTTTACTGATGAAATCACAGAGAATTTCAGTAAAAGTTGAATAATATTCTTTCAATATTTAATAACTGTGTGGATCTGGCTGTGCTTGCAACATAGGCATATGGCAAGCACATGAACAACATGCTGTACTCTGAACCTATTGTTTTAGTTTGTTTCTAGCAGTTTCAGTCCAGAAAAATCCATTGCTATTAAATTACTTGTGATGGTTTGTTAGGAGAAAAAGATGTTACAGCAGAACGTCCTCTCTCCTTGCTGCTCTCCCTTCTCCCTGCCTGTTGAGAGGGATACTAATGTTGCACACAAACAATTTTTAAATTTTTTTTCTAAGTATAAGCAAGTCTGGCAAAAAGAGAGTAAACTTCATGTTTTAATAAGAGTAAAGCAAGATATTTCAGGAAAGATAGTCCTTTGTTAGATTGAGTGTCATACTTGGATAAAACAGGAAATCTTACAGACACGTATGCCCTCCTTCAGGTTCTAATGTAATAAAAAATATTGCCTCTCCTGACAAACACTGTCTACTTTTATTCTTGTGTCTCGTATCACAGCTACATCAACACAACATTCCTTGGTATGATGAATTCATATGCCTGTGAGCAACAGGTGAGAAACAGATACTTGTTTCTTATTTGAAAATTTCAGATGTTGCTTTTGTTGCTTTTGAGGATACACTCTCAGCCATCTCACCTTTTTTTTTCACATTCTGTAATGTTACAGGCTTCACAGTAAAAATGAAAATCAATGTATTTTCAAAATTTTGTTTTAATTTTTAGATATAACACTTTTATATATTCTCTGATCTAGATGCAAAACTCTGCTTAATGTCAGCAACAGGTTCTCTTTTCTTAACAGCTTCTTAATGACTCTATAGAGACAGCCTCTCCCTCCCCAGGTGCCATGTAATTCCAGCAGTGGGCATATTCTTAATCCCATTTAAATGTGAAGTAATTTTCTACCTTTTCTGCAAAAGAAGGTCCACCCAGCACTGTCTGATATGTCTGATGTGGTGGGACTGCTCACAAACACAGCAAGAAACTGACAACTGCTTATTCAGTGCATTTTCACACCCTATTTTAAACTGTAGCACATCCAGCTAGTGCATCCTTGTCTGTGCTGGAGATGGCTATTTCCTGCTTTAAAGCTGTTCCTGCGTTTGGCCTTCTCATTTTTCTCCATCAATCATCTTCTCATGAAACCTTAATTTCTGTTGTAGGATGTTTATTCCCTCCCCAGGGAAGCAGTGCCGAGTACCTACAGCCTCTTAAAGGATTTGAGATGCTTCCCTTCTGGTCTGGGCGTTGTTGCCTGCCTCTCTCTGGGAATGGCAACTGCATGGAGCATCCCTCATTCTCTTTCTTACAGGACTACTCTTTGCCCCTGGTACTCAAGCACTGTGCTGCTGACCCTGGCCTTGAGCAATGTGAAACTGTGCCATGTAATTTGATATGAGGTGACACATCAGGTCAGCCCCTCTAGGGATGAGCTGTTGCCCCTAATTCCACCAATCATCAAGTTATCTGGCCAGTTACCTGGCCAGAGGCACAGCTTGTATACACAAAAGTGGAACTCAGCTAATGTCACCTTCAGAAACTACTTTCTTCGTTGAATGTGGCAATATAAATCAGGAGGAAAGCAGAGTTCCTCTAGGCACTGGTAAGCTGCTTTCACCCTGCTGGGGTGACTTCCTGATGGTTCCAGCAGCACCACATGTAGCACTGATGTAGGGAAAGCTGCACCTAAGCTTAGAGGTCAGCGTTACACTGGGCTAAGCCCAAGCACCCTCAGGGCCATGTAAGTCCTTTTCCTCTTCTGGGGGAACTAGACATTTTAGCATTCGTGTAAATAAAGTATATGTGAAACATATGTTGTATCTCCCCACGCAGACACACATGCATGACACAAATGCTCTGAGGCTGTCGGGTCATTTATAATGCTGTTTGGCTTTTATTACCGAGCAGACACAGTATTAGTCATGTACACAACTTGCATATTCACTGTTATTTTCAGCTATTATAAAGTAATAAATATTATCATGCACCTGGCCATAGTGGTGCTGCAATTCTTATACATTTGCCTTTCTCCCATAATTTCTTTTAAAGTTTCAGTATTGTTCCATAAGGTTTTGGAATTGTGGCAATTATTTTAGTCTGGTTAAAGAAATATTGCTGGATAAAATATTTGCTTATCAAATATATGCTGAGCCCCTAGATAACAACATTGAAGAAAGAGCTGGACTGCTAATATTTGGAACTCATATTTTCACGGCTGCTGTAATACTAGCTTTGATTTCATAATAAGCTGCGAGGACAATATACCTCTCTTATGTTTGTGGCACCATTCATGTTCCTGGCACTCTGTTAAGTTGTGAAACTCATACTTCCTTTTGAAGGCTGTCACAACACAGAGAAAGTATCTTAAAATAAAATCTTGGAAAGAATGAAGTCATAAATGATCCAACTAAAGCAGCTTCCCCCTGTTTACAAACGCGAGGTGATACTACAGCAGCCCCAAGCTGTCTTGCTTGAAGCATGTGGCACTGTGCTGCTGTCCCCCAAGGAAGTGCCTTTTCCCTTTCAGACCACACATCAAGCACGATAACCGTGGCAGTACCTATCACAGCCAAAATTCAAACTGACATGAGCTGCAACTGCAGATCTAGTGCAAGTGTACAGGAAAGATGCTGAAGCTGCCACTGCTCCCCACATGGCAGTATTCGGGAGTTTCCCCACACAGCACAATGCCAAGGAATTGCAGGTGGGTTTCTCTGAGATTTCCACTCTGCTGGTAGAGCACAGAACTTCAAATGCCTGGAAAAGGAAATAAGATCATGGCTTTTTTCAAATATTATCCATGGTGCTACTCTAAATATGTGTATGATTAGGAAAAAAAAACCACAACCAAAAAACCCCCAAAACAAAACAAAGCAAAACAAAAACAAACAAACAAACAAACAAAAAAAACCCCCAAAAAACCAAAAAAAGAGAGTGGCTAAGGACCTGCCATTTCTCTCCAATCTTGTCAAGACAAGATTCTGCATGCTGCTCCACAACAGAATGACAGATAAATGGCATTTATCCTGAGGTGTGTTTCTAGCTGCCCTCCCCCTACCCCAGCAGTCTGTGTGGTGCACTGACATCAATTTGTACTTGTGGGAGTGCACTGCCACATAGGGAGTGGTTGTTGCCTTTCAAGATGCAGCTTTTTTTTTTTGAGACAGCTAGCTTTTGCTATCAAATCCAAACACTGGAAAAAATGGGAAGAATAAATCCTACAATGACACAATTTACAAAGCGTGAAGCTTTAGGATATTAAACTATTGTGAAAAGGGTCTTCACTTTGTTGGGCTCGTTCATGTCCTCTGCTTTGAACTTGACTTACTCTAATTAATATGAGGTTTCCTCGAATCAGGGGAAAAAAACAAAAGAACAGAGTGAAACATAAAGGACATACAATCAGGCAAAAGCCTCTGGTACCAGGAAAGAAGGACAGCACTAAGAAAAATCTGTGGCATTGAAACATGGTAGTTCAGAATACATTTATGCTTGCAGAAGCATAATAGTAGTGTTCTCAATTCAGATATGTTTTGAAGGTATAATAAAAAGTTACACTGTAGTTTCTCATCAGATAGTGTCCTGGGTGGGTCCTGACATATATCAGCATTTTAGAAATGGCATTTAACATCTAACAAGAGATGAAACATATTTCTCCAGGTTTACAAGAATGGGTTATAAAGACCATGTGTGATGGTCTGGCAGAAAGGTCCTGGCAAGGAAGATTACAGTGGATTTTAATATGACTTTGGAATGTAGTAAGGGTACTTTTGAAGTCTACATATTTTGGTATCTGCTTCGCCCTCCGTGTACTCCAGGTCAAGCGTGACTGCATCAGAAAAGCCGAATGAGTGCTACCATGCACATGATTTAACTGCTGGATTGTCCCCTGGGAACAAGCCACTGAAGAAATCCCTTCCACAGATTGTAACCTTTCTTCAGCAGTCGGGGGAGTCAAGAGTACACATGAACACATGTGATAGTGTCTTTTGATAGGCCACGTCTTCTCCCCTTTTTGCTCCTTGTGAAAGTTCCTTCACCTCTGAACAACTGAGTGCCATGCAGGACAAGACTTCAGGTGACATGGTAGTCATTAGCTGCTCCTTCTATGCTGCCATTGGAATGACACAGAGGTAAAGGGAAACTTCTTGATGACAAATGTTGTGGCCAATATAGCATTCCTGATAATGGTGTTATTACCCAGAAGAGAAACTCTGGTCACCACCTGCAGGCTTCTCTAAAATCCATCACAACATTAACAAGAAGAATTGCTGACAATTCCTTCCTTCCTTCCTTCTTCTAACAAGAAGGAAGAATTGCTGACAATTCTTCCTCCTCTTTCTAGGTAAGTGAGATTCATTCATGATGAGGGGCTTGCATTGCTAAACACAGGCTATGCTTTTTGTTTTTCCCAGTAGATGAAAGATGAGAGAGCTTCTTAGAACAGATCCTACTCTGTGAAGAAATGAGGAACTGAGTTTACTCACTTCATAAAGAAACCTTGACGGAAATTTTCTCTGTTAAAATTTCTCTAGTTTAATAGCTGTGAAGTCATAAAATTTAACTGAACAATGATTTTCCATATAAAGGTCTCTTCAGTCAATAGTTCCTCTCGAAGCTGTTCCAAATCATCCTGGCTTCAATAAGATCAGATGCTCAAACCATCAGCGCAGGAAACAATGTGACTTCTATAGGTTTAGCAGCTGTTGAATATGCTCTGTTGTGGTGGGTCTTCCCTGTGTGCAACTTTGTCATGTTTTTCACAGGCTTCCATTATTGCGTCTATTAGACAGGACACATAAGAGATAATTTCTTAAAGCAGTTTGTGGGGGGAGGCATTGCCTGTTATAGTTTTTCTTTAAATTGAGATGTAGGCAGGAGTCCCACTTATTAAACCCTTAAATGGTTTCACAGTAAAGTAGCAATATAAAAGAGGAATATCTGAGCTTCCGGAAGCAGACAAGTGGTTTGCAGTCCCATGTGGTGATTAATGTCAGTGCTATTTATTTATCTAACAAACATTATGACAAATTAACACACAGCCTATTGAATTTCTTGTGTTTGTTTCAGCAGAAAATAAAAAAATTATAAATTCTTTTAGTCTCAATTCTGTTCTCCTCATCTAAGGGTCAATAAGTTAAAAATACAGTGGAGATTAAATATATTTACAATTCATGGGGCCTAAGCTCATCGATTGCCTTGCTTCCTCCAACTGAAAGTGCATCTGCAGTGGATTGGGTGCCACAGCTTCTTGTCTCTTGCCAAGAGTGCAGTTGGAGGTTCACTGTCATGCTGCTGTGCCACTCATTCATCGCTGCTGCAGCGCTCTGGAAAGATGTGTCCCTGAGAACAAATTTCAGATTTCATTAAAAAACTGCATCTCCTTAAAGTTTACATGGAGGATCAGCTGGATTTTCAATCACAGACAAACCAAGAAGTTGTAAAACCATTGTTGGAGAGAATGTACAAGGCATTTTTTTTAACCCTACAATGCAGAGTTTCATTCAGAGATTTTTTCTCTCTTGTAAAATGAAGATGGATCCATTTCTAAACAGCATGTCACTTCAAAATGTGAAACCAAACTTCTCAATTTTTTATTTAGGATGTCTAGTAAAACTTTTGTTTTTCTCTGTGGGGCTAAAACAACTCAACATGTTCAATATGAATTCCAGCTCACTTTTACATAGCAAACATTATCAAAACTAACTCCAAACTAATAAAATGCAGTTCCTCTCTCTGTAACCACACTTATTTCTAGATTTATTTAGATGTAATATATGTTAAGGCTATGGGAGAATATAATTGTAATTTATTTATTCCTTCGATGTAGTAATTCCCTGGAAAAAAAATCCTGCATCACTTACAATACTGTGGTCCCCCATCTGGAGAAGTTTCGTGTGTATAATAATTGCTCTGAGAATTGTAGTGAAGCCAATGATAGCCAGTGTCTGCCTGAAACTTTCAATCCAGAATGCAAAATCAATATACGTGGCACATTTCTCAGCAGAAAACAGCCTCTTTCTCTTCCATCAAATAGTTGGCATGAGTGGATTGTATCTCTGACTTCAAGAGTCTGAATTTGATAATACTGTAAATCCATAACAGAGATAGTTCAAATACAGGATTCTGCTAATCTCAGATGAGTCAGCTTTTTCAAAACCAGATTTCAGATTATCCAGATGTTAGACACATCCTTCATTTCTAAAACTCAGGAAGTACGTTAATTCATTTGAAATCACGAGTCTTGGACTGTCCTGGAGCTACTTGGATGATTAGAATGTATCTGCATTCCACAAAGATTTCAGCAGACTTCCCACCACACTAAAATATTCGGAACGAGAGCTGGCAGGTCATAATTACATTCATATATTCACACACTTGAGTGGCAGTTTGTATATATTAATAGGATGTTGCTTCATTTTCTTCTATATACTTCAGGATTAAGGTATTACTAGTATCCTTATTATGTGGGAGAGCTGTTCATCATCCCATGCCTGTATCTACTCTACTGGTTTGAAGTCAAGATTTTTCCATGCTAGCTCCAAAACAAGTCATGTGGTTTAGGTAATTTGGGCACAAGCTGAGCTGAAACACAGTCTACAGAGGTCCACCAATGGAGCTGTACCAAAAAACGTTCAGAGAAACTTTGGAGTCAAACGCTTGCTCACAAAACATTTTCCATAAAGCTCTGTCCCTCCTGGCTGGTGTGGGCAGAAGGCAATAGTTTATTAAACTGTGAACAAATTTTGAGTGTCAGAACTATAGAATCTTTTCCATGTTCATCATCTCCAAGTTCATCAAGTCCAACCTTTGAACAAATACCACCACGCCCACTAACAAACACATGCTTCCTATCTCTTTCCTCCTGGACAGCAGGTGTTGGTGAAGGGTTGGCACTCTTGGCACAAGAAAAAAGTGCATCACTGATGATACAAGCTTACAGGTTTGCTACTCACTTGAGGCTTTTGAACAAAAGTGATTCCTACTGATCACTTTGAAATGAGCCAAAATTTGCTAATTAAAATGTATGCCTAAAGGTAGTTGTTCAGATTTGGTCATTACGAGACTGTTTCTTCTCCCTTGGTGCAGTACAGTATAGTAGAAAGATCTGTTTAAAAATCTGGACTAGCCTTTCCTTATCCATTTTTCAGGGACAGTGTGATTCTCCAATTAAAATTACACCAGGCATTGGCTGTGCTGCAGTTTATTAATGAAACACTGAAGCACATATTTGCTGTAGTCCCAGTTCAAGCATATGACAGTCTGCATGGTGTAATGTGCAGGGCAAATGTTCTCAGAGACCCAAAACAAGGTAGCCATGTTTATAAATGTCCCTTGCCCTTTTTTTAAGAATGCATTTAGCAATAGCTTGGTGCCTCAGTGGTGCTGTGTGAGACTCAGTATCCACACACGGCAAACAGCAACAGGAAGCACAAACTCAAAATCGTCTGTTAGCTGAGATTGCAGCTCTCAATACACGGGGCTGTGTGTAGGGAGGAAAGCAGGGTTACAACTCTTAGGCAGACTGTTTAGTTATGCATGTGATCAGCATGGAGACTACAGAACAGGCAAGCTGACTGGTGGTAAAACCAGGCATGAGCTGTGAGCTCTAGCGCAGGTAAAAATCCACGAAATGGTGTTCAGTGATGTGGCCAAGTGAGATTGTATCTGCTGATAAACCTCAGTTTTACCAGAAGAGACAAGCTACCTTTTATGGTCCACATGGAAAGGAAGGACACTCTTTATTTCGAGTTCTCTTCTGGAAGAGCTAGATGCAAGAAGCAGAGTATTTTTTGACCAATTTCATTCAACCAGAGACTTCTGCGGATCTGGTAGGTACATTTCACAAATTATCAAATGCTTGTGTGATTTGATGGCCTCATCAGAGTGCAGAAAACCAGCTCTGTCTGTCTCTAGTTCTGGAGCTTAGCTTTCCTATTTATTCAAATAATTTAATTTAATTCATTTAGAGTTGTTCTCACATGAAAGGACATAGGTCCACAACTGCAGGTGTGCATAGGCACAGAAATCTGGCCTTCCTTGTTCCAAACGCATCGTTCTTCCCCTGTTACACTGTGAGTATTGCAGGAATTATCTGTGAAGCTTGTTGCAGATGTACCAATTATTTACAAACTTGCTACAGTGTTTTGTGGGAAAAGTAGGGAAAGAAGTGCCCTTCTCAGAGAAGTCAGGTAAGCTGTGCTGCTACACTACTTCAGAACATGATTCCACTGGTCCCCTAAAAACATGGAGTGCAAGTGGGTGATGCTTCTGTGTTCTAGGAGATTTCAACACTGTCCAAGAATATATATTTTGATAATGAGCTTTAGTTTTCTAGAAGGAGGTGTCTGCATGTGATTTTGTACAATGCCAAGGCTAGCCAGGCGAGAGTGGATGAGATAAACTGTAATTTAGGATAGCAAAGTCCAAACCCAGAAAGCTATCTAGATGCCATGTGGGTAGAGAGAGCCAAACACTGTTGTTGATCCCAGCCTAAGAGTTGTAGATGAAAAGAATTCAGTGCTAGTAAAAAGTCATAAACAGTTCGGGAAAGAACACGCATCACAGAAAGGTATTTTAGTTAAAAAGGAATGAAAAACTCCAGTTTTGATGCGACCACCGTCTGAGATTTATCTATTTAAGTGTATTTAGGTAACTGAGTTTCAGATGCATTTGAGTATTCACTGACACTTTCTCTAGCCAGTGTAGAGAAAGAGGAAGTTCCATAGCGTGGGTCCTCTAATCCCGTGGCAGTGTCTAGACAGCTCACAAAAAAATCCTCCCCATTGACTGCGGATGAAGTCCAGTCTAATAGTTCATGTTAACTGAAGCTTAGATGCAGCAGTGTTAAGTGATAAGTACTCATCAATCAGATAATAAATGTTGAAATAGAGTTCTAAGCACCTGAACTAAGATGAAATTAATTTTATTCCCTTTAACTGAGGTAATGAACCTCTCAAATGCCATTGAAACCAAAGGAAAGTTGGTGCTGCATTACCAGTACTCAGGTAGTTCAAAAAACCCTCTAACAGAGCTTCTGAACAGGCATTTAGAAGACCGAGGATGAAATCTTGGGATTCCCTGGTCCTCTTTCAAGGGTGCATTAGAGTTTTGACAAGAGCCAGAAGAAATGGCTTGCTCTTACGCAAACTTTTCACATGATCAGGATTCATGAGAATATTTTGGAGTGGGTAAGGAAGTTTATGCCATCTACAAGGCATCCTTAATGAGAAACCTGTCTCATAACTCTCTTTTAAACACAGCATCTGGGGCCTCTCTGTGGGTCACAGCTTTCAGAGAGAGAAAATCTAGTAGGAAAGTCCAAAGCCATCAAGGGCTTTGTAGGTCAAAGTCAACACCTTTGCTTCAATCTGGAAAAGCAGCAGGCGAGCAGCAGAGATCACAGAGCACTGGTGTCATACTCTGCCATGCTGAGGAGTTGTCAGCAAAAATCCAACTCCAGGATTGCTAGAAAAACAACAGATAGCAAAAGGTTTGTTTTGCTTTATTTCAGCTGAGTTCTGAGGTTACCAAGCTTTACAGAATGACAATGACAATGTACATTTTTATAGTCCAGCAGAGTTCAGAGCCCTGGTAAGAAAGCAAATCACTGCTTGGTCAGCTCCTCACAGGCACAACAGTTCAAGGGTTCGTGTTTTTTCTCTCTCAGCTAAGCTGTTTTCCCAAGGACATCTTTGTTACTTTTTGCCATAAAACAAAAGGTCGGGTTTGATGTTGCTCCTAGAAATGTTCTTGTTGTTCTGTTTGTTTATATAACCCCCTTCTCTGTCCATCTGATGGAGAATGTGCTCTGCTGCTTAATGCCAGCTGCATGCAGGATGATGAGAAGAATGACAGCCCCAAAAGGAGGGCCGGGGGAGGGGTACGCAGAGCTGTGAAGGAAATAAAGGGAAAACAAGCAGAGTTTTGCCTCTGGTCATTTGCAGACAGCTTGTGAGATCCTCACATCACACACATTGCTGGGTTGCCTGTGACGTTTCTGAATACACAAGCTGTTATTTCCTCACAAGGAGTCAGCACCGCTAAAGCCTTTCAGGCAACGTGGGTGGGCGCTTTAGAAGACGCACTGTCTCATCCCATTCAGGAACTGCCCTCTGTCACTGCTCTCCTGGCATGCTGGATGTTTGTTGTTTAAGTAAATAAACTGGCTTGTGTCTCAGGCTAGCTGTGAATGCTGTGTCCTCCCACCACCACCCTTTCCCGGCCACTCCAGGGGACAGGAGAGAAAAAAAGGAAAGAAGAAGAAAAGAAAAAAAGAAGAAAACAGCCAAAAGCAACAAGAATATGAAAAAGTTCACAGAGACCTCGATGCCACCCACTAAGCCCCAGCCTACAAATAATCAGTGACCAGATGGTGTCATTAGAGGCCCCAACATCCTGTCAGCACTCAGCCTTCTGATGGAAATCCATGGTGGAGATGATTTCGAAACCATCTTTCCTGTCTCTTTCAGAAAGAAGATTCTGGGAAATGGTATCACAGGATACTTTGGTTGTCCTTGTTTCTTCCAAATGTACCTTTCGACTTCCAAGTCAGTGGTCAGCTTCTGCAAAACTAAAGTAATAATTTTTGAAGCCCCACTGTCAGCTTGCCTCTTTCCTAGGCTAGGGAATGTGTGTGATGTAGAAGGGAGACGCAAGATCATGAATCTGGGCCTGTTTTGTCAAAGATGCACAAGCATGATTGCAAACAGGCTTAATTTGTTTTTTACTGCATCTCCACTGCCCCTTTTTTTGAGGTAAGCTACAACAGGGAAAACAGATATCTGCTATAATACAGATTGTCTTTAGGGTTAACAGGAACTTTCCATATTGGCAGGGGCAGCATGCAATTTTTCATGTTCTTCTCCTGTTGGATATTCACAAGTAGAATGTAGAAACTTCATTAAATAATCTGGCCTTCCAACCTTAATTCCATTGGCAGTCAATGAAAAAAAAGCCCGGGTCAAATCAGAATAATCCCGGTAACTTCTCTCTGAAATCAGCTTCTGCATGATTTTCTTCTGTCTTCCTCTTCTGCACTGCCTCTCTGATGCTGATGTACCAAGTGCAAGTAATTTAATAAGAGTTATTTCTTCACACATTAGTCATTGTGCCTATCTGCTATCTGGGAACAGAGTTAGCCACTGAAACATTGCTCCTGGAGAAACTGCTTGCAAAAAAAGTTAATTAAGTGAAAAGTACAGAATGGTGACAGATCATTAGGGTTTGCTCTATTGGTTCTGCTTTCCTCTACAAACACCTTCACCTGTTTTCAAACTGAATGATGACATCAACCACATTAAGAGTTAAGTCACAGAAGAACCCCACCACTAGATGCACTCTGCAAATGCAGAATGGCTAAAATGAATGTTTTTGTAGCCTAGTGAAACTGGCTTCCAGAAGTGCTTCGCTCAGTGAACGTGTCATAAATTGTGAGTTAGTCACAGAGAGATGTGATCTTTCACTGATTTCCCTAGTCTCTCAATACATTTGTTCACAAATAATCTAAAAAGACACTTTTCACTGTTATTAGCACCTCACCATTAGACAAGTAGGGCAACAGAACTAAGCCCAGAGGCTGGGAGGTCTCAGGCCCTGAGATCTCTCAAGAGAGGCACCAGGGAGCACAGGCAGGTCACTGGAAACCTCTCTGAACCCCAGGACACAGCAAATCACACTGTGTTTCATCACACTACTTGTGTCTCCTGTTCCCATAAGGACGGAGATCCAAATCTTACAGGGAGATTTTTATATCTGAGTTTCTCCTGATTCAGCAGTGCTTGCCACCACATGAACTCCATCAGTTTGCATCTGAAACTCATACAAAAGCAAAAAAACTCCACCCCCAAACCCCAGCCCTTAGAAGTAAGACTCATTTCTAGTCTTCCATTCAACTTCTTTATTTTCACACAGCCCTCAGCAGGGGGTTTGTCACCAAGGAGGTGGTTTTCACTTCTACAAATAGGCAATATAAAAGAAAATTGGTCCAACGCCAAATTTAGGGCACACTGTGAGTAAACACAGAAACTGACAACAGAGTCATGAGTGCTTGATACCATCGTATTTAGCAGTTCCTGGGGACGTGCCTCCAACTTTGCAAAATCATAGCTGTATATTCGGAGATGAAATATATGTTTTTATATATATATATGTATATATATATATTTGGAGACTAAAGAACATCCTGTATTTGACAAAGATTTCATCAAATTTTAGGCAAGCTTTGAAATCATTGGAAGAAATATTATATTGCTTTCATTGAGAAATAAACAGGCTACATAAGATCTCATTTCTCCTGCCTCCTTTGCTCCAAATCAAGCAAAGTTTAATTTTTCAGTTGCATTAACTCGGACTGAAAAAAGCAAACAAAACAAACAAACAAACAAAAATCCAAACCAACCAATCAAATGAAAACAAACAAGCAAAAAAAAAAACCAACCAGAAGAGAACCACTAGGAAAAAAAAAGTTCATTTAACACAGAACTTCGAAACTCTAATAAAAGGCACAAAGAAAATCTTGCCACTCACATTTTCTCATGCAGGAAAACATCACCAGGTGATGGATTAAGCCACTACTGGCATAATTAAAGAAGTATAAATAAAGAAAGCATATCAAATAATATGTCCCAAAGCATTTTAAAGCTTTCAGTATCATTATGGCTGCAATAGTCAGGCTTCCACAGCTGTGATTACAAATAACTGGATTCAACATATTTTCCAGACAGTTTTTGCTCTGTATTTTGTACTAGGATTCAGCAGACGGTGAGCGTGGGAATAGCAGGGTGCAGCTGGTCATTCACACCCGTTCCTCAGCCCCTTCAGAGCAGGAAGACACTGCTGCTCCCCGAGGCCAGGTCCTTACTGTAGAAATGGCAAATGCTCCCGGTCCCTCCTCTTGGCCCTTGTTGTGCTCATGGCACAGGGGACTTTTTCTCCTGATTAAGCACAGAGACATCCCTTCTCCACCTGATTTGGAGACTCAGCAAGGGGCAGAAGCCCTTGTCCCTTCCCAGAGGCCAGGTTCTGCAGCATCTGTCAGCTTCTCCTGGTTTTAGGGTGCAGTCAGAGCTATAGAGTGACCTAGCCGGTCCGCAGCTTTAGTGACAGGCAGGACAACGGGTCCAGGCCTTGCCTTCCTGACCTGCTGTGTGAGCCTTGCCTTTTGCTGTGAACACTCCAGAGCAGTATGAGGATTTTGCTGTGAGCACTCCAGAGTCCTACGGTGCTACACAGCCCCCCTCCCAGCCAAATCAGACATGAATGGCATTATAATAAATGTAGCAGTGCTAGCTGTCTCACAGACTACCCAAATGGCATCTCTCTCCTTACTGGAGCAACACACTTAGTTTTTTTATTTCTTTTTCAGTAACTATATGTTTGGGGTTTTTAATGAGGTTCAGCCCTTCTTGGAAAATCACTTTAAAATGGAAATGTGCTTATTGTGCATCTCACAGATTGAAGTCAAATGTGCTGTTTGTATCTCTTAGCCTTGCAAGCAACAGACTGGTAGCAAAGAACCAGGCAGAAAGTCTGTTTTGTGTGTATCACTGAACTAACTTGATACAGATTGATTCAGAAACACAGAGACTGTTAAATGCTGTGTTCACACAGGCAGTTTATACGAGAAGCTGCAATTGAAAGCTGTAGTGATGATGCTGAATACTAATGAGGTAACATGTAATTTAATCCTAGTTGCAATTTGGAGCTATTGTTCATAGGAATACATTTAAAATTAGCTAAACCCCAAACTGGACTGACAGTGTAACTACCTTATTTTCCTCCTTCTACAATTTCTTGTGGAAAATCAAGGCCAAAGTACGGGTACTATGAGAACTATAACAGCATTCAGCAAATTGTCTTTCTATGATTTGCACCATGTACACAGAGAAGACTGGAGTGTTAAGTAACTGTGCTTAAATTGTCACATGCACACACAAAAGGACTGTCTCTCGTCTTTCCCTGTCCTTGAAACAACGTTTTCAAACAAAAACAAACCAGCACAGAAACTATGCCTGTGAATCCATTTCAACTTAATTAACACTGCGCTACTTACAAATGCAAACAGGTTCCCAAGCACGAGGTTTGGCTCTCCCTCCATTCTGTGAATTCAAATTTGACTCCTTGCTTTGTTCTAAGAAACAAAGAGAGCAAAGAACAATGTGGCCCTGACCCTTCTTTACCCCTTCACATACAAATGATCCCTTTTAATATTCAGACGAGCTGTGACATGAAGAGGTCCCATGAGAACAAACACCTGCCATTTCTCCGGACAGCACTTTGACCAGACATTGCCTATCTAGTTTTTGAACAACTTTTACATTCCTGTGGCTGTTTTATAAAGAAGATGGCAACACTTGTGTTCTCAGGACATAGCCTGTATTTCTATGCAGAAGCACACAATGCAGAGTCCCTTCCCACTACCACATAAATACACTCCACTTGCAACCTCTCAGCAACCTTCTTGCCTGGGGATCCAATGCCATAGGCTTGGAGTCAGGGAGAGTCTAATAGTCCAGCTGCAAACTTCCTTTGAACATGTTTGTGTACATGTGCTTGGACTGAGATAGGAATCCACAGTCTTCACACACTCTCCCTCTTAGGAATGAGTCCAGACCCAACATGAGAGGAGGGTGTTAGGAAGCTGTGGGCACTGTCTAGACCGAAGGCACACTTTTGTTCCTTAAATGCACAAGGTACATGCATTACTGGTAAGACAGGGGACATTGCTGGGGCTGGCCCCAGTGAGAACTCCAGCAGTGGTGCTGTGGACACATGTGGGCAGTGCAGGAGGCAGATCCCTGGGCCCTCTGCACAAACTGCAGCAGTCTGGCTTCTGTGTCTGCTCCAGCAGCACTGGGAGCTCCGTTCTGAAGATGCTGGAAGTTGGCATGAGGCTGGCAGGATTTGTTGTCTGGTGATTAGAGGCTACTCATCCTCCCTCAGAGGTCCTGGGTCCTCCCTTATACAGTTGCACAGACTACTTGGCTTATGTCTGAAAAGCTCACTTATAGGCAGAGATGGCTGATGGCTGACATAACTCACAAAATTATATTATCCCTCACTGGCCTTAGACAAACTCATTCTTAAAACCCTCCAGTGCCGGGAATTTCCACCACCACCCCACAAACAATTCACACCAGTGCATCACCAACTACACCATTGCAAATGCTTTCTTAAAATCAGGTGCAAATCTCTCTTGCAATGATTTGTACGCATTTGCATCCCATCTGTGATGGACACAAAGAGCAGATAATTTAGAAGAAAGATGTCATGCTGAATGGAAACCTTGTCCTGCTAAAAGGTGATGAGTCTGCTCTAAAACTTCTGCATCCAATGATCACCAAGATTTTTTTCACCACTCTGGAGTGCAGAGTAAGAGTTGGCCTTATGTTCAGACTTTCCTCCAAAAAAGGATCTGTGCTGCTATAATTTTTTATGACAGGAGGCATGCAAAACAGGATCAGAGAGAAACAGAAGAAAGGAAAGCCTAAATCAGATGGTACTAGCGTTTGAGCTTGATGTGGTCTGAATGAGATGGTTTCCTCCATGGTTCTCATCTATCTGGTAAAAAGCAACAGTACAGGCTGCTCAGAACAAATCAACATAGGAATGTGGACTGCTGTTTGCTCTGGAAAGCAATGGGAACTAGGCCCTGACATATCACTGAGAGTTGTCAATAATTTTCAACTTTTGATTTTTATTAAAGTTGCAGAAATACCTCCAGTCATTTCCGGTAGGCAGCAGCAAAAAAATCCAAACCAAAAGCTACAAGAAAGACAGGCCAACCCCTCAAAAAAAAAAAATTCGAGAGTCTAATTCCCACAGGAAACAGTCACGTCATTGACGTTAATGGAAGCTTGGTACTAAGCACTTACAAGTAGCTGAGCACCACGAGTTAATATTCTTCCCAACCACGATCTGTGAGAAGGTTTTAACTTTGTTTTCGTACTTGAAACATTAAATTTTTGACATTTTTCCCATTGCCTTGGTTCCCAGCAAGGGATGCAGACTTTTCCAGCCTAGGTAATGTGACAACCAAACATTTATAACGTTGCGTAAGCTGAGCCAGAACTTTTTGAGTAAATGAATACTCTTTCAGAATATTTAGACACAGCTCAGTGCTAGTCCTCACATCTGAAATGAGCTCTTGCCCATGGTCTAACACTGAAAGAGATTGCTGCCATAGTTTAAAGCAACAGCCTCATTGTTTTTCCCAGGGTTAAGGAATGTGTTCCTGGCATCCCAGGGACTAGCTGGGGCTCTGTTTCATCATGAGGTCTCCAGCCACATCTGTGAGTGAAAGTGATCAAACATCCATCTAAGTGCTATACACCTGCAACTGCATAAGAAATGTACGGGCAAGGCTGTTCACTTACGGATGGAAGAGACTGCTCTTGATCAACTTCCTTCAGTGCAGGCTCCTAGAGCCAAGAATTTGTGATGTTTGATGAGCCTGCTGTTCCTCTCAGTCTTTATTTCTGTCTGTACTTACTATTTTCTGATAACTTTCCCAGGAAAGTTGAAACCACACAGAAGAATGCTTTTGCTTCATACCAAGCTGCCTAGGCTTTGATCAGAGACCTGAAAGGAGGGAAAATGGGTGGCATTGCTGGTTATGTCTTCGAGGGCTGAACTTCTCAGACTGATGAGAGGTGTGCATCTCTGGCTACACAGCAATGTGCGAAATCACAATGTGCAAAAATACAGCTCCCTAGCTGGCCTCTGACCTCATGATTCACCATCAAATGTCACAAAGTGAAGTATAGCTGTGAGAGAGGCTAAGTTAGAACTAGGAGTCTGTGGTTTTCATTCTTCATCATTCAAATAATTTGGATTAAAACCTTTCCAGAGATTTGAACAGAGGCTGAGACCTGACAGTCTTTTCTCCTTGGAGAGAGGTGGTGCTCCGAGCAGGCATCAAGGATCTTGGGGCTTAAAGGACACCAGAGATACTCCTGGCCTGTGTTCTCAAATGTCCACTGAAAATGGCTTAGAGATATTTTATGTTCCTGGGGATAATGGGCAACAGATCCTGAGTGTGGTGGTAAGAGCAATGTATACATTCCATCAGAAATCTAAAACATGTAAACAGACAGACAGAAATTGTCAGAGGGATGTGAGAAACTTGTAAATTAACAACAAAGGCAGGAAGAGGAAGACCAGAACAAATACATAGATGTTTTTCACAACCATGGAGGAGAGTAATCCACTGGTTTAAAAAACATTTGGTACAGTAAACGTTAGCTGGGTAACAGGCTGAGAGATACTTGGCACTGGTCCATTGAAATATAAACACAGGGCATTTGTTTCATTGTGTTTCTTTTTCTTTAAATATTTACTTTCTGTGTTTTTTCCAGGATATAGTTTTTCATCCCCTATGCATAACAAGCTACCTTTCCAAAGGCTGACTTGGAGGCACACTCAGGGTCACTGGTTTGGTTTCAGTGGCTCTTTGTTCGGATTTAGTATGTTTCATGAGGGAAAAATAGCCATATCCAACTTTTCTCTCCCATCCCCAAGACCCCATGTCCCACCTCTGTATATGAGAGGCTTTTTGGCAAAGATTGTTGAGAGTAAGGACTGAAGGGGTTTGCAAAACAGCAGCTTCTTTTTCCTCCTCTTTTTCATGGGTTGGAGCATCTAGACAACAGACATGTCTGCATGGAGTGGGAAAGTAGATATATATCTTTTTCTCACTTCATTGTAATCCAGTCCCTTAGGCCTTGGAGGCAGCTTGAGTGGTGCTCAGCTCTGTGAAATTTCATGGTGTGGAACTAAACACAGAAACTGGAAAAGGCACCTTCATGAGTATGTTCATTTTCAGTGTTGGCACACACTGTAATTTGTCGTTTCTGCACTGTGTATTTTCAGCGCCGTGCACTAGATTGACATCTTCATGTTTGCAAAGGTGTCATTCGTGGTTCTGGAAGTGTCATGAGCCATGTGATTTGAAGGCCAAGTGAAGGAAGTATAAGAGATGGCAGTCCTACCTGTAAGATTAGGAATCCATACAAGATCGTCCTTTGTAGTCCTGAGGCTCCATAGCTTCTGTGACACCTTCACTTTCCTGACATGCTTCACACCAGGAGGGATGCGCCACTTGGTGTTTGAGGGCCTGCTCTACTTGACCCCTCCTATCCCCCCAAAAGGGGAGGTTGAGAGGGATTGTGAACAGGTTGGGCTTTTGTCAAAATATAACCATTTTACAATATTTACCTTTTCTTTGAGATTGATCTGTGCTATAACCAGAGAATGAGTTTGAACATCATGAGACAAACCTGAGATGGGTTTACACCAGCTAGCTCTGTTAGTGCTGACAGTGTAACACCATCAGAACCATGTTCGGTGATGATGAATTATTTCAGCAGAAAACTGATGTGACCTGAGATAAGGACCAGATCCTTGACTGCATTTCCATAGCTTGACATGGAGCAAAGTGAATGTGCTTCTGGAGATTCTGGACCTATCTGTGAAAGCATCAAATTTGAGAGATGCTGTGAATGTCTGTAAAAATAATGGACAATTTAGTGATATTCTAAAGGTTCCTCAATGTCACAGAGGGGCAAATCTAGGGCAAGAGTAAGTGTTGGAAATGGTGAAAGGAGGAGCATTCATTCCAGCTGATGGAATTAAACGACTCCCTACATATTGACAAATCTTTGATTAGCACATTGTTTTACAGGGCTAGCTGATATTTTTCACTGCAACAACGATGTCCTTTGTATATTTTTTTTCCTTTTTTTACTTTCAGGAAGAGTCAAACATCACTTGACATATGTAGATATTACTTGGTTAGTTGAGCAATAAAACACTGTTTATGCTGAGACTGGAAAAGGAGTGAATGACAAATAAACTCATGAGAAGTACATTTGTTATTATAAATTCCAGCATTCCTTATCCATCTCATATCTTGCAGAGGGGAAAAAGTTACAAGAAAGGACTACAAACAAACTTAAGTCCATGGAGGGAGAGGTGGGCACACTGAATACGGAGAGCAACAAGTGACTCACAGTCGTGCCTTCAGAGAAGGACCAAGGTATCTGGTCTGATGTGGATTTTTGGGCCACCACCCAAACTCACAGGTTGATCATTTGCTGAAATACTCGTTTATAACAGATAAACCCCTTGTTCTGTAGTTTCTAAAGAAATACAAAGAAGTTTGGCATTTCAGTGTCTAGGCTCATCATAGACGGCCATGCTGACAAATGCCAAATTTTTTCTTTCATTATATAAATGACTCCAAACCTGTAATGTTGAAAACACACAGTAGAAAACAATGTTGAAGAAAAAAGTAGAAATATAGGTTAGAATTTGACTGTCATTTGGGAAGGACATAAGGAAATAAATAATTCTAAATTCTTTTTTCTTAAAAAGTGTGAACTCACAGCTTATTTTGAGCTACATGCTGAGCATATGTTAAAACATCTCTATAGGACTAATTGAATCATTATTTAAACATCTATGGAAGTTGGAACTGTAAATCCAAACCAAAACTACATTTTAGTTTGTGTGCAAGTGATGCAAGTTTTAGCATAAATTGAATGATAATTTTTTGCTTTATATGCTGCTGTATTCGGACCATATGTAGGGAGCCTACAGCATCCTAAATATAAACCCTATAGACATTGACAAGAGGAAGGATTGAAGAATGTGTGTCAATAGGCATGAGAGGACTAATCACTGTCAGAGGGACCAGGAAAAGTTTACAAAACCAGACTCTTCTACTTTTTCCCATAATAAACTGAGTCAATCTCCCAGGCTGCCATCCCCTTCTTCCATTTTTCTCCATGGGAAATTGTCTCTGGGAAACAGGACTTTTCTAAACGCAAATTATAAAAACCACCAAGAAAATAATTTCACTCTTAGCCATCACTGACACGCAGTTTCTTTTCTGGGGGCAGTTCCTGCAGCATTTGTAGGTGCTGTCTGCATGCTGGTGTTGCCAAACCATCTGCATTCTGATACAAGCAGCTTGTGAATGTCAAGCTAATTAGCCAAGGCTAATGTCTGGTTTCCTGTAGAGAGCTTTTGTGGAGTAATTGCTGTCCTCAAGGTCAAACCGGTGTAATTACAGGTCTTTAATTAATCGAGATAAACAGCCTTTGAATCCTTGAAGTGAGTCAGCCAATCACTCTAATGGACTTTTATCTTAACCTACAACAAAATAGGGTATTATGACAGGTGATAGAAATGCTTTTATTTGTACGGGATCTAAACAGTAAGAGTTTTCACTAAAGCCATAAAAATTATTAACATCTATTAAAGTTTCTGCCTAGGCTTAAGAACAAATGTATTGTTACATGCTTCTCAGGGTAGACATTAATTTCTAAATAAAGCAGAAAGTAGGTGTTTTCACAGAAGTAAATGCACACGAGTAAGAGGAGCAAGAAGAAAGTATTCTCACCCTAGTTTCTCACTCCCTGTATGGTTTTATTCCTTTATTTTAAGGTAAGATCAAATTGTTCTTTGAAGCATAGTATTGAGACCATTTAAAAATAACAACCTTCCAAAGAGCCTGTTTCTCCTGCTTATGTGTTTTCCTTCCTCTGTGTCCCCTTTGCTCCTCACACCTCTCCTTGAGGCTCAGATATTTTGGTCTGCTATGGGAATGTTGGCAAATGTTTCTCCACCTAACTTCATTATTTCTAAGGTCAATTCTCCATAGGATTTCCTCCTCAGAAACTGTTATTTGCTTTATCCCCTTTCCTCATGCACTTTGGTGAATAAAATGTCTAAAACAATACCCCATTTTATGAAAAATAACCACCCTACTTCTAGAATATTGAGGGTCTACTCTGATGAAGAAAATTAAATGCAGTGTGGAAGGACATTAATGGAGGCTTGACCCCTATTATCCTCTGCAGACTTTAGCTTAGCTTTGGATTGCACAACAAGTTTAGGTACCGTGTTTCCCTGATTTAAGTAATCATTGTAGTAATACATTACTAGAAACACATGCAAGTTTACTTTGTTTTTCTGCAACAGATCAAAACCAATATTTGGAAACAACCTTCACAGCAGTCCAATCTGGTAGTCGAATTCACAACACCTAAGGAAAGAATATCCATAGTGCTACTATCACTTAATTGATTTTTTTTGTAACTAATCAATTGGATTAGCACGTTCCTGTTTGTTTTGGGGGGCAGGGAGTGATTTTTCCTGGTTTTGGTTGGTTGGTGTTTCTTTTTGGGTTGTTTTTTTTTTTTTTTTTTTCAATAAACTAGGAGTATAACATAATTGGAGCTTTAAGGTAAATTAACAAGTGCTTAAAATACAGCGTGGTGAACTCTAGAATGGTAACTCACAACCAGTCAATATTTAGTGTCAGAAAGCATTATGTTTCACATAAGGGACTAGTTTGGCAGGAAATCAGTAGTCATGTATGTAAAATGAAAAGTAACAGCTCTTCAGTTCTATTAATTTTGCATGTATGACACACAGTGTGAGTCTGCTCTTCTTGCTTTTTGTGACCCTTGACTCACGCTGGGTCCATGTGATACCACGTAGTGCTAACACTGTGCCACTTACCCCAGATAAGGACAGCAAGAAGGACTAGCAAGGGTTAAATGAGCCCTTATTAACCAAGTGCCTACACATTTACATCCCTTTTTCCAAAGTCAGAACAAAACCCTGACTTTTCATCTACATACCTAGATAAACATGTGTGTGTATTCTACAAAATATTCTTTTCATTCAATCTCTGCCACTGGAATATCCATTCATTAACACCTAAGGAAATGCCACGGAGCCCAGCTCAAAGACCTCAAGCAATCAAGCAATACAAATACTATTTGCCATGCTGGCACCAAAGGTTCTCTCCGTGAAAAAACTCAGGAAGGTTAAGGGGTATGTGAAGCAATACTGGAAGATGTCCTTGAAGCGCTGAGTTGTTTTGGGTGGGATTGTGTCTAACTACAGCCAGGTAAGGCTTAAAATGTAGATAACTCCCTATGAGTTTGTCCCTCCAGTGTTTTCATAGCCAATAGCCATCAAGCCAATAGCCTAGTATTACCTGCAGAGGGCTTACTTATCTCCCTTATCTGCAAAAGCACGGTAGAGAAAACACTGTCCACAGAGATGGGGAAGCCGTACCCACCTGTACTTGCAACAACAAAGCATCTTCTGTGACAGCTTTCTATGGCTGTTCTATTCTGTGAGATACTGGGAACTTCTCTGTGTCTACCCTTTGGCAGCAGTTCTCATTGCAGTATTCTGGCAGAGTTATGCAGCCTCATGCTGGGGACATATTATATCCACAATACTTTAAAGCCGCCTAAAGTTGCCAGCACAGACTCTGTATCTTTCTAAATGTGCATTGTTCTGCAGCTGCCATCCTGCTCCAGCCTTTCACAAGCTATGTAATGTGGTGACTCTTCTGCTCTCCCTCCCCTTCCCACCCTGTATAAGCTTTTAATCACTGACAATATATTCGAAACAAAAGTATCCAAGAAATTAAAACCAGAATGAAACCCTCAAGGCCAGTACTCAGAACCCAGTTCTAAATGAAACGTCTAGTTGCCTTTAGAGCATTTAAGTGGTGTGATGGTAAATAAGATTTCTCATTTAAAGGGTGATTCATGTGCCAGGGCACATGGAAGGCACATGCACAGTGACCCAGTTTGAGTAGGATGCAAAGTGCTAAAATGCAGCCTTAGACATGTGCAGGAGTTTGGTCCCCTGACACCAGTGAGTTGGGACTTTTAAAGGAGCAGGGATCTGAGGCAGTTGGCAGAGAGAAAACCACAAAGCAGCATCAATGATAGCAAGAAATGGGCTTGATTATGAAGACCTGCCAAGAGGAATATTTTTGCACATGACAAATCTGATGCATCCATGGCAGAAAGCTTCTCTTATCCTTCAGTGACAGGGGATGAAGCACTGACCATAGTTAGTGCAATTGTAAAAGCAAAATTAATTCCACCGTTTTCCAGTTTAAAGTCAAATTCCAGGATTACTTCATCTAGAAGTGGCCACAAAGCTCATACAGTGATGGAATAAAGTCTTTGATTTCTACCCATTTGCCTGCTGGCAAGACCAAGAGCCTCACGAATTGTATAGACACGCGAATATTATACAGTTTTGAGGGTTTTGTCTTTTAACCTGCATATGCCCATCCAAAGAAAAACTATGAGCCTATGGCTCTCTGGAGAACCCTGGGAAAACACAAAAAAAGTAGATCCACGTGCTGGGCAGGTAACTCTCCACTGACTTGCTGTTATTAATGTGATGAGGGTAAGGATTAATAGTTACAACAACACATTAGTAGAGGGATGAACTGGAATTGATTCCTTTCATCTGCTCTGACTTTTACATCCCTGGGAACCTAACACATTCTCTCATCTTCACTTCACACCTTCCAGTCTCCCAAAGGCATAGGGAGACTTTTCCCACTCCTGGAAATTTGGTGGAAGGTGTTCTATGTGCGAAGTATTATTTATTAAAAAAAATAAAAAAAAGAGGTGATTCACTTTCTGGAAGAAAAAGTCCTTTTGTTTGACATGGAAACATTGTCAGGTCAAGGCATTTATAGTCTGATAGACACTCTTAGTCATAACTCATGGTAGAAGAAAACACAAGAAAAATGTTTTTCGAGTATATGGACATTAAAACTGAGAGTTCCATTTAAATGATGTGCATATTTATTTGACCTTCCTATTTAGAAAGTGCATTTGAAATTGTCAAATTGAGTTTCATTTGCATTTAGCTTTGTACTGTATTAAATACTTGTCTTGTATCAACAATACATATTAAGGGTATCAACATACAATATCACAAGGATATGAACAATACATATAAGGGTATTAGACTGCTTCCCTTTCAGACTGGGATTCTTTAAAGGCATTTGAATCTCAGGTTTTTTACTTCTCAGTGAAAAGATAGCTCTATCACAAGCCTCTTCCTGCTGATAAGCTAGTCCTTGAATATGTTTTGAGTAAACAGGACACTACTCTGGAAACCATACTAAAATTTTACTTTGAATATATGCTGAGGGTTGGGAGGTTTGAGGAGAACAGAGTGGTTGGTGGAGGTTTTTTGGTTTGGGGTTTTTTTCTGCTTGTTGCTGTTCTTTTATTTTGCTTTGTATTTTTACTTGTTGTTCTTATTTTTTAAAGCCACAGAAAAAACTCATCTATTCACAGTTTCAGTTGTGAAACATACATTTGTTGGCAGAAGTATTAACTTATTAAACTTAGTGCTCAGTGCCTAGTCAACTGTAAGGTTCTCAGTATTTTTCATTAGTATCTCCAAGTTCTGAGACAACTTGCTTTGCTCAAAGGTAGCGAGTTGTGAAAATGGTACTTGTTATCTTCCCGGAGTTAGTATTTATTTGGGGAGCTAACACTTAATTTGCGTTTAGTCACACCTGCCAGAATGACCCTCTGAAACTCACACCACCCCAGAACAGTGTGTTTGAAAGCCTTCCAGAGTCTGGCAAGGACTCCATCAATCATGGGAATGACTGTGTGTTTGGATAAGAGAGCTGTCGGGCTTGCTTAGCCCTTCTGGTACTCCCTTCCCTTCTCCCATCTTAAACCAAAGTCTTTGAAAACGCACCAGCTGTTATTGGGGAGGGGGACCTGAAAAGTATTTTCCAACTGTTGTTTTGAGAATGGATTAGAGATTGGAACAGCACCGTCAATAACGAAACACATGGAACGTAGCCCTGTTTCATAATCAAGAGGAAAAGAAGCCAGCCATTGAGAACGCTGCAATTAAAAACAAAAGCTGAAACAATGGCTTTGGGCAAATGTGATGTTGTCAGTGAACATCCTGCTTTTCCAGCAGTCCACATGGAGTGGGACAGTAATGAAAGGTCTCAAATCAGAAACAGTGCTGAGCAAAAAGTTCTGCTCCAGCTGGGATAGTCCTGGTCTGCCTCCAGTGGGCAGGCTGGAGCAAGGAGGGGAGGGAGAAGCACTGTTGACACAGAGACCTTACCATAGCAATTTCACAGTAGCTTGCCATAGGGAAGTGCAAGACAGCTTCCAAGAAATATCTCGCTTCTGGGTGGGCCAGCCTAACACCACACATAAGTTTATTGCATAGGGCTGCAAAGTTCAAAGGAATCTCTGGGAAAGTGCAACTGTGGCTCACAGTGCTGAGCCCAATCTGCTACACCACACATGGCTAAAGTACACACTATCAGTAATCAAGGGAAGGACCTCCCTGAAGCACAAATGGCAGTGGGGGTACCCTTCTATAAATATCCTGAGAAATAGCAGAGTTTCCCTTTCCAGTTGCCTGAGTGACTCCACCTCCTTTGATAGCTTGCAAATGTTCCCTAGGTTTTAGTAGTTACCACCGTCGCGTGTGCTGTAGATCAAAAACAAGTGCATGGGAAAAGGCAGCTAAACACAATAGGCATGGGTTGAATTGCACGCAGTAGGAACCGTTTTAGAGTTGTGGTTCTGTCCCTTCCCTTTTTTCCATCCTTCTAATCCCTTTCCTGTTTCGGTTACATTCTGATTTCCTATACTCAGAGCAACCTAATGCCAGCTACAGCTCTCAGCCCTGAGGAATTAAAACCATACCCACAAACTGGTAAAGGGCAGATCCTGCCTGGCCCTTTTTTTCTGCTGCAAACAGCAGAGAAGTAGAATCCAAGAAGAGCCTCCAAGCCAAATCAATACCACCCAAAAACCACGTTTGCGTCCAAGCAACCTTTGTAGGTCTGCATATTCAGTTCTGAGGTCTGGGTGCGGTTGATGATGATCACAGTCCATATGAGAATTTGCCCTGATACCTTTCCACAAATGACTGGAAAATCTGGTTTAGACATCACAGAATTCTGTAAACTCAAATCCATTTAAAATTATGCAAAGCACCAATAAAGCATGAAAAATACACACTTGGGTTCCTAAGAAGAAGAAATTGCAAGACTTTCCCCTGGAAAACAGTGTTTTTGTTCCATAACATAAAAAAACTCAGTAACCATACTGCATCTACAGTATCAAATTTAAATCAGACAGCTCACGTGTTTGGGATCAGAAGAATAAAAAGAAAAATTCCTCCTTGTTTTTCATGTGCCTGGGAATGGTTCAGCTGATGGGTAAAACTTACAAACAGGTGTGGGAACTGGCCTGTTGTATAGGGTACAGCGTGAATGCTGGCATTTCTTTATCAGTGTGACTACCCAGAATTTAACACGAAAGAAACACTACTAGAAGTAGTCTTCAAGCCTTACACTTTCCTAAGAGCAGCCGTTCACCAGAATAAAAAAGGGACCCACTTGTTGCTGTCAGTGGCATTAGTCACCTTTGATGAGGATTTAAATATTTTTAAAGCCCTGTAACAACTATGAGAAAAGCTTTCATTTCGGTAAAGGATGGCTATTTCCTCCAGGTTTAAAAGAAGGTGCTATATCGCACTGCATGTCGTATAGCTCATCCAGTTGATTTTTAATGGTTTGAGGGATGGACTCAATTTGAAATCACACTGCATTTCTGCCAGGGAAAAGAGGAAAGAGAACACATCGTCATCTAAATGTCCCATAAAAAGCAACAGAGGCTTTTCTGGATTACCCTGTAGTAATAGGGGATTATATTCTTGTTACTGAATAGGAAGAGGCAGGAGCCTTCTGAAAGGTTATTACAGCTTTCCTTACAATCATACCACATTACTACAGAACCAAGGTCATACTCAGCACAACAAATTATTTTTGTCATGAGGATTAGGTGAAAGTTGGGCGATTTCTCAGAGCAGGAACTTCTCCACAGGTTTGGCAAACATGTGGAACCTCGAAGTGCTTCTTCTTCATAGAGCAAAAATGCAAGCAGAATTTCCTGAAGATACCTTTACTTCTGAAATTTTAGGGACAAGCAGCAGACAGTCACAAGCAGAACAGCAAGCAAGTGAAATTTTCAGTATTAGTGACAAAACCAGTCCTCTCACGCCTTCTGCCTACCACGCCAATGTGAAATCTTACAAGAGCAGAAAAGGTGATTTCAGGCTGACCTTGAGCCTACCTCTGAACCCAAGCTCCAATTTTGCCTAAAATATAGTTCTGTACCTACTCAAAGTCTGTCGATTTGGTGCCCATGTCTTCCACATGACATGCATGTGTGGTAGATCATCAGGCAGACACGGTGATAAAAACAGACCTGTTAAATGTCCCTTTCATTTGGTACATCCCACTGAGCAATCACAGAGACATATTAAAGTTATTACAGGAGATATTATATACTTGCACAACAAATGCTACTTACCCAAATTGTAAATTAAATACTTTTTATCCTTACTCTTTGAGCAAGCTTTCTAACAAAGCCAAAGCTTTTTACCATATCCACAAATGTCCTTTCGTATTTAGCAGAAAAAAATAAGTGGCAGATGCCAGACACCTCTTCCTAGGAAAACAGTTCACTTTGGCTGTTCTTACCCTCAAGAAATAAAATTAGATGCACATTTACAAACTCTACCCATTGCCATACTTTATCTATGACTAATAATTATCTATGCTAATGCTGTAATGTAACCCAGGCTGTATGTTTGCCAAAAGGTAATTTTTCAAATACATTCAGAAAATGGCTTTGATGACACGAACACTAACTGCCCAAGTGTTTCCTCTATCTAGTCCACAAAAACTGCAGGCTAATGGGTAAATTCATCCTGACACTTTTACTGCTCCACTACAAGAATGTGATTCTCCTCATATTAGAGTACACCTTATACACACATTTCACTCAGGTGTCCAAGGTACAAATTCTTTATTCTCCATTACAGAAATTAACAAAACTTTTAGGCAGGTTTCACAAAGCATGATGAGCTTCTCTGTGTATACAAAAAGTATGATCTACTGAATAGAGCTGAAGTAGAGATAAAAAATATCTTTAAATACTGAACAGTGCTTAAAATTACACAAACTATTAGGCTTGATGAATTTGATGGAAGACTCTCAAAATCAGATGGCGTATAAATGTTTGTTGGATAAGAAACTTACACTTCATACTTAAAATAATGGGTCTCCAAAGCTTCCCAGGTTGTACTTATGCTTTTCAAATAAATTTGACCAGGGTTATTTCTGTTGTATTTTACTTGACCCATGACCTTTGAAATAAATACTGTAAAGGAATTGAAATTCTATAATCATTTCCTCCTGCATTTATATCACTTCAGTACTTAAAAAGATAGAGTTGATAAAAACATCAAGACCTTCTAAGGTTTCTTGCAGACATACTTCATGGGTTTGATCATCATGTATTTTTCAGGTACAGTTACTCTTTTCCTCAATGACTCTGATGTTATCTTCATTCTGTTGTGGACTCTTATCTCTGAGGGATGAAATATCAGTTGATCTCCTTGCAAGAATTACATGCTCTGTCTTTCTATTAAGTGAACCCGATTGTGACTTCTACCTTGTGAATGACCTTCTAACATGGAAACAGCATATGGGAAGCAAACTGAATACAAGGATTTATTTTCAATTAATGCTAATAAAAGAAAAACACTTCCATTGCTTCAGTCAACCTGCCTTAACTCTACCATCTAGCATGCCTTCTTTTGAAGAAGTCATTGTAGTTAGAAAAATGTAATTTACCTTTGAACAAAAGTATAAATTTATAGAGAAGATATTAACTAAGCAACAAAGTCTAGGTCAGGAAGAATCAAACTGCAGAAAACCTGCTTGCTAGGTGTTTGGGTACAGGCATTCTGTTATGATGGTACCACTCTGGCCTCAGTGTGGATTTCACCAGCATGAGAAAAAGAAAAATGAGCTACATAGCAAACTTACTATTTTAAAATTATTTTCACTTCTGCAGTTTATGATATGTTTAGATATTCAAAATTAATTTATCCTGTTTTATTTTGCCCATGAAACTCTTCTGTCTGTTAAAAAAGTGTCATTTTCTTCAAACTCTGACAAGAGCACTCCAGAGCAGCAATGAGCACTCTGGTTAAAGTGTATTAACACCAGCATTTCGAATGGATAGTAGAGAAGACAGTAGAGGAAGATGCAGGTTTGATTTGTGGCAGGACACAGAGTCATATGTGGAGTCTAGATATTTCTAGGACAAATGCAGAGGGAATAACACAGGTTCATTCTGTCATTTTGAGGTCAGGTCACTCCCTTCTGCCCATGTGCCATCTCAGTCCTATTTCAGCTCTTCCCTCGTGCTTTCTGTTTATTATGCTGTTCACTAGATGACAGGGCTTTAACATCTTTTTGTTTTAGTAAAATAAAGAAAATTTTATTAAGGAAAGAGGTGTTAACTCCTTTCCTTCCTACGGTCTACAAAAGTAATGTCTCTTTCAGAGCAACTCCAAGCACCAGGCTCGGCAAATGGAGCAACTCTTGGGACTTGCCTGGTCTGTGACAGCCTGTGACAGACTGTCCTTTAGCAGTGTATTAGGATTGTAAAAAATCGGAGTTTTTCCATTAAAAGAGGAATGGTGCCTTTTTATCACTTTGATGGGTGTAAGAGACATTTGTCCCTCTTGCAGTCCTTCAGGATCGCTGGGAAACGCCCAGATGAGGATTGTTAAATAAGCAGTAATTATTCTTGCTATGACAGCCATACAACTGCAGGCTCAGCAGCTGTAAATGTCTTCTCTGAAACTCCTTTTCAGTACGGTGCGCATTTAAACCCTTTACTCCTGTCACAGCACTTAAAAATGAATATAGATTTCTCCCTTGGCACATCACATGACAACTCCAGACTTAGGGTGATTTTTATGTACTTTTCATGTACATGTTTCCAAGTACACAACCTGCCATAGTTCTGGGTCATCAAAAAGTAATCTCTTTGAAAACAGAGAAAACCAGCCTCAAGCATGTTCACATGAACTTAGTTTAACTTGTATCATCAATGTTAGTTGTTGAGGTTTTATTATTATTGTGGTTATTGTTGCTGCTATTATCATCATCATCATGATCATCATCGTCATCATCATCATTATTACAGTCATTGTTAGTGTATCCTGACAACGATGAGACAGACGATTTTTCTGTGTGACATCTAGAGTATTGTTGTAGCCTATCCCCCGGGCTGTAATTACCTGAGTCTTGAAAAACAAACAGCCTGAGATTGCTCAGCACTTAGTCCTTCATGAAATAATACTACACAGTTGTGCTTGGGAGCTGATTATCCACTTGGTTCTTTTCCTCCTTTCTACGTAACTTTAGGATAATTTCCTGCCAGAGGTCCTGGTTTTCTTTATAATATGTCATAAGCTGCTTGTTTGACTGCACACTAAAATTAAATTCCTCTTTGTACTTGGGGCAAGAGCTGGGTATGTTCTCTAGGTCAAATTACAGTTTGAAAAATTACATCCTACCTTCTGAAATGCCAGCCATACATTCAGCTGGATATTAGTACTTATCACTTTTCAGCTTAAAATGTAACAATATTGGGAGTTTTTAAGCAGCTGCTGCTCTCCACTCTCCCTCCCCTCCAGGTGGCTGCACTTCACTGATGGGTAAAGTGATTTCTGTTTAGAGAAAAAGCAGCTTTTATAGTTTGTAAATGGTTTTAAGGTCCTTTGGGAGGAAAAGCATGGTGCAGGAATGTAAGCTATTCTGATTCTTGTTAAGAGAGGGGTACAAAACCCCGTGGGAATTAGACCAAAACTAAACTCCTGTAAAAATCTCCAGGTGTGCAATCTCTCAGAGTAGGAACACCGGGCCAACAAAATGATCGGTTGTGGATTTAACTGAAAGTTCTGAAGAAAAGGAAAGAAAAGGACAAAAAAACCTGTTAACATTTGCATCAGGGAGGGGGAATGGCGGGGAAATGGTTGATAAATAAAAGGCCCCTCTCTCAAATGTGTTTACAAAAGCAGGAAACCTGTCTGAAGTGCTGATGACATGACAAGAAACAATCCCAATTCACTGTCAGAAGCCAGCTTTCTGCGAGCTCAAGTGGACTGTACTATGCCTCTGACCAAGAACGGATCCGTTAAATTGTGATCCACAGGGATTTGTTGTGCTAAAGATGTTAATCGATGTCTGATTAACTATGCATGCAAATACAGACAGCCCCCGCGGCTGCTGGCTTTAAAGCCCAAGCTTTTAACTCAGCCCAGCAGCACTGGCGAGCTTTAAATCCTGTCAGCAGCATTCTGAAGAGTCTCTCTGAGATACAGCCAAGATGCATGCAGTGCATTGGGAACATTAACAAGCGAGAACTAGACTGTCCTTTCAGTACAAAATGTTTTCTTCAACTGAAAAAAAAAAAAGTAGTAAAAAACAAGTGGTCTGAAATTTGAATAAACTTGTTAGATTTTAATCTGTGAGCTTAAGTCATGTTTTCCATGCTTTTCCTTGGAGAGAAGAATTCCACGATTTAAATAACAAAGTTCCATTTTCTTGTAAAAATATTGACACTGACAACATAACCCAGAATCCTCCCACACACACCCTCGGGCTGCCCTGGGGCTGGCGGGACAGGCACTGCTGTGGCCAGGGCCTGGCAGCACCCCAGGGACAGCGGGACACTCACGGCACGGAGCACACCAGACTCCCAGCCTGCTGCCACGGGACGGGGCCAGCACAGCCTGAAGACCTGCCTTGCCACCCCGAGGCCCACGGAGTGGAGCACTCTTTGCATGTCTCCAGCAGGGTCGCAACGCATTGGTGTTGAGCAAGTCAGATTTAACAGGGAAACTTAGTGGTGGGATGGGGACAAGATTTAAACTACTGCTGCACAGCTACCAGGGCATTTTCAAGACGGAATGCACAGGTTTTTTCTGATACACTTGTCTCGGTCTGCTGGAAGTGCACTAGCACGCTGTCCCTTAAAGGGATCTGACTCAAGCTGACATGGGAATTAGCTCTGGTTACTGCTCCAAGCTGCAGGTTACTACCCCTGCAGCTGAGATGGGTCTGGATGATCTAACCTGCTTCTCAGCTGCCATCATTCACAGCCCAGCTGTTGGTGCTCACTGCAATGAGCTCATTAATGGGGCTCGCAGGGACACGGTGGGATGTGAACTGCGGTGGCTCACGCAGCTCACTCTGCTCCTCCGCAGCAGGAATGGCAGCTGGCAGGTGAGACACGTGGTGTCTGTCAAGATGTGTCTTGCCACTGCAAAACCAGGCAAGGGAGCATCTGCCAGGGCACAGCAGGGATTGGCAAGGCAGAGCCTGTCTCAAAGGCAGTCGCTGATCAATGCCATAATGCTCCTGAGCGACTCAAACCAGAGATGTAAATGCAAAAAAGAGAACTGATGGGATCGATCCCACTCTCGTGACAGGCCTTCACATGTGTGACTGAACGTGCCTTCAAGGCAACTTTTAGGCAGCTCAGTGGAGTAAGAGAACCTGAAAGCAACCATTTGAGAGCTGTTCAGGGGTCAAGTGCAGCTAGCAAGAAATTTGGCAAATTTGCAAGGAGATGTGCAATTGCGCAGTTAAAAGAGCAAATGCTGCTCCTCAGGATGTATGATGCTTCAGAAGTATTATTTATTAACTCTATGAGGCTGGGTTACGGGTGGGAAAAAAAGGAAGCTAATTATCTGATTTGACTTAGTCCTAGCGAAGCTTGTATCAGGCTGCAGACTTTTTGTTTTGTTTCTGCTCCCTGTAGCCTTCTGAGTCCCACAGCAGCCAGGTACTGCTGGAGTATGCCCTTGTGTGTAAATAATATTGACCCATCCCCTAAAGGTCCCTTGTGTCAGAGGATGCATGGAAGAAGGAAATGAAACTTAATAAACAACCCTAACATCTGCAGGGGATTTCCACACCATCCAGGTTCCTGGGAAATCTGTTGAAAAAGACTGTCACTATCTGAGCAGCAGCAGCAGTACCCTGACTTTGTGCTGGGCAGATGCTCTCAGAATTTGGATTGAAGAAAACCCAATTAGGACAAAAAAAAGAAAGAGAAGTTGTCAAGTGGTAGTTTAGCAAAATTTGCTCTTGGCAACAGTGCTGTTCCTTATGATCTCTACAGAGACTGGGTCTGAATCGGAATGAGGAGACAAAGCTAATCAGGATCAGATTAGCCAGGAACTAAGCCTAGGTGGCATTACTCCAGATGAGAATTCTTTTTCCTACACGTAGATCAGCGCTGGGTTGACAATTCATTGGTCCAAGCTGAATATGGTAAACAGTGAAAAGTAGAGAATAACGAGAAATTTTACACACACGGAAGCACTGGCTCTGAGTTCGTGAAAGCAGTTTCTATAATTTTTTTTTAAAGAGGCATTTTATCACAAAATACTTCTAGTTTTAAAGGATGTAAAGGTGTTGTGAAAGTGCTTGTGCTGCAGCGGTAGCACAGCCCTCCTCTCTGTGTCCGGGCATTACAGCCCAACACTTTTAATGCTCAGAGCTGCTTGCAGCTTCACTAGGAGAGGAACACATATGCTGTCTGGGATGGGGACAAAGCAGAATTGACAGCAAACGGCTTGTCCATAGAATCTGTACTGTTGTTGGTGGCCAAACACTAGCCAGTCTACATCTTTGCCCCTCTCTGCCCAAAATGCTCATACGTCAAACAGGGACAGTAAGTATTTCCCTACCACGTTGAAGTCTTGCAGGTGTAAGTGAACAAAATTTTCAAAAGGAGCCATGAGGGTACTTAGCAAAACACTGCCAGTGTCATGAAATGTCCTGTGCCTTTCCACCCAGTGCAGACTTGCAGGAAGAAGCTTGCAGCCCTCCTGCCAGCCACTGCTCCACCTGATACAAATGCTCCCACTCACAGTCAGGTGGCATGGCCACCTTGTCCTCCCTCCCTGTGTGTGGTGGCCATGCCCTCCTTGTTTACAGTGATGTATAAACAATGAATAGTAGTATAGGTAGGTTGATTATAAATTAAGCAAACTATATCAAAATTTATTTTGAATTGCAGGGGAAAAGTAAGTTATGAGGTGTTACAGTTGCAAACATTTTGGTTTACATGCTACTTCCAAGAAGAAAAATATTTTGCCAAATGAAAAAGAGGTGTCAACCAATCAGCTCTCCTGATGCCTGTCCCTTCCTTCAGTAGTAATAGTCCCATCATGCTGTTTTACAAGGCAGTAAGCCAGTCACCAAGTGGAGAAACCACCAGACTAAAGTTCTCCTGGTTTATGCCAGGGAGGGAACCAAATTATGGCCTTGTAAAACAGTGTGATAATGCTATTATTGTGCGGGTGCTACAAACTGCTTAAAATAGTGTTTTGAAGAAGTTTTTCAAAATATTCTCAGGAGCTGCTCAGGAGAGAGAGTCTGTGATGCTGAGTCATGTAAAGCAAGCAGGAGACCTCAGGGCCGAGTATGTCTGCTCAGGAAAGGTATTTGTGAGCCAGGACTCAGTGCAATGCCGCATTCCTCATTGTAGGCTGGACCAGCATCAGGCTGGGGCTTGCCAAAATTTGCTCTGGGATTTTCAGTCCTTTCTCATCCCTTGGCATAACAGAAAACAGACATTTTGTAAGAGAAACTGTTATCTCAATTTTACAAAGAAGAACTAGGGTGCCAAGAGCAAGGACCATTTAACTAACCGGTTTTGAGCACTGATGCAAAATGTCCCATCTTGCCTTTTGTAGGCTGCCCACGCCTCCCTGCAACATTAATGCTGAAAAGAAACATTTTCCCGAAGCATACTAAGATGTAAACAACGATAAAAGCAGATATAAGCTCCCTAGCCCAGAGACAAAAAAAGTAATTTAGCACAAAACTCAAGAGCAGCATCTAAAACTAACTAGGTGGGGGAGGAGAGCAGTGATAGCTCAGAGGACTTCTAATCAAAGCCTTCTTGGAGGACAAATGAAGTCTCAACCAAAAAAATGTCTGCTTGCAGCAGAAAATGTTAAATTTCCATTAAAAAAAAATGTAAATGTCTGCCTGGCAAACCAAAACATGTGGGTCAACAGGAAGTGTTCCCATTTTGGTAATGCTGTTGACAGCATGAGGGCTGAAATGCAGTTGTCTCATGGCTCATGGGGCAGGACTGCCCAGCCATGTTCAGTCTCCTGTGACACACTACAGCCAGGGATTTTTAGGGCTTACACTGTGTCTTGAAAGAAAGAAGGCTGGAACGCAGGAGAGAAAACTCAGGTCACAGAGAGAGCACATGTTCAGGTGAGAAATCCTTGCTGGCAGTAGCAGGTCAGTGGAAAATGCAGACTGTGAGCATGGCAGCTCACCAAATCTCAGGCAGAGACCTGCAAATGACACTCAGGTACTCCCTGAAATGCAGCAAACACACACACTTCTCCAAAGCCAGGAGGCTGGGGACAAGACAGATTGAATCTCTTTAGTTTATAAGTTAGCACTAACTTATTTCCTTAATCTTTGAAAGATGTGGCTTGCAAAAGAACTAAAAAAAAAAATAAAAAATAAATCCCAATCCTTATGTGTGGAACGCACACTTGCATCCATGACTTGTGCCTTTGTAGGCCAGCAAAACCAGAGCAGGATGGCACTGAAGCAGAGGAGAAGGCAGATTTAACTTGTCTAATATTTGTAAATAAACCAGAGAGGAAATCTCATTGCCTTTAATTCTAGGCTCTGTTTGTTTGTTGCCTCCAGTAAATTAAATTCCCAGATAAAATTACCAACAGGCATATCTGAGACTTTCTAAAATGACATCAGTACATAAGGAATCTGGCAGACCTTCAAATAAAACAAACAGTACACAAGGAAACCTATTCATTTTACTAGCATCCATGGATGATGATAGGGAAAGCAAAGCTCTGATGCTTAGAAGCTCAGCAATATTGTTGAAAAAGAAGGCATAAACAAGGACTACTCACATTGTCCAAAAAAGGGTAAGAATGAAATAAGACGCAGGATTTTGTTCAAGGCTTCAGTGTAATTATATATTTTACATCTCTTTCAACGCAACACTTTGTTTAAGCATGGGAATGTTCTAGCCGACTTACAACAAAATTTCCGTACGGTACATTTATTGTAGCTGCTCATTAAGTCAAATTGCTAGCACATGAAGTCATGTGGTAAAAAAGAGGGATTCAAGACATAACATTTGCAGGATGCAAACATGAGAAGAGAAGACTTTTTCATCAAACCCTGGTTCACAGTCATAGCAAAATTCCAATGAGCATGCAGAGGCAAGCTAAAGAGAGGGGGATTGCTATCAATTTGAATATGATTTTACATTCAATTAGCAAATTACAGCTCTTGCTAGGGTGGTTGTGGTACATTTATGTGGTGCTATTCATAGGAAAAAATAAAAGCATAATAGATAGCAAAGCTCTAGAAGTTTTTAAAAATTAGCAAGGAAAAGAAGCATTACTGCAACCAGCCTTAATAAGTAACAAAGTACTGTTATTCTCACGCTAACAATAATCCATATAGAGACTCCATATTAAAGGTCTCTGTTAAAAATTGTAAAACCCAATGTAATTAAGCAACAACAGCAAAGAAATAGTTGGGGTGTGAAGGAAGCTTTGGTGGTATGTGTTACTCTTGATTCGTTCTTCGGTTGTGCTACATTTGCACTGCCCCTGCTAAATTTTGTATCTCAGTTTCCTTAGTGCTCATTGCACACAGCTGTATTTCACAAGTTAACTAGACATGAAACTGAAAGCTGTGCTGCTCATTGTCCTCCTTCCCCTTAGCAGTTTTAATCTCCCTTTGCAGAGGAACTGGAGCCCAAGTCAGTGAGTGGACACAGGAGGGCAGCACGGCCAGTTTATCCACTGTGAGCATGGCAGCTTCTCTGAGGGGAAGTTACTCCCCAGGCCAGCCAGAAATCTGCCCTCCACAAGTGCTATTGCTAAACTGGGACCCAACAAAGCAAGTTTTAGCCAGGTAAAGTATCACAGGATTTGAGGAGGGGCAGGAAGAAAGGCAAACTGTGGGAACTACATAATTATGTGTGTGCGTACACGTATGTGCATTTTACAGAGGAAGTGAGACCTGCGTAAGAGATGAAGTTAAAATATTGGCAACGTAGCCCTGCTGGGGAACAACAGCTGTAGCAACACCAAGAGAAACAACAGCAGCCACCCTCCTGCATAACACCTGGGGTGGTCAGTAGTCAGACATATCTCCTGTTCATCTCACTACAGTGTGACCAAAATATGCAGCAATAAGAAGGCCCTTTCTATTCCCTGGTGCTTATCATTTGTTATTCAGTACAGCAGAAGGGGGAGGCAATAACAGCTGCAGGAGCAATTGCTATGTGTTAAGCTGAAATAGAGTTTCTGAGAGGCAAGTCCCTATCTCTAGGTACACTATATTGGCTCAACATGGACAAATGCAGGAGTAAAAACCAGGGGCAAACAGGGGTTAAGTATAGAAAGGAGGCCACACTACCAAGACAGTAGTTAAAAAGAAACTGGAGACTCCCCATCACTTCCACACTCCTGGTCTGTTAGGACAGCAGCTACTGAGATCCCTGAGCCATGTCATCTGGAAATCTCAAATAAGTCACACAAAAATTAAACAAGAAATAAAGGACCACCTGCCTTCCTCTGATCCAAGCAGCATCACACAAATTGTCACCTGCCTACTTTGGGCAGCTCGGCAAGGAGTACACAGGCATGCTCTAGAACCACTTGTATTTTCAGGTCTTTATTCAAGAAAGTGTACCTTGGTGTCCTGCCTCCCTCTATTTCAGTATGTGCCTCTTCCTCTTCAGTCCCTAGCCTGCAAAGGGCATTTACCATTTTTGCAAGAGTTTCACACCAGAAGATCATGTGTTACCTCAAAAGTTCAATCCCATTTTTCTTGCAAAGTAAACAATGTGTACTCTTTCCCACTACATGATCAGTGGATTTACCAAGAAAAGGGGTGCAGATAATACGCTGATGGACATGACAGGCTAGGGGGACCTGGATTTAATCCTGTGTTTTTCTTTAGCCTGTCACTGTCAGTCTTAGAAACCCTGGCTGGATGCTCAGGTATTGCTTTGTGTTCATCTCTTTGTGCAGCAAAGCAGACTTGCACACCTAAGCCAGCCTGGTAAGGTGTGCATTGCTGGGCACACTTCCCTGCTGTTCTGAAAGTAGGTTTGTGCTCAGTGACCTTCACAAACCACTCCCCGAGACTGTGCTGCAATTGCCCCACCTGTATAATGACTTCTTTGTCAGTGTCTACTGTATCACAGCTAGGTATTTGTAATATTACAGTCAATTTGTTTTCAGGTGGAATGACTCCATTTCAGACAGCATTTCTTCAGAGCATTGATGCATTTGTCCTTTTAATCCCGGGAACATATAAGCACAATGAATTGAAAATTTAAAAAATCCCAAAGAGTAATTTTATTAGATGCTGAAATATATTAGGGTTCCTGGACTTTGAACTAGGAAAAATGATAATAAGCCTTTCCTTAGAACCAGGAAAAATGATAATAAGCCTTTCCTTAGAAATTCCTAAGTGGAATTTCTTCCTGACAGATTTTTTCCTAATGTTAGATTAAATTATCTTTGTACTGTTTTAGCTTTAGTGGTACATAAATAGCTCTTTCTTAGTCTGCCTTTATGTGAGAGGACAGTAAATAAAGCTCTCTTTTTGATCTAAGTTACTTGTTGCATGGTGATGGTTAGCCAGATGATGGCTGCTGTTGGGCAAGCTCAAAAAAGAATCCAAGTCTCTGATCTTTCCTCTCATTTAAGAAGCCTAATTTTTTATGGTTGCTATTATACCTGGAAGGCCTGTAAGGAATCACAGAGAGAGGGAGGGAAGTGGGGTTGAAGGAATCCTTGATGACTTTGCCTATGCTTCTTGGTGCTGCCGGTGCTCTGAGCAAGGTCTTTGTGGACAGAACTGTGGTCTGTGGTCACCCAGCCCTGGTGCCTCTCTGTACAGGCACTTACGAGAGCAGAGTGACGGCCACGTGGGGCAGGTCTTTGCTCACACACCTTTCTGTGCGCCACATCAAGGCACTGAATACCTTTTACTTCCGATGACTTTGAAGCACCTCTGAGACTTTTTAAACAGATTTGAAGGTATATGCAATCGCTGTTCCCAACACTGATCAAAATTAGGATTAGCAGGAAGCTATACTGGCAAAATATTGGACCCTGGTATTTGGAAAGCTAAAGAACATTCTGGTGGTCTGTAGACCATGATTAAGTAGTCCTAGCTCTTATGGAAATTTTGATAATATCCACAGGATTTTATCACAGGTTTGCTGTGATTTGGATCTCAGAAATTTGGAATTTTCAAGACCAGGAGCTAAGCATCGGTTTCATGAGCTGCCTTCCCATGACAACTGGTGGGAAGAAAACTGCCCACTTAGATGAGAGTGGAATAGGTGTGGGTAGCTCCATCTGCAACAACATGGAAGCTCTGGTCACTGTTTGTCCTGCCAGCTAGTCAAGCAAAAAAAAAATTGTGCAGAGGCAAGAGGCAGAAATTGGTCATCTACAGACTGCACAGTGCTTAGACAACTCAGTGGGGTCTTAGTCCACCTGTCAGTGGCAGGGAACAGCCTGCCTCGGTGTAAATTCGGGAAAGTCCTCAGGCATATGAAGGAACTTTAACACCTGCGTAGTCTCAAGGAAGCTGAAGGAACCATTTATGAGCTTAAAGTATGTATGAAAGTCTGCCATTAACCAGTGAGAGTGGAATTTCTAGGTTAAAACCCTGTCACAGGACCTTTACACAGAATTGAATACTGGAGGTTCACATTCATATCGACTTTATGTTATTTTATTTTTCAGTCACATATTGTTTCTGACTCTTCAGTGTTACATTTTAAATCTAGTTTACACTCCTTTTCAGCCTTAAATGATACCGTTTTTCAGTTGGAGATGTATTTTACATGCCTTTATTTTGTATTTAGTGATTCAAGGCAAGATAATACTAAATCCTTCAAACATTTACTCTCCCTCTGAATAAAAGATAGTGAAAGTGCAAGTTCTAAATGGTCCCAGATTTGAAACAAGAGCTCACTTCTCTAGCTGAACACCACCTGTGAATCAGTTGCAGGATGAATACGAATAGGAAAAACATACACAGAAATTACCCTAAGTGCCCTGTATTTCCTCATGTTCTGCAGCTTACTTGGCTGTGCTTTAGCCTTCTCATCTTCCTTGTTGAAGACTTTATTGGAAGCTGTTCTGAGGCTGAGGGAAATAGTTTTCCCACTGTTCCAATGATTCCAGCAGGTGCTGGAACACACATAAAGACTGGTAAGAACAGAAACTTTGTCCTTTTTTTAAGGTAATTATGCAAAGACTGTATAATTTTTATCAAATCAATTGGATTACAGATATATTTTCAGGTATTTTAAAGCTTGCTTTTTTTATCTTTTTAGAGATGGTGATTTTATCCAGATCCTCAGGATATATGTAACCTCTTTCTTAAAGCCTTGAGAAGCTAAATTGCTGAATCAAGTGATATGACTTGTGTCTGGGTTACTTAAATAAGACTTTGAAAATTGAGGTGCAGCCACAAACCTTAAAGAAAGAAAACGAATGTGACTTTCATTATCATATACTTTCAAACTGTTGATTTATGGCAGTTTCACAAACTTTCAAGGCTTGATCCATTATAATTTGATTTTTGGAACTGGCAAAACCCATAATTTGTTGGCTACACTGCAACTAGACTAGACTGTTGTCTAGTCCTCAGCAATACTAGTTTAATGGGCTCCCTAACTACTCAACCTAAACATCAGTCAGAGTCTTTTTTGCTGATATTAAGCATTTGTTTCTCTTCACATCTTCTCAAAGTGGCTTTCAAACTGGGTACTGAATGCCACCTCCTAGCTCTGTCGAGCGAGCAGTAGAAGCTATAGGTGAAAAGGTGGTGTATTAATACACATGAAATGCAGAACTAACCAGTGTTAACCAATGCAGTGAACACTTACAAAAGGAGAAGAAAAAGAGAAAACAAACCAAACCAAAACAAAACAAAAAAACCAAAACAATTACCCCCCAGTAACTTGCATTAGCCAGCCATTTTATGCTGAAGTGCTGTAAAGGAGAAATGTTATCATGAGGCTCCGAGTGCCACGATTTCTTAAGGTCATACACGGAATGCAAAGGTTAAGAGCAGTGGATGGTGACAGGTTACGGATGTACTAATTCGGTTTTTTTAAACCACCACAGACAATCCATACAGGATTTTCAGGGGACAACAGAATCTAGTATCTTATTTCATCATGGATATACTGCTCGCACAGCAGAAATTGGCCAATTCAGAATATATATTAATTTATCAGCCATGTATCATAGCCATTTAATATTCCCAGTAACATGAAATAGTTTAATAGATTGTCATGTCCTCATCTCTCTTATAAAAATTCACCAGAGAAGTAGATATAGAAAGAACATGTGTCTTTATGGTTCAGCCAGTGATAGGTTACATATGGAAAGACAAACTGCTTTTATTTTCATGACTTTCATTAAAATAATGTGATGCTCAAAAATGACATTTAATAAACGAACATTCTAGTCTATGGCTGTAACAACAAGGCTTAAAGTCTACCTGTCTTTCTCTGAAGGCTCAGCACATTTTTGCCTCCATCTGCATGGCTGCTGGAGAGGATGTCTGTTTACCCAGCCCTGCAGGACATCACTTCCAGAAGAAGATGACCTGGCTACAGCTGTGCTTCCAGCGTCCGTGCAGAAATGAGCCAAGCTCCCAGCTCAGCTACCTCACCAGGTGGCCCAGAGTACCTCACATGAACATATTCCCATGTTTAAAGGGATCCTACCTTTTCATAATGATGTGATACGTGACCTCAGTGTCCATCCTCAGGCCAGGACTGAGCTTAGGACAGTCTCACAGAGGCAAATGCAGCAGGAAACGCTGTCAGTGAGAGCATTAACGCAAAGGATGGGTTTGAGTCTGTAACAAAGAGGTAGCACACCTGGTCTGAGAGACTTCACACACTGTCACAGCAGGTAACTTAAGATCCTCTGGAGCAAAAGCAAGGCAGTCTAACCTTTCCACACTCTCAAACCAGTTAGGAGTATTTCAGAGTTCTGGGTATAAAATGCATATAGAACAGAGGAAGGGGGCAAGGGAACTGAGAATAAGAGATTAACTGATTAGAAAATATCAGAAGCAGAGACTCACATGTGAATACTATTTTTTGAAAAAAGATTTTTTTAAGGAATTATTTTTTTTATAAATGGAAAATGCTTCAAGTTCAAACCATGCTGAAAAGCATAACCATATGGGACAAGAGAGCAACAGCTGCACTCAAATATTTTCTTAAGAAATGAACATTCATACACACTCTGTGCTATATCAAAATAACATTTTTGTGTATCAGCTTAATTCTCAAGTGCTTTTGAAAGAGAGTCATTGTTTGTCTTTTCCAAAGCCATTTTTAGCTGAAGCCATCATTGCTCACTCTTCCTGGTGACACACAGTACGCTGGATCCTCATAAGCAGAGTATAACATCCCTTTTCTGGCAATGAAGGGGGCATTGGCCCCTCAGTATTGCCTGAAGAAGGAGAAAGTGAGGACTATGTTCTGGCCATGTAACCAATATTTATCCATCCTTGAATTAAATATTCAAGTATAATGTGTTAAAAATAAAATGTTCAAGATCTTGCTCATAAATACTTTATTCATGGCTTTGAAAATATAAGTTGGAATGTCAAACTGAAATATGTCCTGCACTTACAATCATAAATTATACAGCACCATAAATTTACTGGACATTTTACAAATACAGATATTTTCCCTGTCCCAAAGAATTTAGGTCTAAATCAGGCATGACAAACAGAAGGCATGGCAGAGGACAACAGTTCAAGACAGGAACGGTGAGAAAAGAGTAAACATTGTCTGAAGTGATGAGTATAAAGGAACTAGAGGGAGAACACGAAGTAAAGATCTCCTTTCAGGTGCAGAAAGCTTTAATTCCCAAAGAAGGGGAAAATACATCTTTGGAGGTCTTCATTTACATGCTTACTGATGAGTTCACTTGCTGAGTTTTGAAGGTTTGATTGAAACTTGTTTATGTTTTGATTGTTAATAGATTATTATTTTAAGTAGACTTACAGAAGGACACTGAATTTACAAGTGACAGCTTTTGGCATCGTAACAAAGCTAAAAAGCTCAGCCAGGGGTGGCAGAGGACTTTGTTTTGCTTTGTGTTCTCAACTGGGAGAGCCTGTGCCAAGTACAAAGGGAGTCATGACCATGGTGCAGAGCTGATTTCACAGGAAGTATGGAGAGAGTCAGCAGCACGTGCACGAATCTGGCTACACAGCAACCTGGCTGGTGGCAGCCTCCCAGATCTGATTCATTGCAATTCCTGGCTAGCAGAAGATTGGGGTTGATAGCACTGGGCAGCGTGGGTGTGCTGTAGGCTGGGACCTAGCCCTGTAGACCTCAATGGATCTGCAGAGGGCTGCCACTTCCATGGGCCCTTTTTCTACCAAGGAGTAGAGTGGGCTTCAGTGAGGTGGCAGATGGAGTTTGCAGTGGGATTAAGCATTCTGGACCTCAGAAAGGTGAACAATGAATACTTGGAGCTCAAGGCTGAACAAACTCCATGTGAAGTGCTTTGAAGTAATTTCTTCCCGAAATATCAGCTAAAAGCACAAGGAACTATGCAACTTTTCTTTGTTAGTCTTTTCATCCTGTGCAATAACACATCAATTTCCTCTGCTTAATAAATGCTTGGGACTGGTGAAAAGCCAGAACTATTACTCCATAACACAGCAGCAGTGTTACAACTAAGGTACCTCATGGGAGACATCGACCAACTACAGCACCAACCGCAGTTGCACCAAGGCAGGAGGCTGCTGTGGACACCTGAAACCCTCATAAAGTGCTTGTGGGAGCTCTGTAGCCATCCAAGACTACAGCTGATGGTAAGGCATGGTTCACCATAGCACCTGAAATTACTCTTGACATCCACATTTGAGCAGCTGAATTTCTCATATGGTGTCAAACAAAAACAAAAGAGGGTTTAAACAAAACCCACTATAACGTAAGGAACTGGAATGATACTTTACTTCAGCCAGTGTTTCTTGACTACAATGAAGCAGTGACAAATCTAGATGAATTCTCAAGCTACAAAATGCCCTGTGTATCTACTAGCAGCTAAAGTTGCTGAACCTTTTGAAAAGGTCTCTTGTGCCATTATACCTACCTCAGCTTTAGCCTTGTTTTGTTGGTCATCGTCAATATGTAGAGTAGTTGAGCTATGAGAGAGATATAAAGTTGCCAGAAGTGTACAGACCAGTCTGAGCCTTGGTGGTCTGATGCGTCTCAGAGGTGCTGGACAGACATGGAGCAGGACACATGATAAGACATTGGGTAAGGAGCTCTAGCAATTGATATATTTTGTCAATAGAGAAATCGTTCACCTCTGCTGTTGGACTGCATTTCACAGGCTGTCAACTAGGTCAAAACTCCCCAGCACAGCTTCTTCTTCCCTGAAGGACAGCTGCTCACTGCTGTCAGTATGTACAGTGGGTCAGGTGTGCTGGTAGTAGGGGGACACGTACCCCTCCTGATGGCAAGGCATAGCCATTGCTCCTGCTGACCTGATTAAATGTCCAAGGCTGAAACACGCTTGTAAAGGGGTCCATTCATGTTGGTGGATATGTACAAATGCAAACAGTTTCCTTCTGTGAAGAGAGACACATGGGACAATTTTTTTAGATGCACAGATTTCAGTGATATCTCATGACTTCCCGTGGGAGATCACAGCACTTTTAGCATATACCCCTTTAAAAAAATGACATCAAGTTTGCAATTACCAGCACAAACATGAGCCCCGATTGCAGATCCAGGCTACCTTCCCTTTTCTTCATCAACACCTGGTTGATGAAATCACCGTTGTCCTGATTTACTGTCTTAATTCGGTACAGAGACTATGCTAAAAGCTATTTCAATGGTTTATCTCCATCTCTGTCCTTTCTGTTTAGTTCTAACCAAAGGATAGGACAGATGCATTGATCTCTCACTATTGCCTGCTGGGAATGCAAAACATCCAATTTGATAGAAGTCAGGAGGCCAAAGCATCATGGCCCCACAAATATGAGTTTGCACAGAACTGTGGTTATCATTTTCTAATTGCTGGATCCAGGTGCTGGTTCCCAAAGAGATGCACCAAGGTGCCCCTGAGCAAATCAAGGAAGAACTATGTTTTACAGGAAATTCTCATCATGAATTGTACAACAAAATTTGAAAATCTATCATGGACAACTAAATTGCTATTCCAGAAACTTTTCAAAATTTAACAGTTACAATAGCTTTGTTTTACCTGTGACAATGTTGGTGCTTCCTACAACAAGTCTAATACTGGTTGTACTGAGGAACACGCAGATTAGAAAAGGCCACTGCTTCCTGATGTGATGAAGTGCTGAAGCTGATGTCTGATCAGCCAGCAACGCCACAGAAACTGCCTAGAACTCATCATTTAGGTTTTGCAAACTGAAGTGAAGGAGGAAATTCAGACAAAATCTGGTAATATGCTAAATCCTGATCTATATACTTGAATATCTGGACTTAGCACAGCAGTGCTGGATGAGGCTATCAGAGCAGCTCTTGACCTCCTACAGATGGTAGCAAAGGAACTGCTTCCATTAGGTCACAACTGTAACATAAGAGCTGATGTCCCCACTTAGATGAGTTAAAAATATCCAGTTTGTCAGGATGAGAAAATTTTATGGGAGTGGGTTGGCTTCCACAAATTCATCAGGAAGTGTTTGGAATACACAACTTCTATTTCTCCACTTCAGTTAACCTTTAGTTGCCAGACTGTGACAAAGTTTATGTAACACTGTAATCTATATAGAGACAATGCTAAATAGTTACATACTATGAACATTATGTATAGTATACGCTAATTTAATTTTCAAAGTTCCATAGACTACAACACTAAAGTTGAACAATTTTTTTAATCCTACCACAGTAATCAAACCCTGTCAGACTTTTGTTTAATGGGAACATGTTAGCATTTTATTCTGTTTTGGAATAAGCTTTGTCTGAAACCATTGGAATTTCCTTTAGAACAGAAATCCCAGTTACTAACCATTTTTGTTCCCATTGTTTCTGCATCCCAGATCCCAGCACCCAGAGGCTAAACTTCTTTTCCAGAGTATGTCCTTGTTCCACCTCCCCATGCTCGTAAGTCCTGCTGTGTAGGGTCTCACGGACTCTCTTTTTGAGAAACAGCCTCTGCAGACAGCACGGGCCCACAGCCCACTCTTTGGAGAGCAATTGCATTGTGTTAGACTCCTGTGCCTAGGGCTCTTTGTCAAAGAATCTCTTGCAGCACAAACATTAACCATCTAGCACCATCTATCTCAAGGAGAGTCCCTGTGGACTACATTACCCAGAATCCTCAAAAGAGGAGCTGATGAGTAGTTAATTAGTGAAGAATAAATCATGCTCAGTCCCTGTGTTCATCAAAGTCAGGACCTTTTTCTTCCATAAAAACTACTGGCCAGGTGCACACAATGGGTGATAGTGACACTAGATTAAAATGTAAACCAGAAATAGTTGCACTTAAATTCATCTCCATAACAAGTAAAAAATTCAGACCCAGTGTTTCTGTTCACATCCATGTCCCCAGCCACAATGTGAAAAAACTTACTTTTGCTCTGTTCTTTTACAAATTTTTTTTAAAAAATTGCAATCATGGTAAAATTCAAGTAAAATTAAACCAAATCCTGTAAACAAAACACCCAAGGAGATTAATCAAAGTTAGCCCCACTAGGATAATGAGGGGCAGTGGTTAAAGACAGATGACTTGACAGATGCTGTAGCAAGACACCCATATTGATTCCATCACAAGAACAGGTGGAGAGATACCAGCTTCCTCACTGCAGCTGGAGGTGATGGCAAATCTCTGGTTCTTCCCTAGGCAGCCACAGCACTGACCAGCAGCTTGGCATTTGCACCCTCTGCTACCAGTTCTTTCAGATCAGAGTGCTGCTGCTTTCACTGCTGACAGCAGGCATCCAGTTTCAGAGAGGGATCGCTACACTTTAAAAAAGCTTCCCTTAAGTTTACGATGGTGGAGACGTCACAAAACATTTGACTTTTGATGTGAAACAGTGTAAATGCTGTAATCATATTTACAGGACATGATTGATAACATGCTGCACATGAACTCCTTCCTTTAAACTTTCCCATAAAACACATTCACTGCCATTTCCCAATCTCAACTACCAAAGGACTGAAGTGAAAAAAGAGAAATGAAATAGGTTCAAGTAGGCCCTAAATGACTGTTTGGGAGCAGAAGATGAAAGTTCAGCTCCAAATTTCAGTCTGCTGAATTATTATACTCTTATTTAAAAAGTCTGTGCAAAATTGAGGTTTTGGAGGGGTTTTGTCTTTGTTTGTTTCACTGAACAAACTAGACTCACACCCCATATACAATTAACGTGAGATCCCAATGAATACGAAGTCCAAGAGCAAGTGTTCAGTTGATTACCAGTTCAATTAATTTTTTTTTTTTAGCAGTGTGATCTCACTGATACGGACGGCTACCCCTGAGCTCCAGTGCTATACAGGGATCTATGGGAGATGATGTGGAGAAGGCTATGGATTTCTTGATCTGCTTTGCTCAAATCACAGAAAACCCCCCTAAGTCACTGCTAGGTTATAGCCAGCTCTGCAGGCAGGGAATAAAAGAATGCTCTGTTACCATTCTGTCTCTGGAGCTGGGAGGTGATAATCACGGGCTAATCACAAATGGTGGCAGGGAGTAGCCCTGTGAGATACTAAACATTTCCACTGCAGCTGTAGGCACCGCAGTCCTGGTCTGGGGAGGGAACATTTTACAACTAAGTCAATCAGTTGTGCTCACTTATCTTGCTTGAAATTCCCCTTCAACACCATACAGGCAAAGTCTGACTCTTGTAGAAGACATGAATTTGGCCAGGTCACGCAACAGGAAACACATTAAATTCTTGTAACTGGAGTATGATGGAACAATTAAACCAATAGTAAAAATGCAAATTTGTCATAGCGAACGAAGAACATGGTAAATAAACCCAGATGGAATGGAACATCTTAAAACACATTTGTGTTGCATTAGAATTTCACAGGATTCTGAGATTAAGGCAACCAAGTAGCATATATTAGAAAACTCCAGATGCAAAAGAAACAAATTCAGTTTTTGTGTCATAGAGAAATGTATTATTTTGCTATAGCATTTTTGAATCTACAGCCAAGAGTGACTAAAATATGCTGTAAACCTTTGGGCAAATGGTAGACAAAGTTGAAGCAAAATCATCCTCCCAAAATCTGGCATGTGGTAAAGTTGTGCTGCACTCATTTAAGATTATTTTGTGTAGCAGAATGACATCCCATCCTGCAGATGTTCAGATAAATGTTTTCAAAGCACTTTGAAGATGAGGCACATAAATACAAGGTTTCATTATTAGATATTAGGAAGAGCAATAAAAATAAATACAGTTCATACTAAAGAACATCTGAAGGCTGTTTTATGAGACAAAACATAGAAGTCTTTTCAAAGCAGTGATTTATTTTTTGACATTACTTCTTTTCATTAGCAGAGTTCATGAATTAATTTGAAAATTTCTGTTTCATTCAATCTAGCAGTGTCAAACATATTTGCCAAAGAAAGATACAACTACTCAGCCAGTGTAAAGAAGCTTATAAAAAACTAGTAGATGGAGAAGTTCATTCAACGACTAGCAGCACTGATTGGATCCAGAGCCCCAGTAAAAATGGATAGCCAATATACACCCTTACCTTAAACCATCTCAAATACCACACAAAGGAAGGGGGACAAAGGAGCAAAAGAGCATTGTAGAAAAACAAAATTAAAGCCATACACTCAACATCTCAGTTTCGAACACTTGTGTAAAAACATCTGAAAGCTGCAAATCCTGAAGAACCCAGCAGTCCTCTGGTCTAATGTTTCACCCAAGGACACCATATTTGGTTTCTATGAACTAGATAAAGAACAGGCACAAAACGAAGCACAGAATGTCAAATACAGCACATGCATGAGCTACAGATTTGTTGGCTTCATTACAAATTAATCTATTTTCTATGTAATCAACGAGAAATGTCCTACTGACTTGGGCCGTGAGAGCAGCGTACTGCAAAGTTCTTTTGTTTTATGGATAGACATTTGGAAGAGGATCTTACACCCTGAGCCTTACATCCATAAGTGTGATCTTATTTTTTGCAGTGATGATTATATGTAACGACAATTTTGATAGATATACCATCAAGAAGGGAAATTCCAGTAAGGTCATAGTGGTGCCTTTGAAGTAAGAAATATACTGAAAGACAGCCATTAAAAACTTATGAGGCTTCCTTTACTGTTAGGAGACAAAGCCCTGTAGTATTTGATAGACCTAAAGTGAGACACAAAGCGAATTTAAGTACCACCTACATGAACAGATGAGAATGCAACTCATACTGCGTTGGGAAAAGAATGTACTGTCCTGTACTTTGTACATGGCAATTTTTGTGAATATTGATATTATCAGAGAAATCCCTTCACTGAAACACTAGACGGGACATCCTCAGAAAGAAGAACAGTGCAGGGAGTAAGGAGGTGGAAACAAAGCAGATGCCAAATAATTGTCGGCTGGATCATAGAATCACAGAATAAGCTGAGCTGGAAGGGACCCACAAGGATCATTGAGTCCAACCCCTGGCCCTGCACAGCACCATCCCCAAGAGTCACACCATGTGCCTGAGAGCATTGTCCAAGTGCTTCTTGAACTCTGTCAGGCTGGTGCTGTGACCACTTCTCCGGGGAGCCTGTTCCAGTGCCCAACCACCCTCTGGGTGAAAAGCCTTTTCCCATAACTGACCACTTACAGAAGTGAGAACCAGAGCAGGGAAGGACGGAACAATCCTAGAGGATGCAAAGACCTAGATTTTCTTTCTGATTCTGGAGGGAGGGTGGGTATGCTGTAGACAAACAAATACGTATTTCTCTGGTTTAGACATAAAATATGGCATGATGTAGAAAAACCACAAGCAGTTTTCTAGTAAAAGAGAAGTCCAGAAATATAAGGGATATTTCAGGAAACTCCAATTAGGGTTAGGACCATAAGGATGATGAAAAGAAAAGCTATTAGGGACGCATTATTTTGCGTGTGTGGTGCATACACGTAGGACTAAAAATCCACAATGAAGTCACAGACTCAGCTCTTTAAAATGAGGAATACCAGAACAGGGGGTCATTTGTGTATGCGCCTCAGGATACGGTGATGGCTTACAGACTGGGCTGCTAGTCATCGCTGCATCCCATTCTCAGCATTCAGTCTTCTGCATAACTCAGAGACAACTTTGAAGACAGAAATGCTGAGTTGCTTGCATGTCTCTCTGCTTTCCTTCTCATTATAATACTTGAGTGCTTCACAGACTGCATTTATAACAAACCTATGAAGTGAGGGACTACTATAAGAGACGGAAATCGAAGCACAGCAGATTAATGTCCAAGAGGCCCACCTCTTCAGGGTGTATAAAGTGAGGTTCCTAGATTTTTTTTTTCCAACTCTTTGGAATTAGCAGGCATTTTACATTTCCCGGATGTCCCTTCCATTGACTTGCATGGCTCTTGTGAGTGCTCTGCAGTTCTGCAGTAAGCAATAAGCTGCTAAATTCTTGACAGTATGATGCACTATAAAGGTGTTAAGAGAGAGAGAATTCAGTTGTCAGTAACAGCATTTTATCATCTGACCTCTTGCTGAGTCAGTAAACATCTTCCAGTTTCCTCAACAATGCAGGCTAAAAGAACGCCCTGCAGATAACAAAGTATTCCATTAATGACTCCAGCCCCTTGTGCAATTGCATTCAGTGTGCTGAACTGGCCCACTCAGACAGTTGCCAGAGAAAGTCTCCAATGCGAACTGAAAGTAGCAGTTTTCTCCTAATATTCCAATGAGCTTCTTCCCTTTCTTGGAAAACGTCTAAAATCTCACTGAGGAAAAAGTATCCAGTCATAAAAGGTGTACTCCATGCTAGAGTTGCCATTGAAAATTATATTTGACAATTTCAAACCCAAGCAAGGCAGTGGGATGGAGTCTGGAAAATACAATTCCATCATGGATCCCTGTACTCCTGTTTTCCAAAAACAAAATAACCAACCAAAAGTTTACTGGTTTACTGGAAGTCAGTTTTTTTGGTTTTGACACTGTAGACCAACTAATAAGAATGGCCAATGGGATGGCTCTACATATATCTTGTCTTCTTGATTCAGCAAAATAATATGGAAATACTGATTGGCTTTCAAATACTAAGATTTGCTAATTATAATGAAGGCTATTTATGCACACATTGCTCTGGCTGACCTTTAAAGGGCCTTCAGTGGGCTGTTTAACATACCTGTACTGTGGTATCCTTAATGACCTAACGTGAAGCAAATGAAATTCAATGGTTGTGGAAGAAGCTAATGGTCCCTTCTGGTTTTAAACTTTTATGTATCCATAGGAAGATACTAAAAAGTTGCAGGGGCATTTTCCCTTCTATTTGTATATGAGTATCTGGTTACATCTTTCAGACATTTCTGATTCAGCAGCTTCCCAAGAACTTGATGTTACTTGAAGCATAGAAGACTCACAATTCATGGCAATGATCACAATCAATTAGCTACTCTAACTTGTTTTCAACTAAAGAATGCTACGAGCAGTTGTTCCTGTATAAGAGCCAATCCTTTTGCCGTAACTGTTTAGTCAGTGTGGGATTGTATTAGATCTCACCCTATCACACCAGACTATGACACAAAATAACTTCCACCAGCTCCTTGTCACCACTGCTACTTCTTTCTTCCACTGGCAAACAACCAACACTTCTAACTTGACAGATAGCTTGAAATGAGTATCATAATAGCTGGTACCATAAATGACCACATTTTTTCTGTCATTCTCCTAAGACCTTCACATGTACTCCTAGAGCAAGATTTAGAAATTGGTTATTTGCAATATGAGAAAATAATTAACTACCCAGCAGCCCTTAATAGATGCTAAGTTCCTCTGTCAAGAACTGTGACATTTTGCTGACATGGTAGACTGAAATGCAAGAAGTGGAAGGACCTTCCTGCACATGGTATGAATTTAATCCATGTGGATAAATCTACAATGGGCTTCTCAGACTTCCCAGAAGTTTTGATCCAACTGAACACAACTGAAACTGAAGCTCCATTTTTATTTAGGCAGGCACTATTTTTTTTCCTCCTTCTTTCTACGTCCTCAGGCACTTTGGCCATATTCACTAACACTGCATGCCTGCTACAGCCTCCAAATTCAAGAGCATAATGAGTGATTCAGACCAAACCTTGAGTGAGGGAAGGTGGTGAGATTCAGCACATAATACAGGTTCCGTGGTAAGCTGCCTGGATATTCTGTACTTCTGCAGATCAGATGAATATCCTTTTTCTGCTCTCTGCCAAAGAACTCAACACTCCTGTACTTCACAAGACAGAGTTTTAGTGTCAGCTTGTTACAACTACATGAGAACTTCACTGTAACAACACCCAAGAGAAAGAGACGGATTTCCTCTGTTTAAGTTGCTCATAGCATCTAGATTTTTTGCATATTCATCCCTCTAGGTCATCTGTGACAGTCTAGCTGTGAAGCTGGAGGAAACATGGAGGTTACATGAAGCTCTGTTTTAACTCTCATTTAACATGTTGATTATTGTTGTGTCATGTAGCAGCTGCAGAATTGCAACATTTTCAGCCAGTTCCGTGTTGTTATCTGCAATCTGATGAACCCAGAACACCCTGGCATTTTATTCCTGAAAGGCTCACACTGACCTGCATATTTTTTGAATATGTTTAAATTTCCAGCAGTTTCTTCAAGGCTTGCTCAAACCAATAAGCATTTGCATTTGAGGCTGTTTCCCACAACAAAAGGACAAAGTTTCTGAATGTGGTCTTTGTGCTTTCTCTTTGACCCCAGTTATTTCCTGCACAGATGACATGTCTCTGCTGCAGTTCCCTGCCTGTAGCTACCACCACCACTAATCCAGTAATTTCTAGTATCCATTTTAGGGCCACATCAGCCAATCACTGCTTTTTGATTGACTCCTTTCATATACCACACACTAACTAAGGCTGCAAAACAATGTTGAAACTCCGCAGCTCTACACAGCTCTTAACGTTAATTGTATCAAAAAGCCAGAATTTCCTTTGTTTCATTGTTCTCCATTTGGAAACACATTTTTTACTAACAGCACATGCGAACTACATACGTGCACCATGAACTTTGACAGTTGTTCTTACTAAATACAAATCCACATGAAGATCAGATTTATACAGACTAACTTGTCTGGCTTCTCAAGTGGCACAGCAAGCAGCAGTACTTATTCAGATAATTTTAAAACTTTCCACCAAATGTTTACCTGTCACTCCAGTACATCGCACTCTTTTGATGTAATAGTTTCCTGTATATGTTGAAGAGTATATGTAAATTTTGATAAGTAACTCAGTTTGTTGAACTTTGATGACATAGATGCAGAACAACAACACAGGGAAGGAACAAGAGGAAATCTTTCTACAGAAGATGTACACTGGTGTAGAATCTTTTGGTTTTCCACAAAAGACTGGAAGGCAAAACTAGTTTTGATGTAGATTACAGCCACAGATCTTGGTTATTACAGGATTTTGCTTCCTTCACTATTTTATCAGAATAAGGCTAGAGTAAATCCTGTGACAGATGTGTATCCTACCACAGTAAGGCCACAAAGGCCTTACTGGACATTTTGCTGCCAGTAATATTTGCCATACATGTTTTAATAGTGCAAAGGACTTTGTGAGAGAAACTGGTCAACACATATGTCAACCTGAACATTAAAATAGCATTTGACATAAGGATGATCTCTAGACAAGGTTCCTCCCTACCCTGAAAGTTTCTGATAGTCACCTCAAAGAGAAAAGCGGAAGTTAATAGAAATGTATCCTACAATTATATCACTAGGCACAGATGAATTAAAAACTACTTTGCATTGGGTTCCAGCAAGCCAACCTCACTCCAAGTGGACAACTGCCAATAAGCTGGTAATGGGAATACCCTGAGGAGAAAAGAAACATTTCAGCTAGGTGAGAGTGGCCATAGCAAATGGAGGCAAAGGGCCAGGACAGAGGTTAGGACCTGAAGGATGTATGCTGTTGGATTAAGGGGATAAATGACTTTGAAACAATAACTCAGACCTTCACATAGATGTACCAAGATGCCTGTTATACTTTGAAGTTACAGAGTGGTACACTTTCAGCATCAAGAATATATGCACTTAATGTTAACAACTTTTCCTGAAAGCAGTTACTGCTTACAGACCATTATCTGCTCTCTGCAGTAAATTTACACCTTTTCTGTTCAATGTTTTCTTCAGATTCAATACACGTGTCTTGAAAAACATGAAGATAGAGTCTGGGAATGAGTTGGAGAATACAGCAAATCCTCTCAGTGAGTAAAGAAGAAAGCAGAAAAAGCCAAGGAAGATCTGCTGGCTATTGGGAATTTCAAAGTTGTGATTTTATATTTTTTTAGAATGCAGTTATTATTTTCAGTAAACATGACAGGATTCATGAGAAGACTTCTTAGCATTTAAGAGCTTTTAAATTATGGATAAATGTTATACACAAAATGCTGTCTTTTCTTTTCTGCATTTCTCTCTCTCACTTGCCCCTTTGGCACATTTTCCTCAGAGCTTCTCACTTCAGTGGTTGAGAGGTGTTTATTACTAGGATCTTCTACCCTTATTTATTAAGCAGAAGAAACATACCATACATGTATTGCCCAGAGAGAAGGAAAATCATGGAGGTTAAAAGAGAAAGTGTTTCCAAAGAGCTACAAAGCCTCATTACTTAGAGGCCTTGCCAAATAGAAAAGAACTACCTGGCAAGAAGACTGATGAGCAGGCAGTATTGCTTAAAATCCCTTGGTTACTGCTTCAGCCTGTATAAATTATCCCTCTAGAGGCCAGCAGAGTATCAAAAAACAATTACCATGAACTAGACCATAATACTACTGTAGACCCAAATCTTGCCCAAACTATTAATACTTAAAACTTCTTCCAGCTGTCCAAAGGCTGCTTTTTGCAACAAGACCAAACTGTCCTGCAATTACAGTGGTAATGTAAAGAAGCATTTAATAGCATTACCTTAGATCTAGATGAATGTGGTGTCAGGGATGTTAGAGAGTGCTCATGAAAACAGATCTATTGCCTTCATTCATATAGGGAAGATCTCATTTAAGCAGTGTGTTTGAGATTAGAACATACTTAGAAGCAGTGTTTATTGTGGTCAGAGACAGGAATGGGACTCATACTCCAGCACTGATTTGCTGCTCCTGAACTTTGGGTCTCAGTTTTACCATCTGTAAAACAGATACTGTAACACTTAAAATGCAAAGCTGACCTGGGAGAAATGCCTCCTGCCTCACAGAAGTGATGAGAACATTAATTACTGCAATCAATTACATGGAAAAGCCTTAATTAAAAGTGCAATGGGAATGCAAAGGAGTGAGAGATCTGCCAAATGAAACAGGTATACGCATGCCTTAGTACTTTTTTCTAATGAGTGCACTGATCTAATGCTTTCACTTTGAGTGGGTCTTACTCTAAGGCTTGTTCCTGCAGCCCTCACACAGTCACATTCCCACAAAAGTTTGCTTGAGGAAAGCCTTGAGATTTGACTTCATGTGTTTTCTCTTGGTGCCAGGAAATATTATCCTTTTAATTAGCAGGTCCATTTCTTTGATAACTGTTTAAGCGGCTTCACTGCAATTTCATCTCTTTAGTTGTCATCCAGCACCTGGGAGGTAAAGAAAAAGGAAGCAAGCACTGGATTTTTCCATCATTTCTGCCGAGGGATATTTCTGAGACACTGTACTTTTGTGGGTGGGCGGATGGATGGATAGACAGACGGAAAAGGGAGTTTCCTTTATGGGATTCCAATAATTGGTATGTGGTTTACATTCCATTCATCTGAAGGACTCTTATTTTAATCAGAAACAGGCTCAGGCTACTAAACTACCTCCACTGTTCAAAACCTATCCATGCTTTCAGCTGGTGACTTTTCTCACATGCATCTTTTCTTTGACACCCACAGGCCGCAAAGAGTAATGTGGTCATTTACCACCAAGAACTCAGCGTCAGGTCCTATAATAGGAGTTGGTTCAGAGACCTCTTGCAGACAGAGAGAGGTTTTCTGATTGCTAGCTTCACAAGCAGAAGCCCTTTAAAGTGCGGCATTTGAAACTGGCACTAGTTTCTCTAAGCGCGTTTTGGGTTTGGTGGGTTTACTTCCTAGGCTCATCCAACTCTGGGAAAGCCTTGTCTGGACAGTGTTGAGGAAGTCTGGCAGCACAGCTTGGTATTAGTAGCCAGACACTAATGCAGACAACTGCTGAGAAAAGCCCTATATTCAGCAGCTGGACTCTCTGCTGTGCTTTAAGCACAAAGGAATGAAAGGCTGACACCTTGTCCAGAACTAGTCAGACTAAATAAACAACAATACAGCTAATTTCAGCTATGGGGCTAGTGAAAATGTGAAAATACTCAGCGTCAATTGCCCTCATCCAAGGGCAGAGAAAACATAAAATGACTTGCAGTGAATTAGTATTCTGTTATTCAAATATCTCTGAACCTTTTGTGATAGGTCCCTCGTAAACCCTAAAAATTTCAAATGCCACCTTTCTCCATCAGCTAAACTTGTTTCACTGCCCAGATTTGTTTACCCTTAACTTTTAATGGATGCCCTAACAAATTTATTTTTTCAGGGTCTATACTGTCTAACCTGTCCAGACAGTAACTGCACGTGCTTTAGGGATTTCCATGCCATTCATCCTTGAATATGCTCTGTGTCACAACTCCCTCCAGTGCCTACTGTTCAGCAGATCTGTCAAGCAGCACAGCAGGAAATCTCCTGCAGGCAGATCACATACTACACAATCTAAGAAAGGAAGAACCGTTTCACAGCTCAGGTCTGTGTCAGCCTGGGTCCATCACAGTGTTTTTGCACATTAAGTTTGCCTGCTTCATGCCTCACTTTCCCTGTGGGGAGAGAAGCAAGGGACAGATGCAGATCTGCCATCAAACAGAAGGGTAAGCCTGCCCCCTCTATCCCACACTGAAGATGTGATAGGGACGACCTGTGGCAGTGGCCTGTGAACACAGACAAGAGCTGCACAGAGTCACCAGTTCTTTCCGGATCCATGCATCCTGGAAAGACAACAAGCAACATGGCTTGGCGATTCATCCGTCTTTGGCCCGCACTAGGCAAGTAAGAGTTGCTAATGCCGTGAAGGAAACAAAACCACCAAATACCTCTTGCTTCTTCCTTGTGATTCAACAGCCTCTTGGCAACGTTCATTTCTCTACTGTTTGTTCAGAACAGTGAGACCCTTGGGACCTAATTTAACATTAGCACCAGGAGGCGAGAAGTATTTGAAGTTGCATTCTGGGTTGCAAAGATTTCAGCAAAACCCCCTATCTATAACTTGATGATTTCATCTCTCATGCCACAAGGAAGCAGGAACCTCACTCCTTGGGCAGAGGCCTTCAGCCCTGCACTGCGCCAGATCTCTGAGAGGTGTGGACCCAGGCCATGCTACCCAGGGCAAGGACACCATTGTTGCATACCTGTCACAGAATGCTTCCATCAAATTACGTTACCACACTTTGCCCTGCCTAGGCTTTCACAGATCCTGATATCTCAAGATACAAGATTTCTGTCTGAGATTCACTTTGAAAGAGATTATTTTATCTTGATTTAGTTCAGAGCTATAATGAAGTTAATCCTGTAAACACATAGATCATGCAATTGAATCATTGGCTACATTGCTGGTTTGGAGTCAATGTATCAAAATCAGAGACACTCTGATCACTGAATACTGGATTGAAAACAGGATTTGGAGTACTCAACCCCATTCTGGCCAAATAATTTCAAATTGAATGAATAGTAATATTTTGTTTGTTTGTTGTATTTTCTCGCTGCCATGAAACAAACCATCATTTCTTTTGGATACTGAGATTTATCACAGAGCTAGAATTTGCTACAATAATGTTTTGCTGCTGGACATTAATAGTATTCCAGGGGAGAGCCATTTACTTATTTTGGACACCAAAACAGCTTGATACAAGGATTCTTTGGATTCATCTTTTTGGGGGTTACTATAATAATTTTACACCACTTTTGATTAAAGGAAGGTGAAATACTGAATAAACTGTGACCAGCACACCACAGGGAACCACTAGCAGCACAGCCAGTTCATTTAATCATTCCCTAGTGTTCTTCCTGGACTGATCAGACAGCACCTTCACACACCAGGAACGATAATGCAGCCTTTAATGTTAATTAATATGACTGCCTAAACTTGTGTGGTTTTTTTCCCCCCCTTCTCTTCCCTTGGCTGGCCACAACTGTTCAAGTGTTGCTGAAGGTTATTCTGCTTAAGTATTAAAAAATGCTTAACTAAACAGGTTAGCTTATTTGCTTTTGCTGATAGTAGCAGTCCACCCACAGAGCCCTTTCAAATCTCTTCAGTGTTTTGGAAACTGGATAAGGGACTTATTCAGTGACATGCAAGTTTGTCTGAGCCAGGAATGAAGCGTGCATTTCATGAAATGAGAAATAACCTCAGACCACACACACAGTGTAATTTCTGAACTCCAGCTTGGGCTCTCTTCCCCTCGTCCCTGTGCACACATATACACACCCCTGCTAAAAAACCAGATGATGACTGACATCCCTAAATCCTTTAAGCATTCTTTTACAGCTAAGAGCAGAGGGAGGTTTTCAGAGCTTAGGTGGCTCATTATTAGTAACATGCTGATGAAAAAAATGGATTACTACAGTATGTTCATAACATGCCAAAGAGAAATAGCAAAAAGCCTGTGCCATCTAAATACTTTCAAGAGGAGAAACTGCTGATGCAAACATATTAAAGCTATTTTTACTGCAAAGAGAGATGAGGAGAAATCCTTCCCACAATCTTCCTGGAGACTAACATTGGTTCTGTCACTACTTGTTTAGTTAAGCTAAAATCACCGAGTGTTTCAAATACTATTTTCCATTATAATCCAGAGAAGTAAAACAGGAAGATAAGTTTATTGCATATTAAAATATCACACCCTTTCCTCTCCTAGGCAGAGGAACTATAACTTAACGTTTGGCTGTTAAGAGGCAAAAGAGGCAAAGGGCAAACTTTTCCCCAGCTGTTACTCCATGGCTTCAATATCCCCTCCTAAGCTTAATTCTTCACAGCCTTACACCAAATGAGTACACTTAAATAATAACACAGCAGCCAGACCCCTGGTCAGCTCTCCTTGAACTTTTCCTTTATGCTGGACTAAAAGAAGTAGCTTTAATGCCTTCAACAGGTAAGGAGCTCTCCTGCATTACAATTGTAGTACCACTGTTGACCTGCCCCTGCAAAGCTTAAAATGGACAAGCAAAGGTGCTTACAGACTGACTCCTGTGCATCTTCCATTGCTTTGTACCTGATCAGTAATACCATCACACAATTGAGCCACTGATACCGTCTGCTTATGCATACAAATGTACATCTATACTCAGATCATACTTCCACCAATACTTAAGTTTGCATAACACTTTCTGTTACAGGACTCTAATTCAGTTGTTCATAACTTTGTCAAACTCTAAGTGGTCAAGCTGAAATTCTTCCTGCTGTGTGTCTCCATCAGGCTGAAATTTTTCTGGATAGTTTCAACTAAAACAGCTGTTCTGAAAAGAGGACTAAAAGAGATCAATCTCACTTTCCCTCATGTTTTTTCTATAGCCATTTCACTGAGAATCTGCATGTTTGGGAAAAGATACTGTGGGTGGCACGAGGGGTTACCTTACGGTAAGCAACCATGCCCAGTACTAGCCTTCTGAAAACCTGGCAAATTTTGGCCAAGTTCTAAACACTGTGGTTTACCCATGCTCCACACAAATCTCCTACAGAGAAGCACCATTATTTTCTGAATACTCTACTAAAACAGACCTCATACACTTTCTCCATCACCAGACAATGTGCACATCCTTCCTCCAGATGAACTGATTCCACAATTACAAAGGATTTATAGAGCATTTTGGGTCTTTTCATGCAATTTATGGTACTGGCCCCCCAGAAGCTGCTGTGGCACCAGAACTGAGAGCTGAGAAATCCTGCCCGTTGTTCCATCAATACTCATTGATGGTGCCCATGCAGTACACTTGAGGAAGTTCATTAGTGTGGAAACAAGCCGAAGAGCTTGGGCTAACAAGAAAGAAAGAGAAAAGCAGAGCAGACTTCAAGAGACAGATGCAACATAGCCAGGGCATAATGATCCATTGTGTTAAATACACAAACACCCGTCTCCAGACTGCAGAATAGAACCAAGATTTCACAGATGCCTGCACTCTTTTGTTTTCAACCAGTTTCTGTGACATCTACTAACTACATCCTTTCTTCCCCTAACTGGCTAGTCCACAAAAGAGACTGTAATCTACTGCTATTAGCAACTCCAATTGGTTAAGTAATTGAAATTGTGATTCTAAATTTTCATAATGATCCATGTGGGAATCAATAACTTCTGAGTAGAGGAATACCTTTCTCTCGGTTTTGTTTGAAAGTTTTCAAAAAGTACCTTGTCAAAGCTGCGCTGGGAATAATAAAGTTATAAAAACACTCAGAAGCTAGAAAACGACAGCATTACAACTACTCATGCATTCTGTCATTTTCTTCTACTGTACGCTCAGCAATACTAACTCTTCCCAGAAACATCACACTCCTTCTCTGCAGATCACCACATTTCTAAAGAGATCCCTTTATTTCTTTCCCTTTAAAATTTATAGTTTTTCCCCTCTGACTGTCTCAGCACAAAGCCAAGGATGAAGAAATCCCAGGTTGCACCACAGATCAGCTGCAGCCTCTGCAGCTGTGAAGCACAGCTGCACTGTGGGCTACCACCTCAATGTATCCAAACCAAGCTACCGGGTAGCTATAATCTTTTCCAGTTAGTTCCCAGTTCTCTGCCTGAACAAAAACAAAAGATAAAGCCAGACACAGATCACAGACTTCCAATCTGTTATGCTGTAATCCTGCAAGGTTAAAATGAAAGTTTTCTGCTACCAGGAAGAACAGACTCACTGCAGCTTCCCAGTGGTTTTGAATACACATTTCTCATCCCTGAAGGAATAAAACAACAAAAGATAAACTTTTGCTTAAAAACTGACATGCTTAAAGTGTAGCAACTCAATTATAGAGGGTTTTATTGCTTGCTCTGGGTCTTAAACACAACATCTTCTAAGATGACTCTTGGGATTTTGATGGTGAGGAAACTAAAATAAAAGTGTCTTGTTCTATTTTTCAAACTCCCTCAAAATTTCTTAGATTATTTTCTTGCCAGGATTTATTTTTCAGAGACATTATCCTCAAGACTACCAGGTCACAGATGTGTCTTCTCGTGGTAGAAGCTAAGACTTCATGTATGAGATGAAAAACTGTAACCATGCTCAACTCACCACCACAGCCTAAATACCAAACCATGCAGAATAAACTCTGCAAAAGGTCTAAACCTTTACCTTTCCTGGGATAAGGGTGGCAGAACAGTTTTAACACTGCCCATCAGGGTGTCTAGATGCAAAGAGGTTCCATGTCTTTGGCTTTTTCAGTCACTACTTAGGTTATTCCTTTTACTGGCATTCATGAACATTAATACATAGAGTGCTTGAACCAAAGGGTAAACGAAAACATTAAAAAAACTCCCACCATTTAAAATGGCTTTTATCATTACAAAAGAGGATTATTTAATTATTAAATATTAAATTATTATTTTAACCTTTTCATTACATAAGCAATAGTAAGTCCAACTTTCCCTTTTAAGTGGCTTCCTACTGCTTCTTTTAGTGAAATGGAATTTATGAAGAGAATTCTTTAATATATATCCAGAAATGTTTCAAGAGAAATACCACAGTTTAGTCGAAGCACATTTTCCTATTTAGTTTCTTCTCAAACTCAATGGGAGACTGCGCAGTCTAAGAACAAAATAAGAGACTGCACATTCTCTTCTGTGCAGCTTACAAAGAACCAGAGAGATGAACGGCACTGAATTCAGGTATTTCTGATGCTACAAGTTTTCATTGGTTTCTCATCTGCCTAAAGTTTATGAGTTCGACATAAAAGACCATCAGATGGCAAACTACCCAGTTACAACAATCTGACAGAACCACCAAATTCTAAACCACTAAACTGTTCTATGTTCCCAAGGTTCAAACAGCAGTATGTCAAGTATGACGGTAAAATACCTAAGACGTCTTTTGCCTCAGGAATAAAGTACTTATTTCATACAATCATAATTTCTCTTACTGTATGCTAGAAGTTGATTATATTGTATAGATAACTTAAAATATAATTCTAATTTATATATACATGGACATGTATCGTATATAATATAAAGATAATACATATGTAACTATATATATATATGTAAAATACATATTATCTATATCTAATGATTAGGGTACATAGTAATGTAAAGTAAAAATGTCCATTACAAGGAACATAGGATCCGTTTTTTCTAAACAGTGCAGAGTGACACATCAGAAGCAGAATAGAACCTCAGCATTTGACTAATGAGAAGATATCCCTCAATGCTCCCTCCAAGTATAAGACTCTTAAATTAGAACTAGGGTATTGTAATTACAGCAATATATATGACCACAACTACAAAACAGTGGGGACAGAGAGGCAAGAAGAGCATAAATTCCTCTAGTTATGTTATTACAGCGTACACGTATAGAGGGACCAAGCCAAGCTAATCTCTGAGCCTACTGTGGAGACAAAAGCACTAAAGAGACATTTTAAGAAAGCAGCTTTCTCAGAGGTACTTAAATTACATTTCCAATTAGACCACAGTATGAATGTCTTCCTTGCCATAGAATTATAAAGCAGAACAAGTAGAAACTGTGACAGAAGTTCCATCATAGTCTGAATCACGGAGTGGCAAGTGCTGCTGACAGTTGTGAGCACTTACCTCAAACAACATAAATAGACATCTCGTATTTGTTTTTAAAGTAACTAGCATGGAATGATTTTCAGGATGATACGGGAGATCATGTTTACATGAGCATTCACTTGATGGAAACAACTCAGTATCAAACAAAAGGGGAATAAAATCCCTCTGGTATAAACAATTCCGCTGAAGAAAAAAACAGATTCATTCTGAGGTTAGCTGATATTTGTTTAGCATCCCAGCTATCCCCACTGATTAGTCATTGTCTTTACTGTGTTAGGGACTGAGAATGTTGCAATTAAATATATAAACAACATTAAGTCATTGTAACATGCTACAACAGACCAATGCAAATTGTAATATAATTATGCCGCCTCTGTGCATTTTTGGAAAACAATGCTTTAGTGCAGTGAGCCTGTTTATGCTCCAGCTTGTGCAAGTTATGTGTGCAATCTCAATTCAGTCGTACTGTGTGTTGACACAGACACTACGTCAGGTTCTGACCACTCAATTCCATCCTCCCAGCTCAGGCAAACTCAAGAGAACAACTGAGGCAATCTGTCCTCAAATATCATGCATATCCATCATGCTTACATTCAATTACATCTTTTATTTTAGAGCACAATCTTCACTTGGTCTTTGAAAACGAAATCCAGCTTTCTGGATGCCAACTAAACAAAGGTTAGGATGCCAAGCAAACAACTCTCAAGCCCTCCAATCATCTGTTTAGATGTACTTTCTTCCTCTTTCAGAATTAGCTGTCAAAATCACATGCAAGATATAGACTCACAACGACACTGCTACGATCTACACATCATCTACAGGACAAGAGGAATGCCTCTTAAATACCCTGAATCACTGCCTACCTCTCTTATCTGCTATCTAGATATCCAGTTTCAATAGCAGAAATTGCATCTCCTTAGTCATCCCTAACCAATTACCTACTTTTCAGGTACCCTCATCAGGAAGGTAGATCCTGGCATGACACCTACTTAAGTGACTCTTTTTCTATAGAAAGGACAAGAGTCAAGATGTACTGAATCGGGGAATGTGCAAACACAAGGAGAGAGAGTATTTGTAACAGTATTACCTCATTTGTTGCATAAGCTGGAAGGTATGCAACAGCAAGCAGTGAATAAGATATGCAGGACACTGCAGGAATGGAAAAATACGTAGCAGCAAAGGCAGTCAAATGCTTCCTTGGAAGAACAAAATCCTCTCCTCCTGCAGTTAAGATTTCTAAGGAGGTAACTTAAGTTATCTTCTTCTTACATAGTAACTGTGTTACTACCTCTGAATTATCCTGTGATACTTCGATGATGCTATTACCAATCACCCTCACCTCTTAATGCTGGTTTTACTCAGTGTGCTGAAGCCACGGCACTGGCATCTGTCTGCCTTCTGGTGCTCGAAGTCATGACCTGCTAAAGCTAAGCAAACACATCCTTTCAAACTACCTTAATGTGTTGACAAATGTTTGCATCCACATCCAGACTTCCTCAAACATACTCATTACCTGAAATTATCCAGTCTCCCTCCCCCAGATCAAATATGAAATCTGTGTACCACACACCTGCTGCCAAATGCAGTTCTAAGAATAGCCCCAGTGTGCAAAAGAACTTATAATCCAAACTACACTGCAAATCAGACTAAGAACACACAGTGTCTTTAACTAGGTCTTGTAAGGTGGTTGTTGGGATAGCTCTATTTGTTAGCACAGACAGAGCCAGATCTCTTACTATGTCATCTATTTTTTTTCCAGTCAAAGAATTTCCATTGAAGGCAACAGGAAATACTGGTACCACCTGCAAGGTCAGGGACCCACAGCCAGACCCATAGGAACTCCACTGAGTAAAAGAAAAAGGGAACTGCAATAAGGAACAGTAAAACCTACCAAGCCATTTCCACATGAAAGCGATGACACTCCATCTCCTGGATGATTTATATTCAGATCAGGTGACAACTACCATGAAGCTATTTCCTTATGCCAGGAGGCTGTTAAGAGTTTTCCTGTACTCCATGCCTCCCTGCAACTGTGCAGGAACCTGTACATGGAAGTATGAACTCCACACTACCATTCTTGTTTTTAAAGCCAAACAAAATGATAACCACAGATTTCTAGGAATAAAGAATTGATGTATTCATTTTTAATATTTGAAGACTATGTCTTCGAATGTAGGTAAAATTCTTTTTTAATTTGATCAAATTCTTTTTTTAAAATTATACAGACATCTTCATGACAACAATATTTTACAGACAGATCCCTAGGGCACTAAGTCACAGTATTTATGGCTTAGGTGATATTTCCTCGTAAAACACATTATATTTGCAGGAAGCTACAGAGAGACATAAATCTTACTTCAAGACATCTTTCCATAGCTCAATTCAACTGCATATAACAAATAGATTTCCACAAATATACTGTCAGTATTTGGCATACATGTACATAAAACATGCACACCTATGGAAGTTTTGATTTATGCACACCATCACCTTAGAAGAGAAACATAATTTCCTGATTACGTCAGGAAAATGATGACAGCTTCATTCTTGGAATCAATAGAAATCTTGCCTACCTCAATCAATTCTGCCCTCCCTAGTATCTACTGATTCACACCATGACTGACAAACATGGTGCTAAGGTGAAGCCTCCCTTCAGTACAGTGGTATCAGCTGAAATCAACAAGGTTATCTAGCCCCTTCTGGCCCACAGATGGAGGTTATCAGTCCCTCCTTCTGGCCTAAAAAAGGGACAGTTTTATCTGTGCAACTTTTAACAGGTATTTTTCTCTCCTATTCTTGATTATGTCTGATACTGGCACTACACAACCTACTAACTCCCTACAGAGTTTCCTTCCCTATATCTAACTTAAATTATCTTTATTTAAGCCACTTAACGTCTCTTTTTGCTGGAGACACAAAGGGGTTATTCCCTTCCTCTATGCAGCAAATTTTTATGTATTTGATGACCGTATTTTTTATTCCACCAAATCTTCTCTTTCTTACCTAAGGAGCAATTTGCCTCTCTAAGCATAAGAATGCTAACCTGTAAAGAAAACCAATATTGATGCCATGAACAGAAGGCCTTAATTATGTCATACTTATTAACACCAATGAGGGTGTAGGTATTCCCTGACTGAAGCTGACTTCCTTTAGCTGTACATAATTCAAATGTACCAATGACTAACACTTTACAGCTTCTTTTTTTATTTTCTTAGTTCATACTTTTTCTTGAAAAGCTGTTCCAACTGACCATTATACCATGTGGTATAATAAAGTGGTAACAGCATAGATTCTGGGTAAGTAAAAGCTAGGGAACACATTAATCTTACTTAGGTTAGCTACCTTTAAAGCCCAAGGCTTTTATTACTTAACATTTGTATTAAATACTCAGCTCCTTGTTTCAGGTAGTTAAGTCAGATTTCACAATCAGGATTTTAGATGGTTTCCACTTATAATACGCGCACAATGGTTAATACAGAGACAGAGTGTAGTCTACAACAGCTTCCCATGACCTAAAGTAGAAGCTGCTCCAGATCAAATTTAAGCTTATTTTCCATTGGGCAGTCTTCCAGACCACAAAAACTACCACCATTCACAGACTGCTGCTGTGCAGGTTTAGTGTCCAAGGTTTTAAAATTTCATAACATTTACCCTTCACATAAAACAATTTATATGGTATACTCAATGTAAACCCCTATACTAATGTTCACAAAAATCAAAAATTAGGGTTAAGGTTTCCAGAGCAACATGAAGCCCCGGACTCTTCTGGTTATGTGTTACAAAGTACTCTTCACATGATCCCACAGCACTGAAAAATGTGACAGACTACTTGGCAAATAAGATACGACATTGAGTATCTTACAACCACCCTTCCAATCTATTATTAATAGTTTTCATTTGGAGTTTTATTACATCCTGCATTCCACAAGATGATAACCTGTCAAGATGTTGAAATTCCTTACTACATATATGCTGTACTGCGTATTTCCTACATATATACTGTGCTGCATAGTCCCTGACAAAGACATGACAGAAGTCTATAAAAATAAAAAAAGGGAGATGAAAGTGCAATGAGATGAAATTTGACACCTAACAGCATTTAATGAGAAAGACCAAATAAAAAAACCTGCTGGTTCTTCATGTCAATCAAGCTGAGAAACTCACTGTTATAAGATACTACGAAGATTCAAAAGGTCCACAGCTTCAGAGACTGAGCAAAATCATGGAGGATGGGAATCCATCAAAAGCGATTAGACACAAAGACATCATCCCTATCTCAGAAAGTCCTCCAGTTTCTAGCACCTCAGAAAATACATGCAGTATCATTGTCAAATCCTGTTATCTTTAAATTGCATTGAGATGACTGACAATGTCCAAATTTAAGTAAAGGGAAAAAATTACTTAGTACTGCTATTGAGCCTAGGAATATAACCAGAATTAAAGAAAGCAAAGTGGACTCAGAAAATTCTAAAAAAGTTTAATATAAAATCATTATATATTATAGATTACAATATATAATACATATGCACAACTATGCACATATGTACTATACACTGCATATGTAATTGCATACATATCCACACTTGTAAAATGTAATTCTGTATCACTATAAATATGAATTGATCATTTTACCTTTAATTTCATGGAATTATCATGTTTTGTGGCATAATGCTGTCAAAGTTCAAATAAAATAGTTATAATGCAACTTACATAGAAAACTTTCATTTTAATACATTATAAGATTTAGCAGTGGATGGATCATCTCAATCATCTGCACTGTATTTTTTCCATAGAAAATTTTCATTTTTTTTCCAAAGAGAACTTTCACACACTTCTCTCTCTTCTGCCACTGTGGAATGAGGGGCTCTTTCACAAAGTTTCTCTATGACTGCTACATCTGTGAGCTTTCTGAGGCTCTCCTCATTCTGTTCATTCAGCATATCCCAGAAATCTTTCGGTCTCCCCTTTGATGTTTCTGCATGTCCTGAAGAGAATCTCCTTGGTGATCCTGTAGACCCACTTCCATCATTTCTGAAGATGTCATCAAGAATAGAGGTATCTCCAAGTAAGTTCACAATATAATTCTTCTTGCAAATCTGAGCTTTTCTCTCTCCATTTTCTGACTGAGACAGGGATCTTTTTTTTGGCAGCTGTGTTCCTTCTGAGTCTTGCTGTCCTTCACAACTTTTTATAGGCAGCACCTCAATTATTTCTGATTTACTGCTTAATGAGCCAGATGCCATAAAATCCTTGAATGCCTGACTGTTTCTTCTTTGAATATGCTGAGCAGCAACAGTGGGTGATTGTTTACATTTTGCATCAACAAACATATTTTGCAAGTAGGAGTCATTGTGAAGCTGTTCTGCTTCTCCTTTATGGCTCTCCTGAGTCTGTGTTTCTGTAGTTCCACTCAGAAGTAGTCCTTTAGCTGATGAAGGTCTAGACTTAGATCTTCCAAAATTAACAACGGATTTTCTTTTTCTGGAGTGTGTTGTGACCAGTTCTCTTTCCTCACACTCGCACGAAGCTTGTGCTGGTATTTCAACTGAGAAGAAAGGCTCCATCTCTGGATGCTTGGAAACATAGAATTCTTTCAACATCTTCTGCCTGGTTTCTGATGTAGCTTTTGCAATATGTTCTGCAAGGTCTTTCACTGATCCCATATTAAAGTGGGATACCATTTCCTCAAATTGTCTCCTGTAATTATCAAGAAGGAAAAATGTGTTGTGTTGACACCCTTAACTAGAAACAAAAGCAGCTTTCAAGAAATTAATTCAATTCACCTACTTCACATAACCCAGAAAGCAATCACCAAAACTAACTTCCCTATTAGGAGTACTGTTTCTTTTTATTAGCATAGAGAAGAAAGAATAATGACTTTAGAAGAACTGCATCCCAAGCTACATTTTCATTTCCTTAGCCTACAATTCAAAGACTTACTGACTGTCAATGTAGGTAAGATACCATAGCAAAGGGCCAGGTTTCAGAACATATTTAGCTACCAAAAAGATGTAGATGGACACACGGTAGAATGATTTCATTTCTTTTTTTGCTGGGGGGGAACGGGGAGGAAATAGTTGTTCCAAGTCCTTTTAAAGAAAGTCCTTTTTTTGCTAAACAAAAATTGGATAAACGCATGCACAGGAGACAAACATTGTCCACATTGTCTCTGCAGTGAGTTATGGAATATCTGCTTCTGCTAAAAAGCCAAGATCTAATTAAAAGACATCACTCTAGTTCAGTTAGCCCTAGTTTGGGGTCAGGGAACCTTACTGGAAGGCTGGAGAGGTAGGTTTTACACTCCGATGTCAGAGAAAGGATATGAAACATGTCGCCCTTTCTGTATGAGGGCTCCAAAAGAGCCCTGAATCAAGTAAGATTTAACCCCGTTTGCCTCAAATACTATTTGACTGGCTAGCTCCAATTATTTGAATGTGGTCACTGCAGACAGCTTCCCACTCTGCCCTACAATTACAACAAACTGAGGCATGTAATCATCCTCATTCATTCCATGGCACATCCACATGTACTACAAAGTCTAACTGCATATCAGGTGCTAACAGATAACCTGCTTAATGCTCAAGAGTGAATTATTTAAGCTTTTTGCTAGATATGGCTTTAGGATCTTGGAATAATAGCCTTAGTCACTTCGCTGCCTTTGAAAATTTTACCTCAATGAATTATTGATAAATGACTACAATTTTGAATATTTTTAGAATGAAGAGTTCTCCTTTACCTGCCTCATAAATATTTATGATTTTCAGTGTCTATAACAGTAAACAAACCCAGCACTCCAACATAACAGTTTGGATAACTGAGGCCAGCTAGCTGATATGACAGCTCCTGAATGTTTACAGGCATTACCTAGATACCAGCTTTCACATAGTAATTTACTTGTCTCAAGGCAAATTGAAAATATATACCAAATACCTGTTCTGTAGGTTTGCTTAGCTAGCTACAGCTTTCCACTTCCTATTTCCACAAACCACCAGGATATTTTTATTTACCTTCTATCCGCACAACAACAGAATTTAATATTCATATTAATCATAGCAATCATTTGGGAAAATAGGGAAACAAGGAAACAGAAAAATTATTATCTCTCCAAAAAGAAGGGGTGGGGGGAAAAGTCTTGAAAGAGATATCAAAAAATATTGAGCCCCAAGCTAAAAAAGGAACATGAAGCCCAGTTTTTTTAACAGCCTTTCATCAAAGTGATGAGATCTGGGCAAAACCAGTAGGCAGTCAGAAACTAACATTATAAGATGTCTCGTTTCTATACAGTTTACATACTGCTTTGTAGTAGCCCATGATGTACATACCACGAACACTCATGGTGATGCATCTACACAGTTATGTAATATATGACCATTGAATCAACATGTTCAAGTAATTTGTGGGTTCAATTAATTTTATTAATCAATTACAGTACTCATAGAGTACTGTAAGTTGAAGTTTCCCACTAGTTCCACTCTTGCCACAGAAAATAACATTATTCCTTGAGTAGGGTTGAAGCAAAGACAAATGCAACTACTCAAAGGGAAGTTTGTTTCAACCTTAGAATTTTACTTTCAACTCACCAAAGGAGTCTCACCTGCGTATTCCTTTGGGTGTCTTTCCAATCAAGAAGGTGGTTGAACCTAGCCTGTGTACTTTTTTGTTTCTCTGGATCACAGGATGCATAACATACAGATGATGTTGATTACTGTTCGTCAACATTTCTTGCCTTTCCTTAACAGTGTTCTTCTCAGAAGTATTGTCTTCTGGGATTTCATCATTTTTCTAGTAAAATGAGACATTGAAATCGTTAGAACAGCTGTGTCTCTGATACAACACTGCACCAAAGTGCACCCAATTCTGTCACTCATAGCTAGCATAACTGGATTGAATGCTAGGGTTGAGATTCAGAGCTGAAATGTAGACTCCCTACTCAGTCGCAAATTTCCACAGACATTGAAGAGAAGTCTTGGTTCTTTGACATCTTGCACAAAAATATGATCCTATTTATACCTCAGTTATTCTTCTGAAATTCTCATCAAAATTTCCCCTTTGCAAAAAGGGCAGTCAAAGGAAATAACAAAATTTCAAGAACGTGCTTGAAGAGCATGGAAAAACAGAAGAAAAACCCAGATTAAAAAAAGCTACAAAGTACTTTGTCGGGGTTTTTTTGTTGTTGGCTTGGTGATGCTTTTTCCCTTTTTTTTTTTTTTTTGGTTGGTTGGGTTATTTTGTTCTGGTTTTGTTTCGTTGGTTTGTTTTTTCAAATGAGATCATGGAAAAGAATAGCTGCTTAGTGATGTCCTCAGTCTCCCTACTAACACTACTTTAGAGGTGAAATCACAAATTGTAGTCACACCTTGTCATCTGCTGTTCAAAATTTGGTTTCAGATCTACACTGCTTCTTCCCAATGTTTTTCTATTTGATCCGTGTCCATTTCCTTTATTTTCATGGGCTGTTCACAACGTTCTTGAGCTTTAGGATCTCACATGTGTTCTCACCCCATTACTTTGGAAAGTAACCTCAAACTAGCATACAGAAAGAGATGTCAATATTACAGAACCTACAGGCGTAAATTTACACTTTAAGACAAATGTACAGATCCAAAGATTAAAATTTTACTTCACCATTATAAGTTACTCTACACAAAACTGAAATCCCAATTAACATAAATATCGTATTCTCCCAGTAACAGTATAATACTAGTAACAAAATTAAGATTGAATTAGTAGATATTACTTACAGCATAAATATTCTACAATTCTCTTACTGGTTCTGTATACATTCATTAACATTGTTTTGATTTTTTTTTTAAGTATGCATGGGTAACACAGAACTTTACTTGGAAAATGTAGAAGAAGAAAGTAATCATAGTTTCAAAAGATATTTATTTTTATAGATTTTTTGCATGAAAAATATTCATAGTATTCCAATCTCACTATAATAAGACTTAGCGTATTTGTCCCTCTGTTAGGAAATCAGGGCTGTATAATTTAATTCAAGAAAGTATGACTTGAATAGAATACAAGACTAACCATGCCAATGCCTGTTTTAAAGTTATGTTAAATCCCCATAAACGTGCATCCATCTACCTCTTATTAAACAAGACCAAAGCATAAGAGGCAGTAATACTTTTGTTTGCACATCTGTTCAAACACAGAAGATTTTTAATATCTTTGGGAAAAAAGCCAAATGTTGTAAACACACTGAAAGACATAAAATTGCTTGTCTTTGCAGAGAACCACATTTAATGATAGAATTATTGCTAATTGCATATAAATGCATGACAGGCATATTTAGTTCTGGAAGCACAAAATTTTAGGTACAGTGACCCACATTGCCCCACCCAAAAAAACAACTTCAAAATACCACCATATACATACAAAGAGCATCTCTTCTTCTACTTAAATAAGTTGCTCAAAGGTGGGATTTTTTTAACTCAAGGTAGAAAAAGTTACTGTAAAAAATTACTGCAAGAACTGCAGGAGCTAATTCCAGTGAAAGTCTGCAGCCATTGTGAGTTATTCCTGAAAAACTTCCCAGCTCCCTGGAGCAAAGGCAATTGGTTAAATGATACCCAGTTAGGCTGAAACACAACTGACTGCTGAACTGGCGAACATTTTAGAAAGCCTAATACCCAGCTCCCAAAACCAGGACCTTTTTTTTTTTTAAAAAATAAACATTTTTAAAATGAACCTAAAACACTTAGTTTTTTAGATGTCTCCATGTTTTTTAAAGGCCAAATCTGATGTTTATTACTCTGAGTGATACAATGGATGACAGGGTCTATGTAGAAGTAAGACTTGCAAAATGAGATGAAAATATTCTATCTTTCTATTAGCACTACCATCAAAAAAGTGAGAACTTCAGTCAATATTCCAGTACTGTCAACATTTTACATTATATTGCTTTATTTTGAATTTGACTTCCTGTATTACCCTCCTTAATTCATTCCTCTCATGGCCACTACCTTTTCAATTATCTTTCAATATTTACTCTCTAAATCACTGATCTCATAATGAAAATTTATTTTCAACAGCTTTCAATACTTTTCTGTTCCTCAAGCACTTTCCCTAACAAACTGCTGCATCCACACTTCTCACTTATACACAAAATGCTGTGTTGACTGTATAGCGCTGGTCATGTTCACATGAATTATCACACTTATAACATGCATAAAATAATCTCACAAAGCAAGACTGAAATTAAGACATCTTGATTGAGCTAGGAGCCTCTGACTCTTGTTCTTCTATGGACACTAGCACATTTAATCTGTTTATATTACTGAATGTCACACTCTTTATGAATCAGTAAATACTATGACCAAAAGAATGGAATAATAAAGGAAACAAAAATCCTTCCCTGTATGCTGTAACATACAGTGTCTGCTGTATGTTAAAAGAATATTGACAGAAAGAATGACAGCAGGCAGGAAGCCTTTACTAAATATTTAAATACACTAAACACAATATGCCTTTGCAGTGCATGTTATAAAATTTCTACTGATCAAAGTGGAAAAATTTCACTTAAACTTGACCACATACTTATAGGTCATATGATAAATTAAGTTTGCCTATATCGAAATATCTGTAATACCATTATACATTTCTGTTTTCACAAACTTTGGGGGGAGGGCTAGGAGGTGCAGTAAAATAATTACATTGACATCAAAGATAAAAAATTTCGATTTAATTACTAAATGAAATATTTTTACTACTTTATTAAACTTTGTGCACTTCCATTTTTTCAAGAAAACCTTCATGGCAAGTTCAAAAGAAATGCACACTTTATTTACTTTCAAAGGCATACATATAAGAAAAAGACCATGCAAGTGGTCTAGTAGAAGGCAGTGCTTTTTAATTTAAAAAATTAAATGAGAAAAAGTTACCCTCCAGAAATATCCCAGTAAATGCAAAGAAAGAGTTAATGAAAGTACAATAAAATGAAATTATGAAGTGCTATTGTGAACTAGGAAAAAACACACAGAATTGTAGCGAGTCCTTCCTGTCTTATCCTTGTTTTCTTCTAGTCCCCCTTGATCTGCTACACTTACTCTTAAAACACTTTTTATATATTGCAATGGGAAAGAAGAGGGATAATTAAGTAGTTGTGCAGAAAATGGTTTCTAAAATATTCAGAAAACCCAGGGATTCTTACTGCAACTGAAAAATACTGCAAAGAAAGCATTTATTGACACGTTTCATGTTCCATTTAGTCTATGATGGTTTCAATCCCTTCTTCTTTTGTTATGTACATCTCTTACTCTTGAAAGTATACATTGAGTTTTGGATACCAATAATGAGTATTGATTTCTTTGATTTATGTATTATCTAAGAGGATGCAGCAATCAAGAGTCTAGAAAAATGGTAGTATCCACACATTTAGTGTCACACAACCCATTTAAGGGTAACACTCTTCAAGAAGAATGAAGATAGGCATCAAGCAAAAATTAAAGTGCTATAATGCATCAGTAACTTCTACTTCAAGATTCCAGCTTGAATCTACAACTCTTGGATCTGTAGCTCTCTATGACAATCTGCCTCCCGCTGCCTAGTTACAGCAATTATTTAAAAACAGTATACATCTACCAAACCCAATTTCTGTCCATCTTTGACAGTACAAAACTTCAGTATCTGTCCTTCCTGTAACAGGCATAAAGAGGCAGCTCTATACTCTGGAGCAATGAATGCTAGTCCATGTAAAAGCATCATCAGACACGACTGAGATGACTGGACACCTTAAGCCAGTAACTTCTTTTTCTTTAGTCCCTTCAAGCAAGGCAAAGGACAACAATGTTTCACTTTATTAAATACAGCAAGATGAAAAGATATGGGAGAGTAAGCGGGCAGAAGCTAGGAGTAAGACGCGTAGAGAAAAAAGAGAAACAGAGACTCAGGGATACTTGTCTTTCAAGCTGTCTTATGTCTGTGGCAATTTGTTAAGAAACCAGACTTGGAGGATAATGAACATCCTTCAGAAGCTTTTATTATTAATTCAATTATTTGATACTGCATTTCAGTGCCTTTCAGCGCTTCAGTGCCTTTCAGTGCCACACAAACTACAACTCTAAATTATTTCAGCTAATTTTTTCCCCTTTGCAGTTTTCCTTGTGTTTTGTTTGGTTTGGGTGTTTTTGTTGTTTTGGGCTTTTTTTCCCCCTGGCAGTTTTTCTGATTATATATATTAATTATTATGACCCTTCTATATGCTTTTCTTGAACGTATGCTATCCCTGCATACTATTTTTATTTTACCTGTTTCTCTGCTGTCAGGACATACACAACGTACCAAGAAATGTTTGATACTTGACTGTTCATTCTTGGTCTTGTTTCCTTCTCTCTTCTACACAGAATCATAGAGCAGTCTGAGTTGGAAGGGATCTTTTAAAGGGAATCTAGGACATGTACATGTCACACAAGAATTTCTCTTTAAATTATTCTGCATGTCAGGGAAGATAAATTGTAATAGTGTCCACATACAATTTCATGTGGTTTCTTTAAAAATGAGGTCCACATGGTGAAGACAATAAATACAGTTAGCAAAAAAATGTCTCTACTGTCACAGGATTCTTAAATAAACCAGAATTACTTTTCTACTTACCAAGAACACACTACTGAACAAACTGTGTACTTCAGAGCCTTATGGAGAACTATAAATTCCAGTTTGAAATGAGCCTGAATCTTACAGTATCTCAGAATTATTTCTGATGTGGACATTTGTTTTCCCTTCAAATTTAGCTTTCTTAATGGAAAAGCAGTCTCTGAATCAATACATCTGCTGTTGTAACAAAGTAAGGTTGTAGAATGAGAATTACAAGTAACGTGTAGCTAACAGTCAGTACCTTAATTGTCTTAGAAAATGAAGCTAACTTACCTTAAACTTTTAGAATACTCTAGGATAACTATATTTATATCAAGCTTTCTGAGATAAACAAAGGATGCTGGCTATGACTACAACTGTATCTAATATTTGAATGTATCCAGCAGACTAACAGCAGAAATATTTTTCAAGTTTTAAAACCTATTAAGATTTATTACAGATTCAAATTACTCCTCCAAAATATTTTGCCAACACCAAGAGACCAGTAAAATTAAAGCTGATAAAGTTAAACAAATTTTAGAGTAACATGCAGTCATTTTCCCATTTGTTGCATGTAGCTTTACTGCATAAATAAACTGAGACCAAGAACATTCCATAAACTCTAATATTTTGCTTGGTAGTGGAGAATTGACTACTATATCAAGTGAGAACAGATTGCATCCTTTCTATTTCACATCTACTTCCGAGTCTGTTTCTTCTATAATCAGATAACAGAGCGAGAATTTTTCATTGGGAGCAATCTTAATTAAGTTTTTGAATTTTTAGCTAAAATAATTTGTAGAAGACATATCATTGTCATTCACCAAATCTTGAATCAATATATTTATTACTACTGTTGAGAATGAGAAGAGATACTCAGCCTGTCTCAGAATTCAAAGCTTAAGGTAATTGCTTATTCCTGCACAAACTTGTGGACTTGTACGCATCTTCTTTCACCTTCTCATCCCTCCATCAAAGAGCAGCAAAACCAAAGGCCACGCACATACATCATAATGAAAACTCCACTACAAGCTTCAAAGAATGTCACATATTAACTCACTACATTGAAAAAACACAACCAAAAGTGGAATAGTGCAATGGTTAATTCCATTGCAAGCTGAACCAGTAAACTCAATAAAGCAGCATTAGGCCAATCATTTGGGAACAATTACTTTAAAACTGAGTATTTCCCCATCCTAGAAGAGCAAGGATAAAGGCATGTTATCTCCTAAAAGCCTTCTCTTTGTAAACAACTATCTAAATTTGTTGAACCTGAAGGCTGTGCAAACACACTGCAATCAGAGTTCCTACAACTGATAGAAAGTCTTTGTTTAAATAATCTACAAAATGGCAGTGTAATACAAATAAGATAAAGCAGAGTCCTTAATGACACAACTTTTGTATTTACAGTATTCTCAACAGTACTTAAATCTGCATTGGAGATACAAAGGGCATGTTTTTTGCTAGGCTGACAGCATGCTTAGTTTTCTCATTTACACCACATTGCAATAACATAAAGAGGGGTTTACCATTAATCCAGGGTTTACTACAAAGCATCTCGTTATTTCTCTGTCAAACACTGGCAATAGTGCCAAAAGTCTGTCATCCAATTCAGAGGATTAAGTCTTCCTTTATAGTGCAATTCTTGCACGAATTTATAAAAATACAGATAAAGTTTCTTAGCGCTGGTCACAGTCTATATTTTGGCCTGAATTCATGCCGCAGAGGTTGAATATGACAGCTGGCAGGAAGCTAAGGGGAGAATACATCCTCCCCCTTTTCAGTCACCACATTTCTGTTGCCATAGTGATTAATCCTCAATTGAATGGCTGTCTTTGTACATTTCTTTTCAGGAAAACTTTAAGTAAACTTAAGTTGAAAACATGCAGTTGACTGAAAAAAAGACTCCACATATTCAACAGGTATAGTACAAGTTCTTGTGACTAATACTTTTCCACATATTAAAAAGTGCAAATTAGCTCTAACCTGGGACATCATCAGTTTTTCAAATTACTTAGTATGTTCTGTTCCCTTCTTCAATCTTTTTTGTGAAACCTCCAAGCCTTCTCCAAAGACTTCCCCATGCTCACACAGCAGCCCCCCACCACCCTGGATTCCTATTGAAGAAATACTATACAAATTCAGCTGTATAAGAACTAGAGAAAGCCCATCCCAGACTTCCATACTGTGCAAAACATTTAACGTAAGCTATTTTTGCCAATTAACATGGAAATTAATTAGGAAATTCATTAAGGAATGCAGTCATTTAATTCAGAATAGACTAGAAACATTAGAAGGAGATATTTAAGTCTTGCCTCTGGGAGGTTTCTCTTTCTTATGGTAGCTAAGAAAAGGTTTCACAAAAAGTAGTGCAAGTTATCAAAAAACCTAAGCCAGTAAAAAGCTTCTGCACTGAAAATCAGTCAGGTTGCTCTGGAACCCAGAGCCCACCAGGAAAAAAAGACCATGAAAATCAAAACCTCTAAAAATACTCAGTGGATGACTAAGGCCTTACGGAGTTTGTTAACACTTCCATTTCCCCCTCCAAAATTATTGTCACAATAATTTTGAGCAAAGTATCACATGAATTACTCCAGACTTTTTTTTTGTTTTCTCTGAAAGGCTGAAGTAACTGTAGGTCTGAGCTGAAAATTACAGTCTGGCTTTGCAAGTCCACCATGTACACTCTACAACTTCATTTCACATGTTTGCTTTAAGAAGCTTTCATTCCATATGTTTCTTTCTGTGGTTACACAAGATAGTTCTTTTTGGTTTTCATCTATGTTCTTAACATATAGTGATGTGATAATAGAGACAGAAATCTTCCATTTGTTTAATGAAAGCACAATGAATGTTTAGTAAGTCTATCTGCACAAGACTTGAATTTCAACTCAAGTGCAGAACACAGATTGCTCAATGTCATCAAATCAGGCTAAACCCAACAAAATAATCCAGGAAAAAACAAGTTATTTATTCCAGTAGATTAACTTTCAATATAATCTTCCTTCACACTTGTATATAATAGACTGTAAAGCCCTCCCTATGAATAATCTTCAGTGAAGCAGCACATCAAGTGTATTTTGTCGGCATGTAGCAGCTCTCAATAATTATTACTGGAGTGGCTATGTGCCACACTGAATGACATGCATTTTCTACCTCAAGGTGTTTACAATACTATAGCCTTGTGTGATTCTCCCTGCATCATGGCATCACAAATAGAAATGAAACTCATGATTTAATGCTCAGGACTTCTTAGGAAAGATTATGAGTACCATGAGATCTCAGACTGCACAGAGACACACCTGACTACCTTCTGTGACACTTAGGTTCTGGGACATGCAAGCAAAGCTTGTAACTATAAAGGAGGATGAGATGTACTATTAACCTATTATACAGTGTAATCCATATCTCCAAAATTTCTTCAGAAACAGCTGTCTGCCACACTTCTGCATGGAAGAGAAATCCCTGGCTTTGTTTCGATTACCAAGACTCTAAACACCTCCAAGCACTGACATATCAGTTCCTTCCACATAAGCAGCACTATCAGAAACATCAATCTTTGAGGGAAGATTATCACAGTGTTCTGTGCTGCATCAAAAGAGTGTGGCCATAGGTCAAGGCAGGTGATTCTGTCCCTCTGCTCTTAGTGCAGAGGAAGGCCACAAAGATGACTGGACGGATGGAACACCTCTCCTATTAGGAAAGGCTGAGAGACTTGGGGTTATTTAGCCTGGAGAAGAGAAGACTCTGGACAGAACTTATCATGACCCTTCAGTACTTAACAGGGGTCTGTAAAAAAGACGGAGAAATGCTTTTTAGCAGAGCCTATTTTTGATATAGATTAGAGTAAGTAAGAAGGCTTTTTTACAGTGAAGATTGTAAAACACTGCAGCTGGTTGTCCAGAGAGGTGGTGGATGCCCCATCCCTGGAAACATTCAAGGTCAGGTTGGATATGGCTCCAAGCAACCTGATCTAGTTGAAGATGTCTCTGCCCATTGCAGGGAGTTCAAACTAGATGAACTTTAAGGGTCATATTCTATAGTTCTTATGTATTTCTTCCAAAATCTACAGCAATACAATACTGACAGCTGTGGGCAATGATCAGAATACAGATTATCTTCAGACAAAGGATAATTACATTCAATTCAGGAACTATTGGTATTACAATACTTTTATTATAATTCTAATTCTAAGCTTTCTACATTCAAGACCATACCCATGCCACGTCTGTCAAAAAACCCCAGTTAATCTTAGTCTTTTAAGTACTTCCCTCATCGTATTTGCAAAATAAACTATAAATGAATCTCCACTGTTGTAGATGACTACTTATGAAAGCCCATTCTACAACTTGACAATGTCTTTCTGCATTGAGAATGTTGCTTCAACTCACCCAACAGCTAGAGCATCTTCTTCTATTTTTATGCAATTCCATGCACTTTTGTGATAAAAGGAACATGTTCCACAATTTATTTTCCTTTCTTCAGGATCATGTGACAAAATACCTTTCCACATATGTTTGCTACTACTATTGTCATACACAAGCTTTCTTTACTTCAGATGTTGGACAGGATTTATTTTGATTAATGATATTCAATCAAACTACAGTTTATTCTCTTGCTTGTACAATTAATGCATAGTTTATACTGTTACATTTATCACTTCTGGATTTTATCTCACCTTTCATAGCTGCTAAGTTGTGAGAGAGTTCTCATGATGTCCTGTTTTTGTTTCTTGATGGCATACTTATATTCTGGTTGCTGTTACCAAACTGCGTTTTCCAGAGTCATACAGTACTTATAGAAATACAGACTAAACAAGCACTCAGTACTATAAATGTGAACATTCTAGCTAAACTAGTCAGTTGGCAAAATTCCTTTAAAAACCATATATAGACAATATGACTATGACAATATGACATTCCCCATCACCTCTGGGGAAAGAAGTGTAAAGGGCTTTGCAGTCTTGAATCCAGGACTGTTATGGAATCTGGAGAACAAAGCAAGAAAGAAAAAAGAAATAGTAGCGAGATCTACTTCTCATAAGAACAATCAAAATTCTGTTTCTTTAAGCCTTTTTAAAGGCACAGAGCAATAGGAGATCAAAATAGTATGCTCTACCTGTTCAGAGAAAAGGCAGCTAGCATGTATCAATACTAGGCACAGGTAAAATTAAGGATACACTGAATATTTATTACTGGATAAAAAAATAAGCTTGATTGAAGCCTACAGTTTAAAAGGTTAAGAGAGACTTGACTGAGAATTACACTAGTGCCAACTGTGCAGATCTAACACTGGCCTTCTAAACTCAAGGAAATAAAGTATCACCAAGATGAAATCCAAGGCAAGAAAAGGTGTTCAAGTATTACAATATTTTTATAACCAATTCAAATACAAGCTTGTTAGTTACTCATGTTCTTAAGATGTTCTACATACCTTCAGTTATCTTCTGAGGAACACGACTTGCTGCCTCCCATCCTTTCTAACTTGGCTCTCAAGGATCTTCTTCCTATGGAACCTCCCTCACTTTCAAAGAAGAGACCTCACAGGTTTTGCAGCCTGCTCCAGATTTAAGCAGTTACTACAACTTAAGCAACTACATTAGTCTCCATGTTTCAACAATAAATGAAGCACTAATAAACCTAATTTATACTTTTATCAACTACAGGTAGATAACCAGGAAGAAGACATTGTTTTATAGTGCTTTCCAGCAACTAATTTTTTCTGTTACTCATACTCACAGAATTTCCATAAATTGGCTACTGAAACTAAAGACCTTAACCTAGGTTCTAAAAGTTTAAGAAAAGTAATGAATCCAAAATGTGATCAGACGGCTAGTCACTAGCAAGAAATCAACACGTCAATGTTCTTACAAGGGGTTTTCTTTATTCATTACTTTACAGAATTACAGAATCACAGAATCACCAGGTGGGAAGAGACCTTCAAGATCATCCAGTCCAACCCATGCCCCAACATCTCAACTAAATTAAACCATGGCACTGAGTGCCACATCCAATCTCTTTTTAAACACGTCCAGGGATGGTGATTCCACCACGTCCCCGGGAAGACCATTCCAATATTTTATCACTCTTTCTGTAAAAAAACTTTTTCCTAATATCCAACCTATATTTTCCTTGGTGCAGCTTAAGACTGTGTCCTCTAGTTATGTCAGTTGTTGCCTGGAGAAAGAGACCAACCCCCACCTCACTACAACCACCTTTCAGGAAGTTGTAGAGAATGATAAGGTCACCTCTGAGTCTCCTTTTCTCCAGGCTAAACAACCCCAGCTCCCTCAGATGTTCCTCATAGGGCTTGTGTTCCAGGCCCCTCACCAGCCTTGTTGCCCTCCTTTGGACAAGTTCAAGCATCTCAACATCCTTCCTGAACTGAGGGGCCCAGAACTGGACACAGGACCCAAGGTGTGGCCTCACCAGTGCCGAGTATAGGGGAAAGATGACTTCCCTGGTCCTGCTGGCCACACTGTTTTTGATACAGGCCAGGATGCCATTGGCCTTTTTGGCCTCCAAGGAACACTGCTGGCTCATGTTGAGTTGGCTGTCGACCAGTACCCCTAGGTCCCTTTCCTCCTGGGCACTGTCCAGCCACATCGCCCCCAGCCTATAGCATTGCAGGGGGTTATTGTGGCCAAAATGCAGGACTCGGCACTTGGACTTATTGAACTTCATCCTGTTGGACTCCGCCCATGCATCCAACCATTCCAGGTCTCTCTCTGCAGAGCCCTCCTACCTTCCAACAGACTGACACATGCTCCCAGCTTAGTGTCGCCTGCAAATTTACTAATGAAAGACTCAATACCCTCATCCATGTCATCGAAACAAATATTAAACAGAACCGGCCCCATGACTGATCCCTGGGGGACACCACCAGTCACTGGCTGCCAGCTGGATGCAGCACCGTTCACCAGCACTCTCTGGGCCCGGCCATCCAGCCAGTTCTTAACTCAGCAAAGAGTGCTCCTGTCCAAGCTGTGGGCTGCCAGCTTTTCCAGGAGTGTGCTGTGGGAGACAGGGTCAAAGGCCTTGCTGAAGTCTAAATAGACAACATCCACAGCCTTTCCCACATCCACCAGGCAGGTCACCTGGTCATAAAAGGAGACCAGGCTGGTCAAACTTGACCTACCCCTCCTAAACCTATGCTGGCTGGGTCTGATCCCCTGTCCATTCTGTAGGTGCTGCATAATAGCACTCAATATAAACTGTTCCATAACCTTACCTGGTACTGAGGTCAGGCTGACTGGCCTGTAATTACCAGGATCCTCCTTCTTACCCTTTTTATAAATGGGCATCACATTGGCCAGCTTCCAGTCATCTGGAACCTCACCAGTGAGCCAAGACTGTTGGTAAATGACGGAGAGTGGCTTTGCAAGCTCATCTGCCAGCTCCCTCATCACCCTGGGATGGATCCCATCTGGTCCCATAGATTTATGAATATCCAAGTGGCTCAGCAGTTCCTTGACTGCCTCCTCTTGGATAACAGGGGGACCATTCTGCTTCCTGACACTATTTAGCAGCCCAGGAGGACAGTTGTCCTGAGGACCATCCGTCTTTCCAACAAAGACCGAGGCAAAGAAGTCATTAAGCACTTCCACCTTCTCCTCATCTGCAGTTACCAAATTCCCTTCCGCATCCAGTAGACAACAAAAGTCAGTCTTATCCTTCCTTCTGTCATTAATACATTTGTAAAAACATTTTTTGTTATCCTTTACAAGGGTTGCCAAATTGAGCTCAAACTGAGCTTTGGCCTCCCTAATTTTTTTCTGACATGCCCTCACAGCCTCCTTAAATACTGCCTGAGAGACCTGACCCTCCTTCCAAAGATGATACATCCCCCTTTTATTCCTAAGTTCCTTCAAAACCTCATTGTCCATCCAGGATGGATGTTTGCCTTGTCGACTCATCTTTCGTCGCACAGGAACAGTCTGTTCCCGTACCCTCAAGATCTCTGTTTTGAAGTACGCTCACCTTTCCTGTACTCATTGCTTTAATATCCCTGTCATTCCAAATTTCTATGTAAGCATGAAACAAAAATGTCAGTCTTCCACAAATATTTGTAGGTATTTGTATTCCCCAATTTACAGCTCATCCAATTCAACAGAACACTTCTAGTTTTCCAAAATTCTTGAATTCCTTTCACAGAGATGTAAGTCACTGCTTGAAAAATGTACTTAAAATTTATTAAGTCAGAAATGTATTATTACAGACTGCTTACTGAATGAAATCGTAAAGCAAGAAGACAGAGCTGGCATAAGTAAAATGAACAGCACAAACGACATAATACTTTTTTGTCTTTAGCAGACCTATCTATGAAATGAAAATAACCTTTCTTGATCTCTTCTACTTAGAAATAAAACAATTTGATTAAGTGTGTTTAAGAAGGGACATAAGTATTACGAGAGCATAAATATTATTCGGGCGCCTTCATGATGCTGCTACATAAAACTTCAATCTAAATGCACCGTAAAAAAAGCTTCTAATTAAGAGCCTAATATCATTGATACTCAGACCCAACAGAAAGAGCTACACAACAGTTTCTGAGAAACTGTTAGACCAATGACACTTAAAACTACATCAATAAGAAATTTCAGCTGACAAAACTTTTTCTTTCAATAACTATCAGATTCCAATTAACATTCCAACATTCAAAACTGTAATTTTATTTACTTAAAACAACTATGGAAATTTAAATGACTCAGTTGTATTTTTAATATTACACATGATGCTACTTTAATCTACCGAAAAAGGTTTTCATTAAGTAGCATTATTTTATGATAAAACAAGTAGATGCTCAGATAGTAAATGTCCTAACTTCAACTGATGGCAAATAAGTGAAAAATGACCAACAAAGCCTGATGGCCAGAAGCCCAACAGTGACCATGTTTTTTCACAAAATATCTTCTAAGGAAATACAAAGTAATGAAGAAAGAAAAACAGTAGCAGTAAAATCCTAAGTAGAGAACCTTCCAAAGTTGTCTATGAAGCTCACTTTTTAAACTGAGCACAAAAAGTTCAAAAAGCCACATTCAAGCATAGGCAGTCACCTAGATTTTATTTCTACATTAGTGCCTTTATGTAAATGAATAAGAGGATGTGAAGAAAAGAGGCAGCCTTCTCCATAATTTTTTATGTTTTTCTTCCTACTTAGATCTCCAAGAGATGTTGCTTCTGAGCGAAAAATGCATACCTTAAAAAAACTGACTGACAAGTTAATCCAGAGAAGTTAATTTGCAATACCTGCAGTCACACAACTCTACACAATAAGCTCTAAGTCACATGAACATCACAAACTAGTTTTGAACAGAGGTGGATCAACAGATATTTAGTCAAAGTACTCTCTTCAAAGTTTTCTTTCATTTTTATTTGGTTTTAATAATGTTGTTAGCCATTGCCAATTAATAAGTACCTTCTTACAGTACTCTTGAGTATTTCTGACCAACTTTTTTGCCAGTGAGGGACATTCTAATGCAAATGTGTAAGAATCGAAAAGGCCTTACTTTTACTGGTTTGCCTGGTTTGATCGTCCCAGTATAAAAATTCTTGGCAACTCTGCTAACGGCTTAATTAAATGCAGTACAACAACAGCACTGGAAGAAACTCTCCTAGCCACTGCGGATGTTCAACACCCCAGAACAACACAGTCGTATGTCTACAATTTCTGTAATGATTGCTAACATGTCTGTAAAGACTAAGCTGCACATTCACCAATTACTTATGCTGTGCTTGTGGTTTGTCTTAAAAATCAGCCCAGGAAACTGCAAATGTTTATTACAAGGCAAACAACAAAGTACCCAGATAATCAGAGTAGATTAAAAACACTGTGTAATAAGAACAAAAATCTGGAAGCTGTACCTGAATTTATTCCAGATTTTTGTGTATTCCAAATGCAATTAAACAAGATACAGGACCAACAAAAAGCATAAAACGAATCTGTTGCTGCAAATAACCACTCCCAGTAAACTCTAGTTCTATGTTTAAGATACTAAACATAAACAATTTGATTCAACTGTAGTGATTGCGTATGTTCACCTCCCCAAGAGAGCCTGCAAACTGATTTATGTTCAAATTTCGATGCTACAGAGGTTCCAGAATGTACTGTGGCAACTGGATTTTTGTTAACTGGATCCAGGACAAGCTGAAGATTTTTCAAGGCTCAAATCAGAAAAACATAGCACAGAATTTGATTTCAAAAACCCAATCATTAATCTACCATTTCTGTCACAGAAAAATCCCACAGAGGGATTCCACCCAGAGCTGTGCTGTTTAATTCCCAACTCTTTCAAATCTGGCTAACGTAAAAGCCACCCCAAAAAAACAAAGTAATTTATTAGACCTCCAACTGAGCATTCTCTTCCTCCCATCCTCAGTATCTTTGATCATTCATGGTGGCCATTAACAGAAAAACAACTTTTTTAGAGCTTTTTAAGATGAAAAATGAAGATAAAAAAAGTTTAAATGACATTTCCAAAAATTTCTCTTTACCTTGGCACTACAGACAGCTACATTAGCAGGGAGCTGGGAAAACTGCTTCAATTCAAATACATCTCGCACCGCCCACCGGCTCAAGTGATTTTCAGCCTTGCTGGGTCCAACCACGTTCTGATTTGAGTGAATATACGCCACTTCTTGAACACCATCTGATACATTATGAGAAAAATACAATCAAAGATGTTGGTTATTCCAAAACTCTGAAGGTACGCATTTGCACTGAAGGATATTGTAATTAAAAAAAACAAATTTACATTAAAGTTGTAACATTTGTTATGATTTCACTCAGCACCAATTTTCTCAGTTCTATGAAATTAACAACAATCATTAGACCTATTTGGATTTATCCAGACAGTTTAATATTACTTCAATTTCAGTGTGATTATTTTCAGATGGACAAAGACGTTTCAAAGCATCTATGGCTTAATGGCTGCAACATCAATGGTTAAAATTAAGTCTTTAGGAATCAAGTCTTCTATATCATGTTTAAAACTCCCACATCACTTTCTTTTTCTGTACATTTTGTTTAACAGCCCTGTCAAGACTCTTAAGATTTTACAGTTCAAATACTTTGTTTGTGACTTCTTAATAAATCTTCAATCTCAGCATATTTCAAGAGATATTAAGAGTTTAACCAAGAATTACAAAGCAGACTGTCACCCTGGTAGACAGAAAAGTAAGGCTAATATGTACAGAGAGAGATACAGAAAGATATTACTAAACAGTAACTTAGCAGAGCATTTATTACATTTTGTAACAAAAAAATATGTAGAGCAAGAAGAGCTTAAAACATGCTGACAGTGGTAAATTAAACATATGTTACTACTTTAGTTGAAATAAAATCAAACATGTTCAGTTAATAGTTACCTAAATATTTGTCCATTGATTCCATTTTTTGCTCTTGATGCTCAAACACAGTTTTACTTGCATAAGTTCTATGCACAGCATAATTGCTAGGCTTCATTTGTGCAACAGAGGTATCTTGAATAGGACACAGCATTTTAGACCCAAACTGAACTCTGCCTCTCTGTCGTTTACACTTATAACTTTGCTTTCTGGTATGAATTTTCTCAACTGGAAAGTTATCTTCAGAGGATGAAAATTCATCTATATTCTGAGAACCACTTTCCTTTCCTTTTCTACTGGGCTTCTCTGCTTGTAGCAGAGACTTGGAGACAGTATCTAGTTCATTGTTAAGGGCACATCCCTCCTTCCACTTTGGAAAGTTCAAAGTTCCTAGCTTTCTTGATTCAGAATTATGGGAAAGTTCAATATCATCAGACTCATCACTTATGTCACTTGCTCCTTTTAAATCTGTGTCATTCTTGATGCCTTCAAAAGACATGGCATTGCTTAAATTTGACTCAGCACTGGGGAATCCAAATTGTCTACTGTTTCCCTTAAATACAAATCCAGCTTTATCTTTTGCTAACTCTTCACAATTTTCAGATGTTGACCTGTGTATTTCAACTTCTTCAGTTAGCACTGGTTGCTGGCATACTTGAACTTGGGTTGGAAAGATGACATCATTATCCTCTTCAGAACTACTTTCAGTTTCCATGACTATATCACGTTGCTTTAAAATGCCTTGATCTTCATTTTTTCTGTCCCCTTCCTCCTCAGAGCCTGATAAACCAAGCCAGTCTGTACTATGCGTATCTTCTTTATCAGTTCCATTTGGTGACAGAACAGCTTTCCCATGCTCCAAAACAGGCACACTGGTTTGACATTTCTGAAAATCACCATGCTTGCTATTTATAATTTTTCTTACAGTGTGATCGTCAGAACTTGAATGATGAGAGTTACAATTATCATCGCCTTCTTTGGTAGTTTCAATTTCTCTCTGCAACAACTTAGAGAATCCGCACTGCATTAAGGAAAGTTGTCCTTTTGTTACCATGGAATTATTTCCATTGCTTGGCTTCCTTCTGTCACATTTTTTCACAGAACTCTCCAGAATATCATCATCACTGAAGTCATCCCAAAAATCCGTCTCTTCTCTTTTACTTCCCTGAATGCTTTGGGGATCTCCATCGTCTTTACAGTCTGGTTGTTCATACTAAAAAAAAAATGATTTAAAGCAAAGTTATTTAACATTAATAGTATACACAACACACCTAATCACAAAGCAGTGTAAAAAAAGTGGATTTTCACTATGTTACTCACGCAAAAAATACACAAAATTGTACTACAAAATGCAAAATAATTCATAATGAGAAATTACTGAAGTCTCTGGCAGCAGAAAATTTTTAGCAGAACAACGCTGAAAATAACCGATAGTATTATGTACTTGACACAATATATGCTGCACACTGCTAAAACAACTTATGCCTTCCCGATCCACACCCATATTTTTCAAGTTTATACTAATCTCATTGCTACTTTTCATGTTTCAAGGGTAGTTTGGAAGGCGACTTCATGATTCAAACCTTAATACCATGTGTAATGACATTCACAAAAAAAATAAATCTCAGGGCAGTGGTAAACTTCCTTGTATATGGGAGCTAACATTAAAGTCATGAGTACATAACATTCCACTCTAAAATTCATCGAGGCCTACTGTAACCAAACAAAATTATGCCCAGGCAATCTTAAAACATTTTTAAGTTACTAAAGCCCAGAACACAGCTCCAAGACTGCACACTACTGAGATAAGAATTATGACAACATGTAAATGGAAAGTCAGAACAGTAAATACTAAAATTTTGTACTCATAGAAACATTTTAAAATTAATATATTAATCCTAATATAATTCTGCTCATCAAAAAGCATTTAACATAAGCTTAAAAAGTTACTGTTTGTCAACAGTCATATGTGAGATCATGACCATCCAGTGATGTATTATCAACATGAGATTAAGACCAATGTAAGGGCACACATAAAATACTGACATTTACTCACAGAAATCTCCAACAGGCATAAGAGATAGTGGTTAATTTGTAATATCATTCAGTGTGATCTAATCTAATGATAACTTTACTCTTATAGGCCACTTTATAGACCTAACTGCTTGCTTCCCAAAGTATCTGAACATGGCGCTCAGTCAAAAACATTCCTACAAATGCAATGCTCCTATTAAAACTGACCTTTACAGGAAAAAATTAAAAAATGAGACCTTATTCCAGAAGGAAAACATCAGATAATTACATGCATTAAAAATAAAAAAGACAGTATTGAACAGACCACTGGTTTGCAGGGAAACTGTCTGATCGGCTGACTACAACAACTAAAAGGCCCAGGTCTTCTAGAGTTCCACAAAACCTGAAGCTTTCAATCATCTAAACCAACTGTACTACTTTCCACAATTCCCTAAACAAAATCTTCAAAACAACAGGGTAAAAGTGTTATGAGCCTAATGACATATTTTCCCACATTTGCCACTGCAATATTGGGAGCTAGAGGCCTGTCATGCTCTGGTCTACAAGTCCACAAAGACTTCTCACCTTTTCTGAGCTCCATGAACGATTCTCTTCCTCCAGCCATGTAGTTGCTGTTATGACTCCTGCTTCTACTCGCCCTTCCCTCTAAAACAATCAAATATGTTAACATAAACAGATATAAGGCTTTATTACATACAAAGGCAAGCACAGGAAAGAAGTTTCCTTCTTTCTACAGAAGTGTAAGTACCAGAAGTACTATCAGCAAGGTCCAGACTAAATTCCTAGCAGAGAAAAATAACAAAATAAAAGAAAAAGAAACATGGAAAAAAGCTGCAGTAAATTTGAAGATGCAAGCTAGCTGCAGCGAACATGCTGCATACAAAAAGGTATAATGCTGAATATACTTAAAATTAGTTTACACTATACACTATAGAACTAGGCCAACAGTCTTTTTAGAGTAATTAAGAAATTAATTTTAAAATATGAAATCTCAGTTATTTACTTGCACCCTTTGTAACACTTCAAAATACAGCATTATAAAATACATTTTTTTAAAACAGTTATTAACATTGCAAAAAGTACTCTAAAGAGGTTACTGTGACCATAAAAAATATTTTTATGATCAGAATTCTGACTCAAAAGGTCAGTCTGAGTTACTCATGAATAAAAGGTATCTGTGCACAAAGCTGCATGAAAGTATCAAAAAATAAGTTACGTAGTTTTTATTAAAAAAAGATATCTATTAGGAAATTTATGAAGATAATAATCCAAGCTTTTTCCATTCTTGGATTTAAAGAAATTTATCTTTCAGATAAATTCAGAATGAGAATGAGTATTAGAATGAGAAATTAGGATGCCTATTTTATTCGAGTCATGGCACAGACAAGTATTGATTAAGTTTTACCATTCTGTTTTATAGTGTTTCCATTCAAAACGATGACCAAAATGTCTCATGAGGAAAGGAAAAATGTAAAACTAATATCCAAAAGTTAAAGGGTAGTACTTCACACCTCCAGGATGTCTTTGGTAAGACAGGACCCATGAGTCCTAAGTTTGAAAAGGTTATGAATCCCAAAAAGCTCTCCTTGATGTTCCTTTGATCCTTGCACTGCCTCGAAATACCGCCTGGCATTTTCAGTTCCAATCACTGCACAGTGAAGTTGCTAAAACAGAACAACACAAGAGGTTTCAGAAGTGTTTGCTACAACAACACGTCAGAATTTCCTGGCACCCACGTTATATACACAGCTTTAGCTGGAACAAGCAGAAATTCCTTAGAGAGGATATTTTGTTTTAATTTCCCTGGCAGATGTTGGTATAACAGACTATGGTATAATATGAACCTGCTTGGCTTTACTGAATTAAAAAAAATAGAATATTCAAAGACTTTTACTGCATTGTTGCCTATTATCAGACACCTACCATACATATTACTGGCACTCCTCTACATCTTGACAGCTCAGCTTCCACTATACTAAATTATTAGCATTTTTTTCACCTTCCTTTGGACTGTATGTTAACTTGCTAAGGGAAAGCAATTCAAGTATAGCCAAAAAAACCCCAGCCCTCAGACTTATAATTACTCTGTCTATTGCTGCTTATTCAACTTGAAAAATACAAGTCAATTAAAAAAAAAAAAAAAGAAAAAAACAAAAATATTTGTAAGTCCTTTCAAGACTTATACATGCTTTTTGGAATCCAAACAGACAATGTCCAGGTCTTCATTTTCTACAAGATCACCAACTCCAAAGATCTCTGCGAAGTAGGCTCCCCTCTGTTAGGATTTTAGTGAATATAGCTGGTTGTAATCTGCTATTGCTCATTTTGTTAGCCTTTCTGAGGCTTCTCCTATTGATACTTGCTGTTGAAAGGATTTCTCAAAAGTACTTTGCACAAGAGAAACTTTGGAACAGGATCCTCTCCAAGCTTTTCTGTGAATGTGCATGTAAAGAATAAATAAAGTTTAGTGAGTTTTTTTGCAATAAACACTCTTTTAAACCTTACTAATGTCCATAGAGCAGTACAATTTGTGCTCGTGATGTGTTAAAAAACTAAACTACTAGCTTTTATGTTTTTAGACCACTGTCCCTCAAGTATTGTTTTAGGACTTACCATGCATTATATTTAACTTGCCATTCTAGTATATTATTTCAACTACTAAAACATCTTAATTCAGAGTGTCTCATACAGAATCTCTGCAAATTTCCCAGTTACCAGTTCTGCCTACCTTCCATATTCCTTTTAATTTTTCCTTATGTTTCCTCTTCCTTATTTAGATAATTTTGTCAAAATTAAACAGAACTCTAATGGCATTTTGGCTTCTACAAAACACTGACTTTAAGTGAGCTAAAAGTCACTGGTACACTTCTGAAAGTAGCATTTTAAAGCAAACCATACACATTACTTAACAGAGCTCAAGATTTGATCTTCCTGAGGATAAATTCCTTTTATGACTATCTGCTCTGTGAAATCAGATGATCTTAGAACCTTATTGTTATTTGTCACTTATTCAGATCTTAGGAGAATAATGACAATCTCTTTACTGCTGCATTTCCCACTCATTCAGCCTTCAACTTCCTCCTTGTAAATAACCCAGCTACAAGTCCTTGCCACTGAAGACTCATTAACAACTTTTCATTTTTATGGATGAATCTCAAATTATTAGGTTAATTCCTCAAATCTAATGAAGTTTTCTTCAATATATAGTACCATTCTCCCACTGAGGTGACCTATTCTTATCTTTTCTATGCAACGCATTCTTCAGGACAACTTTTTTTGCATGCCAATGGTTTTCTTCCTTGCTCCAAGTTTACATGCCTGTAACATCAGAACTTGAAATATCAATCATCTCATTTCTTTACTTGTACCTTTTGTTGAGAAAAACATGTTCATATTTCTTCTAGTTTCTTATTGTTCTGTAGCCTGGTCTTTGCTGATCATGTTTGAGTTTGCTTATTTTTTGTTTCAATTCTGATCTCATCAGCAAACATTTCCTAGATTACGTGTTCCTCAAACCACACACTTTTCTTTTCCTGATCTCAGGTACTTAAGCCTGTCATGGTTTAGGAATGATATTCCCCAATTTAGTGTTCCCACTGAAACATGACAAATCACACACCACGTGGCAACTCCTTCTACCCACTTCCCCTGCAGCAGGGTGAAGAGGAGAATTGGAGGCTCAGGGTGAAGATCAGGGGTTGAGAGAAGAACAATTTACCAGAAACAGCAATGAAGAAAGAAACAAACAATAACAGCAACAATATGAATAAAAAAGTGTACAAGAGAGGTGAACAATTCGTACACAATTGCTCACCACTTGGAAACCCCCAGCAATACCCAACCTCCCCCTCCACCACACTACACGACCTAGAGGAGACCACTTCCCCCATTCTTGAAAAATGACAGCAGGTGGTATAGAATAACTTTCAGGCCCTGGCCATGCCCCCTTCTGGCTACTGCAAAAATAACCCCGTCATGGCTGTAACCAGCACAAAGCCTATCAATGCAAGTCGAAAAATAGAGAGAGAGTGCAAGTGGTCCAGGCTAAGTGCTCCAGCGAGCAGCATCACTTCTCGTCTTCATAACAGAATCAACGACGCTTCCCTCTCCTTTTATAAGCAAGTTTCCAGAACTAGGAAAGTCACAATGCCTCTTGCTTTTCTTCTATAGCACCAGCAAGAGCTCTGCTTTACTTTCTCCAGACTTTCATGAGACAAAGCTGCCTGAATCAGACTGCTGAAGATGCTAACTACAACTACCACAGTTGTACTTTACAAGTCTTCAAATAAAAACAGTTCTCTGTATAACCTGAATGAGGTACATTGCATAACTAAACTGTCAATAGTTACAGAAAAACTTGAATACAAATATAATTCCGTTCCATTCTTTGACAATTGCTAAATGATGCACCGTTGCTTAGTAAGTTAACATCATATACCATAAACTCGTAAACTACAATTTTACTACAGACTAGATTAGCTTTCTGTCCCTGAAACTACTAGGAAGAGCTCCCCATTTAAACAGTTTGTGAACTTTACCTGTTTATAAACTTGTCGCAAGTACATCATCTCTTCCACAGTTCCCAAGGATATCAATCTGAACACTTTAACAGCTCTGTATTGGCCAATTCTATAAGCTCTGCAAGGACATGGTACATTAAAAACATTTTAAGAAATGAGAGCTTTTAGGGGTAGTAATAAACAATAAACGAACTAAATCTATAAAAGCATTCTAATAAAACAGGACTACCCTAAATCATGCATATGTTGATCAAGTTCTTTTCCTTACTTTTCCATATTTTCCTCAGTAATTAATTTCCTTTTCCTTTACCCTCAGTATTTCGTATTTCTCCCCAGGCCCACCCAGTTTAAAAAGCTTTCTCTTCATTTTATATCACAAGAAGTGTCTCCCATCTCTCCAGAAAACACATCTTCCACTCTGTTTATCTCAGGTTTGTTGGGGTTTTTTTTTTCCCTCTCTGTCTCCACCTACTTTTTCTCAAAGTATTCTCCCATTTGCATTATACAGGAATTAACTTATGGATTACTTGGTGCAGTCTGTTCTTTCTTAACTTTATAAATCACTTTACAAGACATAATATCATAAAAACAGCTAATGAACTGGCAGTGTTCTACTCAAATGGTAAATTCTGAGACTTCTAATAGACTATATTCCACAAAATTCACGGGAGGCTAAAACAATTAATAGTAATGTGCTCTTACAAAGATTCTTTAAAGACAGTCCCCAACACGTGTTTCTGACACATATGTTTCTCTAGAACAGGTGCACGTAAAGACATCCTAGAAATCAGAAGGACCCTTAAAACAGAATTACATAACTGCATGAGATAACAGAAACAAGTTTATTTCTGCTCATGAAAATATGTAAATCTACTGAATTTTGAAGGTTTTCAATATTCTTTACTTCAGTTACCCAAAGGTCTGCCTTGGATTCCTAGAGAAATATCCTACAGTCGAAAAGCCTTGAAAGAAAAATCTATATTACTGGAAATACTCCAACACCACAACATCAGAGATAGATAGATAGTGAGTGCTAAAAAGACACTAATCTCCACAATGGTGAAACAGAAGAGAAAATAAAGAGCCCTCATCTTTTAGGGTTTTGGAATTCAAAACATCATTTGAACTAGGGTCAACTACAATGTACTCTGTCATGAAAAACACAAGAAAAATGTCATCTACATACACATATTCTAGAGATTACAAAAAGTTATAGTGACCACAGGGAGTTTTTTGTTGAGTTTTTTTTTTTTGGCCCACTGCCACAAAAAAAGAAATAAAGGAAAATAAATTGTAAAATTTAGGGTTATAAATAATCACATCAAAGCTAAAAACTAATTTAGCTGGACCTTTCCTATTGCCTTGTGGATGAATCAGACTACGTAAAAAATTTCTTACTTCAGGAAAAGTTTCAGCAGGACAATCAGATTACAGAATGAAAGGAAGAGCACAACATGGATCAAATTCTGTATTTTGACAGTGTACCTGTCAATCGCTTGAAGATCATTTGCTGGATTCCATGTAGGATCAAACAGTATAACAACATTGGCACCAACAAAATTAAGGCCCAATCCACCAGCCCTAAAAACATAAAAATGAAAAAACAGAACTATATGATAGTAAGAAAAACACTGAAACTAGACTGTTCTGTATTAGGCCCATATTGGCATACTCTTCCCCAACATAAAAAAAAGAACACATTCAAGATACTGAAAACAGTGCAGTAGAGCTTTGCATTACTGTTGCACTAATAACCACCAAGTACTCAAACAACCACTGCTATAAAATGCAGTTTTCTCATGTCAATATCACAATTGTTACAGACTGCATGAATAGTTGAGTCCTAACGAACTACTATCAACTTACTTAGTAAAAATCCCTGTTGCTACTTCATTCCCATTATGTCCTACACAGGCCAACTCCTCTAAATACTATAATGAAACTCATAACCAGTTTTATGCCACTTAACATTCTGAAGCAGGAAAATTACCAGTGACATTTTACTTCCTCTAATCACAGTACATAGTTTTTGACAATAATGCTATGCAGCTTCCACTAAAATGGTCACATCCTCAGCTAAGTCGTACCTGTAAGCATTAACAAGTGACACAAATGTATTTGTACAGTTACAAGGTAACCGATTTACTGTACACTAGACAGACATATTGAAACAAACAACAAATTAAATTTTCTTACATTGTAGATACAAGACATATGTTAATTTCCTGAATGCTGTTGAACTCTCTTACAATTCTGATTCTATCTTCTGATTTTGTATTTCCATCAAGTCTTCGGTAATCTAGCCCAGATGCCATGCAGTACTGTTCCAGCACATCCAGCAACTGAGTGGAAAAATGAAGAAAAAAGGAAAGAAAAAGTTAAGTACTCAATACTATCTTTTTAATTAAACATTATAAACAGGGGCCATGTTTATCAAATATATTTTCAGTATATCACCCATTGCAAATGAGACGAAATCTTTGCCATTTTGGTATCGACATTCATGATTCTCTTTAGCCATGATTCTACAGTACTCAAGGTGATTAATGCTGGTCTGCTGTGCTCTCAGTCCATCATCCAACCCTGGCTGCCTGTTTCACCTCTAACTGTCACTCAGTCCAACTCAATAAGCAGGCAGTCCATTTCAGCAGCTTCCTCCCATCTTAGCAAGTTGCAATTACTCGAAATAGAGTAAATGAGCACCATAGCCAGCACAGAGTGCACAGTCAAGAGTTCAGGGGCATGGAGTGAAAGAGACTGCGGTAACCAGCAGTCAGTCTGGTACTGGACACCATAAAACATAGCCTAAGACACATGAGTACTTGCATTCTTTCTTAAAGCCAAAAAAAGAGAGGTATTTAAGACTCTGAACGACCCTTCAAATTACTACTTTTTAAAATACCTTTTAGTGCTATCATTACAAATATTTAAATAAAAAGCCCCAATACTATAGAGTGCACTATTTTGGGAAATGAATTATTCCCTAACAAGACAATCAAGGAGCAAGTCCCTTAAAAGTTAAATGTACATATATCTCTTGCTCCAATTAGACAGTTTTCAGTTCGAGTCAACTGGTGTAGCAAGAATTGAAGTTTCATTGCTGATGATGATCAAAAGTCAGCAGAATGAGGAAACTTAACAACTTTCAGTTGTTAAGTTAAACACAAAGGTTTTATGATATTGCAGTCATACTGGGCTGTGACAGTGCTCTAACTTAAGACATACAAGCTGAATTCAGCTATCTGCACCTGAAGTAACAGAACTATTTCAAAAAGCTCTAGGGAAGGCAGAAGAGTGTTACACTTGCTGTGCCATCACCATTTTTATCATGAGGTAACATAAGGTTTCAATATGCTTGTGGAGTACAGCACACTGTCCTCGTAATCACTTCTCACAGTAGAAGCAACAAGGAAATGTGGTTGAAAAGGCATCACTTCAGTGATTCACGCTTCAGAACTTACTGCTGTGGTTAATTGATAAAAATCACATGGAGCTCACCTTTGTGGAAAAGGAGAAAAGAAGAACTTTATCCTTATTTTTTTGGAAGTGATTTAAAAGCTGTTGAAGGACCTGTAAATGAACCACAGCAGAAAAATGAAGAAATTTTTATCTACAGGTCATCTTACACACACTTACTCATGTTCTCAACCTCCAAACAGGCTACACCGTACTTAATTGTTTGCAAAGCCAAACAGAACCATAGCAAAAATCATTACTAACATAATAAATGTGCCAAAGGTAATGGAGATGCTGGACCTATGCATTTTTCAGTGATGTACATGGAAATCCTACTGTGAAAAGGTCATCAGACCACTAAGAGGTAAATTCCGAAGCTACTTGTGTCAGTGTACATACTGCAACAAAAAGTTACTCATGTCACACACTAGCTCAGATTCTGAGTTTCTGCATTTAAAAAATGCACATATTTATCCTGAAAACTCCAAGGTCTGTTTAAACTTTCTGTCCTACATCTGAGCTCAGAGCTTCTTGGAACTTGTCTTCTTAAAATAATCAGTGAGATGTATGCCCCTCCCCACTCCCACTCTCATCTGTTGCTCTGTTTATAGTAGGATCCAGCTTCCCAGACTCTGCACAGACCTTGAAATGCCAGTAATCTGCCCACACACAATGTTCTTCTGGTGGGGAAGCAAATAATCCAGAGTCTTGTGTATAATAGTGAAACTGTTATTTTCAAAAGAAGCATGTCCACATCTGGCAATGGCAGCTCCAGAGCACTGTGCAGAAGCCATACACAATGGGAAAAGAGGAATTTTCTGTACCATGACTGTAGCTTTTTCCCACTGGGCAATAAATATTTCTGAAATTGTATTTATTCACTGATAAATACATAAACTGTTAATCAAGAGTGATTCCACTAAAAGCCTAACAAATCTTTGATAATCAAATAATGATGAATGTTTATATTAATGTTACAATTCTGGACAATATCTAGAACATAAAATGGTAATTATATGTCACTTATGAGCTCCTCAGTAAATGTTAGCCAGCCTGTTACAAGTGAAAACAAGGCACAACTGACAGATTTTTTTGCCTCATTTCATTGTACATGAATATATAAACTAGGATTTATTTTACTGGGGGCAAAAAATCCACAACAGGCAATTTAACAAGAGCTATACTACTTACATTTGCATTTTATTTAGCCACATTAAGAAAAGAAACAGAAGTGACATTCTTTTAAACTAGAAGGAATTGGCTTCTGTGTTATTGCTGTTATTATTAAAGTACAGGTCAAATAATGAATTTCCTATAGGAGAATACAAAAATAAATCCATGCAATTTACTTAAATAAAACGGATCAATTTCATCCCCATTGGGAATTTAGGTATTCTGGAGTAAGAAACAACTCTAACAGGGAAAAGCAATGAATGCTTTTGCACCAAAGAGAAGTAAATTCTACACTTGCACACCAGAATATTATCCCGTATGTTTTTAGTCCAAATCAGAAATACTTGATCATACTCAAGCAAAAGTAATACCTTCTTTGTAAGAGTCCACACGGATTTAAACATACGCCTCCCAATTGCTACATATTGTGAGTCGTCTGCATGTGATGGAAATTTTACCTCTTGCTTTTTAGAGTTTTTTTTTAGAGATGTTCAAGTTAGCCTACACTGTCTTTTAAGCCTTCAAAGCCTGGCCTGCCTGGGTCAGGGTTATGTTTAATGGTAGAGGTTACTATTTCTTGCAAAGTGCTCCAACAGATTTCCATTTTCCTACTGAATGATGATATGCCAAGCAAAAATAATTAAATCAATACAACAGTTATTCCCAAGAGATTTGTATTAAGAACAGTATGCCAAAACCCCACAAATGGGTGTCTGCAGAAATATTATGCATGCAGATACAAAAAAAAAGAAAAAAAATTATTTCAACTGCCTAGACATTTAAGAACCTTTTACACTTAGAAAGCTCATAGAGTCTCTCTGAGACACAACTTTAACAAAACTGTAGAAATAATCAAACAAGGTAGTCTGAATGAGAATTACTGCAGACTTGTGAAGCTATACTCACTCATCTTCTTTTCCAAGCAGTCTCCAATAATTCTGTGTGGACAATCTGAAATCACTGCGTTTCAAAAGCAATGAACCACTTGTCCTTATACTTTGCAGGTCCCCACTATCTTACATCATAACAGAAAAATGGCGGCTTCAAAACAAAGAAGGACACTCCTTTCATTCAGTTCTCATATATTTGACTACTTCTATTTAAAAATCTAAGCATGAAATTCACCTTGTAATAAAATGTGTAAGTGAAGTTTAAAAACTGTATGTTCTGCAGCACAAGTGAAAAGGAGAGGATTATTTCACAAAAAAGCTGAAGCTCACTCAGACCACATCACTGTGTATTACCCACCTTGTACTGTAATACAGACATACTAGTGTCCTCATTATACCATGTTATGTATACTATCAATGATTATGTTGTATATTTGTATATATATACATGTTGTATATTTGCTTGTACAGACTCTTTTCTCCAGGCTCTTGCTGTAATCCAAAATTCAGAACAGAAAACCTGGAGTGGCATGTTAAATGCTACAGCTTGCAAAACACAGAGTGATGACTGCAGCCACAGCAACAAGTAGGATGCAAACACCACATGCAGGCCACTCTTTAACCCTTGCATACAAGCAAATCTACTTTTACTGGTGGAAGCAATTCATATCCCAAAACAGAATGCTTCCCTGTGTGTTTTATCTCTGTTTGGTTGGAGAACAGATACTTTAAGCAGACAGAACCTTTTCAACTCTTTGAAACAGCTGCTTGGCTAATAAACTTCATTTAAAAAAAAAAAAACCACAGCCCTTCACCCTTCCCCGAATAAATTTTTTAAAAATTCCATGAACTATTCCTTTGCAACTATGCTTATCTGAAAAAGAATAATCACCTGGACCAAAATGTCTGTGTAGTTTGTACTGAATTTTAATTTAAAAGACAAAGTAATACTTATGTAGTGTACACTACCAGATGAAAGTTACAAAGTAATTTCACTTAGTTTCTAGAATTTATTTATGAAACAGAAAATGTAAAGTATTACAGTGCAACAAGGCTATTAAAAACATTTTACTATCATTTGTCTCCGTTATTTCCAAATAAACAAGGTAAAAACTGATAAAGCCATTTTCAAGCTCTAGTACCAGTTGGCTCTTCTGTGATTACTTTCTTACAGTAAGATAACTTTCTAAATTAAATACTTCCTGAATGATTTTGCTTTCACAGTATAAAATGCAAAATCATCACAAACAGCTTCCATTTTAAGATTTAGAACAGAAAACAAAAAAAGCAAGTCACCACACCAAAAATGTACGAACCAGTTTTTGGTACCATGAAGTCAAAATTAATGGAACCAAAACCCAGATTATATTCAATGACAGCTACACAACCCACTATCCTCCTTCCAGGCACAAAGATCACTGAGTCATACAATGGTTTGGGTTAAAGACCATTTAGTTTCAAACCATGCCACCATGGGCAGGGATGCCACCTACTAGATTTGAAGTCCCATCCTAACTGCCCTTGAGCACTTCCAGGGATGGGGCATCCAGAACTTCTCTGGGGAACCTGCTCCTGTGCCTCACCACCCTCACAGTAAAGAATTTCTTCCTATTATCTGATCTAAACCTACTCTCTTTCAATTTGAAGCCATTATCCCTTGTCCAACCACTGTAAAAAGTCTCCCTCCAGATTTCTTTACACTTCCTCCACTCAGTGAATGGTAGCAACAAGGTTACCCAAGAGCCTTCTCTTCTCCAGACTGAGGAACCTCAACTCTCTCAGCCTTTCCTCACGGGAGAGGTGTTCCATCCCTCTAATAATCTTCATGGCCCCCCTCTGGACTTGTTCCAACATGTTCATATACTCTTTGTGCTGAGAAAGCTGGACACAGTACATTGCAAGAGTGGAGCACAGGAGGAAAACCACCTCCCTTGCCCTGCTGGCCACACCTCCTTTGATGCACTCCACACAGAACAGTTTGGCTCTCTGGGCTGGGAGTGCACATGGCTGGGTCATGTCCAGCCTCTCATCCACCAGCACCTCCAAGTCCTTCTCAGCAGGGCTGCTCTCCATCTGTTCATCCCCCAGCCTGTGCTGACAGCAGGGCTTGCCCCAACCCAGGGGCAGTACCTTGCACTTGGACTTGTTGAACCTCGGCGATTTCTGTGGGCCCAGTTCCTGAGCTTGTCCATGTCCCTTTGGATGCCATCCCATCCTTCAGGTGTGTCAACTGCACTGCTCAGCTTGGTGTCACCTGCAAATTTGCTGAGGGTGCACTTGATCCCTTTTATCTATGTCATTAATGAAGATATTAAAAAATACTGATCCCAGTATGAATCCTCGAGGGACCCCACTTGTCACTGATGTCCATTGTGACTCTAAGCTGTTGACCACTACCTTCTGGATGTGACCATCCACCCAATTCCTTATCCATATAACAGTCCACCCATCAGACCCATTACTCTTTGGTTTAGAGAAAACAACATTAGGGAGGACCTTGTCAAAGGTGTTACAGAAGTCCAGACAGACAACACCTATAGCCCTCTCCTTGTTCACTGATGAAGTCACTCCAGTTCAGAAGGCTACTAGGTTAGTCAGGAGGGACTTGCCCTTGGTGAAATTGTGATAGCTGTTTCAAATCACATCCCTGTCCTCTAACTATCTTACTATAGCTTCCAGAGGGATCTGTTCCATGATGTTCCCAGGCACAGAGGTGAGGCTGACAGGTCAGTAGTCATCACGGTACTCCTTTCTCATCTTTTTTAAGGACAGGTACAATGTTTCCCTTTTCCAGCCGCCTGGAACTTCACCTGACTGCAATGACTTTTCAAATATTATGGAGACTAGCTTGGCAACTACATTAGCCAACTCCCTCAGGATTCTGGGATTAATCTCATTGGGTCCCATGGACTTACATATAATGAGGTGCCTCAGGTGGTCATAAACCTGATCTTTACTTACAGAGGGAAGAACTTTGTTCCCCCAGTCCACATCCTGCTGTCCACACACTCAAGAGGTGTGAGAAGAGAGGTCACCATTGAAGACTGAGGCAAAATGCTGTTGAGTTCCTCAGCCTTCTCCTCACTCATTGCTCCCAGTTTTCCAGCATTGCTCATCAGGGGAGTACACACTTCTTTCAAGTTTACTTTTCTGGCTGACATACCTGTAAAAGCTCTTCTTGTTTTATTTTGCATCCTTTGCCATGTTCAGCTCCAGCTTCATCTTAGCCTTCCTCATCCCGTCCCTACACACCTAGCACTATCGCCACATAGTTCAGAATATTCTATTTATACTAAGACACATTTCATGAACAGCACAAAATTCAAGTTCCCCTTAAAAGAGAAAGCAGAGCAATTTCTCCCAAAGTAAGCAATTCTTTCAATAAATTTTATCCTAATTTATGGACTGAAATAAACACTGTAGATTTCTAGAATAAAGCATCATGCACAAAACCAGTCTGTCATAACTGCAGCACTTGAAAACACACCTGTTCTGTAATTTTTGAAGTAAAAAAACCAACCGAACAAGCAGAAACCATCGTAATACTACAAGATCATGATTTCCCACCTTGGAGGAAAGAAAGGGCCATACTGCTTTGTACCTTTGCCTCCTACTACTTCAGTATAGTGCTTGAGCTGACTTTATTTGAAAGGTCACAGAAAAAATGTTCTGTGAAAGAACTACAGTATTTTTTTCTATTTTCTTTCTTACTTTTGGGCACCTCATTTACCAAACACATTGAAGAAATATTTTTCCATATAATGAGTACTTCAAAAATGCAAGATTGGAATTTATAATCCATCTTCTCACTACATATACTGAGCTTCTTAAAAAAAACCAGAAACTTTCCCCACCAAGGCTCTTCTCAAGAACATATGCTTATTAACGATCTGGGTTTGGCGAGCTTGTGGGGCTTTTTTACTGGAAACAGCAATAACGTAAGAAAATCAACAGTGTTAATGACAAAAGTACAAGAGAGAGCACAAATGATTCACATGCAAAAATGCTCATTGCAGACTCTGAAAAACTGAACGACGCTCCTCTGGCCATGTTTTTGTTGACTGGAAGACGCTGTGCTCTTGTTGGAAAGCAGAGAGTCGCTTACCCTTGTCCCAGCAATGACAGAGAGGTAGTATAGAATAACCACCCCCTGGCCATGCCTGCACCACTCCAGGCACTGCCCCCTCACAGCTACTGCACAAAATTAACTCTGTCCTGGCCAAAATCAGGATAGCATCTTACCACAACCTCATTTCAGGTAGTTGTACAGAGTAATAAGGAGGCTCAACGAAGACCTTTTGTCCAGGCTAAACAATCCCAGGTCTCTCCGCCGCTCCTCATAAACCTGAAGCTCCAGACCCTTCACCAGCTCTGTCACCCTTCTCTGGACACACTCCATCAGCACCTCAGTGTCCTTCTTGCTGTGAGGGGCCCAGAACTGGATACAGCACTCACGGTGTGGCCTCACCAGTGCCAAGTACAGGGGAAGAATCACTTCCCTGATCCTGCTGGACACAAAATTTCTGATACAACCCAGGATGCCCCTTGGCCTGCTTGGCTACTGGGCACACTGCTGGCTCATGTTCAGCCACTGTTGACCAGCACCTCCACGTCCGTTCTCACCAGGCAGCTTTCCAGCCACTCTGCCCCAGCCTGTAGTACTGCAGGAGGCTGTTGTGGCCAAATGTGGACCTGGCATCTGGTCTTGTTGAACCTCATGTCATTGGTCTTGGTCCACTGATACCTCCGCAGAGCCTTCCTACCCTCCAGAAGAACAACAATCCCACCCAGCTTAACTTTACAAACCTACTGACAGTGCACTCGATCCCCCCATCCAGATAATCAGTAAAGATATTAAACAGGACTGGCCCCAACACTGAACCCTAGGAGATACCACTAGTGATTGGATGTCAGCTGGATGTGGCACCATCCATCACCACTCTCTAGGCTCGGCTAACCAGCCAGTTTTTTAATCTGGTGAAGGGTGCACATGTCCAAGCCATGGGCTGCCAGCTTTTCCAGGAATGCCATGGGAAAATGGAAAAAAAAATTAAAATAATAACAAAAATGTAAAATAGTAATGTGAATAATGCCATGGTAAAATAATCAGTAACAGAATCCCTTCATAAGCAATTCTTCAACTCCTGAAGATGATGGATTTGATTTTTAGAGCTATGTATTAAAAATTTGCTAGTAGCTAATTTGACACCTAAATTCACCTTCTCAAAAATTAAGTGTATACAACAAAGTTAATATGCAGGGATTTCACACATATGTATTAACAGTAAATAAAGATCTTGCTTACATAATAACAAACCAGTATAGTGATAACAGCCATTACTGCTACAACAACATAATCCTCCCACTGCCACCAGTCCCAAGAAGAAAATGTTAATACCCAGGTTTATGGAGAGTCAAAATTCTGCATAGCTTCTCTCTGCCCCTCCCCACCCTGTTACTCTCAGCTCAGGAACATTACTAAAACTAGTACAGTTTTCTTTTTAATTAGCTATATTAGACATATTTTTCATCTACAGTAAACAACACCATCATCATCTACACTGTACATCATCATTAAACATCTTTTGTTCCTTTCTGAAACCAGAGACAGAAAGTTTCTGAGGTAAGGAGTTTTACAGATTCACACTAGACACATTTATTTTGGTCATCTTTAGCATGACTACTATTATTTTCAATTAATGTCCAAAGGGTTCAAAAAGTCAGTAAGCACTCAGCACATTTTCACCAGCTCCACGCTATTCATGATTGTGTAGGTCCCACTTACATTCATCCTAAGACACTCTTCACAGGCTGGGGAGTACCAGCCTACTTGGCTGCTTCTGACACACAGTTACTAAACACCTTCGTGGCCCTTCTCTGAACCGTCCTCTAAACTTTTTCAAAGTCTGAACATACGCTTTTTGAGAGCAGAGATTGGAACTACACACAAAATTGAAGGTGTGCACAAACCATTAAGCCCATAATAATTTTGTTTTGCTTCCTTTTCTTTGCCAAATATTTCTGACTGTCACTGGACACCTATGGTTTCATGAAACAATAATTATGTTGACTATACGTGTCACTTCCACACCCACCATTAAACATGTGAAACTAAAATCTCAGAAAATCCAAGCATCACAGATTACACTTATCCAGTCTTTGCCCAAACGCATACTGATCAGCATACTGATCCATGACAGGAGATACCTGCTGTTGTATGACCAACCATAAACAGAATGATTAAAACCTCCACAACTATCAGGTGTACATTTTCTTATGTCCATATAATACAGGCCAAATCTATTACTGTTAATAATATTTATTTTTCTTCTAAGGAATGGGTTTACCTTCATTTTTCCACTGTATTTTGGATCTGAAATTGTTTCGAAGGCTGCATCTTTGCTTAACTGCACAAAATCTGGAAAACTGGAAAATACTTGGCTGCAAACTCGTTTGATATGTGCTTCCTGGAAGAAAAGCAGAAAGGTTGAATAGGTGTTAAAAATCAGAGCTGTATTAAGCCACACAAGGAGTTAAACAGGATGAAATGTGATCTGCCAAAGCAACTCAAGCAGAGTTATGTGGTTTTTAAATTAGTTCACTACAAAACTGCTGGATAAAACATATCTCATGTGTTTTGCTTTGTTTCATTTAAAAACAAAAGAGATTCCTAATCTGAAATCATGGATCGTATTCAAAATTTCTTTTCCTGGCCAGAACTGTCAGTTTCAAAAAATTCTGCTGCCTTGAGGCTTGCATTACCCAACAGTTGTGCACCAACATTTCTCTTGACCCTCTGGCATAACAAGCCAGTATGGGAATTACATATTGTTCCACAAAAAATAAAACCGTACAGGAAATGCACTTAAGCTGTTCAAAAGCCACATAAAGCTCCACTGCTAAATTTAGCTCTGAACTTAAACATGACCTCACACTTCAAGTCCACTTTTCCAGAGAGAAAGAAAAGATCACATCTCTCACCTAAGAATAACACATGTAATTACCATCAATACTAAAGGTTAGAAACACTACAAAGTAGCACTTTCTTTAGTAGAAGTTAGCAAAACTAATAATTGTGCATGACACAAAAGATAGTAAGTCACAGAACACTTGTATTCTGTCATTTCAGAGGTTATTTAAATATCAAACGTTATAAAACTACATACACAATATACGAAAAAGCCCACTGAAAACATCTGGGTATATGCTGTGTATAAGGCCCTGGAAACCAAAATAACATTTCCGAAAAAGAAAAACTGCTTTAATGGAACAAACTTGCAAAATTAGCTAGGACATTCTGATTTCTCTTCCTTGATAGCTTCTAAGAGAAAGTGGTGACATCCCTAAATTCCTTTCCTCATTCCTGGATCTTAAGGCTCACAAACAAGCATTTCTAAAAACTGCTGTTTGTGGGTCTTGTTACTTGCCACAGTAACAAGATTAATTGATACTGATCTTTCATTGATCAATTTCTTCTAAAACACGTTTCTCATTATTTAAACAAATGCAGCTCTTAATAAAAAGCACTTGAGAAAAAAAATTCTAATTATCTATTATTTATTCATTTACTTGCACAAAGACATTCTTCTTATAGGCACTCTTCATAAACGTAACAAAAATGGCACAATTAGAAATCATTAAAAATTACTCTCCCTCCTAATCTCTCCAATGTTTTATAACCCTTATTTTCAGGTATGCATCAACTAAATGAACATGTTCTTTTGCATAATGTCTTTACAAGGTATGCATTCTGTGTGACTGAATGCAAAAGGAATTTCACAAAATATCTTAATTGCAGTTAGTTAAGACTTAAAAAGGAGGCCAGTAGCAATTTTCAGTCAAGACTTTTCATCCCATTCATTTTCCACAAGTCCATTTTTTAGATACTTCTGAAACTAACCTGCAGCTTGCTAGTGTTGTCTGTCTGCAGCAGTGCAGCATGATTTGCAACCTTCTGTAGGATCATTAGGTAACTGAAGCGCAATGACTTAATTGTTTCACCATGTGCATTTACCTAAAAAAAAAAACCAGTTTATGCAAACAAATACTCCTGAAAATAAGTAATAATCTCAAATAAATGCTATTCTTACCAGGTTTAATGCATTAACAATTCTTAGTACTATAATTGATCCCCAAGAGATGTGTAGTGTATTTCTGATAAAAATGAATCAAGTTTTGTTTTTCCTGCAGCTTTCTGACCCTACTAATAGAAACATTTTCTCAATAAGAAAAAAACCCTACAGCTATGTTCACTGTTTGCTAAACATTTCAGATAGTAACTTCTACAGACATCACACGGAGATAACCAAGAACTCTTCAGTAAACAAAAAGATAACTTTACAACTGACTAAATCAAGTCAGAGCAGTTTGAATGACTTCTTACCTTTCAACTGCTAACTTTACTCTTCTCTCCAGCAAAACCCTATAAATGCCTCAAACAACATAATTCAAGCTTCAGACATTCTACAATGCAACAGCAGCTATCTCAACAGCTGTTTACCTGGTTATGGTTGGCTGGTTTGATCAATATTTGTTTTCCTTTGCCTTCTCAATTTACTAAATTTCACAGTTAACTCTGGAATAAGACAGGCCACAAGAGCATTCAACTATCTTCAGGCCTGCCTACTACCCTTTGTGAATCAAGTTCAACGGCATTCGTTTTTTTCTACAAAACACCACTAGAAACAAAAGCCTGCAAAGAGGGCTAGTATCCATGGAATATTAAACAAGACTGATAAGGGGATTGTTCATAAAGAAAGATGCAGGAGACTGAACAACCTATATCATTTGGAAAAAAACTCAAAACACTACACAAGAATCAGAGCAGGCCAGAAAGATAAAAGGGAGAAACATGCATGCAACATATGCTTCCAAATATTTAGAAGATGTGCTTAATCTGAGCCTACTGAGTGATGTAGGCAAAACAAATACAAAGCTAGACTAATCAAGCATTAAAGAAGTCCAGAGAGGATTGAAGAAATCTGCAAAGCTGTTACTCATGGATGAAGTTCGGCTTGTGCTCTGTGGCCGCTGTGCAGCTCTCCCCTCAATGAAGCAAGGCAAAGCGAATGTTTAATGGCACAGAAAGGCACAACTGCAGTTAGAACACAACGAACTGCCCAGGTAACCTGCTGAGTTCAGGGTGCCTCCCATTTGCAGCTTCTGCACAAACTGCCTGAGGCACTTGGGAGCAGCACACCTGACACATACTGAACATGCCAATGCAGCACCCTTGCCAATATCAACTAAATCACAGGTGCATTTATTAATACAAAAGATCAAGAATTTAGTGCATAGTTAACAAACAACTGCTCAGGGCACGCAAAGCAACTTTGCAGTAATCCCAAAGTGCCTAACTCCATCATGCTGGTAATGCAGCTCCCCATGTTTCCAGTCGGGATTTCCCAAACAGATGGCCTACACCTAGGCAAACATTACAAAAAGCTCTTCATCAACAGAGAGTCTCTCCGGAGATTCAGAAGACTATGATCTAAAACACAAACAGTGTCAAGTTCTTACTTTGTAACAACAGTTCTTCCTTTTCCGGCCACTGTTGCAGCTACAGGGCTCTCCAGCTCTTAACACCAAGGTTACATCATCTGTCTCTAGCACAGCCTGGTACACTGCTTTCTGGAATTCAGTGAGGGAACAAAACACCATCTGCCAAAACGAAAACCCAAGAAACACTATCACGTGCAGCATACAATGAAAGGCAAAAAAGCACTGCATCAAAAAACACAAATCACAGATCCCTGAAAATAAAGTGGAAATAAATACTATACTTGCTCAAATAGTCACAGGAAATTATTCTACCACCAAATGAAAAAAAATGTGGATCTTGACACCAAAAGAGCATGAACTGTAGCCAAAATGTATGCATACTTGTTTTATTCCATCCCAAAACTCTACAAAGAATATCAACATAATGCTACAAGAACCTCCTGTTATTTTTCTCAAAACCTTTCATTATGGGTTTTGTAAAGAACAGGAAGAGAAAGGAAAATTGAGAGAAATAAATGCATAATTTTAATTACAGATTTCTCTCTGTAGAAAGAAACCTTCTTTTCGCAAGGTGCTTAATTTGCCCTTTCCTTCCCCTTTTTAGGCATTAGCTGTCATAGGGCACTACCACAAGCAGGACAAACAGAATAAACAATGAGAAGGCAAGGATCTACACAGTGCTATGGCCAAAACTCTGATCCCTCTTCTTAGAGACCATGGGTGGCATCTCCATGACATCTTTAGTCATAAGCAGCAGGAGACAGAAATCCCAAGATCATTCCCTAACCTATGCTATCCACATAGTAGCAGCACCATGCTGAGCTATAATAATACAGCAGTAACTCGAACATATACTCACATTAACAAGATAATGAAAAGAATAAAACCTGCTAGATTCAGAAAAGTGACTGACTGATGTTTGTGTTAATCTTTCCTTCAGAAGACAGCCTAGATGACATTATTATAAACTAAGGATGAAGTATAAATACCAAATTTTGAAAACAAAACCAGATGCAAACTTAGGTATTTGTCTACTTAGAAGAAAAGATTTAGCAGAACTCTTAGCTATATTAATAAAGTGTTATCACTTCATACAATATTTACAATTGCATCAGATGAACAGCACTATGTCTGAGGTTTTTCTTTTATTGAGGGATTGAAAATGAGGGATTTAAAAGCATACTGTTCCAAACACAAAGTCTCAAGCTGCAAATTCAGAGGTTTTACATAGAATTTCAAGAAATTTACATACATTGCTTTGGGCTTGCCCAGATAAGGACAAAAACACACATAAAACAGATGTGTAAACCACTAGTCAGAAGACTAGCTGAGAATTTTCATGCTTGATTAACTCCATTTCAATGTGCAATCATAGTAATTATGTGAACAAAGCACACTACTGCAAGTGCACTTTTTCTAAGGCTACGGATTCTTCTTAAGTTAATAAGATGAAGAGAAAACCATAAACTACAGACATGATGAAAGAGAAAAAAATACAACAAGAAAACAAAAAAGGAGAGATACGTTCATTAGCATTGTATTTGAAATGTGAAGGCACTCTTACTCTGTCTTCCTTTTTTGGCAACTGATCACTGATAAGTGCTTTGGTACGTCTCAGAAACCAGCCAGACATTTTTCTCGCTAGCTTCACCATGGCCTTACGACCTGTTGCTAGCTCTCTTTTAGTTGCAGTGTGCCTCTGGCCATGCTCCACTGGATCAGAGAATTTCTTCTTGAAATGTACTTTGCTACCTAAAAGTCCTGGTACAGCCCTATTAAAAAACAAAAGGGGATGGGGGATTGATTCACTGATTTAAAGCATACCATAGGTTGTTTTTTCTTTTCTGGCTAACAGCAAGAAATCTTAAAGTAGCAGTCACTAGAGACACTACTAAAAATTTTAAGTACAAAGAGAAACATATACACTATTTTCAGACATGCCATTTTTCATCTGTTTTCTGTGGTTCTCAAATGCTAAGAGATATCCCCTAGGATTAGGGTTGCAATCTCAAGAAAAACAAAAGTTTAGCAGAACAACAGAAATCACAAGTATACAGAACCTCTGAACTACAAGGCTGCTAGTGTTGAGGAGCCTAAGCAGTCATGTTTTCAATTTTTACTCTTTTCAACAAATCAGAATATGCAGATACTACAATTAACTAAATAAAATCTTGAGAAACCCAACAGTAAAAAGAATTTAGTAATTGTTGGCAGCACTACACATTGGAACAATTTACTAACAACATCAGCATAGTTTTAATGGACCAGATGCAACACTAAGCTTAAAATATTCTTCCTGCTATTTATGTTCTGTATATCCTTATATTTAAAATATGTTTGCTTTGTTCCTCCTCTGCAAAGCATTCCCAGGAGGTTTAGATTTGTATCTATGGTCAGTTGCACTTCTCCTTGACCATTAAAAGTTTTTCTGGACAAGAGCATTACTTTTCAAATATGTGCACTTGTGCATTTAAAAAAAAAAGCAAAATATTACCACTTTCATCCTTCAAGTAGGTCAGAATGACCTGCACATACCGGACAGAGCAAAGGCACTATGTTGGTCAAGGTTGTGTAATGATTCGCTATCTACTGGGCAAAGGACAGATGAAAAAAAAGAGTGTCCTTAGGAAAAAAAAAAGAAGCAAAAAAAAAATGGGAGGTGGGGGAAGAATAATTTTAACTACTTCCCAAATTCCCCAAAGAAACCAGATGGGATGAACTCCAAATGTATTAAGCAACTGCAAAATACCAGGAGCTTACCTTCCCAGATGTGTTAGAATAAACACAGTTATATTCTCAGAAATAAGCAGGTGTTTTGAGGTTGAGGGTTTTTTTCGTTGTTGTTTTTTTATAACACAGATGGGTCCATATCATACCATCCTGCCCCACCCCCGCTGCACAGTTAACATGCAGAGGTATTTAACCATAAAAAAAAAAATTATTTACCAGTCCATAACACACCAAAGTTCCTTCATATTGTTTTGAAGAACGGTTCCAGTAAGACCTATGCGAACACTGCATTTTAATGACTTCATGGTTTGAGTTATTTGCGCCTTTGGATTCTTGATTCTATGTGCTTCATCCGCTATCACAGCAGACCACTCTATACTGCAGATCAAAAAACAATTTCATTCACTGACATTACTTGTCCCATCATCCCACATACATATAAAAAGTGAAGTCAGACACACAAGTAGCTGTGATTACTTTATAACATACTATCACTTTTTGATTTCCCTGTTTTTTTGTATTATACTACTCCATGTCTTTATACTGTTTGTTTAGTAAATTCAATTAGCATAGTTGAACATAATGGCTAAACTACATCGCCAAATAAATGAGCTACTGTTAACTGTATCAAATGCTTTCTGTGAAGAAAGCAGCTTTCAATCTGTGGACGAATAAATCCAGCACATCTCACTAAAATTAGGTCCACTCATAATTAAGATTTATGAAAAATAAGTAAGTCTCCAAAGGCAAACTACTGAAACATGCTTAACATAGTGTCTTGGGGTGACTCTATCGTGTATCCCCTATCAGACTCTATCATGTGTATCCCCTATCATGCTCTATGCCCAAAAAGTAATATTGTGCCTTTGCTGTGCCTTTAAACTGAGCTTGAGGGAAAAAAAAAACCAAACGAACTTTTCAAAACAGTTTCTCAAGGACACAGAGATACACTCCTCTGCGTTCTCTGGCTGCAGGAGCACGGAGGGAGCACCCTGCTCGCTTTCCTTCAGCCAGCTGGTTTTTTGTTTTCCTTTTCCCCTCTTGGCGTGAGACGGAGAGTTGAACTTTTGTTTCCTGGGACTTTGGTTTTTCCCTTCTTCTCTTCTGGACTGTTTCAACAACATCAGAACACATTCAGGAGAATTTCCTCCCCGAGGCCCGGGGGTGGGCCCTCGCCGACCCAGCTCCGAGGAGGAGAGAGACCACACCTACAGAAGGACTCTGAAATCTTCCCAGGTTTCTCTCTATAGTGAGAGATTTCACTTCATTATTTAGCATGACTATCCTTTTCCTGCGTGTTTGTTAAAATAAATAGTTTTTATTTCTTTCACTTTCCTTCGAGGAAAAATTTCCTTTTTTTTCCCGAACCTGGTGGGGGGAAGGTGGTTGTAACCTGGTTTTCTCTCAGGGGATATATTACTAGATTTTGGCCAAACCGGCACACATAGGTATGCTTCATTTTCCCAACAAAAATTATCCAGTGCAACTACCAGTGAACTGAAAACATTTAAAACTGCATACTTTCTACAAGTATCACCCAAGAATATCCATACAAAACCAATACAGCAGAGGAATTTTAATATTTTGTGATTGTGACTAGAAGGAACATCACTATAAGCAGTGACCAAGAGACCTTTTGCAGCCAGTTCAAGAATAAAACTTACAGGTAAAATGACCTGTAATAATAATAAAAAAAGTCTTCAAGTCCCTAGGAAGAGATTTACTAACTTTATGAGTTCACTTTATATATATGAATATTTCAGAACACAACCATATCCAGTTTGATATGCTGCAAAAAGCTGAAAGAGACATGTTTTGAGATGTTTAGTAGAAAGTCCATCTCCAGAGCAAACTGCATTTAGTTCACCAATGAAGGCTGATCATGCAGCATTTTTGACACCCATTAAATAAATTCATTCATATTCAAGTTCCTACATTCCCAAAATATGCTAAAAACTGGAGTTTCTGATAAAAGTCTAACAGATGTTCAAATGCTAGCTCCTTCCACTTAAATCTCTCATACTGATTTACATGCATAACTGAGCAAATGTATTCTTATTCCTGATAGCTAATTATTTAAGAGCAGCTTTTGAGCCAATCCATCACTGTAGTTAAGCAAGACACAAAGCTTCTTCTGTTGTTGAGCTCAAAGGCCCATCCAGTCACATGCTCTGGATTTACCAAAACAATTTGGTAAATCTGCATGCTGAGGAACGTATTTGCAGGCAGTCAAACATCAGATCTGCTCCACACATCCATCTATTTCCTGACCACAGTCTACTCCATGATCAAGCATGAAGAGTTCCTCAGAAAGAACACAAATAGTTAGGGGGCTGATAACAAAACTGGTTTACTCTTCTATCTGTACTTCTCAGACCTGAGCACAGAGATGAAGATCTGATTGTTTCGGTGATGGATTTCCAGACAACTAGGGTACTCTCTGGGGCCTGGACCTTTCCTAAGACCTGAAATGCCAAGATCTGCAGATACACTTATATCAGCTGCTGAGAGCAGGCTGCTATTACCAGCCATTGACAAAACTTCTACCCTACTTCCAAGATGACATAAGGGAAAAGAACCTCTAGGATTGGATGAGAAATGTGTGGGTTTAAGTCTCAAAGTTTTTAGGGCTCAATAATTTCATCAAGCTGGTGAAAAGTGCAAATAACAAGGAAAATACCTTTTTGAACGTTTGCTAAAAATTCCAGGTGATTGTTCACCTTATACTGTACTGAAAGACAGAAATACCTTCTATGTATCTTTTAGCTGTCATCAGTTTTCAGGCAGGCAATTCCTGCACCTTTCAGAGAACATTTCATAGGTGTGCTACCAGCAAAGACTGGTTTTACGGGAGCTATTCAAACCCTTACTGCTACCATGTGTCCCATTACAAAGATAGTTGTATTGGGTCTGGCTGCGATGGAGCTGATTTTCCCGTAGCAGCCCTCACAGGTCTGTGCTTTGTGTCCATAGCTGGAAAGGTGTTGATAACACCCCAGTGCTTCGGCTACTGCTGAGCAGCACTGGCAGAGCATCAGCGCTGTCTCTCAACATTCCCCCATACCAACAGAGTGGGAATGGGCAAGATCGTGGGAGGGGACACAACCTGGCCAGCTGACCCAAACTGACCAAAGGGATAACTCATTCCATATGACATCAGCTCAGGTATAACAGCTAAAGAAAGGAGAAAGAATGGGGTATTTGTTATTTATGGTCTTTGCCTTCCAGAGCAACTGCTATGTGTGCTGAAGCCCTGCTTCCTGGGAAGTGGCTCAACACTGCTAGCTGACGGGAAGCAGAACATAAACCTTTTTTTTCCCTCTTTGCTTGTGCACACCTAAACTTTTGCTTTTGCTTTAGTAAACTGCCTTATCTCAGCTAAAGAGCTGTTTTTTTCTTAATTTCTCTTTCCTGTCCAGCTGGGAAGGGGAGTGATAGAGTAGCTTGGTGGCCATCTGGTGTCCAGCCAAGGTCAACCCACCAGAACTATACAGGTTAAATTCAGTAGTACAGGATAAATTTAATAGTACAGGGATTCTTCTCTGAAGCACAGTGGGTCAATGGATTTAACATTAAATACATTATACAGAAAAAGTTCTTGAAAAGAACAATGCACAATTAGACAGTTAAAATTCGGTGTGTACAAAAACACAGTAAAACCATTACCTGTTAAATTCATCCAAATACAGGCGAAGTATCTCATATGTTGTAAGAGCAACTTCGTATTTCCCTTGTTTGATGCGACTCATGTCATCGTCTTTTTTACTGCCATGTAAGACAGCCACCTTAAAGTATCCCCATGTGTCTAACTCATCCCTCCAGTTGTACAGCACTGAAAGAGGGGCCACTATGAGGAAAGTCTGAAAACAAATACATATTATAATATTACTTGAGAAACTACAATATAGTAATTTCTCAGTAACAGAAGTCAAGATCTTGACTGTTCTACTGCTCTGAGCAGTTTGACTGTTGAATTCTGTCATTTTAAAGCATGTATGGAAAATATCTAATGTTAATATAAAATCAAAAGTAATCAGTTTACTCTGAGTATGTATATAATACAGCAGAAAAATACTGTAATACTAAAATTAAATAAACAGCACTACTTACTCAAATTATAGTCTAACAACTGCAGTAAGAGGTGAAACACTACCACTTTGCTTTGTTATAGCATCTGTATATCATAAAATGTTTTACAAATGGAGAAAACAAAAGGATGAAGAGGGTAAGCAGCTTCCTCAAATCCACAAATCTAGTCATCATGTGACTTGAAAACAGAGAGTCCTGAAAAGGGTTAAAAAAATTAGGACAGCACATACGATTTGCTTAATATCACAGAATAATAAAATCAGTGAGGTAGGAAGTGACCTTGGGACATTTTCAGTCCTACTTTATAGTGAAAGCAGTAGCAACACGGACTTCAAAACCAGGCTTTCCCAATTCAGGTCTTCAAAACTCCATAAGGACAGATGGGGTCTACAAGCTCTCTGTGACCTGCTTCAACATTACATGTCCTCAAAGTGACATTTTTCTCTTATTCTTAGTCAGAAGCATTCCTGTTTCTTTGCACATGAAGTGCTATCCCTTTACCCCTTCCTCTCAGCCTGTATTTCCTGAGGAACATGTATCCATTATTCACAGAGCTACAGTCATACGACCCATCATGCCAGTCAAATTTTCTAATTACGCCAGTAAAATAAAAATAACAATGGAAAATAGAAATCACATGGTTTCTGTAGTGGGTAAAATTAAAATGATCTTCAGATTTATCTTATTCACACAGAACTTTTACATGTATCTTTTATTTGTTGTCACTGTATTTGATTACCTAGATTATCAGCCAGACTTACTTCCGACATAATGACAGCCAATGAAGAAAATACAGGACGTCACAAGGCTATTACCAATACATATTCCAAATATACGGATTTGTCCTAATTAAATACTCTGCTATTATAGATATATATGCTTTTTTAACTTTAAAAATATCACCACACAACACTAATTTTCTACTCACTGACATGGGCTTTTCAACGTACTCTAGCCACAAATCTAACACAGATATGTCAAAATTTTTTCCATTAGTGCAGATGAACAGTAGTAACACATTAGACAATAACAACTAGAGAGAGAAGGCTCTATGACAGTCTGGAAAACTGAAGGCTTCCCAAACACTGCTACGAAAGGCATGAAATCCTACTTCAGCAGCTGAATTTTAAAAATTAATGAACATAAACTCCTAGAACAAACAAACAAACAAACAAATCCAAGTATTGCCTTTTATCAAAATCCTTAAGCTAGTGTCACTAAAAGTTGTACCTTCTTGGGGTTACAATCGGAGCCCTTTTTCATTGTCCTCAGTAAAAATTCCGGCATATTATTTTCAATATCCTCACGCGTTCCCTTTTTGTGCAACACTGCAGCCAAAAATGAAATGACCTTGAGAAAGAAAACAATTCTCAGTGACTATGTAAAATAAGAAATTGAATGAATTCAACAAAAAAATAAACATTTAGGACAAAATCCTGGACAGGACTTAGTAAGGTGGTGTCTTGGGGTGACTCTATCATGGGTATCCCCTACCATGCTCTATGCCCAAAAAGTAATATTGTGCCTTTGCTGTGCCTTTAAACTGAGCTTGAGGGAAAAAAAAAACCAAACTAATTTTTCAAAACAGTTTCTCAAGGACACGGAGATACACTCCTCTGCGTTCTCTGGCTGCAGGAGCAGGAGGGAGCACCCTGCTCACTTTCTTCAGCCAGCGGTTGTTTTTTTTTTTTTCTTTCTCTTCCCGGCGTGAGACGGAAAGCTGAATTTTGTTTCCTGGGACTTTGGTTTTTCCCTTCTTCTCTTCTGGACTGTTCAACAACATCAGAACACATTGGGAGAATTTCCTCCCCGAAGCCCGGGGGTGGGCCCTCGCGGACCCAGCTCCGAGGAGGAGAGAGACCACACCTACAGAAGGACTCTGAAATCTTCCCAGGTTTCTCTCTATAGCGAGAGATTTCATTTCATTATTTAGCATTATTATCCTTTTCCTGTGTGTTTGTTAAATAAATAGTTCTTATTTCATTCACTTTCCTTCAAGGAAAATATTGGTTTTTTCCCCGAACCCTGTGGAGGGGAAGGGTGGTTGTAACCTGGTTTCCTCTCAGAGGATATATTGCTAGATTTTGGCCAAACCAGCACAGGTGGCTTGGTTTGGTGGGGGGAGATTTGGTTTTGGGGGGGGGGGGGGGGGGGGGGGGGGGGGGGGGGAGTGGGGGGTGGGGAGGGTGTTAGTTTGCTTACAATAAATCTGGTTTTAAAATGGGACCCCTCCCTCCTTTGGATTCCCAAGAATTCCTTGAATTAATGATATGAGCAATTAATTGCTCCATCTCACTCTTTTATACTCTAAGTGGAAAAGTCATAAAAATATACAAGAGACAGTATGAATGAGCCAGGAAAAAACAGAGATGACACCGGTCTTGCACCTCTCCTTTTCGGGGTATTTGAATCTCAGATGAGAAAACAGAAGGAACAGATATCCTCTAACTATCCTCTCAACACTATTTCTGCAAAAGGAAGAAGAGGCATATCCTAGAGGTTTGTTTTTTACTAACACGCCTTTTTCTGTATGTTCCATTCCTTCAAATTCCTCTTGTTAACATCAAAACCATTTTCTTTCTATTGCGCTATATTCTCCCATCTGCCTCAAACCAGTCAAGGTGATTATGAGAAGATATTTATTACGATACACCACAGCAAGGACCAACATCCCAGCATAGGCTATTCTAAACTGCTCTTATCATAATCCAAAACAGGAAGAAGGCAGAGAAAGATCTGGCCAGAACATGCAAATCTAAAATCCACTTGGGATAAATGGTATCCATGGGACTAAGCAGCAGCAAGGACCAATTGAATCATCAGAGAGGTGCCCTTCTTTTGAAAACTCAACAGGCCCCTTTTATTCAGATTAGCCAGCTCCAGCCGCTTCCTTTTTGCAGCTGTCACACAGCTGCTCATAGCAGGACAGAGGTAAAGCTACCAACTGTTGATTTCCAAAAAAAAAAATTTCTCCATCTAATGATGGGGAGAAAGAGCTAGTCAGAACAGCAGAGTGCAGAAAAAATACCTGCCTGGGAAGAGAAGTTAGATGGACAGAAGAGAGAAGAAATCCATCATATGTATGGCCGCAGAGCGAAAGACAGGTATGTAGAATAAAAATAACCCAAACAATTTTATACACACCTCATAAACTGAGGTTGAGATGAACTGCGAGTTTGCACATGTTGTTTAACTAATGACCTTTACTTTTTTTTTTTAATCCTTTGAGAATTAGAATCAAATTCAACTAAACAATAAATCTCCCTGTCTTTTCCCCATTCTCCATTCTTGGAAGAATTTGCATCACAAATTTCTAAGAGTAGCAAAGGTAGTGAAACAGCAATTCATTATCAGAAACCTTTGGCTCTTCCAGATAAAGCAAGAAGCCTTGATAGGAAACAAATTTACTGTAATCACACTAAGAAACAACATTATTCTATTTGCCTTCACTTAAACTTCAGCTTGGTATGAAAGAGCCATATGGACAGGCCATCTAAAGCAAAAATCAGTGGGGGGGGGGGGGGGTGTCTCAGAAGGGTAGAGCAGAGGGGCAGAATTACCTCTCTTGACCTGCTGGACATGCTGCTTTGGATGCACCCCTAGGCTGCAAGTGCACCCTGTTGGCTCATGTCCAGCTCTTCACCCACAAGAAGCCCCAAGACCCTCTTCACAGGGTTGCTCTCTACAACTTCTCCCAATTTATGCTCATGTCTGAGCACCCAGGCCCCAGCCCAGGTGCAGCACCTTGCACTTGGACTTGTTGAACTTCATAAGGTTCTCATGGGCCCAGTTCTCAAGCTTGTCCAGGTCCCTTTGGATGGCATCCCGTCCTTCTGTTGTGTCAACTGCACTGCTCAGATTTGTGTCATCTGCAAACTTGCTGAGGGTGCACTCGATCCCACTGTCTGTGCCACTGAGGAAGACACTGCAGAGCAGTGGTCCCAAAACAGAGCTTGAGGGACATCACCAGCCTCCACCTCAACACAGAGCCATTGACCACAACTCTCTGGCTGCAGCTAGCCAGCCAGCCAATTCCTTATCCATTGAACTGTCCATCCATCAAATCCACCCATCTCCAGTTTGGAGGTACGGATGTCATGTGGGACCATATCAAAGGCCCTACAGAAGTAGATGACATCTGTCAATCTTCCCATATTGACCATTACTATCATTCCATCATATAAGACCACCAGACCAGTCAGGCACAAGTTTGCTGGCTGCCTCAGATCAGTCTGCTCAACCTTTCTTTTCTGACCCACGTACTTGCAGAATTCCTTCACATATGATATTATTCACATAGGATATTCTTTGAAATCCCTGCCTTTCTTCTGAAAACTTGACACAGACTAAAAGAAATAGCCATCGGATGTGAATTCCACATATCCACTGTCACTGTGTGATAAATGTGCCTAGAGAACCAACTGAGATTCAAGACACACAAGACGCAAGCACGACAACTAAATTTAGCTTCTCTCCGTTGAGTTTACTATTATCTTATATATATATTTCTTTCTACATAAAATCAGATTATTTGCAGTTCTGTGTAGAAATAGTCTTCCATAACTACTGAGTTCTTCAACTACCATGGACAAGAAACATGGCCATGCTTAAGATAAATGCAGTTTAGTTTTAACAAGCATCTGTTAACAGAGCATCATCAGATATACACACAAATCCATGATACATTTCTAAATGCTCTACGCAGAGTTTTGATAGTTTAGTTTACCCACTCCTCTTGTTAAGTTTGCTACAGGACAACACTTCTTTGCACTGAAAAGCATCTGTCAACCTTCTCCTACATGGAAGGGCAATAGATACCACAGCCAATACGTGGCAGTAAAGAAATGAGCTTGCACTGGACACATGGAGAAAGACAAAAGAGAGTAGGACAAAGACTATCCCACACAGAACTCAAGCTGCTAACTTTAAACCAGACAGACTATAGAGAATTTCCACACACAAAAACACCTTAATTATAATAAAATGAGTAAAAAAAAATAAGTAAGAAAAAAATAAGTAAGAAAAAACAAGAAAAAAAACAAGAAAAAAGAACAAGGAAAAAAAACAAGAAAAAAAAAAACAAGAAAAAACACCAAGAAAAGAACCAATAAAAAAGCCAAGAAAAAAAAAAGAAAAAAAAAACCAAGAAAAAACAAACAAAAAAAACCCCAAGAAAAAAACAAGATAAAAAACTAAGAAAAAATTAAATAATTTAGGTCACACAGATTCGAAGCATAATGAAAAAATCCAGTTACACTTTGTCCTCTCATCAATCAAGCTGGAGTTCCAAAAGATTGATAGAAGTAGCATGGAATACTAAAGCACTTTTTCCAGAGATAGGAGTAAAAATGCCTGCTCTTTTGCATTCCCAGAACAGTGAAATTAGGCGTTTTCAGGAAAAAAGGAAAAAAGTATTTCAAAAGCAAGAGTCAGATAGGGGCCTCAAGTTCTTTTAGTGTACTCCAGTGCAAATTGCTTTCACGATGGGCAGGTAGCAATCCTCAAAGTAAATTCAACACACTAACATTTTAACTATCGTAATTACTCATGCTTACACTAAAAGGAGCCACATCCCAGTTTTACGGCCTGTAAGGAGTGAGTCTTAAACCAGCAATGGGCTCCTGGCTCTGAGTGCTGTCCTGGACATCATGTACTGCCTCATCCATCTCTGCAACAGCAGAGGGAGGTTTAAGCTTCATAAATACAATGCTTTTTAAAAAAGATTTACAGATCCCAGAAAACATGCTGTTCTCCCACCGTAACAAACAAAAAGAATACCTGTATTGTCTTTCCAAGGCCCATATCGTCTCCAAGAATACACCCCCTTTTATGAGCATAGTGTCTAAACAGAAACTGTGCTCCTTCCCTTTGATAATCACGCAGGTATCTGTTAATTGTATACGGAATAAAATCGCCATTGTCAGATAATTTAAAAGCAACCGCAGGAGATGGAAGATTTTGGTCAGGAAAATACGGCTTTTCCAGATCATCCTCATCAAATATTAAGCTTTTCCAGGGTCCTCTACTGTCTTTTACTTTACAAAGTTTTGTTACTAGTATTTTCCTTTCTTCAGACTCCAAGAATGATACAACAGCAAATGATTTTCCATTTTTGTCCTTTCCAAGAGAAGTTATCGTTCCTTCATGAAGTTTTCCATTTTCAAGACAAGGGGCAAGGCATTTCTCGCCAATACGCCAATGATCTATTAAAAAAACCAAACACACAGTGATAAACTGGACTGATGTATAGAGTATTTAATTTTTTCACTATTAAAACAATGAATGTAAATTTAGTTGACAAAATGCATACAACTTAACATAAACCACTTTATTGAAGGCAGCATTAGAATTGAGACAACAGTGACTGTTTACAACCAAACCCTGAGCTAGACATAAAATCATAGTTTGCTCTAACACCATTATTTTAGAAATATCAGAAGGTGCATAGGAAAAAAAAAGCAAAACCCAGATTCCAATGCATTAAGTTTACACAGTGGCTTCACACAGGCAAACATAGCAGTAGGTATCAAAGTGGAAAGAACCACATCATATGACAAAGAAAAACAGAACAAAATACCACTACCAGCATAAAACAAGATCTTCACTTTTCACAGTAAAAAGACCTTGCAAATAATGGCTGCGCACAAAGTTTTCCAAATCTGAACTGAGAGAAAAACGGGTGTTCTTTTGAGTTTGCAGAAACAATTTCTAACCTTCCTCTGCTCAGTCATTCCAAAACAAAGGAACACAGGATTAATTTCAGAACCTCTATTGTTTCTTACCTATTTCCTGGAATAAGTTTTGATACTTATAAGAAAATCATTATCAATTGCAGTGAGAGGCACCTATGGTTTTTACAGGAAGGAGTGAGCCAGAGAGAATCTTGCACCAGAGCAAGTATTCATCATTCTATGACCAGTGGTGGTACATGTTTCAGACACTTTTCAGAGGTAAGGAAAGAACTTCTGAAGGCAAGAAGCTCCACTTTCGCCCATTTTCACGTCTCCATGTAGAAACTGCAAGAAGACTAGTTCTCCTCACCAAGTGCTAAGCACCTGGAAGCGTACGCTTACAGGACTACTTTCCACAATGTATTAGTGAAATCAGTGATAACTATAATTCATTTTTAAAATCGATTTAATTATATATATGTAGAGAAAACAAAAACATCTACGTAACCAAGCCCACTATTCTGCAGCCAGCATTGGCCCTAAGCTGACATGCAGGTAACAGTAAAATAGTACAAGCTTACAGAAGACGCATATTCTAAAATTCTTTGGCCTTAAAGTATTCTTTTAGCTACAGATATTTCATGGGCCACATGTGGTTTGTCTGTTTAGCAAACCCCAGCAGACTGCTCTCTTTCAAGTAGCTCCATCCTCTCAACATAGGCAGATTCCTAGAATTGGGTGACTTCTGACTAAAAATACTGTGGGTCTGCTCTGGATACCTGTCACACTTTTGCCTGATACAAACTTTGATCCGAAGACCTAAACTGATGGCCCACTGGTTCTTACACTAACAAGGTCATCAACCACAAGCCTCTCCATTTGACTCACCACTCTGCAGGTCTCTTTAATAATGCTATCATCATCCTTACTTGGAGTTCAGCCCCACACCTGGTGACCTGCTACATAAGCTGCTTTAAACCCTGCAGGCATTCCCTCAGATCTTCTCAAAGACTTGAAGCTCAAATGTAATTTTTTGAGGCAAAGAGTGAAGTACAGGCTGAACATTAAACAAATCATACATAACTAATCCTTAAAGTTCACGGCATTTGTACACGTCTCTCATCTCAATGCAAAAAGATGAGAACATTAACTTCTCCCAGTAGCACCTAATTCTTTCTGCAATTTCATGAGAACAGGAACCAAAATTGAAAAACTGAAACCAGCTACATACAGCACACTGGCAAATATGCAAATCAAAGTTTAAAACAGAATTACTTCTGTAATTCCTTTTTTTTGCAGTAGTGAAGGGACATGTAGTTTAGAGACTCTCAAGTTAAAACTATGATTTAAGACTACAGAGTTTTTGTTTTTAACTAAGCATTTACTTGAAGCTAAGGAGTTGCATATGGCTCATCACAACTATAGTTCAGATGGAAAGTGTAATAAATTACACTGGAAAATAGTACTAGTGTTATAAGCTACAAACTTAGTGAGAAACAGGGCACAGAATGAGAAAAAGGCAAAGACATAAAATGGTACTAAGGACACCACTGCTACAAAAGGCCAGAGAATAATGCTGTACAAACCAAAGCATGAACTGCTACTTTAACTAGCCTGATTCACCAAGGTCTTGGGTTTTGAATTAGAACCACAATTTACGTGGAGCATTGTCTTTAAAAATACAGAAAATTATCTGCTACGCCTTCCTAGCGTGGGTATAGTGCACTTGCCACCGATGATGAAAGCTGGCATTTAAGATGCTTGCCTGTACTTACCCCTTTTACTGCAGGTGGAAAAAATGTGCCATTGTCAACATTAAATGTAGTAAATCATGGTGGTAATGGCCTCCTGTCACACACCAGCTCCTTTCAACCACTACCCCTCTATGAAATTATCTCAAATGCTTTTCTAGTGAGGGTTGCCCACATAATGTAGAGGGCAAGGTTTTGTTTTCCTTTGGGTTTTTTATTTTACTCTCTAATGAACGACTGTAAAAACAAAATTCGGGGATATTGTAAAGCAAGACACACGGAAGACGCTTACCTGGGACACCATCATCACACATTTTAACTTTTGGCCGTGCAAAGCCCGACGCGGGCCGCGGGCGGAGGCACCGGGGGCGGACGGGCACCGGCGCGCTGGGGACCCACCGCCGCCGCTCCGCCGGGCGGGTCACGGCAGGACGGGAGCCGAGGGAGCCCCGGGGGCGCCTCAGAGAAGGAGCCGGTGGCTGTCCCCGCTCTCTGCACCGCGGCCGGCCCCGGGAGAGCCGCGGCCGGGGGGAACCGAGCCCCGGACCGGGGCCATACGTCGGCCCCGCCCCGCCCCGCCCGGCACAGGCAGCGGCCGCGTGGGTATCGCGAGAAGTGCGTTGCTCTGGCGCTCCGTGCTTGCAGACGCCGGCGGGCAGGTGGGAAATATCGCGAGGTTTCCTGGCGGAGCGGCGGGGATGTGCCCGTTGGAAGTGGTGCTTGGGGCCGTCCTGCCTGGTGGCACAGTTTCGTCCTGATGTAGCCCTTGTCTATGGAAAAACGTGTAAAGCGGGGGGTGGGGTGAGGGGGGTACTGTGTCCGGGAGTGTTGTGTCCACTTCTGGGCTCCTCAGGAGAAGAGAGACATGGAACTCTGGAGTGGGACCAGCACAGGGCTGTTAGGATGATGAGGGGCCTTGGGAGCGTTTATCTTGTGAGGACAGGCTGAGGGAGCTGGGGCTGTTCAACGTCGAGAAGAGAAGGCTGAAAGGGGACCTTACCAATGTCTATAAACGTCGGAAGGGGGGGTGTCAAGAGGATGGAGCCAGGCTGGGCTCGGTGGTGCTGAGCAATAGGACAAGAGGCAACGGGCAGAAACTGATGCACAGAAAGTTCCACCTGAACATGAAGAACTTCTTTATTGTGGTGCAGGTGACCACGCACTGGAACAGAGGTTGTGGGGTCTCCTTCACTGGAGATACTCAAGAACTGACTGGACAGAATCCTGTAGAATGTGCTCAAGGATGACCCTGCTTGAACAGGGAAATTGGACCCAGATGACCCCCTGTGGCCCCATCTAACCTTACTGGTTCTGTGATTCTGGGCAGCAGGGGGAAAGAGATCTTAAGTTATTCTCTGTGAAAAAATTGGAGAGGTGAGGAAGCAGGGCAAAGAGCTGGTGCAGTGGAAGGCACAGCTGGTACAGTACAGAGCAGCCAGCTGCACGGCGGTGGTGGGTGCTGAGAAGCAAAGATATGACATTTGGGAAGAGGTAAAATCAAGAGAGACCCATTCGTTTACAGCCATTCCACCTCTATCTGTGAAAACCTCTCCACTTTCAGGAGAGCTGAACTGCACACAGTTACAAAGGCAGTCAGTAGCAATTACCCTGTTCTTGCTGAAAAAAAACTAGGGCCCACCAAGAAATCTGTCCAAATTGACTCATATCTCAGTAGCAATGCAACGGAGTGTTACATGAACGGCGTGGCTTCCCAGATCCTTGCTATTTCTTTGACAAAGTGTCTTCACGTGCAATACTAAGTAATTTAACTTCTGAAAGCTAAACGCATATGTGTAAAGAGCATGCAAGCTCTGTTTTTAAATCAGCCTTGATTTTTAATGCAAAAGACAACGATTTGGGATGATTTCTCCACTGTTTTTAATTATCTTTTAACTTATATAATTATGTTGAATTTTACAAGGGATCGAGCATTAGCAGTAAAAAAACCTGGATTCTTTTGGCATATGCCACAAAATTCTGTACAATGAAGACGGATAGTCAGACTAGCCAATCAAAGTTCTGCATCCTACAGTGTTTTCAGAAAGCAAGGCAAACCAGTAGATATGGATATGAGTCTCCATGCTGTTTCTGCCTGCAGCAAACCTGCAAAAGGCCACCTGTCTGCTCTAAGAGTAATGTAGACTTGTGCAGCCTAGAGCAGCATTAAGTTGCTTCTGTAAGTTGTCTGCTATTAGCCAGAATTTTGTTCTGAAAGAGGTTAGTGAAAGATGGGTGGTGTTTGCTCAGCCAATTAAATTAGACTAATAGGAAAATAGCAAGCATGAAAGCACTAATACAGTTGCTGTAACTATAAACTATGTGAATATTGAGCACCACATACATTGCAGGAGGTTGTTCAGCAATAGAATGTAATATAGTACCAATGTTACATTATTTTTAAAACATGCATGTAGTTAGGCATTCATTCCAAATGAACATGACAATAACTATGCCAACCACAAAAAACCCCAAAACTGAAAGGAGTGGCGTGTTGGATTTTAAAATTCTCACCGAAGAAACACATGTAAACTGTACGTGACCTCAGGTACCTAATACACCTTGATCCTTAGACTTCTTTAGTGCAATACCCCTTTGGACTGGGTGCATAATGAAAATGTTTCCCAAGGCCAGAGAATATTTAGCTCTGTCACGTATCTTTAAAAGTTTTTGGAATATGAAAGTCCTTTCAGGAATCTTTCTAGCACAAGTTAGAAGTTATTTGCTGGGATGTCAAAAATGTCTCACATCGTGTTTCTTCTGGAAAAGATTTGTAAAAGATTTCATTTTGAAAAGCTGTTGGTATTACTGAAAAATTGAATATATCCAAACTCCATATTAAAATTTGAACTCTGCTCCTATCTGACTTAGTTTAGATTTCATAAGAGCTCAGATAACAACCAAAAGGAATACCATAATGGGGATAAGCACTTTTTAAATATGTGCTATATCCCTGAAAGCATTTCACATGTAACGTTGTGGCCTTCCTGTTCACTCTTCTTTGACAGAACGAGGAGAAAAATTAACTGATGTGCGTCTAAAAAGAGCAGCTTAGTTACATTTACAGCATCCTCCACATCAGTGTGTCTGAAAACAAAGCAAGACTGATTCTCAGATACACTCAGCATTTGAAAGCCTAACCAAAACCCACAGAAAGTAAAGGCACCTAGAATTTTTTAAAATGTCAGTTGTTTAATTCTATGTTAGGAGAAAGAAATGGTGGCTCAATTAATTGGCATTAATTAAGCATGACAGCATTAAAAGTGCCACAAAGAGGAGCTTCACAATGTGATATTCACCAAATTAACATTTTGGAAGGCCTTTTTTCTCTTCAGCAATTCATTTGCCACAGTGTTTTAAACATTACCCATCAACAGTATTCAAGAAGCTCTCAGAGTTCTTCATGGAAATGAGCCTGACAGGGTGCTCTGAATCACATCCATACAGAACAAAGAAAAGGCATTAGAGCTCTGGTGTGCAGCTGCAGGGCCACAGCCTCCTTGGGATCACAGAGATGTGGAAGGATAGCTCACACAGCTGAATGCCACAGTGGCCAGATGTGGGCAGGATTTAGAAAGGACAGGTCAAGATAGTAGGGAGCAGATTTGGCCTTTTATGTCAGACAGCAGCAGGGATACATGGAGCTCTGCCTGGTCTGTAGAGACCATGAAATGTTGGAGTCCAGGATCTTGAGAGAAGGGAGCAAGGCAAATCAAGTAGCAGGATCATGACCCTGAACTTCAGGAGTTCTCTGGTTTAGGGATTAGGGGAAAGCAGTATATGTTGTTTATCTTCATTTCAGCAATGCCTTCACTGTTTTCTCCTGTAGCATCCTCTATATACAGACTGATGAAAAATGGACTAGGTAAGTGAGCAGTGAGGTGACTGAAAACTTGATGATCTTCTGGATTTAAAGGAGTTTTATCAACAGCACAAAGTCCAGCTGCAGACCCATTACTGGTGGATTATTTTGAAGTCTGATACTGGGCCCAGTACTGGCCATTAATGACTTGGATGGTGGGGCAGAGTGCATCCTCAGCAAGATTACGGGTGATACTCAGTCAGGAGGAGCAGTTAAACCAAATACTCGTGCTGCCATGCAAGAGGGACAGTGACAGGCTGGAAAAATGGGTAGGCAGTAATCTCACGAAGTTCAACAAAGTCCCACACCAGCAGTCAGATAACCCTGTGCAGTGCTGTAGACTGTAGGTTGACTAGCTGGAAAGCAGCTTTGCGGAAAAGGTCTTAAGGGTCCTGGTGAAGAGCAAATTGCCCATGAACCAGTGGTGCATCCAGCAGCATGAAAGGCCAACAGTGTCTTGGGCTATGTCAGGAAGAGCAGCCCAAGGGAGGTGAGCCTTCTGCTCTGTTCAGCCCAGGTGAGACCACATCTGAAGTGCTATTCATGGCTCTCCACAACAAGAAAGGCATGGATAGAGTGGAGAAAATCTAAGGCCATGAAATTTAAGAGATTGTAGTTGGAACTGTGTAGCCTTGAGAAAAGTCTCGGGAGATCTTGTCTGTGCACAAACACTTGATGAGAGGGTATAAAGAGGATGGGTTCATACTTTGCTCAATGGTCCCCAAGGCAAGAGGCAACGGGTTCAAACTGAAACAGGAAATTCCATTTAAAGATAAGGAAAAGCTTTTCAGCTGTGGGGGTGGCCAAACACTGCCAGAGTTCGCTGAGAGAGGTTGTAAAATCCACATCCTTGAAGAGAGTCAAAACTCATCTGGACACAGGCCTGAGCAACCTGCTTAAGGTGACCATCCTTGGAGTAGGGATAGTTGGACTAAATGTTCTCTGAGGCCTTGCAACCTCAGTCATTCTGTTTGAAGAATTCTGTAGGTCCAACTAAGTTCTGGCTGCTTGTGCTGTTATTTAAAAATTAAGAGCTGTAGATACCAGGCAGATTGCTTAGCTAGAATCCAGTTTGTCCTGTTGCCCAGTGCTATAAGATATGGCACCAATTCTAACCTACCTGTATGTGTATTTCTCATCTCATCTTCTGGTTATTCTTAAAGACTTTTAGATATTCAGGTCATTCTTCTCTTTTGTACCCTCAATTGTAAAATGAAAGCCTGAAAATGCTAACTAAGGATGTTTGGAAATGCTGCACACTTAAACATGTACACAACCCATAAAAAATAGATAACACCTTGAGAGTTTAACTCAATGAGTCAGATATTCTTTGTGTTGTTAACTCATTCTCTCTCAAAAATATTCTGGCTAGTCTTAAATCTTACCAACTCTTAGAAGCCAGGGTAGTATAATTCTTACAACCTGCTGCAAAGTTGTCCTTTAAAGTTTGTCTGCCAGATGATGTGTTACTCAGCTTGAATAAACCTGAGAGACTGATTCCACAAGTGTTACAAAGTATTGATTCATTTCCTTTGAGTGTCTGGCTAAAGGGTGACTTGAGGAAAATGTAAAGTTTTGTTCTTAAATAAATATTGTATGTAAATGGATCGTGTAAGCAACACTCAGATTTCATGATTGCCTGTAGTGGGAACTGGATAATGAGACTTGTCAGCTCCACTGGATTTGTAGCAGGTATTTGTATAGAGCAGTTTTGAATGTTTCAGAAAAATCTGTGAACATTTGAAAGGCTTGTGGACCAGTCTCAGTTATGCTCCAGGTCTGGTTAAACCAAATCAGCATAATTGTTCTTCAGAGGATCTTTTATTACGTGTTATACATTTCACTTTACAAATAAAAATTATATTAGAAAGGGAACAGATCTTTCCATTAGGACTAGTAGTCATAGAAATGCTTTATGCTTTATTGCAATTGAGTTTTGTTCCCGTAATCTCTTTTTTCCTTGAGGAAAAAATAAAAAGTATTTGCTTCCTCAGGTTTAATTTCACTATTTTTTGAGGTCTGATTGACAGCAAAGCATGAAGGGAAAGACTTAAAAGCAGTGTGCACAGAAAGCAAGCAAGCAAGCAAAAAAGACTAAAACTGGACAGATTTTTTTTTTTCCTTTTTTTGGGGGGTGCAAGGTGACATGGCAAGCTATCCTCAAGAGATAAGAAAATCATCATTTAAAGGCTCCTAAGCAGAAGTGATGAAAATGTGATCTGGTGTGGGAGACTTGGGCATGCATCTTTCATAACTAAAATCCTAAAACCGGTAATACACAGCTCTTGTAAACAGCTATCTGACTCAATCATCAGGTTAAACCTAGCCAAAATATCTCTAACCAAATGAAAATATAGGAAACGTGAATTTGCTAGGCTGCTATGAGGATCCAAAAAGAAAGAAAAAGTATATCGTGATTCTCTGAGAGATAAAACTTGTTTTCCTCTCTGACCTGTTTTAAGCAATTTACATCATTAATTGTGTGAGCCATAACCTTAAGTGTTATACTTCTGAGGAAACAAGCAGAGACATACGTACAATACACACAAAAAAACATATTAGGAAGCAGCTCTGGAGCTTGTTAAGTGTATGACTCCTGTTTAAACACAAAAAATTGTATTCCAATACTGTGAGTAGAATCCAGTGCTTTTTACAAGTTATTTCCTGTGTTTCTTCTTTGTGCTGTCTATACGTCCAGCAAAGTAGGGTAGCTTGATGAAGTGGCAGTTTTTAAGGGAATATTATAGCTGTGTACAAATATGCTAGAGATGTAAACTGGAGACAGGCTAAACTGGAATCTTGTCAAACAATTCACCAGTCAGCTCCCCTAAAGCATGTGAAAATGCTGGGTTTTCGTGTGGAAGGCAGGGATATTTTTGCTGTATCCCCAGGGGTATTTTTCCCTAACTCTGAAGTCAGTTAACCTCTTTTACTAGGGGAATCAGACTGCTGATGCCAGAAAACCACAAACGTCTGGGACCAGTATGTCAGAGATTATTTCTGCTGAATCAGCTCTCAATATAACAAATGTATTAAGTCAGTAACTTAAGCACATTTCATAACACAATAGTAACTACACTGCAAAGTATATCTTTGATTTAGACAAATTTTCAGCCCCTGTCCGGTGATCATTCTTAGGTTAAAAAAGTATGAAACCTTTTGTGGCACTGGCATTAGATTATAATACCAGTAAAACTCCTGGTAGATTTTTTCAAGTATTTGGTTATAAATAAAATGGAAGATAAAATAGGATAAATACCATTATGTGATTTCTAAAGCATCGAAGGACTTACCAAGCCAGTTATCTTAAAAGTGACTTTAATTGAAATGGATCATTAGAAATGCATTCTATATTAAAAATTAAGTTGGCATGTGTACCTATCAATGTGTAGATGTAACTTAAATTTTTGCTAGGTATCTGATCACTCTATAAAGTAACATCTCTGTTGGGTTTATTCAAAGCAATCTGTTGGCTTGTACTAATATGTGTGGATGCATATGGTGCGTTCCCGGCCCAAAACCAGACTGAAACCCTTTCCTAGTTTGTAATTAAGGCTGTTCAAATGCAAGTACCAGTAATTAAAACATAAGTAAACCACAAAATAGTAAAGTTTACCCCTATGCCATAACAGCTAAGTCCCAATGTCCAAATCAAACAAATGTAGCCAGAAAGAAAGACTAAAATATACAGCATTCTATTGCTTGTGCTTTTTTCACAGGCCTACCAGGGACTTCCCACAACATTCAAGATTATTGCCAGTCCAGAGCTTACCAGCCCTTCTTCAAATTCAGCTGTCTGTTGGGGTTGAGCCTGGGGGCTGATTCTCTCCATGTGGGACTTTGAGTAAAAGGAACAAATAAGTGACTACTTAGGCAAAATGTAAAAGGAGGTCCATTGACTTTCACCAAAAAAGGATGTGCTAAAACTTTAGACCTGCAGTCATAGCTTTAATTAACTGGAAAAAAATAACAGAACATAATGTCCCCAAGAACCAGTCACTCGTATTACTTGTCTTTTTTTTACTTTTTCTTAAAGAAGATATTAACCTAGCTTTTTATGTGTAGGTGTGAGGGAATAATTCTGGTTTAAGACAAATTTGTTGTTATTATGACTTCTTTGATCATCTAACTACTACAACTATGGGAGCATAAAAATAAATGGAGTAGCAGTTGTCACCATAGATGCTGAGGCAAAGAAGTAATCTTCTAAGCCAGATAGTTGAGGTTCCATTTCATCTACATGGTATGAAAAATATTTGCGTTCATTTTCATTTGTGTAATGTTTTCTTAGAATACTTCAGGCAAAATGTAGAAAGGTTAAAATATCTCAGTTTATATGTGGCTGTATTCATTTACACTTGTGTGCATATTAAGTTTATGTAACTAGTACAAAATATCACAATCAAGTAAGTTTTCTACAGAATCTGGTTCATTTACAGCACAATATTTGTATAAATATACCGAAGGAAAAAAGTGCTTAAACTTTTGTTTAATGCAAATTTTTGGATCACTACCATCCTTTAACAACAAAGACAGAGCATCACATTCTTTCAGCTGAGTTCAAGATGCTCAAATTGTTTTCTAAACAGAATGAGATTAGTCAGTACATAGTTGTAGGGCAAATGACACCTTAGGTTATTATGCCATCTTGGAAAGAAAACAGAATCCAGAAAGAGTTTCAGCTTGTTTCTAAAAAGCCATGTAATCTTGATTCCTTAAAAAAAAAAGGCAAGCTACTATTAACTCTTGTGGGGTAATAGGTTGTTTTGACAATGATGTCATTATGCAGATTTATGGATGTATCTTTCAGCTTCACTCAAGATCTAATTTGCCTCAGTAACTCCCAAGGCTTGAGAATTCAAAGGCTGCTGGAATCCTTCATGAATTGCCCCTGATCCTCAAGGACATACGAGCAATTACAAAGTACTTCCAAACACATTTATTTAAACTGCATATCCCACCTTGGAAAGAATAATCTACAACATTTACACATTTACATATACCCAGAACCTTTAAATATGCAACAGATGTTTCATTTTTTGAAAAGCTCTTGAATTCATTGACAAGCCTTTGGCTAAACTGATGAATTAATTTGTTCGGGGCGGATTTCATAAATCCTCTAATAATTCATACCCTTACACATCTTGACTTGATTTCTGAGGTCTAGAGCATGTGTTTTAAATGTTTTAACCTTTACTACTTTAATCAGGTAACATTTATTTCAAGGCTGGATGATGATCGGTCATTGAAAGATACAGTTGACTAGGAAATAAAATTCAATTTGTCAGTTAAACAAATCTCCACATCTGAAATGAGAAATAATCAGTCTGTATTACTAGATCTCTGAACTGCTTAGTGGTTTTGATGTCACTCTCCCGTTCAAGAATATATAGTGCTGGATTGCTAAGTATAGCTGGATGCAGTGCTGATGTGCGGAAACCACAGTTGCCGTGCTTATGTATAACCAATTTCTCGGGGTGGTTTAAATGTAAGCCTTTAGCTCTAAACTGGGATTGATTTCTATCATTTTAAGCTATTTTTCTTTAATACTTAGGGGCTAGATACCAATTTAAACAACAATGAATTCAGTCTGGAAAACAAATTTTGCCTAAGCTGTTTGCTTTGGAGAGGTCTTCAACTTTGTTACTGCCTCTGATGTAATGTACTAAATTATATAAAATAATTTAAGAGCGTTTTTATTGGTATGTCTGATCAAATGCAATAAAATGTTCAAGTAAAACTGCGTAAAAAAGACTTTTGTCTTCCACTGCTAGACAGCTGACATGACAGCCGCCCACTCAATAAAACATATTTTCTTACTAGACTGCTTCATTAAAAGGTCCAGAAGTCTAAAATCACTCAGTTATGATAAGAATATATTGCATTTAGAATGTTTTTGTTTCAGATGAAAATCATAAACAGTGCAAATGGCCATTTTTTGCCATTCATCTTCCATGATGTTGACTCATAAATCAAGGTTTAGCTAGCTATCGAAGTCTGAGTACATCAGTGTTGACTGTATATTTCTAATGCCCATCTGTAGGACTGTGCAGAATTACGAGTGTTACAGCCTCATTCGAGACACTAATATTCATTCTGTAATGTTTGATACTTTCTTACTCTGATGTATTTCTAAAGAACCTCTCTTATATCGAGTGCATTCACGGACTTGTGAATGAATTGCAGGATTAGATGGTACATAGCAGACCTGCCCATCTGATTTCAGCCTTCAAAAACAAACTGAATTCTACTTAAAATGCATCTAAGTGGTTTACATTTCTTTGAAACAGGTCTGCAAATAAGATTTCTTAATCTGGGCTAGTTATATGTGTCTGCTTTTTAAATCTCTGATGTAAAATGCTGTTCAGGAAGTGGAACTACATTACACAGGTGAAAAAAATAGTTGAAAAATGAAGATTCTGCTTACCGTCATGTGTTTATTCATTTTCCAATATATTCTGGAAACAGGAGAGTTAACAAAGTTTATTTTTTATCCTTGATGTGTTTACTAGCTTCCTTCTTGCCAGTTTCTCTGTGTGCCATATAAACCTCAGCCATGAGCTGAGTAGCTAACTAGAGAAAGTAAAGCAAAATGTTTACTAACTGCCTTCCATGTGCCTTTTCTTTGACCATGACACGTTTATTGACCTCTCTACCCAGAAGACAGGTTTTATTAAATTGTCGAAATTTAATTATAACAAGAGAATTTTTGGGAAATGGATAATCACTTTTTAAGATATTTTTAAAACTTGACTGGACAAAATGCCAAGCTTCTAACTTGAAATTAGACTTATAGCTTGAAATTCGGTTTCAAGCTTGTAGTTAGGTTTTGAGCTTAAAATTCTTCAGGCTTCTGTGCTGAAATTCTAATGTGAAATTAGTCCCGTTTTTAGCAAGAGGTTGAATGTATAATGACCCAAAACTTCTTCGGACTAGACTTGTCAAAGGTTCTCCTCCTTTTAGTTGAAATTGGCTCAAAGATTTGAGAATTACAAGAGGAGACTAGAAGACAATATAATCACACATGCTTTGCCAAATTACTTGGAAGATTGCAATATGACGGAATATCCAAAAAAAGGTCCAAAGTACAGAGTGCACATAGCTGGATAACAGTTCATCCTGTGAACCACCATGCACCTCTCACTGGATCTTCCAGGATTCATTGTTATCAGAAGTCTTTAAGGGATGCATTCTGTAGAAGACTCTAAAAATTTCCTGGTGTGCGATTTGTTAAATACATCACATTTGACAATCTGATCACACTTCACAGATTGTGAGAAATTATTATATTTGGGAAATTAATTTCTTTCATCTTGTTCATCTTGTTCACTAGATGGGGTTTCCTGCTGGATAAATCTAGATTGCAGCCTTTTCAGGGATCAGGATTGGTATTAATGTGCTATTTAGATTGCAGTCAGAAAGCAAACAGATCATATGCCTTTGAGTTGCTCATTAGAAACAAACTAAGCCACTGGAGAAAATGCTAGAAGAATTTTCAAATTGTTGTCAGACACTGTAGCTTGCAAATGTGAAACAAACTACTGTATGTTGTAGAAACAGCTGTGTGATAACATACTAGTGGAAAACAGGTGACAGGGTAAGCCTGTATCTGAAGAACAAATATACCATAAACAGTGTGAAGTTGTTGCTAATTAATTTTCTTCAAATATTTTATGTAATAGTAACAGTACCTTCTGTCATGGCATCTCTGCTACCTAATCAGTAACACATTGCAGCATATATTGAGGACAGCGGAGTATTTCACAGCTAAGCAATCAAATAGGAGGAGGTTGAGCCAAAGACTTGCCACAGAGGAAAAAGAATTCTTACACTAGTCAGCAAACAAATGCCCTTTGATTTTTAGTTTCTCATTTCTAAACTATAGATCTTCACTGCTAAACTCAAATTCTGAGATGAACTTTTACTGGTAGTATGTTGTTTTGTACAAAAAAATTAGTTTCTTACGGAAGTCAGAGGACCCTAAACTCAGCTCAACATTTAGCTGCAAAAATACAAAATATACAAATTTGCAGCCAAACAGCATTGTTTATGCCAAGAAAACCATCTTATATAAACACAGAAGTCATTCTTGTACATCAACTGAAGTGAGTGTGGCCATTTTCTCAGGGTAGCCAGAAAATACCGTATTTCTTCATGCTTGACTTCACACTCTTTGTTGTGGAATTAATGTATCTCAAGGATAAAAAAAATGGAGTATTGTTTACTTAGTTTGCATATCATTTTACATCAAGAATCCTATCTGAAGTTCATCCGGCACAATTTGAGGGCATTTCCTGTTGTCCTGTCGCTTGTTACCTGGGAGGGGAGACTGATCCCTATCTCACTGCATCCTCCTTTTAGGTCGTTGTAGAGAGCAATAAGGTCACGCCGAGCCTCCTTTTCTATAGGGTAAACAATTCCAGCTCCTTCAGCTGTTCATCACAACTTGTGCTCCAGACCCGTCACCAGCTCCAGTAATTTTCTGGACACACTCCAGCACCTCAATGGCCTTCCTGTCATGAAGGGCCCAGAACTGGACAACACAGGATTCAAGATGCAGCCTTGCCAGTGCTGAGTACAGGGGCACAATCACTGCCCTGTTCCTGCTGGCTACACTATTGCTGACACAGGCCAGGATGCCACGAGCCTTCTTGGCCTCCTGGGCACATTGCTGGATCATGTTCAGCACCCCCAGGTCCTTTTCCTGGGACAATTTTCCAGCCACTCTGCCCAAACCTATAGTCCTGCATGGGGTTGTTGTGACCCAAGGACAGAGCACTTGGCCTTGTTGAACCTTGACCCATCAATCTGGCCTGTCCAAACCCCTCTGTAGAGTTTTCTGACCCTCCAGCAGATCAACACTCCCACCCAACTTGGTGTCATCTGCAAACTGACTGAGGGGGGCACTTGATCCCCTCGTCCAGATCATTGATAAAGATATTAAACACAACTGGCCCCAACACTGTGCCTTAGTGAACACCATGGGTGACTGACCACCAGCTGGATGTAACTCTATCCACCACCACTCTCTGGGCCTGGCCATCCAGCCAGTTTTTAACACAGCAACCAGTGCCCCCAGTCCAAGCTGCAAGAAGCCAGCTTCTCCAGGTGAATGCAGTGGGAGATGCTGTTAAAGGCTTTACTGAAGTCCAGGCAGACAATACCCAAAGCGCTTCTCATCCACTAAGTGGGCCACCTTGTCTTAGAAGGAGAACACATTGGTCAAGCACGACCTGCCTTTCATAAACCTGTGCTGGCTAAGCCTGATACCCTGGCTGTCCTGCATGGGCCATGTGACAGAAAACTTGCTCCATGACCTTCCCCACCACCAGGATCAAGCTGACAGGGCTGTAGTTGCCTGAATGCTTCTCCCAATGCTTCTTGTAGATGGGCTAGCTTCAAAGAAAGTTCAAATGCTTAAGGTGCAGGAACTAAACTTTGAAAAGTGTTTTCCAATCACATTGCAATCTTTTTTATCTTACAAAGAGACCTTTTTCTAACTTTTGAGTAATACAAACCAGTTCAGTTTGGATGAAGACAGAGGTTATGACCTTACTTTAGGGTTTGTTTGCATTTTTTACCTCACCTTCCCTTTCACCTGTTTTCCTTCTGAAACAAGAAACACAAGAAATCACTTTCTGGTACAAGAAATCACAACGCTGGTGGACATATACCTATGTACATTTGCTGACTCACAAAATAATTTATGTCCAAACTTCCTACAGATGGAGCTATAATGCAGTTTGTAAGGGCCTGATTACTTTTACAGAAAAGAGAGGGATGACATCTTCACAAATGGTCGTCTTGTTTAGACACCTTATGTTGTGTTTCCAATTTACTTGTCTTTTCCTGGAGTATTTTTGAGAAAAGGTTAATTTAAAAGGTACCACTTCTGCTAGGTTGAGTTTTATACAAAAACCCCCCAAACTTCTGAGATTACTGAGCTTCATTTTTTAACTATTTAGTGCTAATAGATTTAGCTTATTCCTTCTTTAACTCCTTTCTTCAACGTGGCCATTAATACAGAAGGCAAAAATCATGAAAAATCAAGGATATTTGAAGAAAAGGGGCAATGTTTTCTTGCTGTGTCATTCTACTCTTGTTGTGTGCTTTCTGCCATTTTGCCTTTGCTGTTATCTACTGTATCGTTTACTTTTGGGACCAAAGCCACTTCCTCCATATGTGGGGTTACATGGATAACGTTCTTCTGCCCTTGCTTTAGAAAAACGCTGAATTGCTGCAATTTGATTTTTCATGGGTTCCACCAGAGAGTCAAAGAGATGTCTTAAACTGTGTCTTTCAGACTCTTCAGTTACTTTTTTGCAAAGTTTTCGTGCTTTCTGATCTTCTGTTGTGCCACTTACGTAGCAGATAGAGAGTAAGAAAGTGCCTGATCTGGCACCATGGACAGAAGCCCCCTGTGAAGTGGCTGGAGTAGTGGACAGTGTATTCCTAACAAATCTTAGTCATGTGTGTAACTCAAATATTTAAAATACTTAATTAGGTTAGCAGAATTAGCTGCATTGGCAGATTTTGAGTGTGGATAATTCTTCACTCAAAACTGGACAGAACCAACAGTTCTTTTTCTCTGAAATATCTGGAGTTTGGGGGAGTTTGGAACTGTCTGGAGGCTGAAAGATTTGACAGTTGTATTCCATTCCACATAGTCTGAGACTAATAGCAAATGCCATGATGAATCAATGGTCTAATTGATAGCATAACACTGACAGGCTGCTCTTTGGTAGTGGTCTTTTGCCCTCCAAAATATGTTTTTATGCTCCCTGCAGTGTTTTCCTTTGCTTATATCTAAGAAATACATAAAGCTCTAGCCCTAGGAGAGTACAATCCAGACGCAATGACTGTGGCACGTGGGGACTTCCATTTCTATTTTCATAATGAGAAATAGTGTGAAGATGGAAGACATTTTCTATCCGCAAAGATTATTATACTTCAAATATAGCTTTTGGTTTTTCGTCACCGCATTTTAATTAGCCATTCTGACTGACCCAAAAAACGAGAATGAGGGGGCTGTGTGGTGGGTGTGTCCTAAAATTATTCTTATCGTCTATTTCATGTTCAAGAGGTTGTCACATATTTATAGCTGCAGGCTCCTTGCTGGTTCACTGGGACTTTTTGGTCATGTACAATCCTACATCAGCCTCACCTGCAAAACTTAGCAAGTGGATTCTCAAGACTGGGTTGAAATGAGGTGTTCCTCAGGCTGGAAACAAAGCGCTGCATCCTGACACAGGGCTGCATGCCGAACCTTTTTGCCTATGAAGGTAGGCTCCTTTTGCTTTGTGTTGACTTTTATTAGCAAGTAGCCTATTTTGGTTTATTCATCATATGCAAAATACAAGCAGAAAATCCTCTGCCAGAGGCCCTAGAAGTCCATTTTGGGGGACTGCTAATTTTGCCTAAAACATAAGGGCTGAGGACTGGAGAGGAGATTCTTACTGGTTAATAATATAAGCAAGGGGTCTCCAGAATACCAGGGAGAATAATTTCTACTGGATTGTATGGTCCATAGTGGTGGCAACATTAGGCTGCAGTCCCTGTATTGTGTTTTGTGGTAAATGCTTGTCTTGCTGCAGAAGATAATCTATTTGTGACCCATATCTATTTATCTGGCAGCCTTCAAAGAATGGAAATGCTCCTTGTCTGGTGAGGTCAGCCTCCAAATTGTCCACTGTGACTAAAAGTAACAAAAATTATTCTCAGTGGATCACATATGAACCAATTGTGTGTATTGGCCTATTAATTTTGTGCTCATGGGGCTAAACTCAGAAACATTATGGAATATGAAAATAATTTTCTTTGCAAAACAAGCTCTTCAAGAAGTGACTCATAAGACATCTGAATCCCAAATGGACATTGATTGAGAGATTCAGCTGATAATATAACTCTGTATAATGATGATTTGGAAAACTGCTAGTACTGAGAAGAAAAAGCTTATTTCATATATTCTGTTCCATACATCATGAGTTAAGCCAGTTTTTCTTTTGACCATGCACTTGTGACCAGCATGAGTGAGATATCTCTGATGGGTGTTACCAAGAGTATGAATCAAAGGCAATTTGATGGTAAAAAAAAAAATTGAGTTTCGCTTCTTGAAAGGCAGATTGTGTCAATAATGCATCCTTTTCTATGTAAATGATACTAAAATTTTATCCTCCAGTGACATGCTCCTAATGTAAAACTGAAGGCACTTTCAAAAACTGATCTCCTAGCTAAACTGAAAAGAAGGTTTATGATGCAACTGAGAAGCTGTCTTTAGAGTTCCGTGTATTTTGATTAAGAAATGCTCTTTTTTCTCCTGTTACAGAAATTATGGAATATTTGAGGGAAAGTCTCTCTCTGTCTTTCCTTCCTCTGGCTGCCTGAGGCATTGTCATTTATCATTTCAGAGCTGTACCTTTCAAGCTCACGGGAAGGCCACACAGTTTATATCTGAATACCTGCAGGAAATGCATTAATGACTGTAAGCTCCTACAACAGTAGATGCAGGCTGTGCAGAGAGGATACTTAAACTGGGTAACAGAAGAGTTGAAATGTGAGGAGCAGATTGCATGTGGCTTCTGTGTGTTTTGTACACTTTTTCTTGCTTTGTTTGGGGGCAAGGGCTGCAGCCTTCATCAGGACTCAGACAATGCTATGTGAGTAGTCTCTTACGGACACTACTTGTAAAGTTTACACTATGTATAAACTCGATGGAAAGGTGAGTGCTCTGTAAAAGCACACTGCCACGAAAGCCAAGTCAGAATAGGGAGAAGGATGTGCTGTGCCAGATTCAGCTCCAAAGGTTAGTTATTTCTCTGCTTGCTGACCCTTCTAAAATCGAGCACATCCTTGGTCCTAGCAATCTACTGAAGAATTTGGTCACTCTTTAGCTAGACAGAACTAATATGATTTCTCTAGTCATTTATCCAATTTACCACAGTCTATGACTTTAGTCAATTCTAACCACTGTAGTTTTTTGTGTCTCAGCTTGCATTTTGTTCCCTAAACTATTTTGTTCTAACACCTCATGTCTATACATACAGTGATGCCTTAGGTTTTAACTTTTATATTTTTTTAAATTCTGTACTGTTTAGTGTGCAACTTTGAAGCTTCTTGTAGCCTGTTACTTTCTGCTCTCTCATGCTAGTTAGACACAACAAAGCCTCTCCGGACTGCTCTTCAAGGACACCTGGACCATCCTGAGCCCAAGGGGTGTAAACCAAGGAGTCTCTGAAGGGGGGGTAGCTAAGGAGAATTACATCATTAAACTGGGACTTTAATTGAAGAATTGACCCTGATATGCAAATGAACCAAACCTATAAAAGTGTGAAGAACTCGTGACCTGTCAGCCATCTTGGGGTCCATCTTGGCAATAGCCTCTGGCTCCCCAGGGTGTACCTTGAAGGCCCTTCAAATAAATACCTACTTTTGTTCCTTTACTCTGTCTAGTCTCTGTGTCTAGGAGGCCTGATAAGGCATCAACAGGTCCTAGACTAGAGGGCTTGAAACTGCTCTATGGTATTAAAATACAAAATTATTATCAGGCCTGAGAAGGTCTGATAATTGATAAATTTGTTATCAGCATTGTTCCACTTCCTTATGGCTTCCTTAGTAACTGAGGAGGATTCTTATATGAAGTTTATTGAAAGTCCTAGGGCCATGCCCTGCTGATCTCAGTCAGGTAGGTTTCATTGTCAGGCCCTAGACCTAAAATTTATACACAGTACTGCCTTGGCTATAGAAGTTTATAAAGGTGTGCATTCAAGAGTTACAAATCAAGATTTGTTTTCAGATTTAAAGTTCAGTCATACAGTTTATTTCTGAATCAAATAACCCGTCTTTCATATTCAGTGCTACATAGCCTCCAGAAGAATCCAGCTCAGCAGCCAAAAGAAATCACTCTACACTTGCTTGATGTTTAATACCAACATCTGGGAGGGCAACCTAGGTGTCAAGTGAGAGGAAATGGCAACACCCCATTTAGCTAGACTTCACCATCTGATCTTATGTCTCTTTTCTGCTTCTTGTCAAGCAAGTTCTCGGTTTTGGTTTGATATATGTGCTCCTTTTCCTTAGTAAACAACTCCCACTTGTAAGGTGGAGTGCTGAAGCTCAAGCCTAGGTTCAAGAAGAAAGCCTTCCTATCCTCAGTGAGTTAACATGGAGATCATCCAAGTACAGGAAGATAAGGAGAAAAGGCTTGAAAGCAATCTGTCAATGGATCCATACCACATTACTCTTGTAAGAGATACTAGATGATAAACAAAGCATGAAAAATGGGCAGAAAGGAAAAGTGGGAGCTAAAAAACCTTTATCTGGAACAGAAGGTACACGCAATGAAAGATGGAAAGTTTGCTCAGACATGAGTGTTCCCTCAATCTTACTCCGCTATTAGTCTGAAAAAGAAATAAAAGGAAGGTGTTTTTATATTAACCATATTTTAAACCAGCAACCTGCAAATGCAGGGGGAAAAAAAGGTTGATGCTTGCATAACTCAAGTCTGGCTTCCTTTTTTAGTTTTTTTAGATAAAACTCCCGACCTTGGCAGGGCTGTAATTTTCATTTCAGCATGTTCTTCCGGTGTTTTCTGTATCTGTCTGCTTCTTCAGGAGAATCTTGCACATTTGATATATTTGCTGTTTTCAGACTGTCGCCGAAAACTTTGGTGATTTTTATAATAATAACTGAACATGCTGAAATACAGTCTCCTTGAAAAAGATGTGGGTTTTTTTATTCTGAATAAATGTCACAAAACTTTAATAATGATGGAATAAAATCACTGGATTATTTTGAAGTAAACATTTTGTGAAAACATTTATCGTCTGTAGAAAAATTACATTGATTTTATACAAAGTACGTTAAACATACATACAAACTTACCTACATGGTAGTATATATTTATGAATGATGCTCTTAAATATTGGATAACATTGTCAAAAGCACAGCTTAAACTCCATTTGCATTTAACTCCAGTTCCAGTGGTTTAAAATGTCATTTTTTATCCATACTTACCCATTAATTCTGGGGGAGAGAAGAGTTTGATTCATTAGTTACATTATACTCATTTGTGGTATAATCCTATTACATATATGCTGCCAAGATGGCATTGTTAGCCACAGAAACCTTAGGAGGCTGAAGACAACATCTGCTTCCAGGAGGGATGTATAAATGAGAAAAAGAAAGGATAAACCTGGTTTATTTTGACACACCAGTTTTCAAAGCCTCTCTTTGAAACACAGAAGATAGAAATTTCTCCTGAGAAATCCATTCAATGCAATGTATGAACACCAGATCACAGAAAGCAGATTTCATGTGTCTGTCTTTCCTAGACTGAGCTTAGAACTTCATTGCTATAACTGTGTAGGTCAGGAAGTCCGTATTGCATCTAGCTAATTAATTTGAATAAAATATTGAGAAAGTATCAGATAATTAGATCCTCTTGACTGGATTTTGGTCAGAAAGCCACAGTAGCCATGACAACTCTTGCAAAAGTAAAAAGAAAAGATGGTAGGTCCTTTAATTATTGTAGCTGATATTTAGTGTACTGTTTCATTCTCATTTGAAAAGTGGTGTTTGCAAGCACACAATATTTGCAGTATAGACGCTGGATGTTGTCAACATGAATTGTAATAGGGAATGGTCCAAGTATTGGTGAGCGGCTGCTTTAATCTGTACAAAACCATTATTTAGCTAAGAATACTCCAAGCACATCATGCATTTTAAAAGTCTGTTTGGGTTTTGTTTTTTTTTAATATGGATTCACAGAATGCTTTAAAAGAAGCTGTTCTGTAATCAAGTCTGAGCAACTTTGTGATATACTGTGATTCACAATTGCATCACATATATGAAGAAGCCAACCAATAACTAGAGGGCCATTATTTAAACCTCTGTCCGTGTTCTGTATTATTTGAAAGATGTGTGTGTTGTGTGGAAGTGGGGTAACTTGGCAAAAACGTCAAATAGTAATGTTCCTGACTTCTCAGAACTTGCTGTTGCAATTTCAGTACTTCCTGCTTCTGTACTTGTCATTACAGGATTGTCCACCAATAGGAACAAGTGTATGAGGCATTCAGCTGCATTTAAGAATCAACAGTGACATAACCATGTTATCTGCAATGGAGCTGGCACAGCCAATATATAATAAGTCTTCCATCAAGGAGCAAAATAAACAAGCAAAAGGTCTATACAATGGAGTGGGTTTTTATTTTCTTTTTTTTTCCCAACATACATATTAAGTTGGATATGGAATATTGACCACCTGAATCACTGCTTTACACAATAAACATTGATAGTAAAACTTGAGCTTTTAGGGCAAATCAGCACAGCAGTGTCAACAAATGCCAACAAATGGATTTTACTGTGCAGTAGAACTGATGTATGAAATTTTATTCTGCCAGAGTCTGGCATATAGATACGGCTTCCCAGACCACTTTTTTTGTGTTAGATCTAATTTATGGTAGGATTGGAACAGCAATCACAGTATCAGGAAAATCTTACCAGATTGTTGCCTTGGTACCTATCCTGTCTGTGAACCCATCCTCTTACCTGTTAGAGCATTCCTGTCTGTATGCCAGCTAACACCAGGATGACAGCTGTTTGGTCTAATTACTGCCACATGTTTATCTTTGTCCTTTCCTTGGTAAAATGAAATATTTGGAATGCCTATTTCTCTATCCATTCTTGCACATTCCTCCAATATATTTGTATATATGATAGATGCAATCTGGACACTTAAAGGCACTTTTAGCTTTTAGAAATTATTTGCCTCAAAATGTGTAGAGCAGACCATGTATGATTACACGGTCTTCATTTTCATCTCTGGTAGAAACATCTTTTTCTTGTAGAAAAAAAGGTACCTCATCTTTATTTTTCTTGACTTGGGCATTCCAAGTTTCAGACAACTCTAACTAGGGATTTGTCAGAATTACATAAGAGACGTGGTGTATACCCCAAAAAGTCTTAATTGACATTGGAGCAGCTTAAACCAATGCTGAGCTTTTTTCGGAAATTCAAAGGGAGAAGCCTAGCACTGGGGTTTGGTTTTGCTTGGTTTTGATTTTTTTTTTATTTTTGATTTTTTGCTTTGAGAATGGGAGGAAGAAAGTGAGTTTTTTAATCTGTTGCTGTGGTAGTAAAAGCATTGGCTGCATAACAGAAACTAAAGAAGATTGCTTCCAGTGGAAAGGTTGATAGGAGATGGTTACTTGTTTAGCTGCCAAGAAACAACTTAGGCTTGCCTGAACCTGGGCAGGATAGGGGCATTTGTAGAAGTGAAGAGGCTAATGCAAGTCTGTGTCTAAAAGTGGTGGAAGAGTTTGGGAGTTTATGTCTATTTTGGACTCAGAGTATCCAAGAAGGGACAGACCTATATGATCCTGTAAGAGATACAGAGGCCTGATGTATAAGCTGACAAGTCAAGAAGAAAAAATTTTCACAGTGACCTGCCAAGAGTGAGAGTACAGAAAAAACATTTGCAATCTTCAGTGTCATTTTAGAGTGCTGTGCATACCTATCCCAGCTGTGGGTGAGTGACATTTAATGAGAAGGATCATCAAGATGATGATTTAATTTTTGTTTTCGCTATATAGATGTAAAAAACACAGAAGACATCTAAACCCTTGGGTAAAGAAATATGCCATGAAAAATTTGTCCTGTATATGCTATGTATGCATCCATATGCTCAAATACATATTCCCAAATTTGTTATTCTTTAAAAACTATAGATTTTATACTTACCTGATTATCCAACAAAATGGGCAAAATACACTTCTGTGACTATTAGCACTAAAATCTTTCCCATCTATTAAGAGCAATACTTTAGTAAATACAAAGATAGTTTTTCAAAACTTCACAGAATTAAAATTCTCCACTGTTAACTGAATATACAGTGGAAATATCTACCCTTTATATTGATCAAGAATGATGACTTGTCCTGACCTTTCAGTTTAATTTTTTAAGTGTTTAATAACCATTAAGTGTAGTGTTTCAGTAATATTCCTAGTGGATTTTGCTATAATAAATTGTCAACACGATCCTCATCCACGTGACAGATCTCCTGCCGCTATGTGAATTCTGTTTTTCGCTTCCATTGGTGAGTAAAGTTACCGGTTTGAATTTGCTACCATTACACTTGTTGTGCCTTTCTCCAAGGCAGTGGTGTCAGTTCTCTGGGGTGGGGAAGTGGACACCTGTCTCTAAGTGCTCAACACTTCAAGAAGGTTGTATTGCATAAAAAGCCCTTTCCTCTCCACAGTAGAAGAACTAGGGTTTTGAGAGCAAAGGCCATCTGAAGCTAAGCTGCAATTTCAAAAACGTTAACGTGAGGCACTGGAACAAGTTGTCTAAAATGTTGTGGATGTCCCATACTTGAAAGTGTTTAAGGCCAGGTTGAATGGAGCTCTGAGTAACCTGGTCTAGTGAAAGGTGTCCCAGTCTGTGACAGGGGGTCAGGACTAGATGATCTTCTCTTTAAGGTTCCTTCCAACTCAAGCTGTTGTGTGATTCTGTGCTCTGACAGAGCCAAGGACTGCAATTTGATTCACTTTGCATACAAAAGGGAAGTCAATCTTAGTCATGTAGTTAAAGTTGGAAGTAAAGCCAAAAGCATATCTAAAAAATGTAAATGCATGGGTAATGACATCTAAAAATAAGATACATGTTGGGTGGTAATCCAGACTCCCAGCATGATGTCTTATGATTATTTTTAGTGTTTATACAAAAATTAGTTGGCCATCTTGAACAAGTTTTAATAATGTCAGAAACATAAACCATGCCTAAGGAAAAATGAAGAAGATATGTGCTATAAAAATATTAAGAACTGGTAAGAAGCAAAGCTTATTATGTACTTTATATAAAATCTAGGGTGTTTTTTAAACAGCAATGAAAAGACAAGTCATATTTTTAAACTAAAGTTACTTATCCTTTTCCTTTGACTAGTATTTACTTTGTTTACAGAGTGGATGTGAAAGACAGAAGAAAGGAATATTATAATGACCATGCATACATGAAGTATGTGCATTTTAATAGTTGGATCTTTAATTGTAAGAAGTATGATCTAGATTTTTAGCAAGGAGAGGATAAAATGTTTTATATTTTGTTTTTGCTGCTAAGTAGTGATAAGACTGTAGTGAAATGAATACTTGTGTAAGTCCATTGGAGAAAACTTGAACTATGTAGTACTGCCAGGAATTTTGTAAATAACAGTCTTCTCAATCCTGCCTACAAATTCCTAAGGAGGTAACAGGAATAACATGAATGGAGACTAAATTATTGTCTGAGATTCAAGTCATTCCATTAGATACTGATCTAAATATCTGTTAACACTAAATGAGGCTCTCAGGCCCTCCTTTTCATATCAACAAAGGGTTCTTAGTTCCAAATTATATGCCTAAAATAAAATTATCTGAGAATGTCTCTCAGAAAAGGGCATCTTTACTTCTTTCAGTTTATCTGCCTCCAAAAGGAGGCAATTATACTGATCTGCATTAGCACTGTGAAACTAAATTATTACAAGTTGAATTTTTTTGTACTCCTAAAGTGGGCTGAAGTCTTTTGACATGTGATACTATTTTTCCATTGAAATCATGCTTAGTCATCTTCGGTTTATACAACCAAAATTTTTAACCTGGAAATCAATACTCAACTTGCTTTCATTAACATGTAATGTTTTTACACTGTTCCAAACTACTGGATATGTATTCCCGTGTTGCTGATGAGGGAGAGCTTATCACTGATGACAGTTCAAATTGCAAGGATTTAAATTAAATCTGACAATGCTTTCTGTTATGGTGAGAGGTTTTTGTACCACAGACAATGTAAAGGTCACAGTAGGCTTTCTTTATTAGCAAAATAGCTCCTTTTGTGTTAAACATAATCCAGAAAAAAGAAAGTCAAGGCTAACCTTAATTTCACACAAAAGAAACTTAGACATGTTTGAAAATCTCTAACATTGAACATCTAATTTCTGTGATTCTATTTTAAGATTTTCCACATTTAAATTTAAATGGGGCTAAACCTATTCTATTAAATATTCAACACATCATTAAAATATTGAAATGTTACTTGAGAAATACAAAACTTTGGTTAACTGAGGCCTGAATAAATATTACAGATTATCTGTGGCAGATAGATTTTTTTAATCACTTCATTTTTACATGTTAAAAGATGGAAGGAGAAAGAAGGAATCTGTGATAAATACCAGGAAAACATAAAAGAAGGTGATTCAAGGAATAAATTTTAGATCATTCCAATTCCAGCTTTAATTTCAGTCTTGAAAGACTCCTTCTTTCTTGTCCTCTTCTATGTAGGCATGTATGATTAAAAGGATTAATGCATGTGATTTTGTATTTGTGACGTGAAGTCGTGTTCCTAATACTGAGGAATTTTATCCTTCCCCCTTTCTGATGTGTGGAAAAGCTGCAAACTGCTGGTTCAATATGAGTAATATTAGTATAGAGTCTTAGGTACTCCAGGCTGCTGAAGGAGCAGCTGAAGGAGTGGGTAGGGCTATCCAGAAAAGGGGTGTGACTAGGATGTCTAACAGATGTGTTGACTTGGAGTCTACTGCCAGCAGAGCTGTCATGAAACACAGTCAGAACCCCTCCACAGTGATGCATTGACCCCTCTGGCACAGGAGGATTGGCTGATATTTGGAAGTGCAAATTACATCTCCCTGTGGTAGCTTGTCTAAATCTGAACCTTTAATTGTAATTAAGTGATGAATACATTCCCTTCATTTTTGTTTTGTTTTGCTGAATTCAACTCTGATAAAAGTGGCAGGTTAATTGCACTGGGGAATTAAGTCACTGAAGATTATAGAATCATAGAACGGTTTGGGTTGGAAGGGATCCTAATGATCATCTGGTTCCAATCCCCCCTACGTGGGCAGGGACTCCTTTCACTGAACCAGGTTTCTTGGAGCGCCATCAAACCTGGCCTTGAACACTTCCAGGGATCCAAAAAGCAGTCCTTTAACCTTCGTTCCCCAAAGTTTTATCTAAAAAATGTTTCAGCTAGCTCTAAAAAGCATGGTTTAGTAACAGCAGGAGAGTCTTTCCCTTCTACCTGCATTCAGCGATCTGTACCACACCTTGAAGGGCTGACTGTTTGTGTAATACAGCTGGACAGAAGCCACATGGTTTTGTCTGTTCTCCATAAGACAAGCATTTCAGAACAGTCAGTCAGATGTTCACATGAAAATCTCTCTCGAAGATTCGCAGGATTTTCCTGTTCTTAAAAAGAGAGATAAGAATCTCAGATTGTTTACAAAAGTGAATTGAAATGACTGATGAGTATTGTTGAGGATGCAGGTAGCCGGGCTTGCAGGCCACAGGAGATGCAGATTTAAATGCAGATTGACTTCTGGGTAGAAGCCCAGACAAGAGCCAAGATGAACTGTCAACCTTTGATTAACAAAGGTTAACAAGGGGATAACAGAGGGATAACAAAGGGCTCGAAGATGGGTGACACCAGCCAGGTGAATGGTCACTGAAAGACACAGCAGGAGCCTGGAATTGCCTACTTTTTGCATAACAAAGGAGAGGTAGGCCGGTGACGCCAGCCAGCGAGGTGGATGGAGAGGGGGACATGAGCCGGGAGAAGAGCTGAGACTTTCCCATGCTTGGACTGTGAGGGTATAAAAGATCAGGGTTCCTTTTCTGTGGGCTGTCCTCGGAGGCACCAGCTCGAGCTGTTTCTGTGTTACCACGCTGTGAGTAAATGGCTTTGTGGAATGAGACATCTGAGACTCTGCCACAGGAAACCTGGGCTCAAACAGGTAAGGAAACCTGATGTGACTGCGTGAGAATGGGGTGTGCAGGGAGCCATGCGGGGCTCCCTCGGGTCACTGGAGCTGCCTGCTCTGAAGGGGCTGCAATCTCAGTGGTGACAGTCTGTGGTGGTGGGCCTGTGACTGCCAGAGATGCTCCTGGGTGGTCAGGAAATTTCCTTAATATATACCCATGTTGGCAGGGCTTTACTTGAACCAGTAGTTGTGAGTGGTACGGCAGAAAAATTCTTCCTACAGCCTCTGCTAGTTTAAGTTGCATTCCCCTGAAAGTTTGCCGAAAGTCTAGCAAAGACCTGGTGGCCTCCTCCAGGACCCTCTCTGGAACAAGAATATGGCATGCAGGCAGGATGCTGCTTGCATTTTCTCGTCGAGGATCATTAAAGGAAACTGCCATATTTTAATTGCTAGATTTAACTTCTTATTGTATCTTTTGAGGGCTTCTCTGCTGCATAAACTAAGTACAGAAGGAGAGTAAGGACATGCAAGTGGATAAATCATTATTTAGAAATTGTTACAGAGCATCCTTTGGTCTACTAGTATTACTCTACAGAGGTTGTCTTTAACAGGGAGAATACTTTAATGTGCTCGGATGAACAAGAGAACATCTAGCAAATTGTACCAGGGCTGATAAATAAAGTGATACTTGTTTACATCTGTCCATTTTATTCCATATGTGTAATGTGAAGAGGCAGCTTTCTGCAATGCAGTAGGGTTCTTTGTCACAAAAATAAATGGTTGCCACCAAGTTAATGCTTTGTATAATATAAAATTCTAGTTCACCACCCAAAGTTTAGAGAAGTGACAAAGGATCAAATCTTTTACAACCAGACATTTCTGCTGATGTGTATTTTCCATCGCATCTACTCCACTTTTTTTAAAGCAAGTTGTTTTTATTGGACTATGAGTAGCAAATTCCTACAATTTTATAGCCATGTGACATTGTTGTCATTGCTTTTAGCACAGGAAATGGTACATCTGTTAGTATAAAGACCGAAAGTACTCTCCCATGAGTCACTGAAAATCATCTGCCAAAACTAATTAAACTGATGCCAAATATGACAAGTCAGTTTAAGACCTGTAACAATTTATAGTACACTGACTTTGCGGGAAAAGGTAGAATATGGGGGTGAATGTAGTGGGAGGTTAGGGTAAGGATCTGAAGTACAATATCACAGAAGAGTTAAAGGTCTCTTACCTGATTTTTTTTCCCAGTAATTCACTTATCTATGTTGAACTAGTCCAAAACCCATTTTCAGATCCTTTGTTTTGTATTTTTAATCATTTACCATTAAATTGCAGTTAACAGAAAAACCGTTCAGACTATTTGAACTCACATTTTAAATTTCTCAATGACATTTTAAGTATTATCCTAAGATGAGAACTGGTTTAAAACAAAATTTAATATATCCTTGCATGGAAAGTTTGCTAGAATTTCATGGACTATCATGGGAATCTCCTAGAGAGATGTTTTGATCTTGATTTTCTTAAGGAAATTCAGAATGAAATACAAGGTCTTTTAAGAGTTAAGCTAAAGAATATGTTGAGCAATGTAAGTTTTGATAATAAAGACTGTGGAAATGGGTTTTATGCATTAGGCCTGCAAACCTTCAATATTACATGTCTAGCAAAGGCCTGTGGTCTGATTTTAACTTTAGAAATGCATATATACAATGCATAAAAAAAAAATTAATATCAATATCTGATTTCCACAAGAAGTCATATATAATACTTAGAAGAATTACTTCTTTTGAACTAGATAAGTAGTTTGCTTATTGTATACGTAGAGTTTCTGAAATTATTTTTTTTATTTCTATAGGAAATATAATTTTTAAAGTGCAGCTATAAGAATATGGTAAAATTATTTCATCTAGATAAGCCATTAAATTTATGTTTTTATTCTTAAATGTATGATTGTGTGGTTGCAGGGTTTGGACTATAATGCATTATGCAGGCAAAAAGAGACATAAGGAGTAGAGATGGGTTATCTAGAGAAAAGACCAAGGCCCCATCACCCTTGACATTTTTAGTTCACAAAAGACCCTCCAACAAAACTATCTTGCTTCATCTGCTACCCTGACTTGTATCAATAGAGTGTGGAGAATTGAGCCCCTACTTTTATCTTGCGGTGCATTTGTGTCCAATGTTTGTCTTACCTGCTAAAGTTCATGTTGCCTTTGCAATGAATGCTTTCCTTTCTCACTCTCCTGTGACAAATACATTACTTTTAGAAGTATTTTTGTCTAGATTCAGCCCATTTGTCTCCCACAAACGATCAGAAATCCCTTTACTAGTAAGTACGTTGCTCCATTCCTGTGACACTTCAGTGATTTATAACTCTTGATCTTTGTTTCAGAATACCTATGTGTCCTCAGCAGCCTTCCTGATCACACTGATCTGTCTGCTAAGTTAACCTGAGTGGGTCCAAACAGTTGCTATGAACCAGTTTCTTCCGTCTTTCCAGATTAAAACAGTGTAGCAGGTCTTACTGGTTTCAAATCTGTGCGCTTGTACTGTTCACTCAAATGAGGACTTTGTGATATCCAAAAAAGTTATTTTCAGAAAAAATATTTCCAAGCTCTCATCACCATTGCTGTGAGCTGTTGATCTGTCTTCAACACTAATCACGATAAATTTCTGGCAGAAGTAGTTGGCATTTGCATGTGTGCTTCTAGCAACCTGTTTAATTCTGAGTTGTCTGTAACTTCTCACCCTGTTGCAGATCTGTCCTGCACAGATTTCCTGTTTGTAAAGTGAACATCTTCTGATAATTTAGCATATTTAGTGTTCCTAAATTAATATCTAATCTCATTATGTGGGAGGAAGTATGTCATACCACTTTCATTAACTAAATTGAAACATCTGTGGCCCGAAGTTCCCTGGCATGGACTTAATGATCAAAATCTCCATAATCCTTCTGGTGGTTCATGATGATTTTTCTCTGATAGAACTCTCTGATCCTAATATCTCGTGTTTGGATTACTACAGTTGTTTTAACCAGGAGTAAATGATGACATACATTTAAGGGATACAGTGAGCTCAAAACACAGAACTTTTTCCATGACAGGCAAGCTACTTAGAAGCCCACAGGAATAATGCTGTAGACATGGCGTGTCTACGTTCACATTCACATTAAGTTTACCGTATGAAGGTTAGAAATTCTAACATTAGTTCCTAGCATTAGTTTCTGAAGTTGTTCTTGTTCCTTTTTCTAACGTCATAACTTAATGATGCGTTATCCCTTTTTCCCAAAAGTATTATAAGCTCACTGATTTTTAGGACCCTGGTATACAGATCATTCATTCCCTGAATTGCTCCTGAAAGGTGCGATAAGTAAGTTTGGCTTTTATAGCAATAGGAGTCTCTCTCATAAGGAAAGTATATTTATTCTTGCCTACTGAATTTTACCTTTAAATAAAAAAACCTACAGGGAAAGAGAATGGGGAAGATAACTACAGGTGCTGAAGCTCCAATACCAGCTGTTGCAAAACCAGATTTTTTTGTTGGAGGATAAAAATCTATTGTAGTAAGAGACCAAATTATTTAAATAAGGAAATGCAATATTTTAGGCATAAATAAAAGCATTTATACTCTTAAGTGGAGATGGAGAATAAATATTATTCTAGTCTGACATTGACAACTCTTGATTTATGTTTTTGTTATAAATAGAAGAGAACCACAAGATTTCCTTAGAATTCTGCGTAAAATGTAGGTAGCAGGGTAACTGTAGAAGACTGTCTTATTAGCCACACCGTATTTATAGCCTGTACAGAGTCAAAAGTCACGGCAGTCAGGCAAAGTCCCCAATGACTGGAAATTTTTTTTAAAAAAAATTGGAAGCATCTTATTTATTTTTAAAAAGGGAATATAGGAGGACCCTGGGAACTATCGGCCAGTCATCCTTGCCTCTATAGCCAGAGGTACAGAAAATGAAGAAGATCCTCCTGGAATTTTGTCAAGGCATTTGGATGACAGGTGAAGAGGTGAAAGAGGCAAGCAACTTGGGTTCACGTAGGGAAAATCATGCCTGACTGATCCAGTGGCCTTCTAGGATGGAATAACTACATAGATGGATAAGGGAAAAACCATGGATTTTATTTTGACTTCTGCAAAAACTACACAACACTGTTGTTGAATTGGAGAGATCTGAGTTTGATGGAGGGACTATTTGATGGCTAAGGAATTGGCTGGCCACATCTGAAGACATGGCTCCTGTCCAAATAGAGATCAGTAACAAGTGGTATCCCTCAGAAGTCATTCTTTTGAAGGATCAGGCTCAGGATTTTTATTTATGACACAGGCAGTGGGATTAAGTGCACTCTCAGCAAGTTTACGAATGACAGCAAGCTGTGTGGTCCAGTTCTGCACATGAGTGAAGGGATGCCATCCAGAAGGGCCTTGATAGGCTTGAAGGTTGTGCCAAAGTAAGCCTTATGAAGTTCAACAAGGTGAAGTGCAAGGTCCTGCACCTGGGTCAAGGCAACCCCTGCTAATGATGAAGTCTGAGGGATGAATGGATTGAGAGAAGCCCGTGGAGAAGGATTTAGGATATTGGTAGATGAAAAATTGTGTATGACCCAGCCATGTGCACTCGCAGCCCACACAGCCAAACGTGTCCTGGGCTGCATCCAAAGCAGTGTGGGCAGCAGGGGAGGGAGGGGATTCTGCCCCTCTGCTCTGCTCTGGTGAGACCCCACCTGCAGTGCTGCAGTCAGTGCTCGGGACTCCAGCCCTGGAGTCTCCAGGTGAAGGAAGACATGGACGGGTTGGAGTGGGTCCAGTGGAAGATAGTCAGAGTGATGGAGCATGTCTGCTCTGCAGACAGGCTGAGAGACTTGGGGGTTGTTCACTCTGGGGAAAAGAATGATCCAGGCAGACCTAACTGTGGCTTTTCAATACGTAAAGGGAGTTTCTAAGAAAGACTGAGGAACTTGCGGTGATAGAACAGGGGGCAATGGTTTTGTACTCAAAGAGGGTAGATTTAGATTGGACATAAAAAGGAAATTCTTTACTGTGGGGAGGGGAGACAGGTTGCTCAGAGAACCTGTGGATGCCCCATCCCTGGCAATGTTCAACATCAGGTGGGATGGGACTCTGAGCAGCCTGGTCTAGTGGGGGATGTCCCTGCCCATGGTAGGGATGTTGGAACTAGGTGGTCTTTGAAGGTCCCTTCCAACTCAAACCATTCTGTGGCTGTATGTTTGTAAGTAGAAGTAGAGCATAATATAGCAAGCAATTTAATGTGTGAAGGCCTCAGTTAAGAAATTAATGCTTTGGTACTGATTTTACACAATATTAGGCAGAAATCAATTGGTAATCAAAAAACTGGAGTAGTGTTTGGTATATGATGATTTTTAGGAGCCATATTTTTATTAAGGAGGAAAACAGAAGCTTACGGAATGACAGACAGCCTAGATGATTTTGTAAATATATGAAAGGCCTTTTAAATAGTTTTGTCAAAATCATAACCCTTTCAATGTAAGAATTATAAAATAAGGACTCAAATATAAATCAGGTCTAGAGTCAGAGGAAAAGCAAACAGTTTCTTTGAAGAGCAAGACACTTCTATTTGTAGTTGTTTGCTAGCCATAAATTAAGATTTACTCATTATACCTAGATAGAGTTTTATAGGGCTTATATACATTAATATTTTAAATGTATACTCCTTGTTAGGAAACATAAACACACGTGGGTATAGCTTAGCCTGTTATACCTGCAAAACCAGAGAAAGTTCACTGACTTCACTGAAGTTTTTTGTTACTATATCTTACATATGTAAATATAGGCTGTATTTTTCAAAGAAAAAATAATTGTATCTCTGTTAGAAGCCATGGAGACTTGTGTACCATCTTCTTCTCTTTCTTTCAAATCAAAGCCTCCTAAATAAATGCTATAAAAATGTTTAAAATTAAAAGAAAAATTTAAATTATTTTAAAAAGAAGAAGCTGTTTTCTCACTATCAGCTTTCAAAAAATCCCCGAAGAGCATGCTGAAGTGAATTAAATAGCCAGTGAATGCTGTTCTTTGTCATAACAAGAAAACAAAAAAATTACAAAACACTTACCAACTTTCAAAATAAGGTTATAATTTAGCAGAACAAAACGAAGGCTTTTGGTATTGTATTTCTTTATTTGCTTTGGCACTGGCATAATTTTTTGATTGTGCATCAAATACTCAGTTTTGCCCAATCTGTATTTCTTGCTTGTTTAGTTGTGTTTGTAAAACAAGAAATATCTTGAAAACAGGGTTTGGATGAAGTTTACTAATAAATATAACTGTCTGTGGAAACCAGCTATCAGACACATTAATCTGATCTATTTGTAGTTCCATGTCATGCTTAAAATAAATACAAAAACACAGAAGTTCAGGGCTTTTTTGATCCAGTTACTCTGTTTCCTCTATTCCAGCAGTGTTTAAAGATTCTGAAGTCCTCTATTATGAAAAAAACAACACTCCAACACTCAAAAGAAGTAGAAAAAGTGTAGGGCTTCTACAACTGTGGTGTTACTGTGTCCTGAAGAGAGAAGTCTAATTCTACATCTTGTTCCATGAAGATGTTTTTAATTCACCACATGAAAAGCCTGAAGTTCCTGAGACCCTTGTTAATAGACCTTTTGACTGATGTTTTTCTTGAACTTTTTTTTCAGTTATGCTTAAATGTTAAAACTCTTGTGCTTTCCTTGGCAGGGATAATGAAGGTGTGTAGATTCATAAATGGAAAAGAGAGGCTTACTGGAGTTTTCTTTGCAGTACTGTGGGATCAGAGAAATCAGCCATGCATCTAACATGCTTGTTAAACTCTGTGGTGCATCATGATGAATTGCCCTTACAAATCTCTGAAATCCTTACATTTTACCTTGTCTTTGTTGCTGTGATTATGGAGAGAGAATCTTTTATACTACAAGAGACATTCAGACTCCCCATTCCCTCCCAGGAAAAGCATTTTCAAAGTACAATCATGTAGGCTATGTCACCATCTAGAGAGAAGCAAAAGCCACACACACGTTCTTTTAAAAGCTGTTTTCTCCTCACAGAATCTTTTTGTTTTTAACAATAGTCAAAGAAAATAAAATCTCAATTGAAAACATAAGTCAGAAGCCTCCCTGCTTTGGCCAGGCAGAGGAGGGAAGGGAGAAAAAGACATCCATTCTCCAAAGCTCCCTACCTCCATTTTCTAATACAAGCTCAGCTACAGAAGAGCCAGATTGCAGCCTGTTCCATGCAACATTTTGTTCTTTGATGTGATGCCAGTTGATAAGCCATTACATAACTAGAAAAAGCTCTGGTGGGTTAGAAACCATCAATTCAGAAAAAGCGGAGATGAGGAACGCCTAGACCTGATTGATTTGTGAGGAGCGAACAGGGCTGAAGGTTAGCGAGTTGTTTACTCAAGGAATATTTCACATTCTGCCTCATTTGGTGACACATTTTTGAGGTAGTCTCTTGTGAGAGGCTTGAAACCCTGCCATTGTGCCTGGGTCTGAGCTGTAGTACAAATGCAGGTCTGTGAGAACAAAAATCTAATTCTGAGGAGACTGTAGCCATCAGACAGCAGGAACTTCCAACAAGACACAGAAAGGGGTTTGGATCATCAAAGCCATGGGAAGATGCAGACATGTTCTGGAAGTCTAGGAAGAGAGTAAGTGAAAGCATGCAAAGCACTCAGAACAGAGGGAGCTCAAGAGTTATAGTGAAAGTTACTGGTGTTTCTGTAACTAAATATTTTGCACAGTAACCTGGCTGTCCATATATTGCTATAAAGTACCTTGTTAATGTGCTGGTATGTTAGTGTTAGAATTTGCCAAGAAAATCTGTCTGTATGTTTCATTACTTAGGAGCCCAATAGGGTGTATTTTCCAAGTGCATTATTTTAGCAATGTAGTTGCAAAGACCTGTGTGATACTAGGAATGTGACACCTGAAAATATTTTTTTGCTTCTACTGCAAGTTTAGACCAACATGATATAAAGCATTCAGAAAGCGCTTCCAGGAGAAAAAAAACCCTGATATGACTACAGTGTGTAGAATACTTACTGCAACATTTAATCACTTGTTTCTGTGCATCTACCTGTAAACTTTCCAAGCAAGGTATATACAGAGTGAAGAGCACAAGAGAGCAAAAGCAGAACTGAGATGTGCCAGGGAGCTGGGATTATTCAAGGAAGAGAGATTTGCCAGAGATTTTGAGTTCACATTTTCTAATGCAACAGACTTCTCTAAGCCCCGTTGTGACGGAGAATTATTGAAATAAAGCTGAATATTTTTTAAAAAGCTTTCCGTTTTGCTTTGCCTGTAAATTGCAGTGAAATAGATGTAAACATATCCAGCTGAAAATAAAACTGTTTATTCTAGTTCATAGCATTAATTAGATAATTTGTAGGAAGTCTTCTATAATCTTCAGTTCAGAAAAAAACCAACAGTTTTCTGTATTCTGTGGTGTTTTTTAAAGCAAATCTAATTTTGGAATCCTAAAACATTCTGTACCCTCATGTTTAATTGTACTGTCTGAAAATAGTACCTTAGCACACCTGAGATGTAGCGTGCAGCAGTTCAAATCCTAAAATACAATCCAGAAACTAGAAGAAATTCAGTGTTTTGAGAAAGTTTCAAAATCAAAATATAAAGTCTTTATGGAAATGATAAGTGAAAACACACTATGTTATGAGCCGGCAGACCTGAAAGTTGACCTGCCATTCTGGAAGAGGACTGAATTATCGAGAGCAACTTGAAAAATTGCCTTCTTTTGGAAGCACAAATCAACCAGCATGTCTTTTGTTGGTGTTTTATTTTGCACCGCAGATTTTACATACTTGCAAGCACTCCAGGGAAGCAAATATTCGATAACCTAAACAGTATAATTTTGAAGGACAATCAAAACAGTTCACTCATATAATACTGAGTGTGCAGAAATGTGACAAAGCTCAAAGAAGAGATCACCAATTAAGATTAAAGAGGGCAATGACAGGCATTTGACATCACAGCTAGTATCAAAAGTATCAGGAAGTCTGCTTCCCGTGAAACAGTGATGCCAAGACAACTGATGGCAAAAATCATTTTTCTTCTCAAATGATGGTGTTGGAAAGTGGTGGCCTGAATTGGGGCACTTCTCTTTGTTCTGCACTGAGATGGAAACATTGAAAGTGTATTTAAAACAGAGCTATGGCTCATTATGTGGTGACCTCATACAGAGACCTTTTGTTTAGCAGCAAAGTGAGCATGCCAGCCAGGGTGTGTAACTGCCTGCATCTGTCTGTATATGAAACACTATTGAGTCTCCTCTGGCTACAGCTGAGATACAGTCACGTCTGAAATTGTGTGGAATACCATCAGTGTAAGTGAATATGGCACACAAGAGTCTGCTAGGCTCAGGCATGCTGTACTCAGTTTATTACTGAGGTCTCACTGGTATAAAAATGCTCATGAAACATTTGTTTCAAAACACTCCTTCCATCTTGTCCTCTCTCCTGTGTTCCCTTCTCTTATCCCAGTTTTCTGGCATGGACTCACGGGCAGCACAGGAGGAACTGCAATGATATGGTACCTGGGTTGTATTAATAAACACAGCAACATCTCATTAAAAAATCAGTACTTTTCCAATCTTACTGCAGAACAGATAGTAGACCTTCTGTTCTTCCAAAAAGCGACCTTCTGGGAGAGAGGGAATTCTTCTTAACAGTTGCTAAATGCATGACTTTACATTTTTGCGCTATTGAGTTCATGCCATGGCTCCCATCCTCAAACTTGCCAAATTCCTGTGTCATGTTCGGGTTCTCCTCTGGATGATTGGCATCTTCCCCCACTCTCTAGGGTGACAGTAAATGCTTTATTTTACCTGCACACCTATTTATGATCTTTTAATAAACTAAAACAAAACATGAATTTTATCCTCAGTATGGATTTACTGAAATAATTCCTTTCCCCTGAATGGCTTTATTTTAGTCAAGAACTTTCCCTTTAAGCATAACTCACTGTGTTTCCCTATTTAGTTTGTGTTTTCCACGTCTTCCAATTCTTATGTTAATCATATGTCATTTAATTTCTGATATACCAGCATAATAAATGTCTTCTTCCATGAATCCGTGAATCTGGATGAATTAAATCTGCCAGATTTTGTACATTGGAAATAATTCTTTTCTCATTAAGAGATAAATACTGAGTTAATGTTCGATGGACTAAGTATAAACTAATGCTAGTGAAACTGGACAGTTCTAGATGCAAACAGCTGGGTCTGCTTGCTAGCTTGCAAAGCCCCTCTATTCTGAAGTACTTACGTACAGATTGGTGCAAAAGTGGCCTCACAAATGATGGGGTTGCTTAAGGGGAATACTTCTGGTGAAAATGAAGTGTGCATATAGATTCTCGCCAGTATCAGAACGAAGATCCTGTGGGTGAAACTTCAATATGTGGACCTTGACCCTGACAAAAAAAAAAAAAAAAATAAAGACACAAAAAACCTGCTAAATGAACAGAGATTAATCTGCTTAAATGGCAAGTGAGAACATGAGAGGCCTATAGAACACTTCAAAGTCCTAAAAGTGAGACAGATCTATGTTTGGCTTAGGCTTTCTAGGCTTTTAAAATACTTATTTTTGTTGTGTAGTATGATGTACAGGATGCTCAGTATGGCCCCTCTCCCACTGGCTCCCCTTAAAGCTGAACCAGAACCCTCACTTCAATTAGTTTTCCTACTGGTTTGATGAATGTAGCTCACCTGTGCTAATTTTTACCTTCTAAATTTTACCCTTCTAGGTTCTGCTTCAGTTAATTTTCATAACTGAATTTGCAGTCTCTAAAATTGCAATATCTAAAAAAAAATGTGCTTTACTGCTGAAAATCAGGCATATCTGGCATAGATACATTACCAATTTTTTCCTAAAGAAACATGTTCCATGTTAGTAATTAGTAGTTTCAAGAATTAATCGAGTTTTAGAACTTTTTAATAGATTTCTTTGCAACTGAAGATAATGTGTTTATAGGCCTCATGCTAAATTTTGATTTTTTTCTTAGGGATACTGTTGTCCGGACTGCTGAGGGATACTAGTCCAGGTCATTAGAACCTTGGCGTTGACCTCCACTATGCAGAAATGTCACAAATCACCTAAAGGTGTAAGATGTGCCTCTGGAAAGGGTCTTCAGAAAAGCTGGAAGGTGAAACTTTTTTCTGTTCACTGGCTGAATGCTTCACTACCTACAAGTTTAGCAAGCAGTTACAGCAAGCCTTCTGAGTACCCTGCTGTGTTAGGGAACTGTTTCCCATGACTGACTTTTCTTGTCTTTTAGCAACATCTGACATCCATCTAAATAAAATAAGCCAATTTCCTATACCATCTAAGTAGAAGTTGTAGCAAAAAGTATAACCTTCTGCTGTAAGAGTTGGATCTTAATAAATGAGACAATTACTTCACCTCCTTTGATGCCGGTGCTGTTCCAAGCATACTCCAGGAGAACTTACTTCTCTTGGGCTTTAACAAACATGTTTTATGGGCATAAGATTTATGAAGAAAGAAGAGCATATTCCTGTACCGTGAGTGTCTGTCTCTTCTCAGAGAAAGCGAAGAAGGGTACAAAGAAACGCAAGCTTATCTTTCTGAATGTACTGCTCTTGGTAGTGGCAGTGTCTTTTTACTCTGGGAAATCAAAATATCAAGATTTTGGTAAGCAAACAGAGGCATTAATTTCTCTTTTCAGATCTGTCTCTTTCTGCATCTCTCTCTCTACAGACTCCCAGCTGGACGACCAGAGAGAACAGAATTCTAAGCTTGTTTTTTCCCCAGGTTTTGCAATTTTCCTTAATAATTCAGCTACAAGTATTAGTTGGCTTCTAAATTACCACACTACCAAATAGTTACTTTCCTTAGACTTTCTGCTAAAAATGGCTTGATTTTTTGAAGTTACAGTATGTCTTTGAAATATTTTGCTACATGCTAATTTTGTAGTATTAAAAACTGTCACCATTTTTGTTTTCAAATGATGTGCAATATTGGTTAACCCAGGCAAAAATTTATAAAACATTAATAGTATGGAAGAAAACTCAAAATACTTATTAAGAATTATTTTAAAGTTTTGGTGAGTACTTTAATTATCTAGAAAACATACAGATCTTCTGTCATTTTCTGGTATCTAATGTGGCTGCTTTGAAGAACACACATCAGATGAGCTGTGTTTGTGCTCCTGCCTGTGGGAAAGTCCATATGGAGAAGAAAAAAGGACTTCTGACAATGTTTCTGAGCTCTTCAGTTGAAAACAGAGAAGAAACTAGGGAAGTCTGGAGTATTAGTAGCAATAGCAATTAGGTGAACTGTTGGAGTCCGAGTGTGATGGTTTTCTAATTCACAAATCAGATCTGCTAGTAATGCCTGGAGTAAAGATCCCTTGGAATAGTAATCATTCTCTGGAAAGTTTAGAGGAGAACACAAAATCCATGTATAATGTGCTGATTCAAGACAAATTAGTGTGACATGAGCTCTGGTTATTCAGTGTTCTCTAAAGCATGTTGCTGCTATCTGCTAGATTAAGTAATACACATATTTTTTCTACAAAGTAGGTGCAGCAGTGCTTTTATCAATGATCAATTCCAGATTCACCAAAACCAGGACCTCATATGTCTCTTCTGGCTGGAAGAGATAATTTTTTCATTTAAATAAATGCATTCTGGGGTTGTTTGAACCCAGTCACCAGCTAAACTAAGTTAAGCTAAGCTAAGTTAAACTAAGCTCAACTAAGCTAACCTAAGGTTTGGTTAGTTTGGGTCAGCTGTCCAGATTCCACCCCCATTCCCACTTCTTGCCCACCCTTGGCCTACTGCTGGGAGGGCAGAGGGGGAAAAAGAGAAAGCCTTGGCGCTGTTCCAGCGCTGCTCACAACAACCAGAACACAGGTGGCTTATCGAGGGTTTTATCCACAAATCTCAAATGTGGCACCTATGAAGGCAGTTAACTTCACCCTGGCCAGAACCAGTACATGTTCCTAACCACAGAAGTTTACCTGTTCTGAGTAAGTGCAGTAGAAGTAATACCAGGTAGGGAAGGTGCTAGCACAGGAGGAAACTTGTACTTCATTTTACTATGTGTTTTCCTGAACCCTGACCCACTTTCCCTTAGTTCCCTTAGGGAACTCTTTTCTTTCGCCAAGTGCCTAACTTGTAGGTAGGTATTGCTGAACTTCTCACACAACCCCTTTTCAAAAATTTGGTTGAAGTTCCTTGGCCATATTTTAAAAACAAAATATCCTAGGCTCCCTACAGTTTGAAACAGTGTATAATTCAATGTGAATTCCTGAGCTACTTCCGGGTTGCCCACACTCCCATCACTCATACTTGGAAGTCAATGACTTTCTCATCATTTCTTGAAGCAAAAGCCAGTGCAGTTATTACATTCAGGCAACAGAATCCTGCCTGTCAGAAAAAAACAGTGCATGACAATTATGCTCCTGTTTTTTTGTAAACTGTTGTTTTCAATGGAGAAATCATGCTGATTTCGTCTTCCTTGCTTGTGCCATCTAACTACCATTAGAAAAGCAATCAATTAAGACTACTAGCACAAGAAACTTCTTCTTCTATCTGTATTGAAAATAAACTAGATCAAGGATGGATTCATAGTTCATATAACTACTCTCTACGTTTGATACCTGTGTGGGCTTTTTACATCTACTAGGCGAAAAAAAAAAAGGCAAAGTAATTTGAGCATTTATTTCTATTAGGTTTAATAAGAATAAGCCCAAGAACAGTCAGAGGCCTACCACTCATTCCTAGCTAGGGAATTCAGAGCTACTGATGTGAGTGCTGGGTACCAGGCTCCTTGTGCTTTAGTGTTGGCTCAGAAAGTGGACTTTCCTCTTAGCTGAAGTCATATGAATACAGACATACTAAAGGAGCATGATGAGATGACAGAAGCAGAAAAGATTAAATACAAGAATGTAGATAGATGTAATTCAGTGGCGGCTCTTGCCGACAAGATGTGGCCCCTATGTACACTTGATTCGTGAAGTGAGTTCCACAAGAAGGGGAACTGGACAAGTTGTTTCACTGGTTGGATCAGTATCACCACAGGGTGGATCATCAACAATGAAATACAGGTGTTCATAGGGTGGAGTAAAGCTGCTGTTTAACAGTACATGAAATGCTGCACAACCTTGTGGTGAGAGTGGGAGGACTGCAGTAACAATTTGAAAGCAGAGGAAACAACAGACTGTAATTGCTCACTGAAAGCAGTAAAATGGGTCTAGTGCCCCACCTTTTGCACAAAGCAGTATGAATCCTTAACTAAAGCATTTTATTGTTTGTTTTTTGTCTTTTGAGCAAAGAGCTGAGCAGTATAACCTTGAGGCAGTAGCTCAGTATTTACTGGGTGGTTGCAAATTGAGGGTCAGTGCATTCCCTGCCGTTTCAGTTTGTCTGGAGATGATACAAATGGAAGGTGTGCTGTAGGGAGAAATCTTCTGCCCACACTACACTGGCAGTTGTAACATATTGCTTGGATTAAATAGCAAAGTTTAGCTATAAACCTGTAGTATAAACACAAGGGAGCTTTATCTGCTCAATCATCAGCACCACTTTTACACATGATAAAGACTACAGATTACTCTGAGAGGTTATTCTATACTTTCATTTCCTTTGCACAAGATTACATTTTTCTACTCAAATGCACAAATGGGGTTCTGAGAGATGTATTTGCCTTGTCTTTTTAAAATGCTGAGTTAGTTTTTTTGTGTACTTTCAGATATAAAAGGATTTAGAACTGAAGTTAAGTGCAAAAAACTTTCAGATGACAGCACCACTATGTCAGCTAGATTTTCATTATTACATCTTTTACCTCATTGACTGGGGAGTAAATACCTGTGTGCATTTCCATCACAATTTCCCAAACAGTAAGCAATATTTAACTTGCCAAAGGCAAGATAAAAAAACCATTCAGTCCCAGCCTGCTTCTTCATATGCCTGTGAGAGGCGTTCAACTCACAGGCATGCTTCCCTGATTCTCTGTGATAAAATTTTCTTGATCTTTGTAAGTGGAAAACAATTGTCTGAAATTAAAGTGCTAAGTGTCATGAGTCTGAAGGTACACAGACATAGACCAATTTAAATGTAGATGAATCAGTAAAAAAAATAAAGAGAAAAGAGGAAGTTTGGGATCCTTTGATGTATAGAGTGAAAGGACTTGTGTTTCCATCAAAAGCACTGATGCAAATTCATCATCCGTTTTTGTGGTCTACTGTATATCTATATTGTATCTGCAGGTGAAAGTGCTGGTATCAGTTTCCTGGATGGTTGTGCATCCTCACTCTTCCAAACCCTTTTTCCCTCGCTCACAAAAGTTAAGTGCTGTATGCAGAGCTTGACATAATCGTAAAATATGACGAGCACCCAGCTGTGGAAGGAGGAAGAACTTGTGGTTCCTAGCCATGTGCTTAATCATTTCAAAGCAGCTTTGAGGTGGGGAACATAGATACATTAAAAGAATCTGAGCAATCTGCCTTCCTAAAATGGAAGCAATATAGGCTAATGGAAAGCCATTAGACCAGCAAGAGTCTCAAATTCTTGTGAAAGTCGTTTATCTTCCCTCTACGACAGTTTCTCTGACAAAAAATGGGGATAAAATACTCACTATTTTTAAAATAATGAAATTAAAAGAAAGACAGTGTTTGAATATTAAGTTTTGTGCTCTCCAGCAAACAAGACTTAGTTTTTTGGGCTACTCACGATAAAATGGATAACAATTATCTCAGATTTCAAGACAGAAGAATCTAATTTTCAGTACACTAGCGGTGAAGTGGAATAGTTACTTTGACAATGAACTTCATATGCCAACAACATTTTTATTTAAATTAAAAAATTAAGGTATTTACCTACTTTACAGTGAGGTGTAAAACTGCTTGCACTGATAGTTAAATGAACTCAGTAGATTCCTAGCAGCAAGCATGCATGAGAAAGTAAGTAAATAAACAAATCGCTTCCGAAGTTTTATAGCAGTCGTGTCAAAAGGGCAAGTATTAGTTTGGTATGGTTTTATTCCATGCCTCTCTTAGTTATTTAGAAGAAACAGTTTAATAGGATGGAGAAATACAGTGTTTTCACAGCCCTTGAAGCAGAGCTCCTATGTCACTCTCCAAGAAGTTCAACCATGAAGCCTCTGAGGAGTGAGAGACTTAAATCAATTAACGGTGCTGGAAAAGCATAGCGAAAGTGAGGGAGGTGAAGTAGAGTAGCAACAAGAGAGCAGGAAGAAGGAACGTGTGGAAAAACAGATTTCTGCGAGTGTTGGTGCAGCAGGGAGGGAGTTTGAAGCAGTTGCTCTACAAGGCAAAGAGCAGTAACCAGTGCCTTGTTCCTCCCTCCTCAGCTCTGCCTTATCTGCATGATAACATAAGGGGACTTCCAGCTGCTGCTCAGAACATGTAGGAAAACTGCAAAGGAGGTTCACGGGGGAGGGGGGCAGAGTAGGCGTACATAAAAGAAAAAATGGGCAAATAACTGTTTTAATTCTGTTTCGTTGCAGCAGGGAGATGTTTTCTACACAGGCAGAGGGTGGTTTGGAGAGCCTTAAGGGTAAATGGGACTTGGTATTCACACAGGCCACACACATGGATCGTGCACACATATGCACACAAACACTTGCAAAAACAAATCCTTTGCACAGGCTGTCTTGGCAAATATCTTAAAAATCTGCACTTCACCCACAGAGCCAGAAAAAGCTTTAGGATTAGGGCCTTTACAATTGTTGTTCATGCAGCACTGCAGACTTCAAAAAGCACATCATGGAAAACTGAAAAAGAGATAGAACAAAATGGGAAACACAAGCTTTACGTTAGAAATAAGCATACAATATGCTTGCTGCATATGCAAAATGTTCCTAGGACATGTGGACTTCCAGGCTCAAGGCAAGGGGGATCCATCTCTGCCTATTTCAGTTTTTCCATGTAAGTGTAGTAATGATGTGTGTCATCATTAACTCTGTCCTGCAGGCCTTAGGCTCGGCATGCCTTCGTCTGTGCATGTGTCTATGTGTATGCTGTAACTAGATAAATGAAGTAAACGGAGCAGCCTACTGTTACGTCAGTAGTGTATGAGGCAAGTAAAATCAACTGCAAGAGGGAAAGAGTCACACAGCATTTCAGTGGGCATGTGGGCCATTGAAAGGGCCTAGTCACTTTTATTCATAAAATTATATTTTTCTTTTGGCTCTTGTGATCAAATGCTTTACCAGAGTTATCTGAAATAAGAGACACAAGAAAGCAGTAACCTGTATTCCTCTTCTCATTCACTCTTGAAATGAGTACCAGTGGATAGAGTGGGGCACAAGTTCTATGTGTCTTCAGCAGGCACCTCCCTGTCTACCATTTCTCTGCTCTCTTGTAGTTTTGAGCCTTTGACTGCATGCTGCAAAGTCAGCACTAAGAGAAAAACAATAAGGAATTTGTCAAAAATTGCATCTTTTTATTTTCTGGAGTGTTCTTCTGGAGAGACCACACGCAGCTCCAGCCTGTGTGGGATTCCATGCCCGAAGCAGAGAGCCCTGTCTGAACTCAGCAGCCCACAGCATCACTGGAGACCAGGAGTCAGAGCACTTGGTACAGTGACATCAGCCTGAGTTTCCCACCTTCCAAGTGAGGAAAAGTGCTGTTGGTTATTCAAGATGGGGTTGTTGCAAATAAGAAGCAGGGGATATTAGTAACACCAGGATTTTGATCTTGTTTCCATATCTCAGTTCAACACCACAACTTTTGAGGGTGAGGTCTTGCACTGTTTTACCCCTTATCATTATTTAATTTAGATCAAATCCGTATCACTCTTTAAACAAAAATTTTACTGCAGAAATTTTGCCAAGGTGAGAAATTTCAGGATGCTACCATTTCATTTCAGTGATTTGTTGCTGATGATGCTACAGAATGAATCAAAGACCATATGGCAAGGTGGTCTCCAAGTCAGGTTTCACTGCTTGGAGCCCTCTGCTGATTGGAAAGCAATCAGAAGTTTGAAACAGAGCCTAGGAGAGCAAAGAGTAAGTAATGTTGTACCTACTTGGGGAAATGGTTGAATTCGGGGTAGATCTGCAGGTCTGTGTGTCATCTGATGAAAAAAAAAGACCCCACAAACAATAAGGAAGATTGTACTTTGGATGGTTGGTTGCAATAAGTGGATAGGAAACTACTTCTCTTCAAGCTGAAGAAACAGTAAGTTGAACAATGTGGAATTCCAAAACCATTCACAGTCACTTCACGGCTATATTCTGCCTATCAAAGGCAAGATATATTTTCTCAGTCTCTGCCCTCTGCTGCAGGTAAAGGAAGAATCAGTCTTAAAAAAAAAAAGCATTCATCATACATTTCCTGTGTAAATAGGTATGCCATTGCTCAGATCATACACATTTAGAAAAGGAAAAGAAAAATCACTCAAATTGAAATTCCTGAAAGTGGTGATAGAGAGGTATGTACTCAATGTACACGTAATATATGTACAGAATGGTTTTTGCCTCATGATAGAAGCAGACAAGCCTTTTAAAACTACTACCAACACAGAATTAACATTAGAGACAAGAGCAGACCACACGAGAAGATGGCACTACGTAGCAAATGTCATTATTCCTCATGTGGAGCCAGTCACATGCTTTTACAGCAGTGGTTTGTAATGCCTGTTCTGAAAGGCCGTAGAGGGCTGTCTGCTCAGCCCTGCTGAGTAATGTATTAGCAGTAATAACCAAGGTTCTGCCTGGTTAGATGACCAGAGAACTTCGATCTTCACAATGATGGACTGTTTCCAACCACCTAAGGAAAAACAGGAAAACATATAAATAATTCATTTTCTTTAAGTTCATGATGTCTGTATTCTTTCCAAGCAAAATTAATACCCTGAGAGTACATGAGGCACTGCTCCATTATTTGGTATCCTTTCTGACTGAATCCAGTGGAGTCTCCCCTTGAACGGAATCCACACAACAGTTAAATAGTGAGGTATGTGTAGGGATTGGATACACTGCCAATAGTCTCCAAATTCTGTCTTTAAATTGGTAGGGCTTGATGTTCCCTTTTTGTTTATAAGTGATACGCTGCAGGTAATGGCAGTGCTAGTCTTTCCACCTGGCTTTCATTTTGCTGAGCTGCATCCTAGGAAGGACTGAAAGAGGAGTTGCGTCACAGTATTAGTCCTCCACAATAGTGTCCACATAGTAATGAAAAGCTTTCTCTACTCATCAACCCCTCTTTAACAAAATACACAGTTGTTCCCATGACATAATGAGCTTCAGTGACTGCTATCCTGGCATGGATTTGAGCTGATGATCTGCATCTGTCTATTTCCAATTTGTATCAATAAAGGTTCCATTTGTTATCAATTCTTTTCCACAGCTGCATGCTCAAGAACACACGTTTGCATCCAGGTTTGTGTATGAAGAATTCTGGGCATCCAAGATGTATTTGTCCTGTTTTGGACTTGGGTTTGGCTTTTCCTCCTTGCTTTAGCTATTGCTGCACATTCTAATGAGAAATTAAGTTGTTTGAGAAGTAAGACTCTGCATGACTGCTTAACAAGAAGGTGCAAAACCTTGCTTACACTTCAGAAACTTCATTCAGTTTCCAAGCTCCCTTCCATGTGATTCATGTCAGGTTATAATGAAATCTATGTGGGTTCAGCTCTTGCTGCCTGAGTGCTCTTGGAGCAGAATTCCCAAGCTTCACCAAAGCCGTGGAGGATATATTCACCTTAAATGTTTAACAGAGAATATTTAAAGTTATTGCTATAAATCAGGGGTAGTAAGAAGCAGGAGAAGCTCTTTTCCTAGCATTTGACTGGGAAGCAGATGATGAGGGTAGTATGATGGAAACAGCCTCTTGTTTAATAAAAGATGTAATAAATACCAAATTTGTTCATTCTTTAGAAAGGACATGGCAGTGCATTGTATTCTAGACGTTCTAGAATTCACGACCAAATTAGATACAGAGTTCAGAACGCAGTCATCCATTAGAGAAAGTATAAAACACCTTTCTTAGTAAATGTCCTAGTTTCAGCCAGGACAGAGTTAATTTTTTACAGTAGCGAGGAGGATGCATGGCCAGACCATGCTGTTAGGATACCAGCTCATGTGGGAGTAAGGGAATCTCTGTGGGAATAGGGGACTTGGTGGTAGGTGTTGTTTCACTTTCCATGTAAATAATTTCTTTGTCTAATACCTTTTGTTATTAATATTGTTATTAACACTGTTGCTGTTACTGTTGCTGTTCCTTATCCCGTTGCTGCTTCCAGTAAATTGTTCTTATCTCAGCCTGTGCCTCCAAAGGAAGGGCGACAGGAAGAGGTGGGGATTGAGCAAGGGCATCTGGTTTGGTACAAGGAGACTAGGGGCACTGGATTGGGAAGTTTTATTCCTAAACCACAACAACAGGGGTCATGGGTCATGAGGTTGAGATCATGGGAAGAGCTGGGAAGAGGGGACAGGCAATGAATACAAGAAGGCAGAATAATGCTCCAAGTTCAGGTAGGAGCCACCTTAGAATAAAAACAAAAAGCTTGACAAACCATTCTTTTTAAAGTTCTCCCTTTAAGGTTCTGAAATTTTCAGGTTGTTTCCTCAAAATGCATTGTCTGGTACAACTGAATGTGTTCTGTTAGAAACATAGGAAATATTTGCAATAAAAGTAACAGTTTTCAGCAATTTTCACACTTCATTTCGAACTTGTAAATGAGCCTATCTTGCCGAAAACATTGTTTTATTTTGTCAGTGTTTTAAAAACGGGTTTTGCTAATGGAAAAATACATCCTTTCCGGGAAAACTGTAGTTCATCTGAACAGAAAGTACTGCTGAAATTAGAAAGGTTAATATAGCACAAGAGCTTTAGCTGGGAGAATTAGTTTGAGCCTCCTGTAATCTCTGCAGGCACAAAGTCTCAAACTTTCATTCCTCAGCTAATCAGCACAAAAGAGAAACTTTCCATACTGAAAAGCAGTATTACCACCCTTGCAAAACAATCTAACTCACAGAATTGCTGCAATGGATTGGATCCAAGTCTACCTAGCCCCACAGACAGTCTTGAAAAGCATCTGGTGTATTTAGGGTGAGAATAGCATGACTTCCTATCATGCATTTCCCAGCCTCCACTGCCCAGTGTTCGAGACATTTGTATCTCAAGCCTCTAAGTTCCAGAACTTGGAGATGTGGAGAAAGTCAGTACTTCTTCTTATTGAGTCTGTGTATGAGAATTTTGCTACACATCCCCATTACAGATGTCATTAAATCCTTCTTCACACCTCTTCACTACAGTAATAATGTCATCAACATCTGTGATTCTTTTCCTCTACCCTCCTCCTGCCTCATTCCTCACTTTCCAAACTGAAGAATCATTTTTACTCATCTCTCCCTGTATGTCCTTTATTTCCTGATCCCTTCATTTGATATCCGTCTCTGCTGTTTTTTCCTTTTTCTGACATAGTTTTTTTTAAGAGAGTAGTACCAAAACTGCCCAAAATTGTCAAATCTGTATACATAATATTCTATAGTACAACACTTCTTACATCATGTGGATAATGATCTGAGAGTAAAACTTGAGAATTACATTTTTAATTAAATTTCCAAGCAATCATCCCAAATAAATGCACTGTTCAAACACTGCAGTGCTCTACCAGTGGGTGACTCTTTGATAAAAATTGATACCAGTATTCATGCTCTGCCTAGTGAATGAAAAACAAGTTATCATAACTGATAAGACAGAACAGTAAGGAATAATTTCAGTGCTAAACTGACTCTGGATGTCCACAGAGCTGAGCAGCTACAAATTAATGATTTTACAGGATTTCGATGTAAGAATGGTTTTATCACATGTAGGAATATTACTTTGGAAGGGCTAAAAATTCCAAAAGCAATGCAGCAAGTAATTTATGAAAAATTCTTCAACATACTTTTTACCAGTTGTAATTGTAAGGCTTTAGAGTAGATGGATCTCTATCACAATAAAGCTTTTGAGTAGTATATATATATATAATATTAGATTTTCTCTGTTTTTTAAAAAGAATCTTAATAATCATAATAAAAGTCCATTACAGGCAAGGATTCAAAACCCTCATAATTTACACCCAAACCAGTAAGTAGCCAGCACATATGAATACAATTTCAAGGATAAGATCACTGAGAACAAACTGAAATTCTGACAAATTTTTCTCGAATGAGACATGCAAAACTAACAGGGTCAACTAAAAACTGGGCATGAATATAGTTAATTTCTCTTCTCTCTTTGAAATCAGTCAGTTCTGATCTTTGGGCTTAAGTAACAAGTAGGAATGGATTTAAATCAGGGGAAATAAGGCTGATATTCACAACATATTCAACATATTCCTAATGAATGCTTCATTTACATCATGTATCATACCAAATATGATAGTTATAGAAGGTAATTTTTGTACAAGTCAGCGGTGATAGAGGTCCTACTACTAAAATAATTTCTAAAGCAAGTGCCTTTAAAGAACAATGTAGGAAATGTATAGCTGTACTTAGATCTGGATATAGTTTCCTCTTTATAATCACCTGGGTCATATATAAAATACATTTTCCACTCAGATTAAACTAAGAGTGTAGGTAAGGTTACCTTTTTCTTTTCTTTCTTTTTTTTTTTTTTTTTTTCAAGATTGATTTTATTGACTTCTCTGGGGATAGAGATATCAGCATTTCATACCAGCTCAACACCTCTGAAGGCTGTGAAATGACTGAACACGGTAGGCACTCTTCTGCTTTTTTTCTAAATGAACAAAGCTTTCACACTTAAGCAGCAGACAGGGGTAAAGATGAAGCAGAAAGGCAAGGGAAAGATAACCTTATCTTTGACATAATCTGTTAAACAAGAAATATCACCTCTTTGATCGTCCCAACACACATATCTCCTACCCCAAAACAGCAACTGTGACATCCTGTAACGTGAAACCAATACTTTAAAGCAGTTTAGTGCCATTTAAATTATAGTCTGCTACACAAATAACTTGCACTGAAATGTTTATCAGCTCTCTGACATAGCTGCTTCCATTTATAGCTTATAAACTGTTTTTTACTGGTTCCTTCACATCTGATAACATGGCTTGAGAACAGGTGGTGAAAATGTTAGGCAATTATGAGAGCCTCTGTTTGTGCGTGTGTGGTCTCTCGCAAAGCCACTGACCACATACGAAGGCATTGTAAAAGTCCCAAAGTTACATTATCAGCCTCTGTTGTTGAGTACTGCCCTAGCCCTTTCTGCAGCTGGGGTCTTTCTGGACTGTAAATAGCTTTGTTGAAGGGTTAAAAGTTCAGAATTATCAAAACCTACGTTTAAGAACAATTTTCGCTCAAAACAACTCACAAAATAGTTTTAAATCTCACGTGTGTAAGCAGTGTGGCTGAGTAACTGTCCAGTGTTACAGTGTAAAGCTGTTTCTTATCAAGGCTCAGAAAGTGATAAGTTGGCCAAGGCAGGAATTGCATATTACCATTGTACTTTTAGAGGTTTTGCAGCAAACTCTGCTGGAATAAGTTGGCTTTTCAGAGATACATTAGCACGAGTTGTTTAATTTTCTTTGCAAGGAGGGATAAAACCCTTCCGTAGTTTTATCGTAGAAATATTCTTCAGAAGTTTCCTTGCAAGTTCTTAGTACTCAGTTAAAAATATCTGCCTTTAGAAGCATAGTACTCTCTCACTCTGGATTCAGATTTTTATTTTAGGAAAACAAGAATAAAGTGTTGTGATTAGTAATCCAATCAAGAAAGAATTAAACTAATGGTAAAACCTTGCAAATTTTTTCTGACATGTATAAAGTTTTTTAGGCAAAGTAAAGAGATTTTCTAATTTGAAATAATTTCAAAGTTCAATGCTGTTGTTGGTAAGAATTTATTTGCCTTGGACAGTGTAAGTGCTGTGAGACTGTTTCTCACTAGTGGGTATAGTCCAGCTCAGAGTGTTTTCCAATGTTTCCCTGCATTTGGATGTGACAGGTGCCATTCGCCATTATATGGAAACAAAAATAACTTCAAATATTTGCCCTAGAGCTACAATAGGAATGCACATCTTGGATTTCAGCAGCCATTAAAATAACCTTAGTGGAATTGAAAGGAGCAAAGTAATAGAGAGGATATTCTACAGATGGTGCAGGCTTGTATTACCCCTTCCATCACTACACTCCCTCTCAACACAGCTGTATTTGTCCAGGTCCCCTTCCCATTTACCCTTCAGTCATAACCTCCAGAAAAAGAGCATGCACTATAGTACAAGATTGTAAGTACAATGTGCTCTCTTCCATCTACAATGCTTCCATCTACTTCCAAGAGGAATTCTACCTATGCATCAGACCTATGCATTTTATTTTATCAAAGTGTTTCCAGTATTATTGATTGAGTTGGGCAAAGAATAGTACATCTGTACAGAAAAGGTGCATGAACCATAATAATTTTGAAAGAGGCGTGTATCAGAAAGGTTGACTATACAGCCTTCACAGAATTCCTTTGTGCTTCAGTAAAATACACTATACCTCGAGGTCATTGTACTCAAAATCCTAAGGACCAGTTTTGCTTTTGGCATTTTTCTTTCCTGCAATTTTGGTTTCAAACTGTCCTGAAAGTTAGTCAGTGTTGTCATAACAACAAATATAGTTTTGTGTTCCTGTTAATAATTTCTAAAATTCCAGGCAAGAAGTGATGCCTGCTGCTCACACTTAAATGTTATAGAATGAATGCCAATATCAGTTTCTGGTTGTTTGGCCATGAAATAATTTTTGACAAGCTAACTCTTTCTGCAAACTCATTTTTTGCTACATCTGTATGTCAGTATTAACTTACCATGTTCTTCTATTTGAGTTTACAAAAACATGTGTCCAAATAAAGAGACAGGTTTTAAATGGACTACAGTTGTGTAGTGCAGAAAAATTGTTACAATTTTTACTGTTCTGACACTTTCAATATGAGCTTATATTAGAGTTCTAGCTTGCTCTTTCGAAATACATTGAAGAAGAAAGCATTTTTTTGTTTTCCTGTTGTTACTGACACAGAAATATATGGGTTTTTTCATGGCCATGTAAAAAAAACCTATCAAAAATACTGTAAGATTGTAAAATCACATGTCCAGAAATTCGTAAGTGGCAGAATTAAAGTAGTCTGTCAAGTTGTGTCCCTTTGGGACTCCTTTGAAAAGTTTTTAAGAAAACATTCATTTATTTTTCCACTAGATCCTCAACTTTGGCAGTGCACACAACAGCTGTTATTCGGAGAATGCAACACCTAGTGATTTCAGATGTCTCCTTTTCATTTCTATTTTCCCTTATTTGCATGCTGGAAAAGTGTTGTTGTTTTGGAGTTTTTTAATTAAAGCTTTTGCTGAGAAATTGCAGCCTGCAGTGAGCACCAGAATGGGAAAATTCAGTTCACATGATTAGTTTATCAATGTCAGGAAATGACTGAATATAGGAAATTGTAACAGAAGTGTTAGGCTACTTCCACTGGTTGTGCTATTATCATGTCAAGAATAATGTGTTCTTAAAGGATCAAATTCATTAATACAATTTAAGATAACTGACACAATGGACTACGGTGACTTTGCAGTGCAGGTTGTACTTGTGGAGTATCCCCTTGACAATCTGAGAACTTGTACTTCAACAGGAAAGCAGAGGAAAAAAGTAGAGACAAATGTGGTCTTTTCCTCCCTGCTGCAGGGGATTACGTGTGCTGCATGCTCCAGATACTTGTGGAAAACAAGGAAGGGCAAACAGATATTCAGAGGCTTGAATGTTAAACAAATGTGTCTGCCTGAGGGTTCCTGGTAGTGGGACTGAAGGTGATAATGGAAAGACTCTGCCACTGGTCCTCCCAGTAACTTTCTTCGTGGCTTTCCTGTTTACTTTGATACCGAGTTCAGGAGAAGTTGAAATATAAACCAACAGTGTTTATATTGACATATGTTCTTATCTACTATGATTTCATTTTTCAAATTTTCACTACTATTGTTCTACAGAACTTGTGAAGTCAATGGTGTAAATTGTAAGTCACCTCTTAATTATTAATATCTTTTATTAAACATAAATTTTCTACAGACGTCTTAGCTAATACTGAAGCGTAGCCAAGGGAGATGGTCCCTAACTACAAACTGAAAAAGACAAGAGACAGTACTTTCAGCAAAGTTCCAGCATTAATGTAGGAAGATAATTGTTATTGAGATCTTTTGCTTGCTTTTTACCTTTCAGCCATTGGGCTACATTTTGGCTAAGTTTTCAAACTTTTTTTGAAATTGTGGGCAGTATAATTTATAAATGAAGCAAAGGATCATCACATATTTGTAAGGGATCTATGACAAGCAAAAAAGAAATCCATCCATTATAGTGAAGCTTGCAGGGCAGTACAAATGTTCTTTAAGTTCAGCTGTCACTCCCCACGCTGTAGCTGTGTGGCTGTAAAAATTGCTTCAAAATCTCCATGAGTGTGCATGTGTTTATGCACTAAGAACTGCTGAAGTACATATGGAAAACAAACAAATTGAGATGTATTTGATATAGAACAGGTTTTAGGGTTACTAGTGAGTAACTAGTTTTAACTTTCCTAAAAAATAAAAGACTTCTTTTGTGAGAGAAACAAAACTAAACCAACAAACCAAAAAAGCACAACCCTTTCCTGCAGTAAAGAAACTGAACTCTGTTTTTCTTTTCCATGTAAAGGGCCTCAGTCATGGGATGAGTAGTAGAGTGTTTGATGTATCATGGTGCATAATTGGTCAGGTTTGTCCTAAAATCTGCATTGGTATTAGTTGCCCTCTGTAGAAAATGATGGTGTGGAACTGGTTCCTATGGAGATTCCAGCTTGCATCAGAAGATTAGAATAAAAATTATGTATGGTGTTCAGAAAATGACAGTGATCTGTAGGAGGAAGGAGGAGGTCGTTCGGTATTTGAGGGTTTTTTTCCTTTTTTTTTTCTTTTTGAGCTAATTCTGATGTCTGCTTCAGAACTTGCTTGGGAAACAAAGTCTAGCCATAGTTTACATAGCTCTATAAATAATGCCAGCTGTAGAACCATTCACACAACATTGACAGCAATGGATAAAAATACATAAAAACTCAATTTCTCAAACATTGCCTTTTAAGTACAGTAAATCAATGAGCATAAGTTCTCTGAAACACCAACTGAGTTGAAATATAAATGTTTATAAAATATGAGACTCCCAAGCAGATGGGCTAAGGGCTGCTTGGTAGTTTGCATGTAAAAGCAAAAATTTCCCAAGTGGCCACTGTTTGAAATCTTTTTACGTTTCAGCTGTAAACTGGAAATACCACAGTTGGAGTTTGCAGAACTGCTAACCTATCACTACCTCACATAAGTGGGAACCGCAAGGCTTCGCCAGTTACGAAAACCAATATCAAATGCCACACATTAAATTCCCCAGAAACATTTAAATGTTCAATTTCTTTTGTCTTAGTGTTGTAGAGTTATCACTGATAATCAAGTTTGTTAAACTTCATTTTCTGTTCTATTAACATCAAGGGGAAAAAAGAGAGCAGTCCTTCTGAAATTTGAACTGCTTATACAGTGACAGCAAGCAATGAGAGAATGTTTGCATTCTTGATTATTCATGTGTAGTTTAAAATCATATGCTATTATGAAAAATTACACATATAAATGCTTTTTCATTGTTTGGTGGTTTTTCCCCCTCAGCAAAGTCTACTGTTTCACAAGGTCTGTAAGGTGTAATGAGTGCTACTTTAGGAAACTAAAGGAAAATCCATGTGTTCAGCTAGTTGGCAGTCTTGTCGCTCTGCTGCTTCTTTACTGTGAAACTGAGTTTGCCAGTATGGCAGCGGTGTTTCTATCGCTATCCACTAAAATGCTTCAGAGTCAATCAGCAATACAAAAACAGAAATTAGTCAACAAGATAAATTTAGGGAATTTACACATAATCAGACTCAAAACCAAGTATTTGCTTTTCTATAGCAACTTGGGATTCTGTCAGACTCTTAAGAGTGTTAGAAGAGGACAGGCATACACTAAACGATCAAGGCTGCAATGCCTCCTTGTTCCCATGTCATTAAAGACCAAAACTCAGCAACAGAACTGAGTTTGTGATTATATACACATCAAAATAAATATTTTATACTCAGTTTTGCAACTCATTCCTTCAGCTTTACTAGGGTCTTCTATTCATAACATACTATTGTAACAGATGGATAAAATTAAACTTAATTCTTACAGATTTTTAAACCATTATTTAAGCTTTTTCTTTCAAAAAGCTGAGAGAATGGTAAGTAATTGACGGCACTCCCAGATCTACTCTTCAACTAAGTATCTCTCATTGCTTAGGTTGTGATACAGATTAAATATTTGCCTTCTAGTTTGGCATTTTATTTACGTAAGGCTGCTTTCCTCAAATAATTACCCTTTGCTGTTATCATTGATTATTACAAATGGGATGCCACCATGGAAAGCAATGTACCACAGTGCAAGGACAGTTTAAGATGTAGTTTCTACAGTCTTATGAAATAAAACCTATATGCTCGTCCCCATTCTCTGCCTTGTCTCAGTCATGTCTTCCTGGACATGTAAATATGCACCAGAAATGCAAGTGAAGCAGCTTTTGTTGCCAATGAATGACGTTTTTATTTGCATGAATTTGCAGAAGTTTTATGTTTAGCCTGCTAGTGCATAGAATTATGGAATTCTTTTTTGATTCTTGGTCATGCCAAACGATTACATATACGGACAGTTTTTTCTGGTTTTTTACCAATCCGATATCATTCATACCCGTATAAAGTTCCTTTTTTCATTTAAAGATAGTTATGAAATATGCAGTTCACAACTTTATTGAAAGAGAGTGGAATTGTTGAGAATTTTGAGTAAAGAGACTCTACAGAAGTATGCTTACTCTGTAATGACAGGAACACATCTTGCCCATTGTTCAGATTCACTGTTCAGTGTACTGCTAAATTTCAAAGTAAGAGAGGACTATTTTGCTCTCTTAGTCTCACTCTGCAGCTATTACAGAACAGAGTATGTTTTTTATATTTTATCAAGACCCAGATTCACAACTTCTTTATGCAACAGGAGCTAAGCAAACTGAAAAACCTGTGGGAAGCCTGTAGATTTTGGAAATTGGATATTGGATATTGGAAATTAATTTTGGCTAAAACTGAGGTGCTGTCAACAGTAGATTTGATCTTTTACATCGAATTTGAATTTCAAGAACAGGCACCATGCAAAGGTGCAAAGTCTAAAAGGTTTCTGTTGGGGAATAATAATAAGATGCAAAAGTATCCATAGCTCATTTCTGATTGCATAAAGAGTGACTGAAATTTTTTACCACCAACGGTATAAGCAGAGAATTGGCAGATTCCGTCTCAAGAAGAAGCTGCAAAAAAGTCCAAGAAGCAACTTCCCCAAGTTTTAGTAGAGTAACTGTCAGATGTCTGGGAAAATACTTCCCCAGATTTTATATGATCTACACCAAAAAGTGGTTTGAGTATTTTGGCTGGACAGTTTGACTTGACTTTTTGTTTGCTCTGGAGGCAATCAAGATATCATCATATAAGATACTCAGTTTCTTACACTGTTGGGATCAGATTTACTTTAAAAGTTAAAATGGAGAAAAATTAAGTGCAGTACCTTATAGAATTTGCATTAACAAAACAAATAAACATAAAAACCCAATTAACCAAACCAAAACAAACAGCAGCAATGGAAATAACACTTAAATTTCTTTCACTTTTAAGAAGGTCTTTTTCCTCCTGTTTTTATGTTTTGGGACTCAAGAGTTTATGGGAAACCGAATGCTAAGTCATCCCTACACACTAAGCAAGTCTTGTGACCACTATTTCAGCAGGGGATAATATCAGAGTTGGACCAGAAGCCATGTTCTTCCTTTTTCAAAATTTATGAAAAGAAAAATTCTCATATCACAGTAGGACTAAGAGATTATGTGCATTTTCACAGGAACTTTAGGTGTTTTCTCTAAAAATTGAGTGAATCAAAGCAGAGGTTTTTACACAACATTTGCTTAGCCCAGAAGACAAGGACAGAGACAAGGTGTAAGTCCTTCATCTGAATCAGGTAGGTTTTCTGCATTGTAGATGAATATTCTGAACATTTTTCTCCGGTAATATATTACTCCGTGTGACTTGAAATTCCTTTCTTTCTTTTTTTCCAGACCTGGCACACATTTGAAAGTTTCATGTTCTGTAGCTTTTTTAAGACTGAACAGCTCACCTGAAAACATCTGGCTAGTTCTAATGAATGCATTTTTTCTCTGAAGTTTTCAATCTATTGGTTTATGTCCAGTAATCTCAATATTGTTAATGTCCTTTCACTAGGTATCCTGTTCATGTTAAAAGATCCTGTAGATAAGCTACAAAACTTTTACCCTGGTGCTCCAGTCATTTCAATTGGCTTTTAGTTAAACTGAAAACACAGTTTTAATCAGCATTAAAATTGCTCTATCTAATTTGGCTTAAGGCTGTATGTGAACAAGTCCTCTGACAGTAAGCACAAAGGTACTGTTTCACAAATCTTCTATTTTATCCTAAAATCAGTTGTAACACACTTACTTTTCAGAACTGTGTAAGTACTATGGGGTCATTAGGCATTTGAATTAAGGGATCTTATCATTCAATTCATTAACTTCTGGAGAGGAAGGCTGTATCTTCTGTTTATATTCAAGGAAATGAATGTCAAAGATTGCCATGTGTGTGGTGTAAATAAGAAAGGCCACCAGTGTAGAGCTTCCATTTTTGTGATGAGAAAATAAAAGTCAGTTGCTTCTGTTCCAGAGGTGATATTTTACTTAGACATCTGCTCTGTTTGCAGAAAGAAGGCAAAACATCTTTTGTTACTGATTTGCAGACTGAGAGGGTTTAGACATCAATTAAATGTAAGCCTTTTGAAATAAGGCTTACATTTAATTCTATAAACCTTCATGTTTTACTGATAGACTGAGCAGTTCTTTGTTAAAGTACAATTTACATAAGAGACAGAGGAAGTAAAGAAAATACAGGGTGTGAGTTATCATGAAAATAATTGCACTACATCCCTGGAGCATTTTGCTGCTCATCATTAATTTCCTTAGGCTGCAATTCTACTATGAAAACTTTGCCATGGCAAATTATAACATGCTGTCCAAAGTATTAACCGTAGAAGAAAGCAATTTTTGTATATGTTCACTGAGGGGAAAAAAAATAATATGAATCTGGCTGTTTAGAATTGTCAAGGGTGACAGAATTTTATAGGAAATAATTTAAGGGATTTTGCATGATACATTCTTCTTGACATCTTCAAAACAAGGTTCTTATTCTTTGCAACAACTTTTGAATTAATAAAAGTAAGGCAAGAGTTGAATATTGGGATTTTTATTATAATTATGTGGCTCAAATAACTGGCAATAAAGACAAAAACGTTGTATTTAGTTATAAATTTATCCTACACCACCATCATGCAAATCTATAGAGTAAAGAATCCTTATGTAAAATTTATTTTAATCTCTGAACTTATATTTAGTGGCTAAATTGTCATGGTTTACAAAGAAGTGGTAGATGCTGGCTTGTGTTCATTTGAACAGAGACTTTTTTTGAAGTCCAAGAATGAGCAGTCATTCAACACATGCAAGCAACAGTTCACAAGAATACTTGAATTTCAGCTCTTGCTGCATCAGTCATCTTGGGAATAAAAAAAACAGTTCAGAATTTTTTCCTGTGGTGCAAGAATACTCTCTGCAGCTGTACCTAACTCCGCTGTCAGTATCAGGACCACAGGTAACTTTATTAGCAATTGTGTAATCAGTATGTTCTCCACGTCACTAAGTCCGTAAGTAGCACTGAGATCAGCCTGGCTCTTTCATTCCTTCAGTCTTTGAACAATGAGTGTAAGGTATGATGAAAATACAGTTTTTATTCTAATATCATCATTGCAATTGAAAGGATGCAACCTATTCCAGACTCAAGCTCTTTAAAATTTCCCTCTTTGCATTTGATGCAGTTCTTTATGTTGTCATGATACACAAAAAACCCATTACACTACAGAAAATACAGATAGATGAAACTATCTGTAGAAGATTATTTAACTCCTGGATATTTTATTCTGCTCATATATCCTAATTTAGACAGCTCAGCTGAGGAAGGAAACACAAAATACAGAGGGAAGGACCCCCACCCAAAAAAAAAAAAAAAAAGAAAAAAAGAAAGAAAAAGGAAAAACATTTGACATTGGAAAAGGGGAATGTGCTAGAATACAAAAAGTAAAATGAAGGCCCTGGGACAATGACTTCTGATGCCCTGATGACTGTTTCCAGTTTCTAATTTTGTGTGAATAAGCACTATGTGTGCCCCACTTCATATTTTTGAGGCAACCCAATAAAAACTTGAAATATATGGAGTTTTATGCTGTGATGAACCTATAGCAATGCAATTGTGATAGGTAATTAGTAATGCCTTCTGGTAAACTATCTGACCTAAACAAAGACGGCTATAAATGGCCTGCTGCAGTAAACTCACAACTGTGTGTTTAAAATAGATGATGTGTTTGACATCTGAAAAAGTGATGAATATTACTTAACAAAAACAAAAAGCTCAGCATGTCATGCTCAACAAGCATATAGAAAACACTTGCATTGTTCTTTTGAGGCATTTTGTAAATGTTCTTCAGAAAGGAGAAGAGCAGAAAAATATTTTTGTTTTCTTTAAAGAATAAAACTGATTTTGTTTTCTATTTGGACTAGATAGAAACAAGAAATAATTATTACATGGATAAAATTAATATTCTTCTGTTCATAAAGCTACCATACACATTTCCCCTTGAGAAATTCTCCTTTATGGAAAAACACAGCCACCTGAATTTTGTCTGCGAAACAGCAAGCAAACGGAAGTGTTTGCATTGCACATAAAATAGGTGGTAAATTTTAATGGATTTTCTGAAATTCTCAATAATTTTACCCCAGATTAAACTGGTCTGGCTCTACAGAACTATACAATATATGTAAGTGGAGAGATAGCCGTTTTTACCCCATGCAACAATAACATTACTTAAGGTCTAAGTACAGAGTACACTATTATTAATGACAGTGCAAGTGGCACAATATTCCACTGTGAAGATGTTTTGCAATGTTGCAAGGGAGGATAAATAGTTTAATTTGTGATCTAAGTTTAACTGAGAAAGAATTGGCAAATAATGCTCTAAGACATTTTGCATATTTTCCTATTTTCTCCTTTTCCACTCGAAAGTGCTCAACTAAGTCTGAATTTGAACTTTAAATGTCAAAGTGGTTTCATAGTACATGGTGCAATGAATGGACAGTTCATGAGCTAGTTTTGTAAAGCTTTAGCATTGGCTCTTAATTTCTTGAACCAAACCAAAAGAGATTAAAGGTTGTGTTTCTATTTCCAGCTTTTTAAAGTGGGTTAGGGGCCTTCTCCTTTGGAGCCGTTTCTAGTTACTCTCTGTTATTACTGCAACATGAATACTGCTGAGGATTTTGTTCAATTGGCATTCAAGTTCACAGTCCACATTGTGGTTGCTTGAAACTCTTTTTTTCCTTCAAGGATTATTTTTATTTAATTGCTAAAAGCCCACAAACTAACCATTTCAAAGGAAGAGATCTTTCTAATATGGAACAGTAAATTCACCCATAAAAATAGAGTAAAAACAGCCCTATGTGTCCATAAGAACCTGAGAACAGTTTAGGACCAATGTAACTCTCAGGCTTCACACTGCAGTATTTTGCTTTCTTCGTGCAGAGGAAAGGAAAAAAGGTGCCGTGGAGAAGAATTACAGAGTTACTGTGTCTCTGTACACTTACAAAATGCAGGGAAAGGCAATTACCTAGAAAGACCCAGAAACGTCTAGAAATAAAGCATGACAGATCCTGGACACACCTAATACAGTACAACTTCATTTTATGTTTTACTCAAGAGCGAACTGTGTCTTACTCAGTCAGCTAGAGAAAATTAAATTGTTAGTGCCTGGTGGAAAAAAAGCATTAGAGACTGTCTTTCAGGCTCAGCAGTGTCTACAGAGAGGGCAAAGTCCCTCTGTCTGAACTATTTTGAATCTAGACAGCGAAGTGCTGTTTTACCAGCAAGACTGGTTTGCTGTGAACACAGGGACCAGCATGCTACCAGCTGCAAAATCACCAACTGTTTGTTTCTGTGTTTAAAGGTCTCGGGAAGCTTTCAAAAATCTATGACTCCTGCCTTACTACTCTGGCCTCAGGGAGTCCAGTGACACAATCTGCCTACTTCACAGAAGTCATCCGTGGGATAACAGCACTGAGTCCTGTGTTGACACACATGGGCTAAAATAAACGTAACTGTGGCATTTAACATTTTAATTTAAATTGACTGAATGTTTTTGTTATGATGCTCATTTCCAAAAAAATAAACCAGAAACTAGCACATACAGAAAGCTGATTCTGACGTTTGTGTTTACACAGGTAAAAATTTGGATGTGCATTCTGCAAAAAAATAGTTATAGCTCATCATTACCTCTCACTGTGCAGCATGCCTCACTCTTTTGAAACTTTTGAGTGAGACCACCATTTTTGTAGTTCTCACTATGACTAACTTGTGCTTAGCCAGGCAGAGCATTTTAAGCACTCCAGTTCCCAAACCATCTATGAAATGTCATGAAGAAGAGGAGAAAATTAAAAGCAAGAGCTGCAACTCAGGAGTTTCCATATATTGTCTTTGTGAATGTACGTCAATCTCACATACTGGTATCTGAGATGTTCCTTTCATGTCTAATGCAGAAAGTAAGTGTCCTATGAACTGAAAAACGGGGGTTCAGAGGAAAAATGTGAAACAGCTCTCAATGGACGTGGATGCCCACATTTAATTCCATGGAGGAAGGAGAGAACATTAATGTTGTCTATATTGAAATAATTAAGAATAAAAGATGTTATTGTAGTTGGTCTTAAATGCAGCAATTCTAGTTGAGTCTGCATTATTTCTGCAAGGCGCTGTAGTTGGAGCCCTGCCACTGGGAAACCTCCCAGCCGTTCATATGGCTACTGTTTTACTTTGCTTGGCTCAAAAGAAAGGAAAAAAAGCTGTGTGGAAAAATCGTGGTTTGTAGGAGGAATTGCAGTGCCTCTGCAAACTCATGGAGTGCAGAGCCAGGTAATTACCTAGAAAGGCTGAAGGAATCATCAGCCAGTAAAGCAGAGCAGCTACTGGACACGCCCAGTGCAGGATCTGTGCTATACATGCCACCACGGTAAGTAGTGGGTGACTGTCACTTGGGAGAATAGGACACTTAGTTTCATGCCTACAGAGTGGTATAGGAGCCTCTGATCACTGGTGGTTTCCACCTGAAATGTCACAAAGAAGTCACTTGCCATGTGCAAGGTTTTCCAGGCACTCCAGATCTATGGGGTAACACACATCTGAGTATGTGCGTGACTTTGCACGGGCTTGTGTGTGTTTGGTTTAACAGTTTCCCAATCAGAAGACCTCTCATGTAGTTAACTGTCACAAAGTGTATGGATTCTTATCATGAAATTGGAAGAGGGGAAAACACCCATCACAAAATTATGGGGAGGTAGACTTTTGAAACCAGAGCTTCAAAGCAGTTTAATTGTTACAGTCACATTTTTCTCAGACTTCAAGACCATGCTAGTTGCAGGTCCTATTCAGATAAATATCCTTACCTCATAATCAGGATTAATTACTTTCATACTTAATGTTCTTTTCATAGGAAAATTATTAAAATGACTTAATAGTCAGCTAAATTTTGATAGTTTCAGTTTGAATGGGTTATCAAAGACCTTGGCTAGATTTATGTCTCTGTGGTGCCAAAGGTTTCCTTTGCTGTAATCTGTAACTACTGTTAAGTATTTCAGGTTTCTGAAAGGGTAATTTCAGTGTACATTTTTAAGGTGTATGGCCAGATGTTACAGACAGAGTCATGGATCTCATAGGCATAAAAGGAGCCTGCAAAGCCAATGTACACAATTTAGTTTTTGAAACAAGATTAAGATTTTATATGAAAAGGAGCAAATGGAGGAATATAAATGAGAGACTTTTTGCCATATCCATTTTAATAAACCTCTACTGAGAGCACCACATGTGTTGCATATATTTCCAGTGTTTGGTATCTGATTTTAGCACAACATGTTGAAAATGTGTCTCATCATTATTAGAAGAATGAGATGATTCCAGGAAAAGTGCAATTATGAACTGTCACTCTCTAGCAGAATGTCAGGCATCACCTACAAGCTCAAATAACCTACTTCCCAAAAATATGTCAGCAGAAGAAGGGAGATTTTGTTTTCCACGTTAGCACCATATAACACCTGCCCGCCTGATCAGCTTTCCAAAACGGGAAATGCTCATTGGTCAGCAGCAGCTAAAACGAACATGGTTTTACCATATGTAGGAAGTAGCGTCAGCAAAAGCCTGACTGCTGATGTGTTGCTCCTTCAATTTGAAGAAAACTACCACAGAAGGATTATGTGTTTACAAGACACACACTGTGCTGTATCAGAAGACAAGGAAGAGAATTTCTCAAAACTCTTTTCTTTTTCTTTACCCAAATAGATTTTTGTTTCTACAGAGATGAGATTGAGGGGTATATTTTCTTCAGTTTTTCTTTTTTATTGCTTTTGCTGTATTTTCAAAGAATATGAAACATACTACTTATGCATATTCAAATCGTCAAAAAAACCAACCCTAATTAATTTTCACAGCAAAAAACTTCCAGGACACCAACTTTTTTTCTCCCTTTTCAAAATGTTTGCATGAAAAAAACAAAGCAAAACCAACCCACAAATGGCTCAGCACTCTTACAAAGCTTCTTTGTAAAGCAAATCTCCCACCAGATTCAATGGGATGTCACTGTGTGGTTTGCTTCGGATTAGTTTAAAAGGAACAGTGCATGCAAATCATAACCAAAGTAGATTTCCAAAGAACGTCTTGCCCGATGCAGTCGAAATTCATCATAGTTGTGCATGCAACAGCATGCACAACAGTTTTGCCAGCCTGTGGGAAGAGTAAACACCTCACACTGAGCTTTGTAGCAGTGTCAGATACTCAGGAACACAGCACGTTAACCATTGCAGCGCCCAATTTTTAAGTACCTGGCCAGCTCTGGAACTCACTGTCCTACCTTTGGGTGTCTGGGTTTCCTAAAGCCATGCCTATAATAGGAGAGGAGGATGCCTAATCTTTGAACATTCAATAGCCAGCATGCTGTACAGAGAATGGGACCCTCCATTGTATTCTGCTAAAGATGCTCCAGTGTCACGTAGAGCAATTAAACAAGAGTCGAAGCCAAAGATAGAGCAAGCAGAATTTCTCTGTCTTCTTGTAGTGTAGGAGACATATTGTTATGCCATTCTGTCCTAGGTTACAGTGTAAGATGTAACCAAGAGTATGTATTCTATTACCATCTTCACAAGCTGTTAAAGCAGGTGGGGCAGTGTTTGTTGTCTCCTACCATGACTCATCCCTGATAACTCCCTTCAGGGGCTATCTCTGTTAGTGGGCAATCAAGGACACACCGAAGGACTCATAGAATTACATCAGGCCGTTGTGAGGTGCTCCGCCCAGGGGGAGGAGCCAAGCATTCCCACCTGGATGTAATCTGGGGTTTGGAACAGCACAAGCAGTCCTACCTACTGGATTCCCAGAGGACAAGAGCTACCACTGGACCTTCAGGTGAAGATGAGACCCTTCCACAGGATCATCACTTCAAGAGGACCACTTCAGCTGGACTGCTACTACCAACCTGACTAACAGGGTGTCAGATTGTATCCTGACTCTGTCAGTGTTCTTGTACTATTGCATTTATTTTAATTTTCCTGTTAAATTATAATTCTGACTTCTGATCTCCCACTGGTTTGTTTTCAAGCTAGTACACATTCCAAACTGCAAAGTTTCTCTAAGCCAGGGACTGAGGCTGGTGAAGATAAATGCAGGAAACCATCAAAAAGTATAACGCAAGCACACCAGTCCTCTGTAAAAGAGGGTGTATCACACAAACTGTTCACTTCAGTTTAGTCTTGACAGGAATGAAAATGTCACATAAACTGAAGAGAAAGTTATAAAAGAAAAATCTCTGTAAAGTAATAAAAGATATCTGTAACTTCATACAAGGTATAAACTTGTTTTCCCTCTAAATTCTCAGAATCTTAAGTGAAGGAAGAGGTAAATTGATATGGATGCTGAAGGAGAACTGAAGGTACTAGGATGCCATTTTTCTAAATAGTCCATGAGAAATTGATTGGGAAACAACCTGTTGACTTGTACAAAGCCAGCTCAAAAAATACTAAATTCTTGACTTACTAAGGCTGATTCCTGCAATGATATCTGATTGCGTATGAAGAGGAAGAATTTGACACACTACCTTTTGATTTGAGAGGGAAGAGAGGTCTCTTTACAACTCAATAATGCTATGAGTCTTCTCTCACCTGTACCCAGAACCTACAAAAGAACTTTGCACGTATTAATGGCTCTGAGCATCTCAGGTGGTTTTTCGTTTCTCAGAAAGCTTAAGCATAACCAGTGAGAAGTTAAAAATCCCATGCAATAGGATAGAATTTGTGTAGGAATTTATATAATGGGTAAGATCTGTGTACACGTAGTAAAGGGAAATTAGTTTGTGCTTGGCAGCAGCTGCTGGATTCTGTTATCGGTGATCAATGCTTTCAACTCTAGATAAGATGTGTTGTAATAACTCATTTAGCTCTCCTTCTAGTAGTAGGCATTTATGAGCCTCAATCATCAAAGTGTTTGAAAACAGAAGTTTTTTCCCTCTTTGGGTTTTCATTCTTCCTATCAGTTGTAGAACGGCTTGACTCATGTGCTGGTTCCATACTTTAATGTTGGCTAGTGTTTCTTCTGTGTTTTCCGTGCCCATGGGGAACAGGTGGTGTGGTCTGCACTGTGAGATATTGAGAAAACCTACAATATGCTTTCCAAGAGCAAAACTGGCATGAATTTTTTCTAAAACTTGATGATTTTGTGACGGTGAATTTGTTTTCTTAGAATTATCAAAATAAGATTTTCTTCTCTCAGATCCTCAGCAGAGGATCTTTTGTTTAAAGACTTCACTTTCTTACTCTTGGCCATGTCATAGAAAAAAGTTTGCTAGATAGTCAAGGCATGCAGCTGGTTCATGTCAATTAAGTCCACAGGACCTGAAAAATCCTTGAGTTAAGAGGACTGCTGCATTTGAGTTGAAGGATTATCTAAGTGAGTAGGTTTGAATAGAGTCTTGTTTTCAGTGGTGATATTTAGAATGTTGTTAATGAAATTTTGCAAAAGCTTATCAATAAAAAGATAATGTTTGTCATGTATATTTAGATCATGCTACTATATGTCTGAACACGTGCAAGTCACTCATATTCAGATGAAAAATTCTGTGGAAATTGTTAGGATTTGCTTGTATATGACTCACAGCTATTTGTGCATTCTTGAATGTTTCCGTATTTTTTTATAATTTTTGCTTCAATGCAGAAAACGGTTACATTTATTTTGCATAAAGTAGGTTTCTAAGCTGTTGTTTTTTCTGCTTCCTAAGTAATCACTTGCCTCTAAAGCCAGAGTCTTGGAAAAATAAAGAGCGGATCCAGAAGCAGTGGCTTAAAGTTTCAGAATCAACTAATAAAGAGCATAGTTTTTACAGGCAGCAATCTTTACTGTCTTGTGACTGATGGTACCTATCTTGGTATGCACTCGGTCAGGCTGTAAAGGAATATGCTGTCTTTTTCCTGTACTACTGCTTGCTGCACAGCACCCCCTAAGCCTCCTCCTGATGAAGGTCCTTGACTACGTTTTCTGAATATAATTTCTCTACTAGAAAAATCACGTTGTTGTATCAACTGTGTGTAGCTCACAAAGACTGTGACAAGTTCATTCACACTGGTGTATTTCCATGGAGGTTGACTATTTGTTAATTTACTGTACTTACGTAGGCTTTTAATTGTTGTCAGATGTTTTTCCTATACTAACAATACTAAAAGCTCTGTTGTTCTGTTCACAAATTTAAAGAGGGAGACAAAAGTGGTTTAACATTGCCTAATGATTTCAGCCTTCGTTTCTTAGTCAGCATTGTCCAGTCCACTGCCAGCCTCTGCCGTCCATATATATCTTGCCCTCATTTTTCCACCAATTTTTAAGAAGGCTGTGGCAAGATGTACAAAATGGTATTCTACCACATAATAGAGAGAAAAAATCCTTCCTTTCTTCCTTCCTTTCTTCCTTCCTTTCTTCCTTCCTTCCTTTTTTTTTTTTTTTTAATCTACTCCCTTTTTGTCCAGTTCCTTTGGTCTCTCATTATGTACATTGTATTATGTTAGAAAAAACTCTCCATAAAAGTAATATACCAACATCCTCAGTCAGCTCTTGAAGTGTCCACTTTCATGATGATAGGAACCAGGACAGCCAGTGAAGCCCTGATCTTTTATAGTCTGCTGTTAAAAGTACAGAATGTCTTCATGTCTCTATCGTGTCACAAACATAAAACAGTAATAGGGCTCACTTCTGAAAGCAATGTTAATTAAAAAAATATTTGTACCATTATTTTATTTGCTAATAAAAAGCAATACGGAAAACTCAAGCCATTTGAAACACTTCTGCATAAAAACAAACCTTGAGAGTAGATCTAATCCTTCTCACTAATATAAACATTTAATTGATCGCTTTCAAACATTTTTAATAAGGATCCTCATGATAATATGAGAAAAAAAACCAAACTAACCTATGACACCAGGATTTCTCTGAAATAACTAAGGGGTCAAAAAGTAATCTTTAACTGGAAATGTTCTTCTAACGTGTGGGTTTTTTCTCATAAATATTATAAAGCTCATTCTTTGAAAGCAAAGCCTCATGTACGACAAGTATGACATAGTCGGAGATGGGTTTGAATAGCAAATAGTGAAGTTCTAAATCTGAAGGAAGGTAAATTAAAAAGCCAAAAGACACATAGGATGTATCTACTTAAAAATTATACTCAAGAAATTTCGTTTTTCAGAAAAGCTGTGTTTTCATGAGGCAATGTATTGGATGGCTAAAAAGGTGTGTATGGAAATAGTATTCTAATGCTACTGCTCTTTATGGCAGTAAGAGACACCCTTACCATACAGATAAACTTTCTCTGACGTTTTGGCTTAAATTTTGTTTAGAGTTTAGCATCTTCCTGCATTATTTTTAGTAAAATAGACCAAATATAAACAACAACAAAAAATTAGAATCTTAGAATGGCTTCTGTCAGAAAGGACCTTTAAGATGATCTAACTCCAACACTTCTGCCATGGGCAGGGACACCTTATATGAGATTACTCAAAGCCACATCCAGCCTGGTACTGAACACCTCCAGGAATGGTAACTCCACAACCTCTCTGGACAACCTGTTCCAGTGACTCACCACATCACAGTAAAGAATTTCTTCCTAATATCTAATGTAAACTTAGCATCTTTCAGTTTAAAGCCATTACTCCTTGTTCTATCACTACATGCTTTTGTGAAAAGTCCCTCCCCAGCATTCTTGCAAACCACTTTTAGATACTGAAAGGCCAAAATAAGGTTATTCTCTGTGTTGTATAACCCAGTCCCTCTGACTTCATAGGAGAGGTATTCCAGACCTCTGATCACCTTTGTGTCCTTCCTATGGAATTGGTCCCACTGGTCAATAGCCTTCCTGTTCTGGGCAGCCTGGAGCTGAATACAGTGCCCTGGGTGGAAATAGAAGGGGAGAATCACCTCCCTCAACCTGCTGGCCATTCCTTTTGATGCAGCTCAGGATGCAGTTGTCCTTCCAGGCTGCAAGTGCGCATTGCTGGGTCATATCAACATTCTTGTAAACCAACACCCCTAAGTCTTTCTCTGCATGGCTGCTCTCAATTCATTCTTTGTCCAGCCTGTATTTGTGCTTGGGATTGCCTTGATACAAGTGCAGGACTCTGCACTTGGCCTTGTTGACCCTCATGAGATTTACCTAGGCCCACCTCTCAAGCTTACCAAGGTCTCTCTGAATGGCATGACTTCCCTGCAGTGTGACAGTATCACACAGCTTGGTGTTGTCAGTGAACTTGCTGAGGATGCACCCAGTTCTATTGTCTGTGTCAGTGACAAAAATGCTGAAGGTGCCAGTCCCAATACTGACCCTTGAGGACACCACTTGTCACTGCTCTTCCCTTTCTACTCTTGGAGTGCGACCATCCAGCCAAGTCCTTATCCATCAAGTGGTCTATCCATCAATTCCGTGTCTTTCCATTTTAGAGATGAGGATGTCATGTGGGACAGTGCCCTGTGCTTTGCTCAAGGCCACATAGATGATATTTGTTTCTCTTCCTTACTCACTATGTATCACCATCATAGGCAGCCACCAAATTTGTCAGGCAAGATTTGCCCTCAGTGCAGCCATGTTGGCTGTCACCAATTACCTCTTTATTTCACATGTGTCTTCACATAGCTTCCAGGAGGATCTGCTCCATAATCTTGCTGGACCTTGAGGTGAAACTGCCCGGCCTGTTAGATCCATGTCTTCTGTTCTTCCCTTTTAAAAACAAGTTTTAGGTTTCCTCTTTTCCAGTCAGTGACAACTTCACTGCACTGTTGTAACTTCTTACATATGATGGATAGTGGCTTAGCCACTTATTCGGCCAGCTCCCTCAGGACCCCCAGAAATACCTCATCAGGTCCTGTGGACTTGTGAAGCTTCAGGTTCCTTAGATATTTTTGAACCTGATCTTCTTCTAGAGCAGGAAGTTCTTCATTCTCCCAGTCCCTGGTTTTTCTTTCTGTGACTTGAGCAGTGTGTCTGGTTTACTTGCCAGTGAAGACTGAGGCAAAACAGTCATTAAGTACATCAGCCTTCTCAATATCATGAGTAACCAGGTCTCCAGTCTCCTTCTGGAGAGGGCACACATTTTCCCTACTCTACATTTTACCACCGATGTGCCTATAGGAGCTTTACTTGTTCCCCTTGACATCCTTGACCACGTTTACTTCTATCAGGGGTTTAGCTTTTCTCCCTGATTGTTGTCTAGAATCGTTCTGGAAAGTTTCTGTGCATTCCTTACACAATGCTTCCACTGTCTGGAGGCTTCCTTTTTGTGTTTGACTTTGTCCAGGAGCTCCTGATTCATCCACACAGGCCTTTTAGTGTTTTTGCCTGACTTCCTCTTTGTTAGAATGCATTGCTCTTGAGCTTGGAGGAGATCATTATTAAATACCATCCAGCTCTCTTGGGCTCCTCTTCCCTCCAGGATTCTGTCCATGGCACTCTACCAAGGAAGTCCTTCAAGAGGCCAAAGTCAGCGCTACTGAAATCCAGCACAGCGAGCTCCCTGTGTGCTCTCCTTGTTTCCCCAAGGATCTCAAACTCCACCATTTCATGGTCACTGCAGACCAGCCTGCCCTTGGCCTTCACATTCCCCACCAGCCCCTCCTTCTTGGTGAGAATAAGGTCCAACTTAGTGCCTGTCCTCCTTGGCTCCTCTATCACTCGGAGAAGGAAATTGCCATCAATGCATTCCAGGAACCTCCTGGATTGCTTATGCTCTGCTGTGCCCTCCCTCCAACAGGTGTTTGAAGGCTCCTGAAGCCCCCCATGAGGATCAGGGCTTGTGAACTTGAGGCTGCTCATATACATCTGTAGAGGGCCTCATCAGCTCAGTCTCCCTGGTCATGCAGCCTATAGTAGACGCCCACAATAAAATCCCTTGTCCCTGCCCCCACTTTAGTACTGATCCAGAAGTTCTCAGTCAGTTCCTCATCCATTCCCAGGTGGAGTTGCAAGCACTCCAGGTGTTCATTGACTGTGGGTGACGTGTCCTCCTCATCTTCCCAAACAAGCCTACCAAGAGCAAACAGTCTGTCGGAGAGAAAAAGGACTGCATTGGTCCATATGGGAAAGTAAACCCAGACCCAGCAGCTACAGCAAAGCAAGTGGGGTGGCAGCTTTCCAGGCAAGGGCTCAGAGCAAGGAGAGCAGAGCAAGGCTGATTCTGGAAACCACATCAGCAACGAGTCCAATGATCCCTGAGCAAGCTCGCAGTGACAAGGCAGGTCTGAAGTCAAGCCCTGACATGAAGCCTGGGCAGGGTCTGAACCAGCAAAGTACATGGCTGGGCACTGGCACGGCTGCAGTGGAGTTCAACGATCTGACCTTAACCGCAGCTCCCAAGCAAAGCAAAAAGGCCCTTTGCTGCTTTTTACCGCTGTTTCTCAGGACTTTTTACCACTGCCTCATCCCAGGCTACACAGAAAGGATGTCAGAATCAGCCTTGAGCAGAGGCAGCCAGATCTGTAACAGGAATAAAATAACTAGGATACCGAGCCTCAGTAATACTTTTGAAGGTGCACTGGACTCCCATAGGGGAAGTACTTTCTTTTCATTTCATGAACTTTGTAACTTGTTCATAGAGCTTATTCATCCATATCTCCCACTTCATAGCCCTACAGCAATGTAGCATAAACATACGTAAGGGCAAGAAACTGCATTAAAAAGTGGTTTGAGATTCAGACTGGAAGAGAGCAGAACTGACCAACAAGCAGTTCTGGTTCAGTAAGTTTTTAGTGGCTTACTTGATTGTTTGAAGTGCAGTGTGTTTAGGCTTTGTATATCAGAACCAAGAGAAATGAGAACAGCATCATTGGTTAGAAGGGCTCAGCTGCTGCAGTGGGAAGGGAATTTACTTCTGGAGTCACCACATGGACATGAGAAAGGAAAGGTTTCTTTTCTTGCAATTAAGAGGTTTATTTCTTTCTGCTTTGTGGCTGAAGCCCATTAGGTAGCATGAAGGAAAATTGTCAGAAAAACCCTGTGTCAGGCCACCCCAAGGCAGGGCAGCAATCCCTATGTCTGGAGAAAAAGAACATATTTCATATTTTCGTAAGCAAGGAATCCTCAGGCTTTTCTCTTCTCTCAGAAGGCCCAACTTAGATTTCCCCTCCCCACATTTTCTGAAGCTGGAGCATAGGTAGATAAAGGTGAGATGAACCACACACAGTCCTGTCCCTCACAGCAGTGTTTAAGCTATCTAATTTTCAACTTTGCAAGTAGGCCAATAGAAAACTTGTGAGCTGGACATTGTTTTCAAAGTGATAAGGAGCAAGTTCTCAGAGTGTGTAACATTTCTCGGGATTATTGTTTTACAAGCATGTAGAGAAAGACACAGTGATGAAGAAGTCCGAAGTCTGTCAAAATTGTGTTCAATCTCAATTATCTTAAACTTCTCTCTTGAATAATAGCATTATTGAATTGCTGAAAATGTTAAAAGCTTAGTCTGTATATTATATGTCATCAGAGATGCAGAAAACAAGATTGATACAAGTCTCTGGGTAATGGTGCTTCAGTAGTTCTAGTGCCATGATGGGGCACCTTTATGCAAATCTAAACTAGTCTGCAGTGTGCAATTCTCTCCTTTGAAATGTCGTTTATTTAAGTCTTTATTTCTCTATAGTGTATGAACATACAGTTCTATTCAGACAACATGAGGCAGCTAGATGATCTGCAACTGATAGAAGCACAAATTAAAAGTTTTTCTTGGCTTTAATATTAAAGTAGAGTTCATCTAACCAAACAATTTGATGACAAAAAGATTTTGAATACCTCATAAGCATGGATAAGTAGCTAGCAGAGTGTCCTCCTCTCCCTCTCAGTTTCTACAATATAATTACGCAACACTAACACTTTGCTGAGAAAAATTCAAATAGCCAGTTCAGCAAACCAGGTGCAGTCATGGATGCGACTATTCTTTGTTAGACACACTTCAAGAATAGTTTTTAAACCAGCCAATGAGACTGGAAACAGACCTGGACGCATAAAATGAAAAATTCAAAGCTGAGCCTATAAACAGCTCTGTGTTTTTTATTTAGCTAATTTAATTACATGAACTTAAAACAGACCAAACAGCAACATTCTTCTATAACTTGATGCATTTTAGATGCTGTGAGTGTTTTCTTGTGGGAGAGAGAAGAGAGGCACACAGAGCTCTCTCTGAAAGCAATTAAATACTAATAACAGAGAGTGACATCATGCTGCATGACTTCTTCAATTAGAACACCAAGTCATTTCTGACTTAATCATTCCCACTTGTTAATTTGTTCTCTAGAAGTCTTAACAGACCTGCTTCTTGTCTCATTTTATAATAGGATTTCTGATTCTGGCACCTTTTAAACAGAATTCCAGATGGATGCAGCCTTCTATTAGAACAGAATCTTGTGTTTTTCCTACAGCAGAACAGGACATGAGTGGCTCACCTGAAAAACTGATATAAAGTAAATAAATTAACATAAGTGCTTTTATTTTCTATTTAGCAAGAGTGTGGACTGAATCCTCACATTATTGAGACTAAAAAGAAGTTTTGCCATTGACTGCAGCAGAAAGCAAATTTAGCCCAGTTTATGTAAATTACTTTACGCCTTCCCAAGAGCTCACCATACAGTTTGTAAGAAAATTGTGATTTTATGTCTAATCAGGTATTTAAAGTACTTGGGGAAAATAAAGCAGAATTTGTAACACTGAGCATTTAAAGAACATTACTAGAGTAGGAACAATCAGGGATATTCCTATCTATTATAAGGCATTAAGTATGTGATTTGGATCTTGCTATGCATAATTATTTTTGGTTCTCTAACCTGAAAATATTTCCCATTCTGTGTTCTTATTTATGAATATTGACATGTTGTTGAAACCTTCTGTTTTTCAATCTTTTGTGCTCTAAATCTAAATGACTGACATTTCAACTACCTGTTTCAAAGTAGTACAGAAACAACATTTTACCTTTTTCCTTACAAGTCATTAATAACTTCAGAAAAATAAATTTAAAAGCAAAGTCCTGTTTTCCATCCTCAAAGCAGGTTTGACTCTTAGGAGGTCACTTTCCATTGAAGTGATTGTACACTATCAATTCCAAAATCCTTTCTAACAATCGACAGGCCTCTCTAATAGTTATTACAGCTCTTAATCTTGCATATGATTTTGACTGATTTGACAGTGGTTTTTGGGGTAATTATTTACAAGGCTGTCAGAACGATAATTGGGCCTGTGAGGTGAATTGAAGCTTGTCTGAGCTGAACATAACCGGGACAGTGTAACTGAAGACAACCCCACTCTGATGTATATAAAAATTATAAATATTATGACCTTTTGCAAAAAATATATAAAGAGAGGAGGGAAAGAAGAAAGGAGGAAAAATATAGGTGGTGAATAAACAACAAACATCAGGATCTGCAACAGTTCTGGAGGGAAAAAAATATATCATTGTATTGGAAAAGGATAATATGATTTTTAAATGTCTTTTTTTCATGAAATTTTACAAGCTCAGTATCTTCAAAGTGAAATTCAGATAAATGCGAGTAAAGCACTAGAATTTCAAGACCTCACCTAAACTGAAGCTTCTATCTACATTTTTCAGGACATCTTCAGGACTTTTCTCTGTGAAATACTTCAGAAACGGAAGCCAATGAGCCCTCCATACAGCCCTGCAAAACACGTAGTGTCCCCATTTTACAGCTGAAGAAAGATTAAGTAACTCGGATTAGGCCACAAGAAAACGATGCTTCAGAGCCAAATTAGAGATTTATGATTTCTAGTTCTGTGCTCCAAACATTAAATCACATCTCTCCATCCAGCCATGACTATTAACAAACTGACTTCCAAATTAACAGGGAAACATGATCCGGCAGTCCTTTTGTAGTATCCCTCTTCTTGCTTCTTCCTTTTTCAACAAAGTGCTCAAAGACTTTATTTCCTAGTGCAAGCTGAAATACTGGGACCAGCTAGGTGTATGATATTAATGCAGAAAAGTCCCTGTGCGACAAATGTGATCCAGAGCTTTCTGCAGTGCAGAAGGTCGTGCATCTGGCATCTGCACCTGGTGAAAAGCTATTCAAAAGAAAACAGTGGAGCCATTTTCCAATGGTTACATTTGTGCCTCCCACAGAGAGCTGCAGCTTCTGGCTCAAGATATGGACAGGAACTCTGTTACTGCTCTGTACTTTTTCAACAAGAGAAACTTATACCAATTTAGGTGGCTCTTCATTACTAAGTATATTGGTCTGTTAGTCTGCTCTATGTCACCTTTCCTCCCAGTTAACAGTGGGCAAAAAACCTCTAGTACTCATCTTCGTTTATTGTCTTTCATTTCCCAACAGACCGTAGGAATAGAAATGAAAACATTCCAGTTAGATCAACAAGTGCCACATTTGTCAGATTACTAAAACCCAATGATCCAGTGAACAGCTTCTAAAGATTTCACCAGATATTTGTTTCTTTCTTGTATTTTGCTCTGCCTTATCACTTATTTTTGTATAGCCATTTTATTTCCACTTTACCAGTGTGGGAGAAATCCTCATCCCTTTGCAGTCAAAGGCAACAGCGAGTATTTCCCTTTGTGTTAACATTTTACCACATGCATGTGATACACGTGCAGTGCACAGAATTATAGCTTCTTGCTGTTTTAGAATATTCAAAATATACTGTCTTTCTACCTGAGAGACACAAATCTGCTATATCCTTCACAGCAGTAAATTATCTAGGATAGATGTAGAAATCCGTCTTTGCATAATTCCAGTGGAATAATTAGGGTGACAACAGCATCTGTTTCAGGAGCTGAGACCCACCTTGCCAGGATGTGAAGGTATAAAGATTTTACCACAGGGAAAAAACTGACATTTTTTGATTCCTTTCCTAGGCTTACCATATCCTACAGGGAATATCGTTGGTGGGTCACAACTGAATGTTAATCATTTGGAAGAAAGTACAGTCTCACTGAGCAGAGATATACAAGGTACTGTAACGTTAAAAGATACACATCCTGACTTAGAAAAGCTCAGAACATAGGGGAGAGGAGAAGGGAAGGAGGGAAGTGTATAGGCAGAACGATGGACAGATGGATTGGTTATAATAACAAATTACATTAGGGTCACTCTTTTGAAAGACTTTCTGTGAACTGAAGTTGTTCTGACAAGTAGATGTCCTTGCAGAACATGGAGAATTTTTTTTCTGAACAAATACCTCTGTTTGTTGGACAGGCTGAGGTGAAGTCAGGTCATAGCCTACCTTCAAGCCTTGAGGTCTGGATTCTCTCCCACTCACCACATCTGGTGCTGGACTGAGGAGAAAGCCAGGCCCAGATATTTAATTCCTGTTAATATAGCACATTAGGAAAATTGCATCCAGCTTTGCTGCCAAGGCAGAACCACAAGAAGTTTGCCAGTTGTGCCAGCTGGTTTCAGTCCCATCGTTCTCATCCTTCATTAAGTTCCAGGACAGTTGGTAAGATCAGAAGTCTGGGTTTGAAAAAGATATTGGGAAAGCCTGAATTACCCAAAGCTTTTCCTGAATTTGAAGTACAGTGCTGCAGTCATGTTGAGTGCTGCTGGGTGGCACAGTTCAGCTGACTTTCTAGGTGATGCTATAGCACTGTTTCTCAGCCTGGCAGTGCACAGCAAAGGAGTGTGTATGCATATTTGCCTTGAGGCTACCCTTGTCTTACCTCTGACATGACAAAATTTGGGAATCTAGAGTACAGAGGATGAACTGCCTTCAAAGTTTCCCAGGTGGTGGTGTCATCAGAAGACCTTTTGCCAAGTGGTGTGGGCTGCATGCCTATGTAATTTAAAAGAAAATTATGATCTCTGAATTTCATCATATGCTTCTGTGTGGTTTTTTCTTCTGCTTTTGCATCTGAGATGCTGCAGCATAGTAAAGGCTGCAAAACATGACATCTTTGAGAGCTTTGTGGGTGTGTATTGACTGTCAGTTTCTTCTGAATCCACTAACTTACAGAAATTGTAGACAAGCCTTCTGACTGGAAGGCGTAAATACCTCAGCTTAACCAAGAAGATTTTCAAGTGCATCCAACAGCAGTCAGACTACTGAGGCTTTTGTGGTTCCCCGTGTGACACAGGGAATGCCCAAATCCTGATAGGCAAGAAAGGACAGGCTCTGCCACCCTTACTTGATTGGGTAACTATTTTATTCATAGGCACATAAGTTGCCAATTGCAAGTTATGAATTAGAGAACTTATGAGTTGGAAACCTCATTAATGAAACAATGAATTAATGAATTCATATATTAGACTAGTCTACAAAGGGGATAGAGCCCTTATTTAACATATTTGTATGTTTCTTTCCTAGAAAAAAATTTTAATTTATGGAATACCTTGTCCTGTAAATTTGAGAGATACAAATGGACCATGACAGTTGTCATGGTTTTCTGTAACTGTTTCTACAGCCGTGCTATACTTCTATGAAAATATTAGCTGAATGATTTAGAATCCTAGAATCATACCACATCTCAAGTTGTAAGGTACCCATAAGTATCCTCAAGTCAAACACCCTGTTCCTCACACCACTACCTAACAGTAAACTGTATGACCAAGAACATTGTCCAGACTCTCCTTGAACTCTGATAGGCTTGGTGCCATAACCTCTTCCCTGGGGAGGCTGTTGCTGCCTCTTCTTCAGGTGAAGAATCTTTCCCTAATGTCCAGTCTAAACTTCCCCTGATCCAGCTTTGTTCCATTTTCCCATGTCTTATCGCTGATGGCTAGAGAGAGGAAATCATCACCTCTCACTCCACTTCCCCTCTCAGGAAGCTGTAGCCTGCAATGGGATCACCCCTCAGCCTTCTCTTCTCCAAGCTGAACAATCCAAGTGACCTCAGCTGCTCCTCATAAGTGTTGCCTCCAGACCTTTGCAGCATCTCAGTCACCTTCCTCTGGACACAGTTTTATTTCCATATGTTGTGACACTCGCAGCTGCCCCCAGCACTTGAGGTGAGGCCGCCCCAGTGCAGAGCAGAGCGGGACAATCCCCTCCCTTGCCCGGCTGGCGATGCTGTGCCTGGTGCACCCCAGGACAGGGCTGGCCCTCCTGGCTGCCAGGGCACTGCTGACTCATGTTCAACTTGCCATGAATCCAAGACCCAGGTTCTCTTTCCCTGGGGCTGCCCTCTAGCCTCTGATCCCCCCGTTTGTAAATATTATGAGGATTCCCCCACCCCAGGTGGAGAATCCAACACTTGTTAAATTGCATTCAGTTAGTGATTGCACAGAACTTTTTTCTATCCAGTTCTATCTCCACTCTCAAAGGAGTCCACAGCTCCTCCTAATTTAGTATCACCAGCAATCTTACTTAATGTATGTTCAACTCCTCTGTCCACATCATTTACAAATACACTGAGGAGCACCACCCTTAACATTGAGCTCTGGGGAACTCCACTTGGCCACGAGCTTGTTGAAACCTCCTTCACTGTAACACTTTGGACCAGACCCATTCACCAATTGTTCACCCATCCCGTTATGGACTTGTCTAGTTTATGTGCTGTGTGAGACAGTATCAAAAGCTTTGCTAAAATCCCAAACCACCACATCTACCAGCTTTCTTTGGCTAGCTAGATGGGTGGCCTAGTCACAAGGAAATTAAGGTGGTTAAGCAAGACTTTCCCTTTGAGAGCCTGTGCTGCCTATGACCTCTGAAGACTGAGCTGTCTCTCAAGTGTGTGTCTATAAATCTCAGAAAAACCTTATCCATAATTTTGCCAGGCAATAAAGTGAAACTGATAGGACTGTATTTACCAGGGTCTTCCTTCTTACACTTATACTTTCTTCTTGAAAATTGGGACACATTATAGAATCATAGAATTGTAGAATGGTTTGGGTTGAAAGGAGTTTAAAGGTCATCTAGTCCAAAATCCCTGCCAGGGACAGGGGCATATTCCACTCAGGAAGTCTACTCAAAGCCCCATCCAGGCTGGCCTTAAACACTTACAGAGATGGGGCATCCACCACTTCTGGGCAACATGTTCCAGTGCCTCAGCATCTCCACAGCTACCTCACATTGGCCAGCTTTTAGTCAACTGAGACCTTTCAGACTGTTGAAAAGTAGTGGAGAGAGGTCTTGTGATGACATCAGCCAGGTCTTTCAGTATCCCGGGATGAGTCCCATCGGGCTCCATGGACTTACATGCATCCAGCTGGATCAGCAAGTCACAAGCAAGTTCAGAGTTAACTGGGAGTTTATAATTCCTCCAGTCATCATCTTCCAGCTCTCCAGACTCTGGGGCCCAGGGACCATTATTGCTGTTGAAGACGGAGCCAAAGAAGGCATTAAACCTCTCTGTTTTGTCCACATCCCTATTTGTGAGGTGATCAGCCTCATCAAGTAATGGCCAGCTGGAACTCTAACTGAGTTTTGGCTACATGAATTTTCTTCCTACAAAGGCAAACAACATCTCAGTAGTCCTCCTGCGTTTCCTGTCCTGGTGTCCAGTGTCCATGCACTTTCATTTTCCTCCTAACTTCTGAAAGACCCCTGCTTGCCCAAGTCAGCCTCATGACCCACTTGCTTGACTTCCAAAACTTTGGAATTGTCTGCTTCTGCACTCTTAAGACAGAGGTCTGAAAAAGCTACCAGCATTCATGTACTCCAACACTTTCAATCTTTAGATGTTGTACCTTGCATTTTGTAAATCCTTTGGCAGGGTAGGAAGAGCATTTTGAACTAACGCGGATCTTTATACCCAGTATGCCTGCACACAAGACGCATCTGTGAGGTGGAGGTGGAGTTTCCATTGCCGTGGCTTGCAATCTGTGCGGATCCCTCACACTATGCTCTGACAATTGCAGTGGTGTTCATGTTAACAGTAAAGCTCCTATTGATGTCACTCATGTCCAAGCCCAGCCAGTAAAACCTACCTGGCTGCTGGATGGCATTTCACGTAAACTATTGCCAAGAGCAGCCCTGTGGTGGTAGCCAGGACAAGACCCAGCAGCAGAGCTCCCTGCTAAATTTTCTGAGCTTGAGCTTGGTTGTGTCATGGACAAGGCGAAACCAGCTGCAGCAGGTCTTGCTTCTCAGAGAATAGTGTGAGGTGTTTGTCCTTCAGCAAGGCATTGTCTTCTCTGGACCTCATCAATCTGATTCTCCTGTGGTGTCACTCGTCACAGATACTGGCCCCAGGCAGAGCTCCAACCTGAAGCTGAGCATTTTCTCTCCCCACATAAAATTCTCCTGAATACACAGAAAACAGTTTTGCTGTGCTTCCAAACATACGATTACCCAGTAATCAATGAAAGACTGGTTTGCTCATGTTGGCCTTCAAACTGAGTGAGTAATTAACTCTCCTCCTTTACAAAAAAGAGTATTTTCTCAGCTTCAAGTCAGACTCCAGACTGTGACTCATTTAGGGTTTTCACAAGAAGTCAGTGAGAAAAGAAGGATTCTAGAGTCGCCATAAATACGTTTCCCAGATGTCTTACACTTCGTTTGGGATTTGTACAAATGGCCTTTGAGACTAAATGAACCCCACTAATCTCCAGTGCAAAGCTGCTTCGATTGCATTTTCTGTTTGTTACCGCAAGCAGTAGGATGACAGCTTGAGTACATTTATGATGTTTAAGGAGCCAGGACTGCCCTTCTGTTACCAGAAGAAGAGAAATCACTTGCTTTGAAACAAAAGAGCCTGAAAGTTCATTTTTCAAGCCTTAATCAATAGCTCTTCATGAATGTTTTATTTTAGAGATTAGAGGAAATTATCTCAGACTAAAGGTATGTGGTTATGCATTACCATGAAAAAAAGTGGTATTCCACACCAGCACACCATTCAAGGACCGCAGTTAAAACCAAAAAGAGTAAATGTCACCAAGCCATAACTTCTGTTCACAACTTCAGACTGATTGAAATGCGTGACCTTCTTGTACTATAAGTAAGAGTCAGCCTTTCTTCAGAGGATACAGCAAATCCAAGGAGTGAGACACACACAGCATGTAACTTGAGTAAGAACTAATGAACTTAAAAGGAAATGTAATTCAAATAATGGCTGCAGTGTATTTTAAAATTAGAGTCTGCCTTCACTGCAGTTTCAGAGCTCCCACTGAAGTCTCTAAAGTGGGCAGTAAATAATGGAAATACAGGGCTTGATCTTCAAGTGACTGCTTCAGAAGGGGCAAAACCTCTAACTAAATTCACAATGAAATGGGTATGTTCAGCAGGACTTTTTCTGGACAATGAATAACGCATGTCATTTTGTACTGATTTGAAATGGCTAATCATGTCAATCATTCTTTTGAATAGTCCTTCTGCTTATCAATCAGATTAATCATTTTTGGTAAAAAGAATTAGTTCTGCTGGAATCAAAAGAAAAATTCTCATCAGGACAAGTAAGGATGTGTCCATTACTAGTTTATTCCAGACAATCCCATCCATTTTATTTATTTGCCGCCTCGTGTTGAAATTTCTGCATGTCTGTAAAAAGAGAGGCAAGACTTGGAAAGGTTGGAGGGGACTGTGGAGGTGATAATCTTTATGAAGATACTTGAATTTTTCCACACTTAATAAATCTGGCAGTGTCATCTGGTAATGCCCTTTACTTTAATATGTCTTTCAGGGTTTATCAAGAGACCCTACTGTTCATGATGGATGCACTCTTTCCTAGCATACTAAAACTATATACATGTATTAAAATGCAGTTTAACTATAATGCAATTCCCAGAGCAGGTAAGAATTTATTTGGTAACACCAGTGACATCTGTCCACTGATTTCCTCTCTTAATTTAACTCACGAAAATTCCTTCCTTCAGAATGCATAAATGAGTGTTCAGCAGTCTGGTACTTATTTTCCTAAAGAAAATAAGTTAGTTTCAATTGCAAGAAAGCTTCAGATCTCAGAAAAAAGGCTCCCTTACAATAAAATCCTTAAAGCAACATGATTTTTTTTTTTAAGACAATGGCAATTAACCCTGTTTTGCATTGGCAAGAGTAGAGAGGAGAAAAGAACATGCAAAGGCACATCAGTTTTACATTAAGTTAATTTCGGTTTCTGCAGTCACTGGGTCACAGTTGTCCACTGGCTAAGGTAGGGAGAGACATCAGTCATTCATGGGTATCTTAGCAAATACAGACTTAATGAATCTTAATGAAACAGTATGTAAAGCGTTGTAAGAGAAAAAAAAGTCAAATTTTTCTGGAAATGGTGAGGCAAAAGCAAAGAAGGCCAATTGGTTATTGCATATTTTTGCATATATTTTCATGTGACTCCCACGTAACTAACTACTGCAAATCTACCTATTTCTGATACTCTGATTTTAATTTCCACAGGTACTAATTTTTTGGTTTCTTTGACTTATTTCCAGGCAAAAAGAAGAACCAAAATCATGACTACCTCCATGTGCAAATAAGTGCCTCTGTTTTATATTTCTACTCTCTTTGAAAGGTAATAAATGCCATTTGTTACTTCCAAGATTGTCTTTTCTAAAGATAATGAAGTATATGTCAAGAAGTTATCTTGGATTAAGCCAACAGATAGTCTCCACCAGATCTAGCTGTGCAAGTTAAAGATGACTTCCCCTCCATTTTTTTCCTTCTTTTTTTTCTAACAGGTTTTGCCAGAATTTGCCAAACCTGGCAAATGTCTGCAACCAAGCCGCCAGGACCACTCACTCATTTCCCCACCAGCAGGGTTGGGGAGAGAATTGGAAGGGTAAAAGCCAGAGAACTCATGGGCTGAGATAGAGGCACTTTGATAGGGAAAGGAAAAGCCACACACACAAGGAAAGCAAAACAAGGAATTAATTCACTGCTTCCCGTGGGCAGGCAGGTGTTCAGCCATCTCCAGGACTGCACGGACCCATCATATGTAATGGTGACTTGGGAAAACGATGGCCATCACTCCAAATGTTCCCCCTTCCTTCTTCATTCCCCCAGCTTTATATCCTGAGCATGATGCCACATGAGCATGATGGTCTGGAATATCCCTTTGGTCAGTTGGGGTCACCTGTCCTGGCTGCATCTTCTCCCAACCTCCCCTGCACCCCAGCTTCCTCCCCAGCCTGGCAGCACGAATAGCAGCAAAGGCCTTGGCTCTGTGCAAGCCCTGCTCAGCAACAACAAAAACATCTCTGTATTATCAACCCTGCGTTCAGCACAAATCCAAAACTCAGCCCCAACCCCAGCCACTGAGAAGGTTAACACTACCCCAGCCCAAACCAGCACAATTCTTTAGTCTATTCTGGGCAAAACCAGGCAGATGAACACCAACAGTTTATTAAAACCTGGCCAATAGGTGGTAATGAAGAATTTGAGATTATTATCATCAGTTAGAACTGTTGTTTGTGTAATGAGTATTCAACCAGGAAATCAGAAAAAGATAAGGTTTAACATGTTTAAAGAAAAACGTTGTGAACAAAAAATCCCACAATTATGCATTTTCTGTCCTGCAGAAAACATGCATTACTTAGTGAAATTAATAGTTCTTGTGTTATTACTATGCCGTGTAAAAAACGACAGGCACTGCAGTATCTCGGCAAATACAATGCATCATAAATTGTGTGTATAACTTAGGTTATCATAATAAATTTTTTGGCATGATGTCAACATAATATCCAATAGAGCAATCTTCCTGAGTGGTGTTAAACTGCTATCCCTATTGCACTGTGTATGAAGAGTCACAATTATCTTTTCTACCCATAGTTAAAGTGTCTTTTTGCTTAATAGCCATGCCAAAACCAATGATAGCTGCCTTCTATTTTCTAATTTTTTAAAATTTTATTTCAAGGTATTAAAATATTTTACAAAATATGTACTAACCGTGATCAGTTGAGTTTTCTAGCTATACAGTAATGAATCACACACTAAGGGCTGTGTTATTTTTGCTATTCTGGTTAGTTTCAGCTAGTCCTGCTGGTCCCAGATTACTTGAGCATGCAACAATATTTCTGACAAGAATACTTATAATTCCAAATTCAAATGTTCATCTCCATGAGTACCCATGAATGGGAGTCTTAAAGTTATTCTTTTGGACTAATGTAAGTTAGTTGTGTGAGTGGTAATAGTAGGTAATACAGATGAAGGGAAGATGAAAAAAACCTAAAGTAGGAATTGCATGGTTTTGTATTCAACCATTCCTTTCAGTTCTGTAGAACGATACACCTATTTTCTAAACATTTGCTCCTTATTCTTAGGATTGAAAACTCTATATAAAGATGAGCTGCGAAAAGGAAACCAGTATAGAAACATTGCCTGGAGCATTCTGGGTTGGTGCTATACGTGATTATGAGCCACAGCTCAGAGCTGGCTTGTACGGTTGCAGCTGCAAGGAAGTGGCAAGGAGAGATTCTATAACTACTTTATCAGTGCAAAAGCAAACCGGGAAAAAAATTTGGGTTAAGTCCTGTGAAACTTGCTTTGGGCAGGCGGGACTGGATGACCTCCAGAGGCCCCTTATAACCTGAATGATTCTCTGATGCTGTGAATGTGCAAACCAAGCAGCAGTAGCCTTCATCAAAACTGTTCTAGACAATTTTACAGCAAAGCATTCTTCATTCCAAACTGCTTTTGTCAGCAGGGAGGTTTTGTTCTTTGAAAACTATTTGCGTTTCAAGTTGCCTTTTTAGCCAAATTCAACTTTTTGTTTTTGCAAACTCCATTCCTTGTGGATATCACAGTAAGCCTTTTGAAGGGTGAAATATTCTTAAAAGCATCCCCAAAACTGTTTCTAATTAGAGCATTCAGCAAATAACTTGAACATTAATATTACAATCTCAGTGAACTTTAAACATGTGAATAATCAACAGAGCAGTTCAGAAACTGAAAGTTAAAACCATATTTGGGTGTTAGGTTTGGATTACAGCTCGAGAAGGCAAAGGGAAACAGCATCATTTCTGCCCTTTTGAGTTTGAGGAATTGCAGTCTTCATTGTAAGGTAAACAGTTTGTGCAGTCTTAATACCTGAATGTTAGGTAGTCACAGAGTAGAAGTCCAGAAAGAGTTCGGAGGAAATCCTGCAAGATTCTCCAAATAAGACACAGCTCCTCACCATCAAAAGTTATGAGCTTTCCAAGCCAGAGGGAAAATTAGGCATGAAAGTGTACTAGAAACCTTGTTGGATATACTAAGGGAAAGAAAAAATAAAACGTAAAATTTACACTGCTAATACAATGATCTAAAATACAAGTTTACAGTGTCTTAAGACAAGAATGAATGTTACCCAAAAAATTAAACGAAAAAGACAAGCCAAAAGAAGATATAACTTCTCAGTGAATCCTTAAAATTTGAACAAATAAGATTAAGCCTGTGATTAACCTTATCTGGAATCATACAGCTCACATTCCTATAGTGGTACAGAAACTACTTCAGAGAGCTGAAGTAAGATGTAATGTTTTGGAGAATATGGCATATCAAAAGCCCCAACTCAGCCTTCCTCAAGAGTAAAGGTGTCTGCAGGACAAACTGCCATTCTCACAAAGTGTAATTGTTTGTCAGACTATCAAGTTGTCTAAAAAGAGCATGGCTATAGAGAAACCAACATTGTTGTACGTAGTTAAACCCAGATGATCCCAAATTGCTGTTATGTCAGAAAGAATAGAATTATGATAGACATTCAGCAGTCTTCTGATGAATCTCCTGAACATTTCTGAGTGAGCAATTACATTGTTTCAGTATCCGTCTGATGAGGACAGAAAGCTGTAAGTTTTCGCAACCTGAATAGGTTATCAGTAAGACAGAAGAATTCCTGGAAAGGCTGAGGAGTAAGATTGGGAGTCCAGCTTTGGTGTCACTGGAGGCAAGATCACAGTAGAACTTTTAGGGTCTCTGGAAAGCCTGTGACTGCTCAAAGCTTCAATAGGATGGGTTTGGTCACTCAGCATCTCATATTAGAGTGTCTCTGTGTCTGTCCATCTTTAGTGTTAGACTTCACTGAAGGTTAGACACCCGACCGTAGGAGAAAATCTAGGATAGACTCTTGAATCTTTACAAACATTTTTGTCACTTATAGGCATACCAGTAATTGCTTTTCTTGAATTTAATCTCCTACTTTTATACGAATAAAGCAAAATAGAAAGGGAAAGAAAAAGAACAATTTCAGCCCACATAACATCCACATTGCAAAAACCCATCTGGCATTTATCTTTGTTATTAATTGACTTCACAGCTAAAGACTTCAAAGAGGAGCTGTGTGGGAACTGGTAATAATGTTATTTCAAAATTTGTTTTCATTTAAACTCAAATCAATGTGCTATATTTAGAATTTTCTTATAAAAACAGGATTTAAATAAATAATTTCAGTCTTGTAATATTACTTTAAAAGGCTATCAAAATAGTTCTTAATTTTGATCGTTTTCTTCTGTTTTCTTGTTCAGTTGTTGAAGTCTTTTTGAAATGGACTTTCAGTAAAGAAAAAAATCAGAATATTCTCTTCAGACTTTTGAAATATTTCATACTGGTTTATTTCATTCTGCCTTCCCAGTCATTGCATTCCCATGTTTCAGTGCAGATTGGAAGCCACCCTCTTCAGTGAAAAATTTGGTGAGATCTGTCTACAAAGAATCAGATTTCTAGAAGATGTTGTCGAACAATCTTTAAAAAAATAAAGATAAATTCTAGAGATATTTGTGCTGACTGCCCCTCATCATTATTGATTGACATCACCACAATTTCTTGTCCATGTCCTATGGATGTTCCATCTGATCTGTGCTCCTGCCTGCTTAGTCATATCTTCCCTAGGCACAAGTGATTCTATCCTGCAAGTTTCTGGAGCATTTCTTTGAAACTGGTTGTACACTATCTACAAAATTCACCTTATTTTGTAATGTGCTCAAATAGGTGATGATACACATGTACCATGCCTTTGTAAACTGACTTTTACTAAAGTAAGCTAGCACTGCTTGCTTTCAATTGCTTTTGTCTCATTTTGTTTCAAAAAGTCAAAACATGTCATCGTAATAGTAACAACTTTCATTTCCAAACCTTAATTAAAAAAAAAAGTATTTCCTAGGGAATTTTAGTTTTTAAAAGGAAAGAAAAAAATCATCTTCAGGGAAAGCATAAGAAGTTTCCAAGTCATAGCTTTACTGGAAGTCAGAACATGCAAAATTGCATTAGAAGTTACTGTGCGTTTTCAACCTCGGTGGAAGCTTTGCATTACAACTGCAAAATTCAAACATTTTATGTGATACGGTGTTATTATATAGTAATTTTTATGCTTTCCACATTACAGATTAGAGATTATAAAAATTAGAGTCCAGTTTATTCCTGTGACAAGAATTACTTGCAGAGCTTCTAGAAGTGTATTCCACATGTGTCTGTGATGCATGCCAGAAACAGTAAATGAATGTCATTTATGGTGGCTCTGTTGTTATCTACAGTTACAGAGACCAGAGGATAAAGCTGTGCTTTTGAAAGTTTGTGAAGGGCATAATTATTGTTAACGTTCTGTTTTAGCTAGGACGGGACGGGTAAGAAGCAGGCAATCCATGGGGGATTTTAAAGGAGGGACTAGGACGTAAGCATAAGCTTGAATTCAGAAAACAAGCTCCAAAGGATTGCAGCATATACAGTAGCTGTTGCCAATGCTGTGGTGCATGTATACAAGCACACACTGATAGACAAACCTAGGTTTTCAAGAGAATATCCAAGTTTGGAGACACATTTTTTTACATCATCTGACCCCAGCCGTCAGCACCACACACATGAAAATCTGGCCACATGGCACCCAGGCAAACAGCACACATACCACTCTGTATTTAAATGCAGCTTCCAGATTAAATGATGGTGGGCATTCGATTGTGATTATGCAGATCACCCTCATTTTTAGCAAAGGTTAAGAAAAAGCTGCTAAGAAAATCCATCTGAATCCCAGTGAATGTCTGAGACGGTGTTCACAGCAAATGTGGGTGGGCAGTTCAGAGCTGTTTATGCATGCTGGCCAAGAGACAGCACCAGGAATGCCAGCTGCTGGAAACCAGATCAGAAGGTACAGCCAGCTTAGTGGTACAGGGACCATTTTCCCTGAAGAAAGCATTACAAGGAAAAACTACGGGTCAAAGTCACATCACATGCAGCATTTCGAGACCTTTCCTGACCGTTTGACAGACTGCTTTCAAAAAGTGTGATTTGTTCAAAATTGTAGCGATTAAAAAAATAACTACAATGCAACTCAGTACAAAAGTAGGATAAATGGGGTCTGAGGGGAAGGCTCCCATTATTTTAAAGTGTGTTCATAAAATTTTAAGATAGAAAGGCTAAAGGAGTTGTTTCTGGGGCTAACACATATCACAGTGTTTTCAAGTCGTTAACTTTTTGTCGTATACTCCTTTGAAGAAAAAGGGGAGGGGCAGAAAATCTCATTGAAACTATGTATTTCTTCACCAAAAAAAAAGCAAATAACAAAACTTTTCTCAGAATTCACATGAAACCAACTCCTATTGGGTATCTTTGAAAATTTCTTCTCTGGCTAATTAGGCATGAAGAAAGGAAGTGAGCCAGCATTCTTTTGTTGATAGCATACCCATGCCGATGAGACTTAGCCACAGCCCCCCATCAAAGGCAGCTCTCTGGAAAGAGGACTCACAGGAGGGGACAAAGAATAAGGGATGGGTAGGAATTTACTCTGTCACAGTACTGACACACTGGTATTTAGGTTTTGACATTGAGAAAAAGTTAAACTTTCTAGAGAACAGAGGAGACAAAAGAAAATCCATCTCCAGGCCATTAGGACTGCAGTCATAATTGAATTTTTTATCTGACAGGGGAATGAGGTTTGTTTCTTTTTGCTTTTCTTCTTTCTTTTCTTTTTATTTGCTGTGGGATGATGTAGAATAGTTAGGCAGTATGAGAGAATCAGAAAGGGAGATAGACTGGTGGAATCAAACTCTGGCCTCCCTGAGACAGGAGCAGCTGCCAGAAATGGAGTGACTTGCTCGGAGGACAAGGGAAGGCTTGCAGACATCATTTATCTGGACTTCTGTAAAGCCTTTGACATGGTTGCCCACAACATCCTTCTTTGTAAATCAAAGAGAGATGGATTTGATGGGTGGACTCTTAGATGGATAAAAAATTGGGTGAATGGTCACATCCAGAGAGTAGAGGTCAACAGCTCAGAGTCCCAATGGATATCAGCTACAAGCAGTGTCCCCCAGGGGTCTGTAGAGGGACCAGTGGCATTTAATATCTTCGTTAATGAAATAGACAAAGGGATTGAATGCAGTCTCAGCAAATTTGCAGGTGACACCAAGCTGAGTGGTGCTGTTGACGCACCTGAAGGACAGGATTGAATCCAGAGGGACCTGGACAAGCTGGAGAAGTGGACGGATGGGAATTTCATGAGGTTTAAGAAGACCAAGAGCAAGGTGCTGCACGTGGGTGGAGTTAACCCCCAGTATCAGCACAGGCTGGGGGATGAACAGATGGAGAGCAGCCCTGGGGAGAAGGACTTGGGAGTGCTGGTGGATGAGAGGCTGGACATGACCCAGCCATGTGCGCTCACAGCCCACAAAGCCAAACGTGTCCTGGGCTGCATCCAAAGCAGCGTGGGCAGCAGGGAAGGGAGGGGATTCTGCCCCTCTGCTCTGGTGAGACCCCACCTGGAACACTGCATCCAGCTCTGGGGTCCCAGCACAGGAGGAGGGTCACCAGAGGGTCACCAGAGGGTCACCAGAATTAGAGGGATGGAGCACCTCTCCTTGTGAAGAAAGGCTGAGAGAACTGGGTTTGTTCAGCCTGGAGAAGAGAAGGCTTTGGGGGGACCTAATTGCAGCCTTCCAGTACCTAAAGAGAGCCTACAAGAAAGATGAAGAGGGATGTAGTGACATGCATCACGGGCATGCGGTGACAGGACAAGGGACAATGGATTCAAATTGAGCGTAGATTTAGATTGGATATTAGGAAGAAATTCTCTTCTGTGGGAGTGCTGAGGCACTGGAACAGGTTTACCAGAGAAGCTGTGGGTGCCCCATCCCTGGGAGTGTTCAAAGCCAGGTTGTATGGAGCTCTGAGAAACCTGGTCTATTGGGAAGTGTCCCTGCCCACGCCAGTGGGGTTGGAACTAGATGATCTTTGAGGTCCTTCCAACCCAAGCCATTCTATGATCCTAACAAATCTCTAGAATGGCTGCAAATTGTCCAATTTGGTGTTTGATAAGGAAATTTTACCTCATGACTGAAAAAGAAAAAAGCAACAAAGTAAACTTTTTCAGCTCCACTCAGAAGAACAGAACAACGGGAAGTTACAAAGGAGGTCTGACAATTAAACTGAGAAAGGCGCCTGTGGATATTGGAAAAGGGGTTTTAGTCAAAGCCCTGGAGGGAGAAGGGCCCCTGCAGTTTGTCCTCTCTAGTATATTGACTTATAAATATCTGATTTACGATACACTAAACCCTCCCTTGGGTCAGTCTGTTTCTGAAGCATGGTAAACACAAAATGATATTCTGTAGCTGTCCTTTCTGTGAGAAAAAAGAAAAGAAAAGAAAAGAAAAGAAAAGAAAAGAAAAGAAAAGAAAAGAAAAGAAAAGAAAAGAAAAGAAAAGAAAAGAAAAGAAAAGAAAAGAAAAGAAAAGAAAAGAAAAGAAAAGAAAAGAAAAGAAAAGAAAAGAAAAGAAAAGAAAAGAAAAGAAAAGAAAAGAAAAGAAAAGAAAAGAAAAGAAAAGAAAAGAAAAGAAAAGAAAAGAAAAGAAAAGAAAAGAGAAAAGAAGGAAAGAGAAAAGAAAAGAGAAAAGAAGGAAAGAAAGGAAGGAAAAGTTCTCTGTTACTCTGAAATCTCTCTTACAATATTTTCTCTATATAATTCAAAGGGGGACATTGTATATATGTATTTTTTTGTGTGCATATATATAAAAGAATATATTTAAGAGAAGCAGAAAATGTGTTATTTAAATAATGATGAAAAAGGCCAGACAGCATTTAATTCTCAGAGAGGATATCTTTTTTCATGGGTGATTAGTGACTAATGTTTATGTTGGATCTATATCAATATACATTTTAAGCTAGAATCGTATTAGTAGATTCTGTCTTCAAACCAGTTTAAAACTATTCCTCAGGTCCTCTCTCTTTGCCCTTAAAAGTAATCATTGGTAACAAAAAATTCTACTTGCAGAACCTGGGTTCCTGTGCTGACTGAAATTCTGTGTGAGATAGCTGGCTTGGCTAATGCATGACCAAAAAAAAAAATTTAGCTATGTTGATGCCACAGTGGTAATTGCAGTAAAATGAAAGAGGGAAACGTTTCCTCAAAAAAGCAAATGTGTATTTCCTGAAGCATTTAATAGATAAGCAGATCTGTGGAATTAAAAAATTGTTACTTTCCTAATATCAGAAAGCTGCCTAATTTCACACAGACACATTTTGCTCATTTTAAAGAATCAGAAAAGCTAAATGATATTTAAGATGTTATAGGGAAACAGAACTCCATGATTCTGAACACAGAAAAGCTGATGTGGATTTCTACACCCCGGCAAGAGTAGAATCATCCTGTATCACTGAAATGTCCGACAATGGCTACTTTTGAGAGAACGACTTTCTCAAAATAAACCTGCCTTGTAAGTGCTTTGGTTAGTCATCATAGAGTAATGAGCTACTTTTCAATAAAATAGGTAGTTTAAAATTACTAGGCATACTAGGTTTTTGTGTGGTGTAAAAAAAGGTAATGAAAGAGGAAAGATGCTGTGAAGATGACCATAGCAGGGTGTTAATCACTTATTGTAATAGCAGTTGCACTCTGAGTAAAAGGCTGATGGAGGCCACCAAGAGGAGAGGAAAAAAAAGCTGCTTAATAAAAACTTAATGGAAATAATATAAATTATATTTGATTTATAGAGATAAGAGATAAGAGGAATTGAAATATATTTATTTACTACTTTAACTTTTGTAAACAGCAGTAAAACATCACAACAGGGGTTTGACAAAGCCTACACTTTTTTTTTTTTGCCTTTAAAAAGTGTAGAGTAATTTCAACATTTGCTTTTATTTTCTTTTGTTGAAAAAGGCTTTAACAAGTGACAGACTTTAATCTTCCATAATTCTGGAAGCAAGACATTCTTTGATAAGGAGCAGGTTTTCCCCTCTGAATATTCTTATTCTTTAAAAATGTAGCCAAAATTTATTATCTGAAATGACCTCGATAAAATAAGAGGCTAAAGGAAAAAAACCTCTCAATCATTCTTTTTCTTCAATCTTAGAAAGAAATACTTGGCTTATGAACACAAGGTAGGAAAACTAGCCCAAATCCAGCACATAGAAGGCATCTTTCTAGAAAAACTTCAAGGAACACTGAATTCTGAAGAAATGTCACAAGCCTTCAGTGAAAGTCTGGCCCTTGCTTCATCACAAAAACCCAACAAGAACAGTCTAATTAGTGGCAAATAGGAAGCCCCCTCACAGTCTCTTACGCCACAGGAATAATTCATGCTCTGGAATCTGGAGTCACTCCACAGCCACTAACTATGCATCTAACCAAAGATGCTGCGAGTGCGTCTTGGCTAGAGATGCAGTTGTGCAGGCAAAATGTACTGTTGAAACCAAGAGTGAAACATCAGATGAATGTCCTTATGCCAAAGGCTGACACGGGGACAAGGTGAGCTAAGGGAAGACCATGGAGAGCTGACTGGTGGTTGTTAGGATGAGAAGGGTGGGAAGGGTGAAATTCATTGAGTGGTCCTTAAGAAGGAGTCGCCCCTGTCCTGTGGAGCCGTGATCCCCTGACTCAGACCTCTCTTGCAGCCACAGAAGTACTAAAGACTCAGTTTTAAAGACTCAGAATTAATCTAAATTTCTCTTTGCTGCTCTTTGCAATCTTCTACAGTGGACTGTTGCCTGGTTTTCTTATCCTTAAATTCACAACACCCTGATTCATTACAAGATGACACTGCAGAATGATGTCCATCTGCTCCTTCCTTTTTGAAATAAAGGTTTAAAAAACCATAGTCTGTCTTCTAAAGTCTTCTCATGGAGACCCAGGGGCTTACAGTCCCCATGGAATGGTTGTCTACCTGCATCATACATCAGAATCTACTGCTACTTGATCTGATAAATGTACATGGTGTTTGCATCAGTCTTTCTGTTCCAGAAAAATAATGCAATTTAACCACAAGCCTGTCATAGCGCCAGGGTTTTGCTTATTTTCAATAATAATGTCCAGGACAAAGTAGATTTTTAATGGCATAAGACTTCCATGCTGAGTAAAAGACATTGAGGTATTTAATATAAGGTTTACATGGGACTAGGGTACCATCAAAATTTTGGTAATTGTTCTAAGCTCCACTTTTTTCTAATGTCCTTGATATTAGCAAAATTTATGCAAGGTTCTATATTGATTAAAAGTAGCACTACACATATCAGGGTGTCATTTTCTTTCCCCTCCTCTTTAGATCCCCTTAATAGAGAGCTCCATGAATGGAAAGTTCAAAGTATTGTCAAATCATGTAAAATGCACAGCCATATATGTAATTTCCTCTCTTCTGAGTAATTGTCTACAGCAGCACCTCCCTTTCATAGTTTTACATGAGACAGTATATTGTAATTATTTAGCCAAGAGTTGAAATTGCTGCCAAGATGATGTTACAGTCATACATCACTTCCACATCTCTCAGCTGACATTGGTTCCCCAAGGGCATTGTATGGACCAAACCTGTCCAACCCAAAAGATTCAGGTATTTAACAACGTGGGCAGGAGTCAAACTTTAACCATTTACCGAGCAATTTGATGAATCTCTGTTACAAGCAATGACACAAAGGGAGTGTAGATTTATCCACAGTACTTCAGTGGAATTCAAACATCAGAAACACTAAGCTAGTCTACAACTAAAGTACTGATTCAGTTCTGAAGGAGTAATATTAGAGAGAAAATATTACAATCTCACAGCAAGCTGAAGGGGATTCCAAGAAAGAAGTTCATTTAAAAATAGATACATCATAAAAGATGACAGGCAGATAATTATTTCGGAGGACCCCAAAACCTGAGCCTCAGATAAGCACAAGCTTAACTTTCTAACAATTACCTCACCCAGAGCTGATTTAAAAATCAAAAGGATACAGTATACACATCTCATACAAAGTGATGCCACATCTCATATATAGTGATACCACATATATTCAAGCATATATGAATCATTATAAACCACAAGCCAATATTGCAAAACTCTATTCTATCATACTTTTCTTTAAGTTTGCCTATATGTTAGACCAATAACATCCCAGAGACTCAGTTTTAGATTACACTGCAAGTTAAATGTTCTTTTAAAAGATGATATAATGAAATGAGATATAAATCTACAGTAACAAAAATCCAAGCATTAAATTAGTGAAGAAAAATGACAGCATTTTCTGGGATCAGAGATAGCTTTGAATGTACAGTAGTTCATTTGTTAATGAATGCAAAATAGCCAGGAAATAAGAGACCTGCTTCATTATGGCTGCCCCACAGTTACTCTAACCCTTATATTGCAAGAGCATGAAGAGAATAAAAACTTCTTAAGCTGGTTGTCCTTTACTCTGAGACAGGATAATCTTTGAGAAACATTTTACGGTGCATCTTTTGAAGAAAAGTGCATTAGTCTTTACTGAAAAAACATTTGATTGACCTTGAAAATAAAGCATTCATGAGAAGTATGAGCAGAAGTTTTCATTATTCCTTAAGCCCTCCCTTCAGAGAGACAAAAAATTCCTCCCTCCATTGCAGCTCCACAATACCCAGTTGCCAAGCAACTGATCTTTTATGGTGGTCTCCATGGCAACTGATGTAAACAAAATCATAAATCCCATTACCTAACTAATACTAAGGCTGGGCTATAAAAGGAGAAAGAATCATGCAGAAGTTTAAAGACATAATATGAAAGAGTGACAATGAGATTAAAAAAAAAATGCCGTTGCTGAAATTACAGTTAATATGGGTCTTCTCACCAAACCTTCTCATTTTGCATTTTTCTGAAAGGCGTTCCAAATAATTTTTCTCCTGGTTTAGTAAGTGCATTTTCAGCATAATTATGCTGCGTAAGGAAACCACTACACTTGACAGGTAAACCTGCAGCCATCATTAGGACCAACCTGTGCACAAAGGAATTGTGCTAACATTGTTATAGTGAATTGAAAAGCATTTGAGTAGATAAAACAAAGCTGAAGTTGACTGGTAAACTAGGGCGGCTAAGCAGGTTCCACCATTCTTGCCTATGAGAAAGTCAAAATAGAAGTTACAACACAAAGTTTGTCTTTGCTCCCAGTGAGAAATTCAGGCTGGTCAGAACCAGGTCAGAACAGAACACAAGCTCATGGACTCTTCAGAAGGGTCTTGTAGTTATGGCAAAAAGACCAGGACAAGGCAAAGACCTGAACTGTGTGCGCAGCACTTTCTTTAACTCAGTAGTTGTAGATCTAACACCTGATTGGACACCCTTGCCAACAAGTCATTTTAGCAGAGCCCTTTAAAGATGAAAACAATGAAATTTTGCATCTTTGAGTGGAAATAAGCTTCATTTGCATTTGTTTGTTCTACTTAGTCTCTATTTATATCTTTCCCTGTATGTCACAGACAGCAAATGTCTGGGGCTTTTCTCTACTTAAAAACCTCCTTCTGCATAGACTGTGTCTTTTAAATATCAGTTGGTACTACAGTCTCCCATAAGATGGCATCTAGTTAGATCACTAGGCTTTTTTTACTAGCCATGCATCTAAAAAATTATCCACAGCTGGCATTTTTGTGACTACTTTTACTTTTAAATATGATCAGCTTATAATACTTCCATATACAAAAAAAATCAGCATACATACAGATCTGTGTATTCTTTTTTATATCTGACCACAAGATGTAAAAAGCAGTGTGCATTCAAGTTATGCTTCCAAGAATGAAAGAAATTTTTGCACCCAAAATATACATCACACTTTTCTTGTCTGAATTTATAGTGCAGATGAACTGAACAATTTTAAAAACAGGTATATGATTTGTGTTACATATTTAATGATTTTTTTTTAAGTATGCTAAAGTTAAAACTCATGACTGCAAGCTAATAATAGTGGCAAGGGTGTTACAGTTTTGAGTATATACAAATTATTCTAAAGTACGGACTATTCCTTACATGAACACCTCTAGTACATTGAACTGTACATTAAAGGAGATGATCATTAAATACCATCTACCTCTCTTGGGCTCCTCTTCCCTCCAGGATTCTGTCCCATGGCACTCTACCAAGGAGGTCCTTCAAGAGGCCAAAGTCAGCGCTACTGAAATCCAGCACAGCGAGCTCCCTGTGTGCTCTCCTTGTTTCCCCAAGGATCTCAAACTCCACCATTTCATGGTCACTGCAGACCAGCCTGCCCTTGGCCTTCACATTCCCCACCAGCCCCTCCTTCTTGGTGAGAATAAGGTCCAACTTAGTGCCTGTCCTCCTTGGCTCCTCTATCACTCGGAGAAGGAAATTGCCATCAATGCATTCCAGGAACCTCCTGGATTGCTTATGCTCTGCTGTGCCCTCCCTCCAACAGGTGTTTGAAGGCTCCTGAAGCCCCCCATGAGGATCAGGGCTTGTGAATGTAAAGCTGCTCCTATCCATCCACAGAAGGCCCCAACAGCTCAGTCTCCCTGGTCATATGGCCTGTAGCAGACCCCCGCAATAAAATCACCTGTTCCTGCCCTCCCTTCACTCCTGAGCTGTAAGCTCTCAGTGAGCTCGTCATTCTTCCCCAGGTGGAGTTCCATGCACTCTAGATAGTATCTTCTCAATCCGCCTGGCTTTCTGACCGCAGCTGTGATGGAAGAAGATTTTTCTGGCATTATGTACAGAACCTTCCACCTTCACAAATCAGTAAGAAATTATTATAAATGGTGTTGGGTTGTGTAGAGAAAGTACCCAAATACTGAAGTTTCTGCTTACCTTGATATTGTTTGGACGAGAAAAATAATAAAGGCACATAGCACCAATTGGCAGTTGCCTACCTCACAAAACCACCACAGAACTTGGCAAAATTCAACAGTTTCTGTTTCTGTGTGACCCAGGGCTGGAAATATATTGATGCTGTAAGTCACATATTTATTAGCAGACTGGGTGCAAAAAATGGCTCTCCTTCTGCAGACTGGCCAGAACGAAAGGTTTACACCTTTAAATAAGTGTGGCATTCTCCCAGTATTTTGGAAGGCACTGGATAATTAGGGGTCTTGGTGTTAAATCAGGGTTAGTATTACACTCTATATCAGCCTCTAGTTCAACTAGAATATCTAGGAATGAAGTACCTGCAGGAGTACCTCTGCACATCTCACTTGTGCTGATGCACATGAACTAATAGAAGAGTAGAATGGAGCCTGGAAGACATAATCTAAACAATGGCAAGAGAGGCATTCAGAAACATATGCATAAGGTGGAGACCCTCAGCATCAAAAACTCAGAGGGCCTTACTGTTTTCAAAATTATGAGTTACTGTTCTTCATAAAAAGGGGAAGTATGCTTGTTATTTTGGTTGACTCAGATTGCAGTCAGGAATGTCTTGATTTCTTCATATTCATGACTTTATTGCATATTCCTGCTCATTTAACTGGGAAAAATGTATTGATTTCCTATGAAAGATGCTTGAAGGAGATTGTCACCTTTCTTGCTGCTATTATCCACTCCGCCAAGAGAGACCACTGGATCCTATGAATAGATAAAAAAATAATGTAGTGGCAGAACTTTCTGCCATGCTCTAAGGTCAAACCATCCCCTGCTAGCCATTCCCCAAGGCCTCTTTTCTTCCCATTGGTAAAATGGTACCCAAATAGCAACATAACAAAGAAGCACCCATGCTTGCTGGGGACATTCATTGAAATTGGCATGTGGCTGATTCTTCTGGTGGGTATAACTTTTCAAAACCCGGACTAAACCAGGAAACATTCCAGCCTTCCAGCCCCACTGGAAAAGGCTGAGAGGGGCAGGTTAGGATGTCCTTCTGCAGAGCCAAGTGGCTCAAGCCTTGTATGACTCCTGTGTGCTCAAGTACAGACCTCACAGACAGGCGTGTGTATATCGAAAAGTCAGAGGATTATACAATTTGACATCTGCACCTCAAACCTAGCTGTATCCCTGCAAATGTTTAGGAAAACCCTAAATAAATAACCAGTCTTTCAGGGAAGCCCCAGGTTCATCCCTGAAAACACTCAGCATGTCCAAGTATTTCCTTAAAACTACCCTGCTCATCAGAAAATCCCACATGACCAAACAGAGAGCAAATGAGCAAAAAAGATTTTTAGAAAACTGTAATAAAGATTAGCCACTAAATTAATTCATGCCCTTTTGACACGTTCATTGTACTTACTCAAATTTTGTGTTTAAAATTGTTGTCAAAGTGATTTTAAAAACAGAAATAATTTTTGTCCTTTTTTGTCAATTCAGTCATATAAGAAATAAATTTTGTAAGTGTTGTTTATAGACACATTTAAATTATAACAGTAAGACCTCTGTAAACTCAATTTCCAAGTGCAACCAGATTGCCACCTATATGTGATCATCTGACTTGCTGGATTTCGAGAAGGGATTGAGCTGTGTCCTTACCCTTATGGTTAAATCAGCTTTGCTACAGCTGTGGAGCTTCTACCTGGGAATGTAATTCTACCTGGGTATGCTCAGTAGCAGAAATAATATATTAATAACAGTTAATTTTACACACAGTCTTCACAAAGTTGGAAAAGCTCTCAACTTGTAATTCAGTATAGGGATTGTATGTCTGTAAGTCATCAAAAAATACTGTTTAGACTATCTCTTTAGGATTAATTGTGCCTCTCCAATGCTATAGAATAGATTGCTTATTTTAATTTGTTGTTGTATCAACCTTATCTCTAGAAAGTTTCCCCCTAGTGCCTTCTAAGTACTTTTTAAATTCTCTTAAGTCTTTCTAAGAATAGTTCCCCATTTTAACAAGGACATTAGATGGTAATGGATGGAAATCCCTATGCCCTTGTATTGATCACACAGATCATATGCAATTTTATATTCAAATTACAGTATCCATTCTGACCAGTCCAAAGAATAAATGCTTCCTTCATAAATATTAGATCACATCTTTTATGTCTCAGAGATGGACAGAAGAGGGAGTGGTTTGCCATCGTCTTTTTGTTTTTAAGGGTTTTTTGTCTAATCTCAGAGTCCTCTCAAGCAATAAGGTAAAGGTGCTTTTGATCATTCTTTCCTATAAAGCTCAAGAAAAACAGAAAGTAAGGAAAAAGGAACAGACAAAATTCACAGGCCAATGTTTAGTTCCAGAAATGAACAAAATGTCTCTGTAATTCACAGTATACAGCCAAGATCTACAAATAACAGTGCATTTGATTTGAGAACATGGAGGGTATAGCACAGCCTAAAGATTGTCACAGAGCAAGCATTAATCTCCAGAGAAATATATCACATCTACCACCCAAATAAAACATGCAGACATACAATTAATCCACATGATTCCCAGATCAATTAAGATGAAAATATGATCTGTTTCTTCCAGCACTGAAGTGATTTGATGGAAAGGAGGTGGACTATTTAACCAAGATGAATAACAGTGAATACTGGTAACAACCACACACAATTAAGAGAACATGGTTCATAATCATAATTCCACTCCAGTCACTCAAAGCAGGTGTTCCCAGTTTTTCTGGAAAATGGCACCTGTTCAGTAGAGGTACTGATTTTGTGGCACTTTACAACCTTCCTGTGTCTCTTTCCCCACTGTACAAGCATTAACACATTTTTTCCCTCCTTTCCAATGTATTGCTCTACTGTCTTATTTTCTGTCTCTGTTTGGCTCAAGCATCCCTTGCTCAGTGTTGTTGACAGCCTTTCTTGCTCAAGTATTATAATTAAGCAGCATTACCACAGTTAAGTAAAAACAATTACACTAATTTTTATTTAGGATAGACTTTCCTGCTTCTTCTCAGACTAGCTGGAGGAGTACTGGTACGCAAGGCTTTGTCGACATTTTTCACCTGTAGCATCTCACCTAGCAAGATAAGACCTTTTCCTACAGTCTTCCGTGAAGAAAATATCTCTGTATGTTAAGAATAAACAGAGTATATTGACTCGACTCATCTTAAGCATATTCAGCTTATATGAACATTTTAAAATGTTTTTAAGAGAAAAGACCTAAATAACTGACTAATTCAGTAAATTACACCTCTGTATTTGCTTTCAGATGCTTTTAAGAGGAAAATCTTTGCTTCTCTATCCCTCCTGCACAACTGCATAGTTCCTTGGTGGTTTGAGCAATGTTGGGATATGGCAGAATACCAACTGAGTGTGAGGCTAAGAGCTTAGCAGGATTTAAGAAAGAATTATACGTTTATATGTGTAATCAGACCATCCAAAGTTATTTTAAACAATGTAAAAATCAAAGGAATAAATATTAATTCTTAATTTCTGACAACAACCACTATCTAGCTAGGACCCAACGTAAAAATTTTTACCAGTAAGTAGGTTACAGCAGAGTTATGTGACTAGCCTGCTGTTGTAGTAATAAAATTCCTGTATTGCTTTATTGGTGTGTAATCAGGCCTGCTTTAGTTGCATTGGTGCTGGACTGCAGTTTGTCACCTAAAAAAAATGGATACAATTCTATCTTGAAGAATTGTTATACTTTAGAACTACTAAACCAGCAAAGTTTTCTGCAGAAAAAGTGGCAAAAATAAATGTGTCAAGTGTACTGAAAATATAGCAATACTTGCATTTTTTACAAAGGAAAATGACTCCTTCTGACATTTTTTTGGTGCTAAATTCCAAAAGCCTCCTGTTCTCTTCTATAAACTGGCAGATTAGAAATAAGACAAAAAATAAAACAAGCAACAGAGTTAAGAGAAATTCAGCGTGGAAAAGAATTACGCTGTCTCTCAGACTCATAAAGAACAAGAAATATTTGGGGTTTTTTTCAAAGATAGTTCAACTTCAAAGGTTGAAACAAAATTAGATTACAAAATCTTTTTTATTTTTTTGTATTCCCTGTCTAAAGAAAAGAGAAGCTGGAACAAATGAAAACACAAGTCTCAAACACCTCTGGGAAATGCTTGCATAAGGCTTATTTATCTTTTAACTAACATTTGTTAACCATGGATTAGTGGAACAGCCTCTTGTAATTATGGTTACTGTTCCATTTGTGGCTATCTTCATGAGGCCAGTGAATCTTTAAATTACAGGCTTGACCACCCGGGAGCACAAGTATTGAATCAGCCACATCTCCATAGGCACCACATTTGGATGATTATCCCGAAAGATGACATGCTAGCACACACATACACAACAAAGAAGGTTTATGCTCACAACTTCAGAGTCACTCTCAGTCCCAGTAGTGGCTTTGAGTTCAATAAAACCAGGGTGGCCCCTGACATAATGTGTTCCAATTTAGTATGGGGGAAATCGCTGTTGAAGACAGTCTTTGTTAAACACCGGTCATTCTGACAGCTATCACAGCATCCTTCGGCTATAACTCAGGCACGGAGCTGCAATAGGAGTTAGGAAACTGGGCCAAAGGAAAGAGGTTTGGTTTGCTTAAAGGTGTATGCTGTATACATTTGAAAGAGACATAAATTTATGTTTCACGTATACACATGTAGATATACACATACACATATACCCAAACACATACACGAATATATCATCTAGGAAGAGAAACAGAATTATTTTTTGTTCCTAGAAGTCTGTATAGGCAAGGGAATTTTAATGTGTATTTGTTATTTTCTTTACTAATGCCTCAGGTCTTGCCATTCAAATCACCACTTCCAAGATAAAAGACTTAATGATCTTTATTTCATGGAAATTCATCTTTCAGCCTTAATCTGTAGTCCCTTAGGATCAGATCACAGAACTAGTTCTCAAAAACCTGAATCCAAAGAAATCCAGTCAGCCAGCAAAGAATGTTGAGAGACTGTGCTGAACCAGCCTTCCATTCTCTCATATCTCCACGGAGTTGTGCTGGCATCAGAGATGCACTCAGATGTTGTCTGAACGACTTATAAAGAAAGTTGTTCCATCTTGGATTGAAATTTATCATGGCCAGTTTATAAATACACACAAATTCTTAACTAAAGGCTTTTCTGAAAGCCTTACAGCAGATCAGGAGACCTTGCCATTGCCCAGGGCAAAATTACAGGCAGAGAAGCAACACCATTCAAAACCAGCTCTCCCAGAAAATTTGCTCTAATGCTTCCACTATCCAATAAATAATGCCTTTTGAATAAAATGTCAGAAAGGGACCAGGCATTCTTCAAAAATCCCATCCTATATAGATAGAGGCAAGGAATCTGGCTTTTACTTAGTTTTTCAGTCCTTGTATACTGTATAAATGATACGTGTGTAACATATACACGCTTATAGACACGTTTTGATGGCATCTAGGAATGCAAAGGGGATTTGGTTTCTCCTTGTACAGGTCATTATATAAACACTCTTTTGTGAGGTGGTCCTTTCCCTAGAGGCCTTACAACATAATCTTAATGCTATGCCGATGGATGCTTCACCATCCATGCAAAGTCAGTTACCAAAAAACAGTCAAATTTCATACAAGCAATGCACATCTGAACCAAAAATGTTTCTGTGTAGACAGTTCCAGGTAGAAAGTGTTAATCCACCGTTATTTTGCAACTACAACGTGCATTCTGAATAGCTTCTGGGGTGAGTAAAATTCATCTCTCGATGAACAGAGTCCTCTGTACTTGTGAGAGAGGATTAGGCTCTTTGTTTATGTAGTGTTTCTTCTCTTGAAGGGGAGAGGAAGGAGAGTCATTTTGTTTGACTGTGCAAAAATTTTCACACGAACTTGAAATGTAGAGTGACTGTACATAGTGTAGAGCAGGTCACCCACAGTGTATAGGGTAAACCTTTCCCAGAGCACACTTCCCATTTGCCTCCTAATTCTGCATCAGCTCGGGATCTGAGAGCATTGATACCACACAGTATTCACTCACTGGCTCTCTTTAGAACGAAAACCTAGATGGGAAACAGCCCTAGTTCACCTCAGGGGTTCCTCTGGTGTGACAGAGCAGGGGCTGAGGAGCACTAGGGGATCACCCTTGCCCTGCTACAAGAATGTGGCCCAAGGCAGTAGCAGGTACCCCAGAGTCCTGGTTTTCAGCAGTAGCCCCAAGGGGACAAAGACTGGAGCCATGTGGGAGTGTCTGGGTTGTTATCCTATAGCTCTTCATGTCACTGCCAGGGGTGGGGCAGAAGTACAGGATTCGTGCTTCCAGGAAGAAGGTGGCATGGCTTCAGGTAGAGAAAAAAGGGTGGTGGCTGGAGGGCCTGCCCACCATATTTTTCGTTGTCCTGGGCTCTGGTGAGCATTTTGCATGTAAATCACCCTCTCTTTGAACACTTTTGTTATTAGTATTGTTGCTGTTACTGTTCACTTTCTCATCTCATTGCTGTTTACAGTAAATTTTTCTTATTTCAGCCGGTAATCCCTGCCTTTTATCTCCCTCACTAAAGGCCAGGAGGTGAGTGCTCATGGTTTTCTTTTTCATGGTACTACTAAATTTGGGAATACCATCCATAAAGCAGGACAGCCTTAACTGGTGCCCAGTGTGGCTCACGAAGGTTTGAGATAACAACATATCTGCCCAGAGCATGTCGGAAACAAATTTGATCTAAGTATTTGTTGTATTACGTGCACAGCCACTGGTCAAAATGTTGCTTTGTCTGTTCATGGGGACGTGCAACATAACCCAGTATATGTTCCCATATGTGCTCCTCACAGTGCTCTTTTTCGCATTTTCTTTTTCCAGGATTGCTTTGTTGCTATACTGTGTGACATCATTTTATTACATGAAAACGTCAAGGGTAATCATGGTATGTGAGATTTGTATTCATTTCTTTTGTATTCATGCATAATTTGGAATGCGTATTCCATGTTGCTCTCCTGCCCCAGCCTTGGGTGAAACCTCTGGGAATTCATTAATAAATGTGCCCAATCTGTGGGGGACACAGAAGGATAATTTTCACCAGCCTTTCACCCCCTTTTCCTCCTTCAGGCCTGTTACGATAGCTTTTGAGGATTTTGAATTCCCTTTGAAGGTTCAGGAAAGTATGTTCTTGTTGCTAGTCTGCCAGGTCTCCTCAATGTGATTCACACCATGTTCAGAGTGACAAGACATGTTTCTAGGAAGGTCATTCACAGATACACCCTGATGGTAGATAGTCATGAGTGGCATGGAATGTGGGAGAAAATGGGCCAGGTTTTGAGGAAATTTTCTGCTCTAGTGATTTGGAAGTTCACTCCCGAGTGACAACAGGACCCTACTAAAGTAACAGAATATTTTTGTGGATAATGCTGTGGCAACTCCAGACAGGAGCAACTTATTGCAGTGTGTTGGGCCGCAGCTACTACTTATTGGACACTGCTCATCACTATACAGAGCCCTCAGGGGTAGGAGAAGAAAGCAGACCAACAGGCACTCTGGCCACTCAAACTGCAGCTGAACCAGAGGAACAGCTCATGCTGGTAGTGGTCACACCTGTACAGAAGAAATCCAAGAACAAATCAGTTTGCTTAGTGAGGGGTGAAGAGGAAGCAGGGACCTCAGAACAGGAGGAAGAGACAGGGCCCGAGATAATCACCCAATTTCTGTTTCTGAGTGGGCTGTGAGATACATGAATAGATTTCAGCTTCCAGTTAGGTGAGATCCCAGTGACCTGTCTGCTCTGATGCTGGGATTTCTTGGCTTTTGGGATGGCTGCTGTGGAGACGGAGGAAATTAGTCAGCTGAACACCTTGCCTGGTCTCTCAGAGGACCCTTCTGCTATGGGGCTGCTGAGGGTCTAAGAACAACAGGTACTGATTGCTGCCACATCACTGCACTGTCAGCAAAACCACACCAACTGCGACTCTGTTGTCCCCACCCATGAGATGACTCATGAGCTGGAGGCCCAGGGAGTGGTCAGCAAGACTTGCTCACCCTTTAACATATATGGCCAGTGTGTAAGTCCAGTGAAGAGTGGAAACAGACAGTGGACTGTCATGGCCTGGATGAAGTCACTCCACCTCAGAGTGCTGCTGTGCTGGACGTGCTGGAACCTCAGTACGAAGTGGAGTCCAAAACAGCAAAGTGGTGCCACCACCAACACTGCTAATGTGCTTTTCTCCATTCCTTTAGCAGCAGAGGCTTAGTCAGGCCACAGTTTGCTCTAAACTGGAGGGGCATGCACTTGGAATCAACTGCCCCAGGGATGGAAACACAGCCCAGTATTTGTCATGGACTGATCCAGACTGCACTGCAAAAGGGTGAGGCTCCAGAACACTTGCAGTACGTTGACGACATCACTGTTTGGGGCAACACAGCAGAGGAAGTTTTTGAGAAAGCGGAGAAGATAATCGAAATCCTCCTGAAGGGTGGTTTTGCCATAAAACAGAGTAAGGTCAAGGGACCTGCCCAGGAAATTCAGTTTTCAGGAGTAAAAAGGCAAGCTGGACATTGTCAGATTCCAGTAGATATGTCAGCTATGTCCCCACCAACCAGCAAGAAGGAAAGACAGGCTTTCCTAGGCATTGTGGGTTTTTGGAGGATGCACATTCCAGATTACAGTCAAATTGTAAACCTTCTGTATCATGTGAAATGGAAAAAGAATGGTAACCCCTGGGCCAGTCAGGACAGGACAAGATGAGAAAAATGTGCTCTACACTGCAGGTGGGGATCATGGTCCTTCCTGGAGCCGCTGGCAAAAATTACCTGGGGAGACTGGAGGACAATTCCTGGGGCTCTGGAGCTGGGGATACAAAGGATCCAAGGCCTGCTGCACCCCAGCTGAATAAGAGATACAGTTTATGAAGAGGTTTGATCTCCTCCAGAAGCGATTGACACCAAAGCACAGTTCCTGCTGGCAGCCTGACTTCCAGTGTTGGGCTGGATGCTCAAAGAGAAAGTCCCCTCTGCACATTATGACAATGATGCTATGGGGAGAAAGTGGATCACTCTGATCACACAGCAAGCTTGAATAGGAAACCCCAAAAGCCCAGGGATCTTGGAAGTCATCAATAACTGGCCTGAAGGTGAAAATTTTGAACTGTTATCAGAGGTGAAGGAGGAGGAAAAGGTGACATGTGCTGAGGAGCCCCTACCATATAATCAGCTACCTGGAAATGAAAAGCGATACACTCTCTTCACGGACAGTTCCTGCCATGTCATAGGGATACATTGAGAATGGAAAGCAGCTCTATGGAGCCCTATGTGGAGAGCTGCAGAAGCTACAGAGTGACAAGGTGGATCAAGCTGGGTTGCAGAGCTGGAAGTTGTCCAGCTGGCTTTAGGTATTGCTGAATGAGAGAAGTGGCCCGTGCTCTACCTCTGTACTGACTCATGGATGGTGTCAAATGCTCTGCGGAGGTGGCTGGAATGATGGAAAAAGACCAACTGCCAGTACAGAGACAAACCCACCTGAGCTGCTGAACTGTGGCAAGACATCACTGCCTGGGTAGAGAAGCTGGCTGCAAAAGTAGATCATGAGATGCACATGTGCCCAAGAGTCAGGCTACTGAAGGACATCGCAATAATGGATGGTGGATAGAGCTGCCAAGATTAAAATGTCTCAGGAGGATCTGGACTGGAAACACAAGGGTGAATTATTTCTGATTTGGTGGGCTCATGACACCTCTGGTAATCAGGGAAGAGATGCAACACCCAGATGGGCTTGTGATCGAGGGATAGGCTTACCCATGGACTCTATATCCCAGGTTATCCATAACTGTGAAACGTGCTGGGATCAAGCAGGCCAAGTAAAGCCTCTCTGGTATGGTAGACGATGGTCCAAATATAAATAAGGGAGGCCTGGCAGATCGGTTGCATCACACTCCTGCAGGCCTGCCAAGGCAAGTGCTACGTGCTCTTGTAAACAACCACTGGATGGCTGGAGAAGTACCCCATGCCTCACACCACTGCCTGGAACACCGTCCTGGGCCTTGGAAAGCAAGTCCTGTGGTGACCTGGAACTCCTGAGAGAACTGAGTCAGAAAACAAGACTCATTTCCAAAACAACCTTCTGGACAACCAGGCCAGGGAACACAGTATTGAGTGACTTTATCCTATTCCCTATCATGCACCAGCCTCTGGGAAGAGGGAACAGTACAATGGACTGTTGAAAACCACATTGAAAGCAATGGGTGGTGGGACCTTCAAACACTGGGACTTACATTTAGCTAAGGCTGCCTGGTTTAGTTAACACCTGAGGCTCTACCAATCTGTCCCTGCCCAATCAAAACCTCCATGTACCACAGAAGGGGATAAAGTCCCTGTGAAGCATACAGGAAAAGTATTAAGGAATACAGTTTGGATTAGTCCTGCCTCAAGCAAAGGCAAACCCATCCTTGGGATTATTTTTGCTCAAGGACCTGAGTGAGCTTGGTGGGTAATGCAGAGGGACCAGGAAACATGGTATGTACCTCAAGGGGATTTGATTTTTGGGTGAGAAGAGACTGTAATGCTGAATTGTATAATATTGGTTGCTGAATGACACTCTCACTGTATGCCAGAACTACCGTGGACAATGAGTATGGACTGCTCCAGCAGTCATCAGCTCCTGATGCAGAATGCAACCCCTTGGGTTGCACACCAGCTGTCTTGCCCTGGAAGACATCTAGGATGGATAGAACCCACAGCTATGGATTAAATGAATTTAGTAGACAGCTTGGAGGGATGGCCTGTGGCTATGAAATGATACCTGTTCTTACGTGTGTGTATATATATACTAGGAAGGTGTGGGATCTAGGCAGGACATCTATGGTGTAGAATAAAGGGTTAATAGTGTCCTGGTTTCCAGTCAGGACAAAGTTAATTTTTCGCAGTAGCAGTGAGGAGTGGAGCCTGGAACCATGTGGGTGTGTTGATGCATCTGGGTGGTTTTTCTATACCACCTCAGGTCATCACTGGGAGGCAGAAGTATGGGACTTTTGCTTCCAGGAAGAAGGTGGCTTGCGGTCAGGAAAAAAGTGTGGCGGCCAGAGGGCCTCTCTGCCTTTGTTTTTCATTGTCCCGGGCTTTGGTGAGCATTTGTGCATGTCACTGCCTGCTCCCTCATCTCATGTCAAGAATGCACATAGACACAAAATAGTCGTTTCTCCTAATTTGTCCTCTGCTACCATTATAATTGCGTACCACCTGCCTGCTTCTATGAACTTGTGGGTCTGGGTTCAGGGTGCAGTCATTCACACCAAATCATATTTCAATTCCTACATGACCTTCCTGCAGAACAGATTTTCCTCGTTGGCAGTTAGTAAACAAAATATTGAGGCTCACAACTTCATCCTGTTTATTCCTTGGTCTGTGTCGCCACAAGCATATTTATCTAGCAAGAATGTTACTCCTTAGACTGTTTCACTCTGGCAACAAAATGCTGTGTATGGAGAATGGCTCATTCTATTGTTTCCCTATCCAAAATAATTTGAGGGAGGGACAAAAGATGTGGTACAGTTACAAGATGAGACAGCCACAGTTGTAATTGTGTAGTAGTCTTTTAGGGCTGCTACGATATTTAAAAGCAGTTTGCTTTGGATACAAAAATGGTTGAAAATTGTTATCAAGGCATAATTTACACCAAAAATTGCTTCTGTCTAAAAGGAGAGATGAACTAAGAAGGGCCAAAACTAAGATTGCAGTTCAGGACAGAGGGAAGTTCATCATATCAGTGGATGAGAAATTAAATTAACAACTGTCCCACACTCGTAAAAATGCATTTGAGTGCATTGGTGGTTTGACATGGTCAAAAATATCTTTCAACATAATTCTAAGGCAGTTTACCCATCTTTTTTGGCATGTGAGAGTGGACAAGTGTATTAGTTTCACGAGTTCACCCATACTACATCTACAATTTGGACTATAGACAAAGACCTAATAAAATCCCCCCACATTACAATATTCCTGTGTTGTTGCTGTCAATATTTTTTTCAGATGGCTGAAAATCTAGGCTAACATCCATCTGCCATAAAAATAGCAGAAGGAGTTGCATCCTATTAACTTTTCACTTTGGATTGGGAATGTAAAATATGAAAAATCTGTATTATCTGGAATATATAGTGTCCAGCCTTGGCACAGGGAGTCTCAAGAGCCTTTGCAGAGTGTATCCCTGAGTCTCAGTGAGGTAGTGGTGTAGGTAAGCAGGAGAGCAGCTCTTTGTAGAAGAGTATTTTGTGCTCTGCTTGTTCCCCATTTTGTGACTGAGAGAAGGACGGTTTGAGTGTCAGCAGCTGGCAACTGCTCTGAAGTCAAAGCTTAAACTAAAATTAATCTTAGAACCACAAACTGTTTCATAACATCTTTCATAATAACAGCAATTTATTGCCTTATGATGCTAAGTCCTTCCCTGTTTCTGCACTCTGTAAAACCTCTATTGTACTGGTTTCTTCCTGTTTCATTGAAGGGAACAGCTTGTATGAATCAGTGATGAACCACTCTCCAGAGCTATGAATACCCAGCTATCACTCTCTGTCTTGACTGTCCAGAAAGGCCAGAGCTGCATCTTTAAATATATTTCCATTCTTCCACTGTTTTCCCTCTGTGTTAGGGAGACGTGGCTGAAACCAGGGTATTAGCCAAGCTCGTGTACAATGGAGATTCAGGCCTCCTAATGGCATCAGAACCACATAGCTGTCAGTTTGTGTTCTATATTCTGTGAAAAGCCACTTCTGCTGGTAATATTTTTGAATTATTTTTAAAGAGAATTAAATCTCCCGTTGAAGACAGTGTGTAGTTGAGACACCCTACCCGATCATGGAATATTTCACTGAAACTTTAAGGATCATCTGAAGATACCATGAAGGCTTGCAATACACAAACATAAAAGACACAAACTTAACATCTCAAGAAACAAATGGGTAAGTAAGCTGATAACAAAATTGTATCACTTATGAGTTGCTAGTCTTCTAAGAGATTACTCAGTCTGTTTTCAGATTTCCTGGTTCATAAGTACTATGGAAAAATTTGTCTTGCTTAGCAATGTTCCTAAATTCTTCAGTTCCTTCTTCAGTGGTGCAGAACCTCCTATTAGGCCTCTTTGGCTCTTCTCATAACCAGTGTTTTCACAACCAAACTAAAGAGCTAATGAGTGAACCTCATAGCTTAGTATAAATATGGAATTTAGAGCACATATATAAAAATGTTAATCATTACTAACGCCACTTTTCCACTCAAAACAAAATAAAGCCACTAATGTTAAAGGGTGGGTATGTAAAGCTCATCTACAGAGCTTTCACAGTCGGTTACAGCCTAATACCAAGAGCAAAGCATTTGCTACGTGCAATGTTGGACACTGTAGGGTTTCATTGTGAATCTGCAAGAGAATGACTGTTCAGCATTTGGATGGAGTACACAGCCAACTAAGATTACCACAGAAAACATGGGACATGAGAAGAATATTGTTTTCTGACCATGAAGAGACCACACACAGAGTCCATGTGGAATGCACACTGGACCATCTTCAAAAACATAGAAGTTGCATTCTTTGTTATGCTCACAGACTGGTTTAATTAAATATAGGCATTAGGCAGTAAATGTGTTGGCAGTTTCACACTGAAATGCTGCTGTTCTACAAGTGCTGTTCTACTTCCTCACTGTAGTTTATTATTTTAAAATGGTACCATATTTTTTCATTCTGCTTAAGACTGTAGAGGCTCGCAAGGAAACATATTTCTGTAAGTCAGAATCTTTAAAAACACAACATGAAAAGAATTAATTCATTAATTTAATTAATAAGTATTTAAAAACTAAGTAATTAAAAACATAGGTGTTTACAAGGCTCGAGCTTCAAAAGAGTTATAGGTCATATTACAAATTTGAGTGTTTATTGTTTTATATTTCAACAATTAATTTTTCTGAGGGCAGTATTTACTCTTTAATGTTATTACTTTTATATATACTTATATATTTATCTATATGCTTAAATAAATACCATCTATATTTTATTCAGTTTATAGTGTCAAAGCTAGACTGTGCCTGAATAGCTTAGGTTGAAATATCTGTGACCAAAAATGAGGTTAAATAAAACTTAACATATTAGCTTTTAGGAACATAAACCTGAGCTACTTGACAGTGCATGAGGTTTTTTTGTCTTGAAAATTCAAGATGTTTAATGATAACCCTGATTTTCTTCTCTCAAAAGCATCCTTCCAGGGATAAAAGGAATCATTGCTAATAGGTTTTCCTTCTAAAGTATTTTTTCTAATTACAAATTATGTATTTGCCTACAACACTGCTACAAAGTCATGCTCTATACAGCTTGTTGACTTGTATAGCTGCAAGCTTATAATTATGTCGATCCTCTGTTTTGCATAAACGTTTAGAAAGGGATTATGAAGGTCATCTTTTCCAGTTTTTCCCCGTTAAAAGCAGGAGATGCAAAACCTGACCGACAGATGTGTGCAGACTAAGGCCATAGCCACTAGCTGGGTTGCCCATTGAAAGGATGCCTTGCCTTGAGAAGCCTTAAACCCTGCTTACTGAAGCTGCAGTTATGTATGCACATCCTCATCAGCTAAGCTCACAGATTCCAATAAGATCAATAAAGTTATATCTGGCTCATGAACTCAGGAAGCAGCAAACTTAAGGCTGGAAAAGGTGCTGATTCTTGTTGAGGAAACTCTTTTTGTTCCTGTTTTAACCTGCCTGCAAAATCTTAATGGGCTTTATTTTATGGGTGTGTATTAGCATAAGCTAGCCAACAACACACAGCTAATGAGATGTAGGCACCAGGAAAGTGATCATGGACAAGAAAAGATTAGACAGGAGCAGGGATGGAAGACCTTCAGGGCCCAGAATCAATTTATAATCGCTGTAATGTAGGTAGCGCCCGCTCAGCTGTGGAGTAGGAAAAATCATCGTTTCTTCTACCTTTTCTTCACCCTTGCCTTTTGTAGCCAAGCAGTTTATCTGTGGGATGAGGTAGTGATAGGAGAGGTCTTCCCTAGTTATGTGGTCTTCTGATAGCAAATTGCATCTTCTCTTTTGATCTTTTCATTTGAAGACTTAACCTCTGAATTTGGGTCAGGCCTTGCTAATAAGCTGAACAACAGCTAGCAACCCTCAGCTTCTAGAAGCAGCATTTCCAGGTAGTTTAGCTTGCTTTCTCTGTCCTTGAGGTTGTAGGCAATTTGTAAGGCATATGACTCGGGAGAGCGGAAGCAGGACACAGCTGGTTATGTGTTATTTGTATTGTTCTGAATTTACTAGCTCTACTGTTGTTTTAAAACTCAGAATAAAATTCTCCTAAATTCACTCTTTTGAAGCTGCTTCTTTGAGACAAATTCTATGAATTCCATGTGGTTGCCAAATCACATTTGATGTCAGTGTGCCTTCACTTGTGATACCTCTCTAAGACTTCCCACTAGAATTACTGTATATATGAGGTGGCATTCTGTGCACTGTGGAGTGGTGTCCATTCTGTGGACTCAACTCCCCTTAGTGTATCCCAGAGATCCTGGACCTGTCATGAAAGACATCAGTGTGCCCAATAACCTATTTCCAGGCTACGCTGGTAGATAAACACGTTGAGCAGTGCAGTTTGTGTGTGAGTGGCTCTGTAGCTAAGGTACCGGTGCTGGTCTGAATGAGACATTCACCTTCCCTGGTAACTGCGGCTATACATCACTGTGTAAATAAGTGCTCCTTAGGAGGCACAGCACTGTTTGCTCCTGCTTTGAGGAAAAAGGTTATTTAAATAGATGGCATAGACTGAGCCAAAATATTTTGAGGAATGGAATGACTATTTCAGTCTTTACAACTTAAGTTGCACCTTTTCTGCAGATCCCTGACCTTAATTTGCATAGTCCTTGGGTCATGGTGTCCACTGCTTTTTGTGATGTACGGAGACAGGGCTGTTGAATAAGCAGCCTTTTTCCCAATTTGACAGCAATATATTTTTTCTGTTTTGAGCTTGCATCCATGTACATCTCAAGTCAGTGTTTAGTATTGAAAACATATGTTGTTTTAATCTGCTTAATGTCTTGTATCAGTAATAACAGCAGCAATATAACCCATTTATTTTGCCCGAATGAAAGAAGCCAAAAGCCACTCATTTAATGATTTTTCCATTCCTGCTGTTTATATTTTTATAGTGCCTATTAATTGGAAACTATTAGTAAAACAATACTGTGTACACTGTTTAGGAGCCACGTTTAAAAAGAACTCATTAGCTGACAAGTTGTTACAGAGAAATACTTTGGTGTTTAAAATAAATAAATAACTAAGTGCATGCACTCCAGCCCAGTCTTCAGTGGCTGGCATTGAAAGGATTTCCCCTATTTTCTGAAAGCCCTTCCATGGGGGAGAGTGAGCTTACTTCCTAAGGAAATTACTCTAGAGGTGTCTGTAAGAGAAAACCAGGCACCACTTTGCAGCTCTACAATTGCAATGAGAGTAATCATGAATGAACGCTGAGCCAAAAGAGTGATGCATGTTTACATTATGCTTACTATATTAAGCCTGCAAATGCATAAAAATGTAGCTGCCATGAACAACTGCCATGTATAGCACTTAGTATTCAGGAAAGCATTTGGTTCTGGGTATGGGGCTCTGTGTTGATTTCTGCTTTAAAAAATCCTCCTCCAGTCACTTGCAGGCTTGGAGAGGTGAATGCTCTGGAATGTAACGCACACAGCAGCAGACGAGCAGTGTCTGTGGGTGTGTTTCATTTAAGGAAACCCCACTGGCTCTTACACTGTTCTGGGACTTCAAAAGGAGCCAAGTTTGCTTCATGCCAGGCAGTTGCTTTGCCCTGCCCCAGCGGCACTCATGGGCAGGGAGCAGGGGAGCTGATGGACTGAACGTGTGTTTCCCTCGGCATCTGGAGAGGTTCCTCCTCCTCCCTCCCATCTGGCACAGGTTATGCTGGTACTACTCTTTGTAGGGCTGTATGAGTGAAATGAGCCAGCAACTGTGTCAAGTTGAAAATTACCCTTAAAAAACAAAAACAAAATGGTGTTTTTAACCTAGATATATTACCTGATTACTTTATCTCATGGCTCCATGAGCACTTGAACTGACACCACTGAAAGGACAGAAAAATGAGCAAGTGGAAGACTCTTACATGACCCGGCCACTGAAAAAACAGGCATGTGTAAACCATACCCATAGTGTGGAAAAGACAATCAATCCACAGGTATTTGGGTTGTGATTATTTTGGGATCAGTTAATGGTATTTTCTTTCTGTATTGTGAATTATCTTATTCCTTCTAAGCAAGAAGTTCCCAGAGTGATATATTTAGAGGGGCTAAAGAACCCTTAAAAGTTGTTTAGATGGTGGCTAAAGAATCAAACACATTTATAATTCCTTTCAAGGTTGACATATCAGCCTGGCAAGGTTGAAGCTTGTGCTACCAAGTCCTTGGTCATATTCAGTGTATTTATGTGCCAGAGAAATGAGTGGATTGATGAAAAGCTGATTTTCTTCAACGGAATCCTTACAGATCTCTCATCAGAGGAGTTTTAGGAGCAAATAACTTCTACTTTTTAAAGTCTCACTTTGAGGCAATAGGCAGAAAGAAAACAGTAGTAGGGAGATGTAAAGTTAGAGAGTGAAAAGGGTCAACAGAGGTTTGGACAGCCTCAGGTAGTGAAGCTGGTAGGTTGCATAAATTACAAAAGCCAAGACAGGGAAGGAAGGGTGAAATATATTGCTTATAGCTGTATTCTGCAATGTTCCTTGAAAGGCAGGTTGGTTAGAGATTTTCTTATCCAACATTCAAATCTGGATCCTTTTACATCTACATGGAATAATGTGAAGTGCCAGTCTAGATCTTGAGAATTTAGCTCAGTGTTCATTTTCAGCCAGTAGTGGAACAGTAATTTTAGAGGTCCAGGATACCAGCTCTGGGGATCAAGTACGTGGAGGCAATGAACACTGAAGCAGTTTTCATGTAAAAGTATGTTAAATCACTTTAATCAGGTCAAAGAACTATACTTGAAAGATTTACTATTGAGGATTTTCCGAAAAACCAAATCAGTCCCAACACAGATTTTCAGTGATGAATGTGTGAGTTTTAACAGAGAGACAGCTTGGAAGAAATCTAAATATCACCCTATGTTAGCTTTCTGTTTTGTTTATTTTTTAACCCTATCTTCCATATTTACTTCACAACAATTAATCATGTTGCTCCTAAAGTCTGCCCACAAAACCTTCGTTTAAGGTTTCTCCTTAACTGGAATTTTTGGAATTCCCCAACTGGAATTTTTCAGCTCACACCATGTAGAGATGATCATGGAAAAAAATAATAGGCTATGACTCAGGTGAGATGGGTCTACTTTGGCCCACTTCATTTTTTGGATGAGAAGTCATCAACACAGCCCTAGCTGCCAGGAATACACACAGAGCCTTCTGCAATACGGCAGCTTGTGAAGCAGAGAGCCATCCAGAAACTGAATTAACCATCTTCTGTGGCAAGAACTGCACTTGGGAGTTGTGCAAGGTGTGTAAAATCTAGTTCTGTCCATTAAACCACACTGAGACCTGTGGTTACCATATGATACACTTGCCAGTCCCATCTGACGCCTGTGGCTTGCTACCTGAGTCGACAGTGGTGTTTGGGATAGTAAGCACACAGAAACCAGGGGATAGAGAACAAATGTCCAGAAGCCTTGGCACTGGCACACAGCAGTTCCAAACACCTGCGAAATCCCCACTGGCAGAAGCAGCCACACAGTAAAATACTTGGGCTTTTCAGCTTGTGTAACTCCATTTTCCATGTGGTTGTTATTGACGAATGCACCACGCACACCTCAGTAGTCTACAGCTCTCATACTGGAGAAGGTGGTCTCAGTGGGTAGCAGTACTTTTGACTGTACAGATTGACTGCAAAGGTCATACAACCATTCTCAGGCATCTTGTTGAACAACACAGAGTTAGGCTTTTGCAGCGAAGGGGAAGTGGATGCAAGAAGGATAAGTAAAATGTTTTGCAAACAATGGATCTACTAATTAGTCTTTCTTGTCAGAGACCGAATTGCACAAAACTAGTGCTATATCTACAAAGCATTCTTCAATTCTGTATCTTAAGAAAGATGACTACATTATTTTAATTTGGTTTTCTGAGGAAATGGGAAGAGCAGAATTATATAGTCTAGCTGTTCACTGATTTTAACCAGTTTTAAGTTTCATTAAGTTTTGCAAAAGGGTGAAATATGTCCGGGAAACCAAGATTCATTGGTACTCAATTGAATAGAGCAGCTGATTTGTTTGTTTTCATTTTCAAAGGCACTGCATGTATCATCCAACTGATACAGTCAGAAGTGAGACGTGGAGAAGTTTTGCTTCTCAGCTGTAGAATGAGGCTCTGAAAAAGCATAGGGAAGGCAAGATAGCCCTGGCACAGGCTACACTGCCCCTTCCATAGATGGTAAATAAACAGGTTTTATCTTACTTAATTTTTTAAAAGGCTAATAAAAATAGGTATGTAACTGGTTGATCTGATCAATGACTCAGAAGCACCTGAAAAGTTTCTTGTTGATTTACTACATTATGCTGCTCGCATCATTTTTTCTCTTCTCTCAGCTATGATAACAATTGTGATTTTCTATGCTTTTTCTACAGGACAATTCTCCTCACTATGCTCTGTCTACATGGTCTTCTACCTTCTTGTGTCAGAGTGAAATGCTGTTGATTTTCACAGGTGTTCCCTACTTCTCTTAGCACGTGACAAAAATACAGTGAGACCAGCAATAGAATATCATAACAGAATAATGCACTAACTTCTGGGTGACCTTTGAAGTGCAGAAGCTAAAGTTAATGAATAATTCATAAATCCCAGAAAAGAATGATTCCATTCTAATCTACACTGAAGGTGGAGTATTATTAGGGGTACTGATGTCCTTAATAATTCTTGACCTGACAATGAGTCCTTAGTGGAAAATGATGGTTGGTTTATGAGGTCTTGGTATTTAAAACAGCAGAATTTTATACAGTCCTTTTGCCATTTCTGGACACAACCCATGTGATCAGCTGGTCTACACTGAAAACCAGTAACATTATTTTGAGGACAACAGGACTGGCTCATCTCTTTATGGTAGATGATGAAGGCCACATTTCTTTCTCCTCTGACTTTGTATCAGCCTTCCAGATATTTAGATTCTCCTCTGTAGCTACTGATCACCAAGCAGACTTCTGGTCTGGGCTGTTGTCAGTGGGCCATGCTAGTGCTTCTTACTTGCTCTGGGCCATTTGCTGTGCCAGCTCTGGTGCCTATACAGCTACAAACAGATTACAAAACTGATCTAGCTGAGACATAACCGTAACAAGAAGAAAAACTGGTTATGAGTCCTCAAGAACTTTGCTTTGTCTGGATTGCTGTCATCAGTTCTCAGGCCCACCCTGGCTCAAATGCTAAGCAGTTATATCACAAGAACACATGCCTGCTTACTTTGCTTTAAGCAATGCACAGCAATCAGAGAGTGGCCTTGGAGTGACCTTCATACTATAGGACTGCAACAGCTGCAATGGGTAGTCACATGAACATTTATTATTTTCCTAAAATTTCTCGTTCAATGTTTCCTTTTGAACACAACTTCTTGCCGTCGTAACTTTCCTTCAGTCTGCTAGTGAATTGACTTTTCCACCAATGCTTTTTGAGAGGAAGAAACCAATTACAGAGATGTGGATACGTACTTTATTACCTCTGCTTAGCTCTATTTTATGAGGGAGAGTATTTCCTGGAATCCAGTTCTGGTAGGATACAATCCTCTTATTGCAGCCGTATTGCAGCAAACTCAGTACGAGTTCACTTTTAGAATTCAGATATCATACATAAAAATACGATGCTCACACCGCTGTGTGAATGAAAAAAAAAATATAACTCTGGAACTGTATTAAAAAACTCTACTGTAAGGTCAAGAAATACCAAAATTAAGTGCAAATTTTTAACCTTCATTCTTGACTTTAGGCATACATAAACTATGATTTAAGAGTAGGCTGGTTTTTCATATAACAAAGCAAAATATTTCCCAACATTTTCTAATTTCAAGTAAAATTAATGTACTATGACATAATGAACAGTATTTGAAGAGCATTTTGTATATATCACAATCTGTACTGTGACTGTAAGGGGGTGGAGTGTGACGAATACTATTTTACATAGTTCTGAATTACAGCCACTATCAATAGAAGCTCTTCTGGGGTTTCACCCTAAATTAGCCATCTAAAGCCTTGCAACTGATAGTCATCTCCATACTAATTACAATTTAGGTGGAAGATCAAAACAGTCAGAGGCTTTTTGTTGGTGCCACTGTCTGGCCCACCTGCTTCTGACAGTGTTATGTACACAAACCCCTCCTCTTTGAAAGAACATTGTCGTACACTTAAGTAAATTGCCGATTCGATTATTTAAGAGGAAATCTCTAGCAAGATTTAAGAAAGGTAAAACTGAATGAGTTAAAAATTTCGACATTCAGAACTTTCAATTTGTTTTAGATTCAGAAGAAATTTGTCAGATTAAACATACCCTGCATTCTGTCAGTTTAACTGGATAAATTCTAACACAACTGATTTTTTTTATAAACTGTAAAAGGTGAACAGAGTACTTCTTACTTAAAAATAAATTAAATACTTGGATTACTCCATGATTACATGTCTTTAAAATGTTTCCCTTTATGTTTAACAATCTTAGCTGGAACTGGTTTTGCATAGTTTTAAAAATGCTAACCACACAGTGCTGCACTGGGTGGTGACAGCATTAAAATCAATTATCAGGCAGAAGGAACCGCACAAAGCTCAAATCTTTGAAAATACAGAATTTGGTCTAGCTGTATAGGTATAGATTTAAGTACCAAGTTAAAGACATACCAATTTGATCTCTACAGAAAAGCATGCAAGCTATGAGCAATCTTGAAAGCACATTTAATAGAACACTTAATGCTCGACTATGCAATGAAAGGCCTTTCCAAAATGGACTTTAGTACAGAATTTTTACTAAGAAAACAAGTCTTTGTTGCTAAAGAGTAAAGAAACCCATTACTTGCTACCCTGTACATGACACCCACTTTTTCCTTATGACTGACTACATTTGAAGAGCCAGTATTCCTGTACAGGAACTTCTTAATACAGGGAAAAATACTTTTTCCTTTTCAAAGATAAGCTCTTTCAAGAAAAGTCTTAGAACAATTTAAAAAATGTTCCATGAGTCCTCAATTCATGGTAAAGAACCCTTCCTTCTGTAGCACTGTATGTTTACTGGCTGTTATTTTAAATTACAAAGCTGCAGCTTAGTTTCACGAAACGCAAAGCAGATGCAACCACTGAAAACCACTCAACCAGTGCTAGCCAAATATAACCATTGATCAGCACTATTTGACTCTTAAATTTAGGGCCTAATCCCTAATGTGATGCCTAAGAAGCCTCTACTTTATTTTGGTGGGTTTTGCCCTTGAAATCTACTGCCTTCTTCACCACAGAAAACAACTGATCTCTCTCTCCATCCCGTTCAGTTGTGTCACACACAAAATTGTAAGCAGAGCTGGAGTTCAGGGCAAATACAAGCTCAAAGCAAGCATTGCTGGCAGTTTGAAAGACTGCAATTGATTTATTCCATTGTTTTTCTCCTCTTCTTTTTTCCCTTTTTTTTTTCCTAGTGCTGTATGTTCTGATTCCTGCAGAGGCTATAATCGGAAATGGGGAAAGAACATAAGGAAACCTGTTTACAGAGAACTGTTCGCCTACTCAGAAGCACCAGAAATCTCACGAGGACCCTGGCACACATCAGTTTTTCAGCCCAGTTTTACAAACTGAACAGCATTGTCAACATTTCAGACTAACATCCACATATCAATGCATTATTATTCTTACTTATTTATGCTGTGGCAAGATGAAGATATCCCACAAGGTTAGGTAAGCTTCAAAATAGTCTCTTTCAGCCTTCAGATTAGCAATGGGCTTCAGTATAGGTGTAATGTGTCACTTATACTGCAATAGCTTAGAAGTGTAGGCAGGACCCCATACCCCTCTTATAGAAGATATAAGAAAGAAGCTTGATTAGAGGTAGGAAAGCTGTCCCCAAATAGATTCCAACTCTTTGTCAAGCTGTGTTCTGCAGCACCTTAATTCATCCTGAAAATGTGTAAACTAGAAGAGAGGAAGGTCCATTTGCTCTCCAGTGAGACTATGCACAGCTGAAACAAGCCAGAAAAAGCTGAAATGACATAAATTCAGACCCTTTCATCTGTATTCACTTTCAAGTGTTATCAAACACCTATAAGAAATTCCCTATCCTACGCCTCAATTTAGTACCTAAACACAGAGATGTTTGTTCAAACCAGTGTCTGAAAACTAAAGATTCTTCATTTAACCACCATTTGCCCATCAGGTTACCACAAGAACTCTTAGTGTCTTGAATTGCTTCCCCATAGTATAGATCTAGAGAATGTCCTCTGAGTACTTATATGCCACACTGAACTCAGCCTTACTATTGTAGTATTCATGTTTCCTAGGTATTGTAGAAGAAAAATAAGGAATATTATACCTTTATATTTTTTTTCTTTGTAACCAGCTAACATTAGAAAACACAAGTTCAAAACAGCTTCCTTTTGGTCTCATACAAATATCAGGGTGATTCAACCAGCCAAGGGGGCTGCCGCCTACTGTAGCAGCTAGGAATGAAATATCAGGAATTCTAGATTTAAATGCATTTTAGTTGGTGTATTTCCTACTTTTCTTTTTCATATAAGAAAAGCCTGTTCCAAAAAGACATTTATTACATAGCAAGAGTTAACAATCACTCCCTAGTGATACATACATAACTTCCATGACAGCTTTGCTCAGTGTGTGGGTCAACAGCGTATTCCTTAATGAAAGAAGAAAAAAATGGAGTTGCTGTTATGACGCAGGTGCTGAAATCTTGGTAACAGTTCCAGAGCAATATGAAACCCCTGTAAATCATTACTGCCTCACAAGGCAACCAAGGCAAAGAATTTCCCAAACTACTCTTATTTTGCTAAGAGTGTCATCTTGTGGAATTCTTGGAACATTCTTCGGCCCTGATTGGCAGCTGAAGAGGAGGATTAGTTTTCCTCCTGGTGGAATAATCCATTATAGCTGAAGGTGATTACTTTTAAGAAAGCAATGTGTCAACAAAGCCAAAGAAAATGTGGTTCCCTGACATCTACCACTAATGAGACACCATTCTTTTGTTTGCTTTCCAGTGGCATTTCCTAATGACAAAGTCAGGGGTGGTAAGAGTGGGGAGAATAGGGGGGTGTTTGGTTTCTTTAAGCTACAGCAACTGCACAGACTTTGATATCAAGCTGTTGTAATCTCAACTCGAAAGACACTTAACACCCATAGAACTATACAGACTTCATTATACCTGATGGGTTGGATTTGCCCATTCCCACTATCACAGTTATTCTCACCTACAAAGCTCTGTGGTGCTGATAGCAATTACCTCAACCAAAGCATAAGCTTTCCTCTTGATGTCACACTACAACTGGTGGCAATCTGTTTCTTCAGACTGTCTGATTTTGTCACCCCTCCTCTGATGGCTGACAGTATTTTAGGCCATGATACTTTCCAATTAACAGCAGAATTAAAAAAAAACCGACTAAATTCTGAGAATGAAATTTATTTCCTGTAACCAAAGCTATAGTCTGTGGCAGTATGCCAAAAGGCATTTACATTTCTCTTTAATTATCTAAAGCAATTCATGTTCTAAAACATTCTTTTGAAGTAATATACCAAGAAAACATGGTTTGGAAGCTTTAATGATTTTATGTAGGTCAGCAGACAAAGATAGTTTTCAAAGTACAGTTCAGCACAATGCACTGTATAGTGGCTCAAAATTTCACCTGGTGTCTTTCAGCCCACACAGCTTCTATGTAGGATATATAGATAGCATACAGGCACCTGGCTTGCAAAAAAACCCAAAACCCCACAAAAAAACCCAACCCCAAACCCCAAATAAAATATAAGAAAAATAAGAAAAATAAAAGACAGTATTCTGAATTGTGACTCTTGCAGGATCCATGAGCAGGTCAGACTGTGCAGCTTTATTAGTTTTGAAAACAGCAATGAACTCTTTATGAGCTTTAACTAGCTCATAATACTAAGACACACAGATGGAAGAGTTCTGTTGAATAACTCAACAGCACTATGTTATTCAAGAGCAATTAATTCTCAGAGAAGTCAACACAGTTGGAAATAAGCTCATGATTCTAAAAGGCTGCATTTTTCTAAGTTCTTCCATCCGAATATCATGTAGCCTCAGTCTGCAACTGAATTATTGCACAAAAAATTATCACCACACAGGTATTTTAGAAACATGAATTCTACCTGGATATGAACATTCAACTTTTCTGTGTAAGGTCCAGGGATTCTAAAGTGGATTCCTGTTTGTTTGTTTGTTTGTTTGCAGAGTGGCCCTTGGCAGCGTGTGAAGTGGAGGAAATCAAGCATTTCCCGAAATCAAGAACATTGTGCATGAAACGAGAATGTAAGTCATAGGTCATCAGTGAACCAGAAGAGCTGCTATCACTAGTACCAGTACAAGCTGGAAATAGCCATTTGCAAAGCTCCTGCCGCCTATCCAGAGAACAAAATCATGCTTTTTCAAAATAAAGCACAATGGCACTAATAGCAACAAAGACAACATACAGAAACATGAGTAAATATTAAACATGGATTCATAAACACTCATGAGTGTGTCCTTGAGTCGTGAATGCTAGACTGTTTGTCCAAACAATTTGTTACAGATGAGTGCAGAATTCTCAATACACTTCATTGAACATCACTAATACAGATGCTTTTATTAAGTTTCACATTGAGCAAAGGTTTACTTAATTTAACAGGAGCTAAGAGTTCATTTACACATTTACTTTATAGTACACAAAATAATATCATTAATAAAGAAAACAAAACTGATAAATGTAAAAAGTGTATTGTGATGCATGATTCTTGGACGAAGAGGGAAAGAATTACTCTGTGCATTCCTTCTGTGCTTTACAAAATAAAAGGCAAAAATTTTCCATTGTTATTTAAGAGGAAATATACTCTACCACAAGAGTGTCTTGGGTTGCAATTTACAATGCAATATTTTTACCCAGCCTCATTAAATATAGTAGAGAAGGCTTACTGGCTGCTTTTCCCCCAATGGAACATGAAAGTATGACAAAATGAAAAGGCAAAGAAACCATACAAAACACAGCTTCATCATGATACTGACGCACATAGCTGGCATTTATCTGGGGAGAAAAACTCTATAGCTAACCCCAGCTAAGATAAAATGTCAAGAGCAGTCAAACAGTTTTTACGCCTCAGGGCTTAAACACATCAGCAAAGGACAAGGCAGATTTCTGCCCTGACATCTATAGAGAAGCACCTAAAAACCTGAAGAGAAGAAAGTTAGGCTTCCTGATGAGCAGTTTAGCATACAGAAACACTGGACTTCCTTGTAGTTGAGCTGCTAGTTTGCTAAAATGAGAAGATGTGAAGGCAGAGATGGAATCTTTTATTAGTCCAGCTTGTACAGCTGGAGAGAAAAGGATAGATTTTGGGTGCACAAGCCCCTCAGTTGTTAAAAACTCCCTTCAAAATATGCACTTGGGAGCTGAAACTCATAAAAAGGGAAGACATTAGAAATCCTGGATTATTTAGCAGGTTTAGGGCATGCTTAAATGTGTCTATAAGATCCGTAAAAAACCCTCTTCTGTTTTCTCCCCCAGCTCCTTCCAAAGACCTCTGTGCGCTCCCTAGGCAATAAATTCCTGTTTCTCAACTATATTAGGAGATAACACCTCTTAACTCCTCTCTGTTCCAGAGGCTCAAATACCTTTCCTCTTATTTCTAATTAAACTCAGCATAATTAAACTCATGGGCACTGTTCCTGACATGCAGGTAACTTTGAAGTTCATTGTTTCTCTTTCAGAGCTGAAGAAAGACTTGTGTACCAATGACTTTGCCTAGGTTCCCAACTATACCACTTGTTCCAATTTATTTAAAAAAGAAATCACCATAACTTACCAAATCACCCTTGGGCATATCTTTAGCACGTGACCCCGACATCCCAACAAGACTATCACTCTCTTTTAAAAGTGGAGTCAAATATGGTTAATAGCAAGTGATGGCATAGGAAATCACCTCAGTCCTGGTGACCACTAGTGTTCTAGGAAGCACTACAGGGAGAAGAGCAGATTGTTTAGCCCTTCTATAACACTTCTTCATGTGGCAGACAGGTAGGAAGGACTTGTCAGCAAAACCCTAGCAGAGTACCATGGCTTACCAAGGCCACTAGTGATCATGTTCCTTGTTGCTGTTTTCCCCACGGACGAGTAGAGAAACGACACGAAGTCCAGGCTCAGGGATAAATGGAAGCGCTTTAATGATCTCTCAGAAGGCTTTTATATGTTAGTTCGCAAAGTGTATTAAGTGGCATAAGGTAATTGGTTTTTTGCCATCCACCCCTTAAGGGGATTGGTCGAGTTCTAAGACACCCATCTCTGAATGTTTTTCTAGTTAGAACCATAACAATTCTGCAAAACAACCTGCAGCTGCAAGAAGTTTACAAAACTGTAACACTGTTTTGAGTTACTTGCATGGGAAAGACAGAACTCTCACAAAAATGCTGCAGAGAGCTGAAGAAATTCTCTGCTGAGGCTCTTTCAGCATCCATAGTTCCTGGGGGATTTTTCACCAAATTCCAAGACTGTTGGATGAGGTGTCACTCTCTCTCCCATAGAGAGGTATGGAACTGGGAAATACTGCAGTAGAAACAGGATGCTTACAGACTGGTACACACTTCAACACCTTCTCCTAGCCATGAATCCTCTCATTAACCACCATGGTTTCAGTAGGTACAAGGTGTGACTCTGTTTCTTAGATCCAGATAAATTCCTGTCAGCCACTCAGACATGTGGGGCTGCTTCTGTTGCTTTTCACGTACCACATGAAATCTTTGGTCCCATGGAGATGTTTTGCACCATGTTTAGAACGATGTACAGGATCAACAAAAGGCCACATACAGTGGCACACATATATGAAACTTCACAGCTCTAGCTTCGAGACTGATGGAGAAGAGACCATACAGAAGATCTGCTTCTCTTCTGCCTTCTTGCATTCTCTCTGTGTTTCTTGTATGAGCACAACAGAAACCATATGTGCTAGGTTAATTGCACCAATAAACATGAGAAACTTCTTATGCCAGGGATGGCCATTAGCCCAGGGATGACCTAAGAGGTTTCTCAGGTTTATCAAGCTCATATCAAGCCAGGGATGGCCTGAGAATGCAGCTTGAAGACCCACTTATTTACTTTCTGCAGAGTTTTCTTCAGCTCTACGTTTGTGTTGGTATGGTAGGAATCCTTGGTGTGACATTGGGTCTTGTATCCTTGATGTCACTTTCTGAACTAAACTGTCAGTCTTAGTCAATGAATTAGCCATGTAAATCATATACTGTTGGAATCTTACAAAAGATGAGCTAATTTCCAGCAGCTGAGCTCTGATACTTACTAATCTTTGAAACACTTTCTATCAAAAGCTTTTTAGCAATAATTTTTAATTAAGTCAGTGAATTTTGAGCTCACTTGCAAGATTAAGGGTATTTTTTTTTTCTAAAAAGGCTCAGTGGAGGAACGGTGTTAATATGTTCCTTAATGATGACCAAATTTTTACTGGAATACTTATTTTATTGCACTATGATACCAAGGAAAAGCAGGTAAGAAAATAACGGTATTTCATAACAGCTGGATATCATACATAAAGGTGTAATAGAAGTGTTTTGCAGTGACATGCTTGAAAAGAAGACTTTGGGGAAGGATAATGCAGAAAGGCATCTGGGGATTATAGTGACTTCTATCCTGAGCACAAACAAAAAAAATGCCACACTTACAGATAAGGTGAATTCCACACTAGGGTCTGTTGGGAGAAGTTCTTTGTGTGTGATCCTTGATACCACAACATTTGAACCGGCTGTGGAGCATCATGGAGAGACTGGTAACACTCATTAGGGCTTTAGAAAATATGCCAGTGGAGGAAGGTAGAATGAATTGCCTAGAGAGTAACAGTTGAAGGAAGACATGGATAATCTAATTTTCTTTCTTTTATGTAATGAGAAAGGAAATATCTTTTATGGTCAACGTTAAAATGGAAAAGAAGCAATATGTCTAAATTATAGAAATGGAAAGTTGGGTTAGACATTGAGAAAATAGTAATACCTTTCCAACAGCCAGAACCAGACTCCCTACTGTTTGAGCAGAAGAACTGTGGAAGGAGATTGTAAGGGCCAGACTGGGCAACCATCCTCCAGGAGTATCATAGGAACCAATCTTACCTTCAGAAAAAGGATGGAGCAAACGATCTAACACTTCTGGTAGCAGGGTTTTCTGGAGAACCTTTTGCCGTTTGAACATCTCTTTTCATAGAGTTTCTTGTATCACCAGGCACCTGCAAGAAACACGATACAAGTAGCAAAGGACTACCAGACTTGTATCGATAGCTGCGCTTACTCTCCGTCACAAATGAAAACAAAGTAGTCAGTGTCTCCCTTCGTCTCTTTCTGTTCCAGCAATGAACATGCTTATGTCTGAAAACCATGTGACTTTTAAAGTGCTTGGTGATGAGGACATGACACTCATTTTTTTGATAGTGAGGGCCAGGACTGGAGTAATAAGGGACTCTTTTCATACCAAAAAAAAAAAAAAAAAAAAAACCCAAAAAAAAAACAAAAAAAAACCCAACAACAAAAAAAAAAAACACCCAAAAAAACCAAACAAAAAAAAACCCCAACAAAAAAACCCAGCCTCAGAAACTTGTTTCACTTTAGATCAGATCTGCAGATGCTTGGTACAAGACTCAGTTGTCCAGGCATGAGGCTCTCTGGACAGAGACAGTTCTCTTAATCTCAGCTAGCTCTCTGTCTTAATTGTGTCTCAAACAGAGGTGCAACACATGGTTATTGCCAAGATGGCCTTGTCACATGTTCAGAATGGTTTTCTTGGCAGAACCACCCATAGTTACAGCCAAAATAGCTCTAGCTGAAGACCTTCAACAGTGGCTTCGGAAGGAAAATACAGAATTGGATTGAAACATGGTCTTTATCCATATAGAAACAAAGGGGAATAAAACAGGATGAAACTGAAGCACTGAAGCATAGTGCTGCTTAGAGTGTCTGGTCTTCAGCAGCAAAGTCAGCTCAGGCTTGATTTTCTCAGTCTCCCTTTCCCTCCCACGTTTTCCATGTCTGTTTAAAAAATCCTGTAAAATGTCTTTTCCCATGCTCTTCCAGCTCTTTGTCATTGACATAAACCCCTGTCATGTAATAATAAGTTCTGTAGGAAAAACAAAATGTCCCTCTTACTCATTATTTTGATACCCAGTCTGGGTTTATGCAGATAACATATATGGAGTATAAGCTGCTTAATGCAATTGGATTGTAAGAGGTTTCCTAGCAGTTTTTCTTACACAATGTTTTTATATCGTTGATAATGAACACGACTGTAACATGCACATTATTTTCTGGTCCAACAATAGAGTAGTATAGATGAAATATAGCTACGGAGTATTCAAAAAAGTCATGTGAAATCACTGAACCCAACCATGAAGCACATTTTCAAAAAGTAACACAAACAGAATTATCTGGGCAACTCGGACACAGGACTACAGCAGTATAGAATTATTTTATTCTCAAAACACATTCTGGAGATTCCAAATCTAATAGTAAATCAAATGTGACTGGCTAGAGGAAAAGGATCATCCATAAACAACGAGTGACAAGTTTTCCAACACAGGTAATTTATTCCTTGCAATGTGCCCTAATTCGGGAGCAACACGTGACAACACTCATCTCAGATCCTGTAACAATACCAGCCACCACAAGCTTCTAAAAAAGTAGTAGTAAATTTCTGCTTGTATATCCTGCTCATAGCTATTCAAGAAAAGGTTGCTTTTAAAATGAAAATCGCTGTGGTCTTCTCCTGTAGCGTTCAGGAATTATTCAGTGGTGGTAACTTCTTGCATTGCACTGCTTCACCTGAAAGATGACTTTCTAGTGGATTCTACCAAAAATGAGGAGGACGGGCACAAACCTTTTAGAAACAAATGTACTAAACCAGGTGCAGTCTGCAGTGCTCAGCAGTCAGAAGGAAACTGCTTCTCTAGCCTCTCTGTACCCATCCAACTACGTATTTCTTTTGACAAGGAAACCGCATTCTACCACTTGGTACCTTTCACACTCTTCCTCCCCTCGACACCCAAGGTGGGAGAAGGGAGAGGAGGCAGAGGCTGAAGGAGACCCGCGCTCTCTGGTGAGCTGTGCTCCGGGGGGAGCAGCGGGGCGGGGGCAGCGGTGCGGGGCTCTCCTTCCTCCCTTCCTTCGCTTTTTTCCTAAAGTTTATTGTAAAGGGGCAACATTCGCGGGTCCGTCACGTGACCCTGTCAGGTCCTGCCTATTGAGAGCCAGACCACCCACATAGAGGACGATGGAGCTGCTTAATAGAAACAGGCATGTAATTGTGAGGCTTTCCAGCACTCGGCAGAATGTCTGCAACCTAGGAGGGTTGTTTTTTTACATTTTCAGTTCCTTTGGTGCAAAAAAGGAAGGAGGGAAGGAAGGAAGGAAGAAGGGAAGGAAGGAAGGAAGGAAGGAAGGAAGGAAGGAAGGAAGGAAGGAAGAGATGAACTAAAAGGAGAAAGAAAAAAAGAAAAAGAAAAAAGAAAAAAGGGAAAAATAAAAAAGAAAAGAAAGAAAAAGAAAAGGAAAGAAAGAAAAAGACAACACTGATGTTCCATTTAAGCCGCCAGTACCAGTGAATGAGGGCGCATCCAGACCTCCAGCACGGCTCTCCCCGAGCGGCTCCTGCAAGGGCAGCGATGGTAGGTGCCTTCCCTTCGGCGGGGCGGCCGTGGGCCGGGGGCCCCGGGATCCGACGGACAGGCCCCAGGCCCGGGGCGGTGTTGAAGGGGCTGCGCGGGCCCTCCCCGGGGCCCGGAGCTGACGGAGGGGGCGGGGGGAGCCTCCCTCTCGCCGTCGGGGGCCGGGGCTACCGACCGGGCACCGGGTGCGGCCCGAGTGCGGACGGCAGCGCGGGGCACGGCGGGGGGGTGTGGCGGGGGCTCGGCGTGAGCAGGGGCGGCGGGGCTCCCCCGGGGCTAGGCGCTGCTCCCTCTCGCCCGGCTTGGCGGTGCGGTGGCTCTGAGCTGCGCTAGGGGTGCGTGGGGGATACTCGCCGCTGACGGGAGATGGCTCCTGAGGTGAATGCAGTCCCGCAGAGGACGGCAAACGAGTCCCCGGTCTCTGCATTTCACACCTGTGTGAGCTTTGGTCCGAACAAGCTGCCTCGCAGGAAGCGGAAACTTCACTGGGGCTAGGCTCTACAAGACAGGGGCCGCCTTAGGTTGAAGTCAATATTGGCTACAGCCTCCGGCTTCAGGATTGGGCTCCGTGTATGGCTGGTACCGGGCACCATCAGGACCGGTGCAGAGCTGCTGTCATCGGTTTCGTGCGTGCTGTCTCACTGCTTCCAGGGACTGGAGACTGGGGGGATGTTCAGTGACAGATCTCTCCCTCTCCGCTGCCTTAGTCCCACTTTGGGAGGTAGACCTGGGGGAGGCAAAAGCGTGGAGGGGAGTGGGCAGACATCTGGTGTCGTTGGATGGTTTTAAAAGAAGTGTTGGAGTCAAGGTGGGTTCTTCATGGCTCCTAACCAGCTAGCCTCTACCAGCTGTGGTTAGAGAGTCTCACCTTGTTTTGGCACTAGGCTCATAGGTGTATCTAGTTTCCGGTTAGGGCTACTAGGGGCGTTGTCTGTCTGGATTATAACATGACATTGTATCTGGACAGCAGGTAGTGTTGTTTAGAAATATTAGGGCTGAGGAGGGAGGGGGAGGAAAAGGAATATTTTAAAATCTATTTGCTTTTAAAAAGCCTACAGATATAAAACTGGCAGCCCACTCTGAATTAAAATGTCTTAGGCTTCTCTGTTTTTATCCTTACTTCACACACACATACACACACACAAGCGCACACTCACACATGCACCTTTTATTTTGTTCTGCCTTTGCCACAGTGTATAAAGCCCTATTGAGACATGTAGGCGTGATGTGTAAACCGGATTAGCAGTATGAAAGAAAGACATACAATGAGCCTGAATTGTTTTACTCCCTTTTCATTTCTCACGCCTATATCTCTAATAAATTTGTTGTTCCAGCAGTGGGTCAAAGAGATTGTGTCACTTAGCTTTTTTTTTCTCTGCAAGGCCCGATGGCAGAGATCATGGAAGTGAATGCCCTGCCTTCTGGCACATGCAAAACTTGAGCTCTATCTTTACACAGATCCGTTGTTGTCCAGGCTGGCTAAAAAAGGTTTAGTGTAACTTTCCCCTCTCAATGCACATTAATGTCCTGTAAGTGGCAGGGCATTTTGCCAGGAAAAGAATCTGTTTTGAAGATGACTTGGGTTTATAGAGGTGAAGCCCCTCGTGGAATATGACAAGGTCTGCTAGGGCTGGGATGTCCTCGTGGTTTTGGAGGGAGCGGGCTGTTGCTCCATCCACTGTCTTCCGCAGCTCTCCGTGCGCTCTTGTCCTCCTCTGGGAGTCCGCTGCTGCACGGAAGAAGCCAAGAAGCCTCGGACACTCCTCTGGAAGCACATTTTCCCGCAGCCCTCCGCAGAAGAAAATGCCAGCGCTCCTGGGTTGGTGCTGTAGATCCCTCATTTGCTCCTTTGTGGCGTGCAGAGCAGCTTTCCATTAAAGGAGATCAGGGGTAATTAGCCGCATTATTTTGACAAGTTGGCTCGAGCAGTTCCCTTTCTTCCAGGGCTGAGGAGGGGGAGAGGCCGCCCACCTCCTTCCCCAGGCGCGGGCGCTGCGTGGCGGCGCTGCCCTGCGGAGCGGCTCCCCGCTGCGCGCCGCCGCCCCGCGACGGCAACCCCCGCCGGCCCGGTGGCCAGCACGGCACTGCGAGTGGAAAAGGAGAGGGAGGCTCAGGCTGCCCTGCAAAACCCAGCGACCGTGATCTTATGCCAAAGCCAGAATCAGGTGTGCGGGTGGAGCTCAGGGCCGAGGCAGGCCTGTGCACTTCTGCGATGGAAATCTGTGTGAGAGACAAAATTTTGAGGGAACAGAAAAAATCTGTTTGTTTTCCCACAAGTCGGTTTTCTCCCATAGTCAGCTCTCTTGTAAACCATATAAAAGGAACCCAAAGTGCCTGAGCTTCATTTCTGTCTTGTCTTTATTAGGGTAATCAGATGCTCCAGCAGTGCAAATGCTTTTGGTGGGTGTCTGCAGGCGAAGAGCAACCTGGAAAAAATGCGTTAAAGTAAAATCACTGTAAATACCTGTTACCCATTGTTAACCTCTATTGGATTGACCCCTCAACTGGCTGGAGAAAGCGTGAACCTCTGCAGTATCAGGGGTTATGAACACAAAGGGAACGTAAGTAAGAGGCAGAGCATTACAACACGAAGCCACTACGACTAAAGTCAAGGTGGAAATTCTTGTACACCAGCCCGGGCTGTCTAGGCGTTGAAAAGAACACGTATGAATGGTTGTAGACTGCAGCCCCTCTATATAAGGAGACACCTTCCCAGGCCTTCACCACAGAGCACGTCCTAGATAAGAAATCTGGGAGATCCCTTCGAACTGCTGAAGATGGAGATAGCCCTTAGTGTGGAGGAGCAGTTGCACACTCAGGGCATGCATATCACAGTCAGCAGTGCTTACAAATGTAAATAAGGGCAGATTGATTAGGAACAACATTATTGCCAGGAATGTAGCACACAGGCATCAGCTATGAGGCAGACTGGGGGCAGCCACTGCTCTGACCACCCAAGTGGAGACTTTTACACTGACATTTCTTCCTTGAGGGAAAAAAACCCCCAACATACATACACACACCCATCTCAGAAACAAGACCAATTAGATCTCTGCAGTAATTAATCTCCTGTGCATGCCTAAAAAAAAAAAAAAAAAATCCCTCCAGACCACAGGGAGAGAGGGGAGATTAAGACAGTGCTTGTTAAATTTGAGTCTTCAGATAGAGTTTTGGAACCAGCAGGGAGAATGGGTGTTAGGCTACTGCGTGAAGCCTAGCAGGCAGAAGGCACGTAGGGCAGCGCTGGGGATTCCAGGTGCTTGAAGGGACAGTCTTCCCTGGTTTTGGAGCCTACTAGGAGGCTGAACCGAAATGCTTCTGCGCCCATCCCTTCTTTCTCCATTCCATTCACCTGCCCTGCTACCCGACCAGACACGGTGAGGTTGAGCACTTGCAGAAGTAGTGTCACATCACTTCCCAAGTGGTCACTTTCCCAAGTGGAAACTTGAATTAGAGGTGGCCGACTGCACCCCAGGTGCAGATTTCAGCCTCAAACAGAAAACAGCCTCCAGCTGCAACCGTTTCAGGTTTCCTTCTCCATACGTACGCACCTAAGCGTGCGTGCATGACAGCTTGCTGCTCCTAGCAGCTTTCCTGGAGACAGTCCTGTGCGGAGCAGAGGGCAGGGCCTTCACAGAGATAGGTTTCCCAGGGTGGGAAAAAACGGAGCAGGGATGAAGTGAAAGGAAAAAGGAACTCCCTAACCGGCGGCTATGGCACCTGAAAGGCCCTGACCGTCGATGCCTTTAGGCAGTCTCACGGAGGGAACGGTGCGGTGCGGTGCCCAGCTCACTCCCGCCGGCAGCCCCGGCCCTCCGGGCGCTGCCAGCCCCCGTTGCCGGCACCGGGACGGCCCCGCTACCGGCGCTCGCCAGCCCGCCGAGGGGAGGAGGACGACGTTTGCAGTGACCGGGGCTCAAAGGTTTTGCTCAGGAACGCTGCCCCAGGTACACGCACGGCGGGGCTGAAGGGAGAGGTGCTGGCGGGTTTGTCGAGCCGGGCACCGCACCAGGCAGGGGCTCCACGGTGTGCTCCTCTCACCTCGGGTCCCCACGCTCCGCTCTTTTCCGCTGCATTTCTCCCACGCCCCCTCCAGCTCCCAGACTCTTTGCAGCCGCGCTCCTCCGCAGGCGTGCAGCAGCCGTCGTGCAGGAGGGCAGCCCCCCAGAGCGCCTCCCCGGCCCGGGCCGGGGGCGGAAGAGCGGGCTGGCCGCTGCCCCCCGCGCCGGTGCGCACGGGTGTCCGCCACGGCCCGTAGCTGCCCCCGCGGGGAGCCGCGCTGCGGGCCGGGGCCCGAGCCCAGGGCTGGGGGGATGCGCGCAGCTCTAGAGGCAGCAATTAATGGCTGATTCTCAATGAAGAGAGACGAGGAGAAGCGGTGCCAAAAAAGTAAACAATCGCGTGTAGTTCAAGAAATGTTCAGCGCGGCTAGGCAGGCTGCGTTTCATGGACTTTTACACTAAAAACATTAAAACTGGCTTTCCTCAGGTTTCAGTTAAAGAATGAGCCCTAAGTTGAAACAGGCTAGCTACCGCGCGGCTTTAAATCCCTTAAGTGTTAAATTTTCATTGTGTTTTTCTAACTGGATGGAGTGGTTTTCTTGCAAGGAACTAAGTCTCCTCTTTAGTTAAAAAGAGAGAGGGAGAAAAATCTGGCACTTTCTACAGCAGTATCCACCACCCTGTCATTATTCCTGCAAGCCTGGGAATTCAGCTCAGACCTCCCAGTATTTGTTGCAGCTCGAGGCCAAGGTGCCTCTAAAAGGATTTTCTTTTAAGGCCTTTAGAAATCGTTTAATGCTGCTTTTTCCTCGTTTCCCTCTCCTTTTCTTAAAAGAGAAAAATGTATTTCAGTATGTCCTTCGCGAGAAAGTTCCGCGCGTGAATTTGCAAGCACCGCGGGGGGGGAACGGGGGGGGGAGTACGGAGTGTGGGGGGGTAACGCTCTTGAAAAGAAAACGAAGAAGAAAGGGGGAGAAGGCATTCCTTAATGGAAGTATTGCATGCAAAGAAGACTGGATCTCTTTAAGGCTCCCCCTGAAGCTGGAGTTGCACACACAAGGGTTGCCGGCCTGGGTGGTCTCTCTACTTTGGTGAGCTGTTGCTAAGCAGCTAATAATAGTCATGTTTGCTGAGTAATTTCTGCCCTCCCCGAGCCAATCACCTCGCAGAAACCCAAGCCATCTGACAGCCCCGGGGGCGGGCTCTCAGCCCCTTTTTTTTTTTCCTCCCTCTCCCTCTCTCCCTCTCTCTCCACTCATACTCCCCCCACCCCCCCCCCTCCTCCTCTTTATCCAAATGGAGAGAGTCCTTTTTTTCTTCTTCATCTCATCTCTGGAGCCGAGGGGCTGCAGCTCGGTGCTGCCGCGCACACACCGGGGGAGAGCGCCAGGCAGCCGCCCGCCCGCCGCCGCGGCGGGGCCAACCGCGGAACCCCGCCGGCCCCGCGGCCCGCGGGAAGCACCCCGGCGCTGAAGCAGGATGGTGCAGCGCGGCGAGGCAGCCCAGCAGCAGGAGCAGCCGCGGCCCGCCGCGCCGCCGCGCCGCCGCCGTCGCTGAGCGCCGCCGCGGACAGCGGCTTCCCGGAGGCAGCGGCGGCCGGCCGGAGGAGGCGATTTCAACGGGAGCGGAGGATAGCGCGGCGGCGGCCGGGGGATCCCGGGGGTCGCGCCGGCCCGCCCGCCCGCCCTCGCCGGGCGCGGGGAGCGGCCGCCTGCAGCTCGGGGTCCGCGCGCGATGTGGCAATGGGAGGCGCGGGGAGCGACTCGGCCGGAGCGGCCGCGGCGGCAGCCGCCGCCCCGCGCCCCGCGTGAGGCGGCCGCGCCGCAGCAGCCCCAGCAGCAGCCCCAGCCCCGGCGGCGGCGGCGGCGGCGGCAGCAGCAGCAGCCCCCGCAGCAACAGCATCAGCCCGCGGCCCGCAGCGCCGCCAGCCCCCCGCGGCCCCGCCGCGCCCCCGGGGCCCCGGGCCCCGCTGCGGCAGCGCCAGCGGCAGCTCTCCCGTCCCGCCGGCGGCGGCAACATGGCCTCGGCCGGTAATGCGTCGGAGCCGGAGACCAGCAGCAGCGCGGGCGGCGGAGGCCACCCCGGCCGGGCGGCGAGGAACGGCGGCGGGAGGCGGCGAAGGACTGGAGGGAATCGGCGCGCCGCGGCGCCCGACCGGGAGTATCTGCAGCGGCCAAGCTACTGCGATGCGGCTTTCGCCTTGGAGCAGATTTCAAAGGTGCATTCAATCTCTCACTCTTTTTTCCAGAGATACACGCTAGTGGTAGTGCTGCTTTTTCCGCGGGGGAGGAGGAGGGAGGTGGTGTGTTTTCTCGCGGGGGTGGAAGGAGGAGATGGAAACGAAACGGCCACCAATAAAATGCTGGGAAAAAGAGAGGGACGTCTGTGACTCTTCAGTGCGGGAGAGAGTGCCCTCCTTCCCTCCCTGCTCGCCTGTGCCTGCTCTGGTGCGTGCCTGTGCTGCGGAGCACTTCTCTTAAACTTCCCGAATCAGGCTCGGCTCGGTCCCGGCCTCCCCATGGCTAAGCCCCAGGCCCGCTCTCCCGCTCCCCCTCTCCCTCTTTGCTTCCTTTCTGCTTCTCCATCCTCTCGCAGCGCCCTGCGACCTCGCCAACACCCGCTCCCGGCCGGAACAGGGGAGAAACCGGCCGGCCGGTTTCTTGGCAGAAGTTGGGCTTTTGTGAAGTTTTCCGCCGACCGCCGAGACGGCGACTGCCCTTGGAGAAGGGGGTCCCCGAGCAGAGAAGGCAGCGGTTTTCTCCCTTGCCCGGCGGTCGGAGGGGGAGCGAGGGCCGTAAACAAATTGCCACCTTAACCCTGCCGCGCCGGTCCCCGCGGAGGGCTGGAGGTGGCGGCCCGGGCGGGGCGGGGGGACGGCCCCGGCCGCCAATCTCCGCCGGCCAAAAAATGTTCAAAGTAAACAGTCTCCAAAAGCTGCCTTGCTGCAGGGATGGTTTCACTTCAGGGAGCGGATTTCTAGGCTTTGTAAGAAGAGGGAAAGGAGGAGGAAAAAAAAATCCATGTGGCTGCCCTCTTCCGTTCACAAATATTGTCGTAACTTACAGATGGCTGCTCTACTTCCTAATTCAGATCACACAGCGTCTCCAAACTCTATGGAAATGAATTACTGTAGATCTTAGAGCGCTGCTCACCACGTGGGTCCTGCCTCAGCACCAAGCCCCTGCTAGGAGCTGGGAATGGGGGAAACGGTCACTGCTACCCACTATCTGTCACACAATCCCCCCGCCTCTCCTCCTCAGCCATTCTGGGGTTCCAAGGAGAACAGGAAAAGGGACTTTTCTTTCTTGTAGCTGTTGAGGTTCATCGGGAGTGGTTCCTTCTTCCCTGCAGCCACGGGTCTCGCCGGCGCGAATGCTTTGCAGCCTGAGCGGTTGGCGGTGCCTCCGGCACCAGAAGAGTATGGTGGTGGGCAGCACAGGCGAGGGCCCCGGGGGCCGATGCAATGTAGTCACCCCCAAACCCGCGTGTTGGTCTGGGACAAGGATGGCTGCCAGCAGGTACATCTCGTCCCTGTGTGTGTGCTCCAGGGTGGCTGCTCGGCAGGGCCGCCGGGCAAAGGGGCCTGCTGGAAGGATGCCTGTTTGAGCTGTTCACGGCGCTCCATCCTTCTCCTGGGGACTGCGAGGGACACGAGCTGTCACGCTCGTGGGAAGGCTGGGGGGCTCCCCCCACTAATGCGGCTGCCGCAGCCCCCAACTACTGACCTCTTCTTGCTTTGCAGGGGAAGGCAACAGGACGGAAAGCGCCGCTGTGGCTGCGAGCAAAGTTTCAGAGACTGTTGTTTAAACTGGGCTGTTACATTCAGAAAAACTGCGGGAAGTTTTTGGTTGTCGGCCTCCTGATATTTGGGGCTTTCGCTGTAGGATTAAGGGCAGCTAATCTCGAGACCAACGTGGAGGAGCTATGGGTGGAAGGTAAGTCCGGGGGGTGCCCCTGTTTGCTGTTGCCGTCCCTGCCCGCCTGGCCGGCCGCGTAGAGCTGCCCGGGGCCGCGTAGAGCTGCCCGGGAGCAACGGCCGCCGGCGGGGAAGGCGGGCGGTTGTCGGCGCGGGAGGCGGGCGCTGCGCTGGGGCGCGCAGCCCTGGGCGGCGCGTACCACTTCTCCGTCCGCGGGGGGTCGCGGCGGCCAGGCCGTGCACTCGGCGGAGGGCCGCCGGGACAGCCCGTCCCCAGCCGCCCGTGCCCTCGCCTCTGCCCCGCTTCGCAGTCCGGGCGAGCTGCGGGCGACGGGTCTCCCCGTCCCCGCCGGCGGTGGGAAACGGCCGCGCTGCCGGCAGGCGCCCCCTCCGCCATTTTGGGAGTGCGCGCGGCCGCGGCCGGGGAGGGGGCGGGCGGCGTGGCGGGGCGGGAGCCTGTGTGTGGTCCTGGGCTTGGACAGCTTTCAGCTCGGGGGGAGCGCGGGGTTCGGCGCTGAAAAAAAAAAGAAAGGAAAATAGAAAAGAGCAGGGAGAGAACGAGGGAAAAAAAATCCAAACAAAACAAAAAAAGAAAACAAAAAAACCGAAAGAAAGGCAGCCGAGGCGAAGCGGAGCCCCGAGTGGGGCAGCCAGGCGGGCGGGGCACCCCGCGTTGAGAGGCATGGCTCCAGGCTGCCGCGGGTTTGGGCTTTAGGTGTGTTGTTGTTGGGGTTTTTTCCTTCTTCCTTTTTTCTCTTTTTATCAGGTTTTTTTTTTTGTTTTATTTTGTTTGTTTTGTTTTGGGGGTTTTTTGGGGTTTTTTTATTGTTTGGTTTTTTTCTGGGGGAAAAATACTGTTTATTTAGCATCACGTTCCCCCGTTAGCTGCTAGGTCCACGTGGAAACAGAGGTCCTTGACTGCAGCAGTTACTACTCTAGGTTCATGTCAAAGTAGCTTGCAGCAGAATTTGGCTTATAAAAGTTAATATGGGAGGCTGCATAAATAATCATTACTAAATAGCTTTCTGTACGAGTATATGTGGAAAAGCTAGTGCTGAGTGCAAACGAAGTCGGTGCCTGTTCTGAAGGTGGTCTGTCCTGCCCGAGGTGAATTAGAGCGTATAGGATCGGAGTCCGTCCTTGCAGATGACAGCTGTACTGGGGTCAGGATGGGATTCGCGGGTCATTTAGTGAGTGTTGGTTTTTCTGTTGTGGAAAGTAATGACCTTTTTTGGTCCATGTAGTGTAGTCCAGGAGCTCAAAATACGATGAGATCTGCTGCCTACAGATCTGCCTGAGAAACAGAGCAAGACAGTGCTGGGTCCCATCTGTAGGCAGAGATGTGCAGTCAGAGTTTGTACTGGTCACTAAGTACAGTACCTTAAATACTAATGAAAATGACTGAATCTTGTTTTTCTTCACTTCTGATTTTTCTTCCAAACTCACTGTGAAGTTGTGAGGAAGTTTCTTTTGTTAATTTTTGCTCTTAGATATTTTGTCTCTGTTTTTCTGTGTTGGGTAAATTAATATGTGATTGCAGCTCTATCCTGCATGCTCCATTGACATTTATTATCCTTATGTTACCTGGTGTTCACTTGCTTGAAATGGTGATCCTATTCAATTAATGCCACCTGCTTTTTGTAGCCTTGTAATACCAAGAAACGACTTGCTGATGATGCCTCAGTGACTGGCCTGGCAGTAAAAATGCAATTCTCAAGGAAGAAATAGGATTTGCGAAATAGTTGCATAGTTCAGTTGCTGCACTGGCCTCTTCTCATGTCATTATTGTTATGAGGAAGGGGTGAGGGGAAGTCCCTAGTATAGAATCTAGTGGAAATTGATCTCTAAGGTTTTTATGGCCAAGATGAATTCATAATGCAGCTGGTTTGACAAAGTTGACTTATGTCATTTCACATCTATTTAGTTTAGTTTTCATACCAAATTTAAAAAAAAAACATTAAAACTCTGCATTTAGAAACCCTTGCATTTCAAAACCAACTAGCAAAGGCTAGCAGATTAAGGTGAAATAAAATATTCTGGATTTTATTTAAATTATCTTCTAGTTTTCCCATTCTAGCACTACATGCCTATCCACAGAAAAGAGCTTGCTAAAATGTGCTTTCTTGGTAGAGGCTCTGTAAATGTTCTGCTCGTGAACCAGGGTGTTGTACAAGATAGCAATTGCGTATTTTTGTTGCTAAACTACAAACAGCAGTACAGATGGAGAGTTTGAGATGGAACAGAGACAGAAAGAGATAGTATGGAAAATGCGTTTCTTCCTATGCAGAAGTGCAAAGCAGCAAGAAACTTGTTCTTCCGCACTTACATGCAGCTGATCCTAACAGCTTTAAAGTACACTCCATGGAGGTTGGTATACTAAGAGGCTCTTTAGATCAAGGTTTCTTAGAACAGAAGCAGTGGCTGAATTGTCCTGTTTATTAAAATAGCTGTCTCACTTTTACCTTTTGTTTACTGAGAGTTTGAATGAACTGGGCATTGCTGACCAAATATAGAATCATAGAATTGTTTAAGTTGGAAAGAATTCATAGTATCATCAAATCCAACTGCTAACCCAGCGCCATTGTGCTCATCACTGAACCATGTCCTTAAATGTCACATCTAAACACCTTTTAAATACCTCCAGGGATGGTACTTCAAGGGCAGGCTGTTCCAATGCTTAACAGTCCCTTCTGTGAAGAAATTTTGTTTACTATCCAGTCTAGACCTCCCCTGGAGCGACTTGAGACCATTTACCTCTCATCCTGTCACTTGTTGCCTACCGCCTCCTTTCAGGTAGCTGTAGAGAGGGATAAGGTCACCCCAAGGGTCCTCTTCTCCAGGCTAAATTACCCCCGCCCTCTCAGCCACTCCTCACAGGACTCGTGGTCTGTTGCCCTTCTCTGGACACACTCCAGCCCCTCAATGTCTTTTTTGTAGTGATGGGCCCAGAACTGAACACAGCGTTTGAGGTGCGTCCTCACCAGTGCTGAGTACAGGGGGACAATCACTGCCCTGGTCCTGCTGGCCACAGTATAGCTGATACAGGCCAGGATGCCGTTGGCCTTCTTGGCCACCTGGGCACACACTGGCTCATGCTCAGCACCCCCAGGTCCTTTTCTTGAGACAGCTTTCCAGTCACTGTTCCCCCAGTCTGTAGTCCTGCGTGGGGTTGTTGTGACCGAAGGGCAGGACCTGGCACTCTATGTTGTTGAACATGGTATGAACCATGTACCATTGGCCTTGGCCCATTGATCCAGCCTGTCCAGATCCCTCTGCAGAGCCTTCCTGTCCTCGAAGATCGACACTCCCACCCAACTTGATATCATCTAGGAACTGACTGAGGGAGCACTTGGACCCATCATCCAAATAATTGATAAAGGTATTAAACAGGACTGATCCTATCACTGAGCCCTGGGAGCCCCTCCAGTGACTGGCCAACAATTGGATGTAGCTCTCTCTGGGCCCGGCCATCCAGCCAGTTTTTAACCCAGCAAACAGTGCACCTGTCCAAACCATGAGCAGCCAGTATCTCCAGGACAATGCTGTAGTAAACAGTGTTAAAGACATTATTAAAGTTCAGGTAGACAATATCCATAGCCTTTCCCTCATCCACTAAGTCATAGAATAAGATGAGGTTGGTCAAGCAGCACCTGCCTTTCACAACTCCATTCTGTCTGGGCCTGATCCCTGGACTGTCTTGTATGTGCTGTGTAGATTCATAGGTTACTTGAAATATATTTCAAGTAACAGTTTTGATTTGCTACTGAAGCTTTTTACAGTTATTACTGCTGAATAAATTGGCAGTATTTACTTTAAGAGACAGATTTGATATGGTGTGTTTCTGAATATCATGGAACATAATACAGCACCGAAGTTTGCTGGAAGTAAATGGTTGCTTTAAAACCATAACACAATTAATTAGCAAATGGTGAAGTGAACTTTGAATGAGTTTTAAGACCATGCACATTCCAACTTAAATGATTAGTAGTCTGAGCCTGCAGCTATTATAATAGGCTGGAATATTTACATAAGAAGTTTAGAAGCTCACCTGGTAGGCAAACTTTCAGAGAGATCTTCAAAACATTATTCTTTCAGATTTCCTGTAGTAGTCTTCTTCCTTCAGAATTTATGCTAGCATTCTTGGCCTTCTCTGAGCCTCCTGATACCAAAGTGGCTTTCCTCTCAGCTTGTTTCTTGGCACAAAGTGTTGTCGAGTAGCTTTTTTGTTTTTTGGGGTTTCTTTTAAACACAGTCCTCCTCTGGCTGCTGTTCAGAATACTTCAGTTATTACTGTGTGTCCCACAGTGGCTCCGTCTATGTTCCTGTCTTGTAGACTTGCTCTTAGTTGTCTTTGCCTAAGACAAGATACATGTACATGTATCTCCTCAGCACATGAATAGATCTGTCATCCCCATGTGCATACCTTACTGCTGGAGGGGTTTGTCTGCTGGGGCAGACAAATCCTGGACTGGCATTTTAATGCCAGTTCTGTTATTCAGCTTGAGTTGAACTGCTGTATGTGGGTGTCCATGCATCGTGGAGGTGTGGAGACTGTTTAGCATCTTTGTACATTGTACACACAAAGAGAAAAAAAGGGCTTTGCATTGATTTCCTTGGTGACTGAATTTTGTTGGACACAGATGTGCTTTTAGAATCATCCAGTCATAACTAGAGAGTGCTCTGGATGGAAAGAAATCATGCTCATAACTAGTTACGTTTATCTGCTACCACTCTTAATAGGCAGTCTAAGACCCAGTGTGTCAACAGCAGTCACACATGTAAATTCACAGCCTCTGCTTCTGAAAGAAGGTAGTTTTGTGGCTCCAGAGAAGGTTCTGTTAAATGAAGCTTGAAATTTGGCTACTGCAGTGCCTTAAATGATGTTAATTGGAGCAGCTTATAATGGGAGAGATGATCTAGTCTTGTGCTGTGATATTTCATTTCATGTCATCATTGTCTTGGGATTTTTTTCTCCTCACTTTTTTCATTAGTTTTCTTCCTTAGGTGGTCAAAGATCATGCTGTTCTTTCCTTCTTTTCTTGCTTTCTTCACTTTTTGCACTAGCTGTAGCTCAGTCAAACTATTCCTCCTTAAGTAGCCCTCTTCACAAAGCTTTGTGAAGCTTTGTGAGCTTGAACTGAACTCTGACCTGCAGAGCTCCTTTAAGAAAATTTGAAGGAAGAGAGTGGGTGATACAAATAGGTAGGACATCCTGCAGGGAATGCCTCAGTAGCTGCATAGTTTAGTTCAGGTATGTGGAACAAAGTGAGTGTGTTCTAATTGTAAGTGAATTAGGACTGATTGCGTACAGTAGAAACACTTCGTAAGTTGAGATTTGAGCTATGTGTAGTATTGTTTTCTTTCTCTCTTAAGGGACAAAAATCAGGTTGCTCTATTGTATTTATGGCTGACCCTTCTTAAAATATGTTAATCTACCCATGCAACTTAAGAATGAGGTGAAAATGAGGAAAGTGTGTGAGTGATGCAGGAACCCGTATTATTTCTGTAGATTCTCAGTTTTCTTAACCCAGCAAGATTAAGTGCAGGTGGAGAGAAAAGTTGTTCTTAAGTTCTGCCTAAAGGCACCAGTTAACTTTACACTAGTATTCTTTGGAGAAACAAAAAAGAATAGTAAAGGAACAGATCTGCACAAATTTGTTTTTTCAAAGAGACAAACTTATGTGAGTGGGCTGAAGTAACAGGTTCGGTTTGAGTACAGTTAGCAGGAATTGACCCAGTCAAGTCTAATTCCTTTCTGCCACAAAGATATGCATTTGTGGACAGCAGCAGACGAGTACTGCTTTAGATGTGCTTGCTCCTGCATCACCTCGTTGGCACAGTATAGATGGCAGAAGAGCAGAAGTTACTCTGCTCTTCAGTCTGTGGTGGGGCGTTGGCAGGCTCTGTGGCAGTCAAGACATTCTCTGTGATGACATCACCAAATTCATTAGTTTCCTGTGAATCAGGTGACAGCTTACTTATCCCTGAATGCTGTCTTACACTGTGTTGCATTCCTCAGCGCATATTGAAAGTTCATTGGAAGGTGTTTATCTGGAAAATATCCAAGCCACTGTTTTATTTAAGTATGATTATTTATTACGTCTTTTTTTCCACATGATAGCTGAAGGATGGTCATCTGAGAAACATGCTCATTTTAATGTTTACTGATAAAGCACAAAAGTAGTTCAGTCCAAGCTACTGTTTTGAAAAAGAACATTAAATTCTAATATTTAGGATTTACATAATATTTGTGGATAAAAACATCAGGGCAGTGGGTGTTATGTGCCTTTGAATTTGAACTCCCTCTATTTCCATGTATTGAAAGTTGTTAAGAAAAGATGTTTAAAGGTTTTACTTATATGGATATTTATTTGATTGTCAGCTTTCAAGAGCCTGCTATTAAATTCAAAATCACTGGAGATCTCTGTTATGTTCCATCTCGGCAAGTGTCCACATCATTGCTTGGAGTTGGTACTCCTTGCTGAAAAGCTTGTACAGAAAAACATCCCTGCAGCTTCAGTGCATAAAATTCCTCTTTTATCTGTAAGAGTTTTAACGAAGGTATTGCCTGTGACCATTCTTTGGTCATTGAAAAGGTAAAGGATAAAATCCTGAATTCAGTGAATGTAGAGGCAGAACTTGGGATGACTTTAGAGTGACCAGGCCTTATCCATGTACAAAGCCACAGCAGACTAACAGTGTGCCCATGTGTTAACCTCTTCAGGGAAAGGAAAGAGAAGCTCCTACTGTAGAATTGGCACCCCTCTAAGCTGTAAGTGCATTGTTGCATGGTTTCTTCAGATTTCAGAGCCATTTAATTTACTCAAGCCTGGAGAAAATTAATCTTTGTTATTATTTCCAAACTTAACACTGTTGCCAGTGTCCCTGCCAGAATGTGCCCTACAGATCATTGTTTGGAAGGGTCTGTTTCTTTCTCTGTTGGAATGTGTGTTTAAACAGGGCGGCGCCTTGGCTATGCTATTGTCCTCCTCTTCTGAGCTTTGAGTGTCATCTTGCGCTCTGGGGATTTTGCTGCTTATGAACAGCATTTGAAGGCATTTCTTGCAGATTTTGGAACAGAAGTCCTGGAGTGAAATAGAATAGTTGAAAGCAACATTGTTTTATTGTTGTTCCCCATGCTGCTGTTGCTGAGCAGGAACAGGAGAAGAGTAGGTGAGCAAAAGAACTAACTCAGCTGTAGGGCTGGCTGCTGCTGAAGTTGTGGTGCTATGTGGACATGGTGGTGAGTGGTTTGGGGTCTACTACCAGCTCTTGCCACCTGCTAAGTCGCCTGGTTTTATGTTTGTTTGGTTGTTTTTGTAGAGAACTGGCCTTCCTTCCTCATTATTCCTCAGCAGTCAGTGGGTTCAGAAAAGAATGAACTCTAAAAGCAATGGGGACTCAAGTTTTCTTTCAGCATAGAATGCATTAAGGTAAACCTGACCTACTCACCCTGAATCTGTCCATTTTCTTGATTTTTTTTTTTTTTTTTTTTTGCGGCAAGAGATGGTCCAAGCCCTGTCATTACATAGTATTTTTGGCGGTTCCCCAGAAAGTCATAATATGATGTAGTGTATGCATGTAACAGTTCTTGACCACTCAACAAATTTAAAGGCTGTTGCACCTAAGTGAATGTTGCACTTACACATAACTGTTAGGAGGCTCCAAAATATGACAGCTTCCAGATGTATGAACCGACTGATCCCTTTGTTTAAATTATGCACCACAGCTGATGCCTAGATTAATGCTGGCTGGACAAAGCTATGGGAGATTTGTCTGGTTTCCACAATGCCATGTTTATATTTCAGTTGGATTTTTCCTTCAAAACTGACCTCCCTATGACCTATTGGAGCTGTGTCCACTAGGATGTTGGTTTTAATGTGTCTGCAACTACTTTCCTTTTGGTGTCTAATGGAACATGTTCTCATTTTCCCAATCCTGGACTATTACACACAATCTTTTTAACTTAACTGTGAATTACCTGCTTCAACCTATAAGCACTCAGGTAAAACCATGCTTGTAAAGTTCTTTGCCCCACAGCTAGTTTATTTTTTTGGGTCAGTTAAAACAGCATTTTGGTTATAGATCTTGTGGGGCTGTTACTTGTCAGGTGTTTTCTTCTG